>OX328124.1:51494408-52726908 GCA_946811695.1 Gonocerus acuteangulatus | reverse complement strand
CACTCCAAACTTATTACCAATAGCTTTCACAGTTTCTTGGTTTATTTTACTAAAATACTAATTTTACTGATAAATTCAATTTAAAACAAAAACAACCAATTAAAAAGTGAGTTAAAGAAAGACAAAAACCGATTCAAAAGAACAAAACAAACACTTTTTATGTTTTTAGCGCTTATATTTCTGATTGACATTGCCCCACCGAATTTTGCTTCAGAACCTTTTTGGTAGAGAATTTAGCAAGCGTTCGAATGATGACTTTCCACTTACCACGATTTCCCAACCGTTTTCGAGATAATTACGAGAAATGTACGAAGATACGAAAACGTTTCATGTCTATTAATATTATTGTTTCTTGATTCGCAAAATAGCGCTGTGACGACCAAACTGTTAGAGCAAACCACTTTTAAAAGATTTAAAATATCCGTCCAGCCCCATAAAACCCTCAACCATTCACGAGGTGTCTTTTGCTGTTCAGACCTTAGGGACTGCAAAGAAGAAGAAATCGTTGACGAATTATCAACACAGAACGTCATTAACATTAGAAGACTGGGAAATTCTGCGAAGAAGTCAGCCTTATTTGTCGCTACATTCGACTCGCCACAGCTTCCAGACAAGCTGTTTGTTCATTGGCTACATGGCTGTCAGTGTCCGCTTGTACATCCCGCCTCTCCTGATCTGTTATAGGTGGGAAGCAACAGATCTGCAGGAAATGTGCCGAACCTCAACATGACGGTGAGTATTCAACGGTTAAATGTTGCCTGTGCGGAGGGAATCACCGGACAACCGCCAAACACTGTTCGGTCTATGCAGATGAGTTCGAGATAAAGAGGCTGATGATTACCAAGACCCTCACCTACCACGAAGCTAGAAGACAGGTTAAAGGTACACGGACAGAGACATACGCCAAGATAGCGAAGACTACACCGAACAACGTAAATACAGACGACAAATTAAGTGTATTAATAGAACTTTTTAACAAAATAATTCAAATATTAGAAAACCTGTTAGTGAAGAGTCGTTATGCGGCCGAGCCTACGAGAGCAGATGAAAACTCCTCGACTACGGAAGAGACCATCACCAAACGGACTAGCAGACCTCGTACATCTCAAGAATCCAAAACTAAACAAGTTCCGGAAACCGCTACCAGTCACGACGATGGCAGTAAAGTAGGAAAGATGAAACTTACTCAGAGACGGAAGCATCGGAGCAAAACACCGACTAACAGACGACAGTACAGTAAGAAACTAACAAAACCGTAAACCATGACATTTTTTAATGTTTTAAAGTTCTTCGTAGTATTCATTTTATTTAAAATGGTGTTTTACAACTTAATTTGTTCTCATGCACTACCTTTAAAATTTCTATTTTTTGAATTCCTCTATCTTTCCATTTTATTGTTTCTTTTAAATCTAACAATTTCTAATTTATCCTATGGAAATACAAAACTCCTCGATAAATACAGTACTATTATCTTTATTTTTAAATTATTTCATCTTATCCCAAGTTTTGCTTATTTACTAAAATTGAAACTTTGCCATCGCACTTTTGAAAATTCCTTCTATTTTGTTTCATCATGTGTTTTGAAGTCCAGGATTTATTCATGCCAGATACTCTTTAAGTGTTGGTTACTCCAAATTTTCAGTAATATGCCAAAGAACAATACATGTGCCACTGATGTAGTCATCAAAGTTTTTAATTTCTTTAATAGTTTTTCAAATCGATCAGTTTACATTTTTATAATCCCATATCATGTCTGTACTGCAATGGAACATTAATGGCATTCTAAGGCACTTATGTGATATGAAATTACTCCTGAGCCAGTCCAAACCACAAATCATTGCATTACAAGAAACACCTTCAACAAGGTAAGGAATTCAGCGTACATGGCTATTCCCTCTATAGGAGAGACTACTCCTTGGGTGGTAGAACTTGTGGTTGAGTTGCAATATTTGTAGAGAATAGCACCCACAGTGAAACTGTTCAGCTGAGGGCGACTATCCAAGCTGTAGCTGTCTCGGTACACTTACCTTTTCGTCTAACTGTTTGTTCTGTTTATCTGCCACCAAGTGAACCCATAGACGTTCACGAACTCAATGACTTACTGACACAATTACCAACTCCTTTATTATTATTGGGGTAAATGCAAATAGCCAAATGTGGCATTCATTGACCAATAATAGCAAAGGAGTACAACTACAAAATCTATTTGAACAGAATGACTTGTTATGCCTCAACACTAACTCACCGACTCACCTTTGCCCAAGAACAGGGACATTCACTAACATAGACGTAGCTTTATGTACACCTTCAGTCTATACACGTTTTACATGGGAAGTAGGTCATGACTTACATGGGAGTGATCACTTTCCCATCTTCATTAAACTGAATACATTCACACCCACATTCAATGGAATTAAACGATACAACACAAAAAAAGCTGACTCGGACACCTTCCGAAATCACGTTACGAACAAACTCATGACTTCACAAACAAGAACTCTTCAAGGACTAAAGACCGTAGCCATTGAAGCGGCAAACACAAGCATACCGCTGACGAAGGACAACTACAGAAAAACATCCGTTCCTTGGTAAAATGACGATTGCAGAACAGCAATTAGAGAACGAAGAAGGGCTCTAAATTTGTTCCGTAGAAACACATCAGATCAAAACCTTCAAAATTATAAAAAGGAAAAGGCAAATACCCAATGGACAGTGAGAAAAAGTAAAAAGAAATGATGGGTAGATTTTACATCTAACTTAAACAGAAACACCTCATCACAAGAAATATGGACGAAGATAACACAAATTCAACATAAAAACTACAGACCCGCCATAACTGGACTTAACCACTTAAACACTACTATAACTGACCAAACAGAAATTAGTAATTTAATAGGCAGATATTTTGCCACAATATCCAGTATAGAGAACTACACAGACGAATTTTCACTATACAAAAATAATGTAGAAACTACTGCCCTCCCCATTACGAACCAACATGACCATCCTTTGAATGACCCCTTTACCTTAGACGAACTAAAACATGCACTTTCGACTGTACATATCACAGCACCTGGACCTGACGGACTGACTTATGATATGAAAAAAATCTACCCAACATAGGCCTTGTCCCTCTCCTAAACGTATTTAATGACATATTTCAGAGCGGTGCCTATCCTCACTTCTGGAATGAATCGTCATTCCTATCTTAACAAAGTCCGTCACGCAGGAGCTGCATAACTAAGCACTTTCCTCAGAATTTGGGTAGTGTAGACTGCTTTCCAGAAAAATTTGCTTAAAATATCCTACATAAATAAAATAAAAACATGAATAGTTCTCTTTTAAATTTATAATGAGTAACTGATCAATTATTAATTTGCTTCCAGAGTTATGTTTACACATGATACCTATTACACTACGTAATAAATACAAAAAACCTCAAATTATCGTATTGATCTAACGCAGGAACAGGATACAGTCACTCTAGTGGTAGAAAGCGCTCCTTGCGGCGGCTTTGTGAACCTACGTCTGGCGGGCTTTTCTATTGAAACATATTACAAATTAAACCCCCACTTTCCGATTGACCGATTCAGCTCATTTTTACAACACATATTTACCTGTAGATTACCACTACGAATACCGAGTTTCGTCGAAATATACCAAAAATCACGGCTGGTAGTGGCGAATTGGTATTGTGGGTCCGGAGTAAACCCCCCCTTCTAATGAACCGATTTAGTTCATTTTTATAACTCACTTTTCCCTCTATATTACCACTACGAATACCAAGTTTCGTTGAAATATAACAAATATTACGGCTGACATAGTCAAATTAGTGTTTTGGGTTCGGGGTAAACCCCCCCTTCCGGGGGACCGACTTTGGTGGTTAACGAACCTGTTCAATCGTTTGCTAATTGAATGCTATATACCAAGTTTCGTGACGAAAAAACAAAAACTCTGGCCGCTATCGTGTTAACAGACACACACACACACACATACACACACACACATATATATATATATATATATAGATGCATATATATATATAGATATATTTAAATTTTAACGGGGGTCATTTTCGGTGTCTACTAGGTAGGATCGATAAAGATTTGAAGAAATTTTTCAAAAATTCCGTCATGAGTCCAACCTCAATAGTGACTTTCCTTCGGAGGAAAGTGCTGAAAAGGGAAAGATAGCATTTTACCATCAAGTTTCAGGCCCATTAGCATGACTAATTGTTGTGGGAATACATGGAGAAAAGTCCGACTCCCAGGAACTGCATAATCTTAGCGCGGTTCCGTTCTTACCCCTAGTCTAATTTGGAAAGATTAAAATATTTATTTATTGATAAGGCTTCGCAACTTTGGCGAATCGCCTGAAGATTAAAATAGAAGCAGTTATTATTTTGGTTCCTCCGGTCTTGAATGGTCATGATTTACGATCTTACCTGGAAGGGTTGGTCAACACTAGAAAGGGTTCCGCTAGTTACAAGGTCTTGGAATCTAGGAAATCTATATTTCTAACAATAAATTGTTTTGTTATTTTACTAAACCAGTTTTATTGTAAAATACATTATCCAACTATAAGCAATTAAGAAATAACAAGGAATAAAAACAGACAACAAAAACCGTTCGAACAAACGAAATCAATTACTTTAATGTTTTAAGCACTTATTTCTCCGATTGACATCGCCTAATTAAAACTTTCGTCAGAACATTCTTTGTTGAGCATTTAGTAAGCTTTCGAATGGTAACCTTTCGCTTCCCAAGATTTTCAACCGTTTTCGAGATATTAAGAAATTATACGAAGTTCCCAAAACTTTTCATTATTTCTAGCAATAGAAAATTGGTCTCATTTTACCTATCCTGTTTTACACACAAATACATTTTCCTAACATAAGAAATTACAAAAATAAAAATCAATAAAAAACTAAGGGAAAGAGACAAAAATTACAAAATGAACGACAAACACCCGTTCATAAGAACTAAACAGACGTATTTGAAGTTTTAAACACTTATTTCTTCGACTGACATCGCCTAATCAAAACTTGTTTCAGAATCTTTTCTGTAGAGAATTTCTTTCAAATAGTTTCTATCCACTTATGAAATTTTCCCAACCGTATCCGAGATATTAATGAAAATATACCCCCCCCCAAAAACTTTTCATGTCTGTTCATAAAATATTTTATTCTAACCCTTCCTTAACTCCAAACCTAACCAAAAGTTTAAGATATTAGTTTTGATAAAATTTGAACATGCAAAAAATGTTTCAACTGAATCCCATGATTTTATGTACCAAAACCAAAAACGTTATTCAGCAACTATGTTCCCAATTTTCTCGAAAACGGTTAAAGCTATCGCCTTAAAAATGGTTCCATTCGTTTTCCTACGCCAAGAAGCCTACAAAACGAGTACTTACAAGCTTATGAACTCAAAAACGTAAGCCTTACGATTTTGTTTGCGCGAATTTCGCCCCAAACGCCATCTTCCAGTAGGCGGATTTTGCTGGTTAACGAACTTGACCTTTCAAATTGGACGACGGATTTTTGTACCAAATTTCATTAAAATCGGACCATCAGGGAAGCCAGAAATGAGCTTAAGGGTGATTACACAAATATTCCTGTTGAGGCTTTAAAGCTTCAATTTAAAAAACATATTAACCCACAGGAATTATAGATTGGCCTAAAAACATAAAATCATTGAAAAAAGGATTTCTTATTATTGAATCAAACATAAACGATATAGAGGTTATATCAACAGAGTTTTTAAATATATGCAAAGACCTGTTGATCAATAAAATTAAAATAAAAAATAGAGTCTCATTTTTCCTATCCTGTTTTACAAACAAATACATTTTCCTAACATAAGAAATTACAAAAATAAAAAGCAATAAAAAACCAAGGGAAAGAGACAAAAATTACAAAAAGAACGACAAAAACCCGTTCATAAGAACAAAACAGACGTATTTGAAGTTTTAAGCACTTATTTCTCCGATTGACATAACCTAATCAAAAATAGTTTTAGAATCATTTTTGTAGAGAATTTAGTAAGCTTTCAAATAGTTTCTATCCACTTACCACGATTTCCCAACCGCGTTCGAGATATTAATGAAAGTATACGAAGTTCCCAAAACTTTTCATGTCTGTTCATAAAATATTTTATTCTAACCCTTCCTTAACTTCATACGTAACATAACTTTCAACATATTAGTTTTAATGAAAGTAGAACATGCAGATAATGTTTCAACTGAATCCCGTGATTCTAAGTACCCAAACCAAAAACGGTATTCAAAAGTTATTTTTCCAATTTTCTCGAAAACGGTTAAAGCTATCGCCTTGAAAATGGTTTCATTCGTTTTCCTAGCCCAAGAAGCCTATAAAAAGAGTACTTACAAGCTTATGAACTCATAAACGTAAGCGTTACGATTTTTTCTGCGCGAATTTCGCCCCAAACGCCATCTTCCAGTGGGCGGATTTTGCTGGTTAACGAACTTGATCTTTCAAATTGGACGACTGATTTTTTTACCAAATTTCATCAAAATCGGACCATCAGGGAAGCCAGAAATGAGCGAACAGACAAATATATATATATATATATATATATATATATATATATATATATATATATAAATAAATATATACATGTATATATATATATATATATATATATATATACAAATTTGAACCACCGTTATTTTCGGTCTCTAGGGGTTCTGAAACGCGAAATTTTCTTGTCGGCACTTCCGGATTGTTTCATTGTATCAACCTTATAAGCGGGGTTCCTCCCTATGGGGGAGGGAGGAACCGCGCTAAAATGGTAAATAAAAGGATCATATGGTTCTTAGAAAACAGTAACCTTCTCTCGCCATACAAATGTGGTTTTACACCAATGCATTCAACCATGCACCACATTGCAACTCTCGAAAATGTCATTTTAGATGCCTTCCTAAATAGAAGCTCTATATTAGCGGTGCCATTGGACCTCGAGAAAGCCTATGACAGAGTATGGAGGAGACTAATACTGTCTCAGCTACTAGAATGGGGTGTGCAAGGCCAAGTCATGTGTTACTTGAAGAACTATCTTTCCCGAAGATCATTCAGAGTGAGAATAGGTACTGCACTTTCAGGTGAGTTTTTGCAGGAAAATGGAGTGCCCCAAGGAGGTGTACAGAGTACTACTCTCTTCAATATCGCTATAAATTCCGTCACTAGATGTATAACTCAAGGAGTGTCGTATTGCCTGTATGCTGATGACCTCCTTATTTACACCACATACAAACATATTAATACAGGTGAACAACAGATACAAAACACTTTACACGAGTTAGATAACTGGTGCTCCGTAACAGGCTTCAAATTTTCTAGAGAAAGACAAGGTACATAATTTTCTCTAGTAAAAGAGCCAATCAAACAGCCCACCTAACAATACACCAAACAATTGTTGACAAAACTGACTTACTGACTTTCTTAGGTATGATATTTGACAAAAAACTAACGTGGTTACCCCACCTAAAAGGGCTTCTCAACAAATGCAAAAAATCATTGAATTTGTTAAGAATCCTTAGTAATACAAAATGGGGCGCTGACAAGTGTACCATGCTTACATTCTATCGATCTCTCCTGGAATATAGATGTGTAGCATATTCATCTGCCAGTCCAACCACTTTAAGACTTCTCGACAAAATACTATAAATTGCGCCTTGACCGGAGAACCCCCGCTGCAGTACAGGCTGCTATTTTAAGCTCTAATTTTTACGTAAAGTCAAAAGGACTTGGGACTCCCTGTGAAAAGTTTTCTTGAAAATACTAATTTTAATAAATATTTAGGATCAAAGTCTAAAAGAAAACCTTTTGTCGTAAGAACACTAGAAGATAGAAGGAATTCAATTCTAAAAGAATCTTCAATACTACAACACAAATTCACTGACACACCACCTTGGATATTGAGGAACTTAAGGATTGACTTGACACTAACTAAATACAAAAAGACTGAACCAACATCCAAATTATTTTATAAAAATACAATTAATTCAATAATGAGACAAAACCCGAGAACATTATATACTTTTACCGATGGATCCAAGACGAACTCTGGCACAGGAGCAGCTGCAATTGTGAACGAAACTGCTTACCTAATCAAATTACCAGAAACAACGACCATATTTACAGCGGAACTTAACGGAATACTTCTAGCACTAACCAACGTTCATAATGCACAGACTGACGCAATCACGGTTTGTACAGACTCCTTAAGTTCCTTAATGTCCATACATAACATTTACAGCACACATCCAGTTATCGAGAACATATTTACACACATTAACATTCTACAAAGTAAAAACAAACACATTACGATGCTATGGGTACCAGGACACGAAGAAATCGACATGAGTACAGCTGTAGACCGACAGGCAAAACTAGCAACGAACCGACCTATACCAGACATAAATACAATTACCTCATCCGATTTACGCAAAACAATACGAACTAACACACTGTATGAATGAGAGAGATTGGTCAAAGAGTACATGCAAATTAAAAGAAATTAAGAAGACGACAAGAACTTGGAAAACAGAGCAATTTTCTCGTCAGGACGACGTAATTTTATCCAGGCTTCTGATAGGCCACACTCGACTTACCCACTCATACATACTAGACAGAAAAGAAAGACCAATGTGCAGACAGTGCAACAGAACCCTGCAGACAGACAAGCAACAGAAAGCATATACTGCAACAGAAAACATAAACTGACAGACTGTAGACAACGCAGCGACTTGACAATTCCTTACAACTTACACGACTTACTTACTGAAAGTAGTCCGTACATACATATACTCTTTACACACTTAAAAGCAGCACAGTTATATTCAAAGATATAACTATATATGTAATATTTTATTTTATTTTTATTTAATAGCAGCATCTTGTTTTTTCTCTTTTATTTCTTTATGTTTTATTGGACAGACTGACTAATATTTAAGGGACCTTTCTTCTGTCGTCCCAATGAGCTCATCGCCATTGTTACGGAGCTCACATGTAATAAATAAATATTAATAATAAAAAATGATTCGCATACTTCCTTAACTCCAAATATAACCCAAATTTAAAAATATTAGTTGAGATGAATTTCCAAGATACAGAAAATATTTCAATTGAATCCTGCGATTCTAAGTACCCACAAAAAAATAATGACTTACAAAGACATTTGTTCCACTTTCCTCAAAAACGGTTACAGATATCGCCTTAAAAATGGTTTCATTCATTTTCTTATGTTAAGAAACCTATAAAACAAGTACCTGCAAGCATATGAACTCAAAAAACATAAGCGTTGCGATTTTTTTTGCACGAATTTCGCCCCAAACGCCATCTTCCAGTGGACAGATTCTGCTGGTTAACGAACTTGACCTTTCAAATTAGAAGACAGATGTTTGTACCAAATTTCATTAAAATCGGACCATTTTTGGGCTTGCTAGAGCGCGAACAGACAAGCATATATATAAATATATACATATATATCCATCTATCTATATATATATATGTATATATATATATATATATATATATATACAAATTTGAACCACCCATATTTTCGTGATCTATGTGGTCTGAAACGAGAAAGTTTCTAGTCGGCACTTCCGGATTGCGTCGTGAGCTAAAGCTGATAAGCGGGTTCTCCCTATGGAGGTAGGGAGGAACCGCGCTAAAAAAGTTTAACAATGATTTTCTATCCTAAATGTGATCATCTGTTCAAAGTTTAAGTGAATATGTTATTTACAAAAAGTAAATAACTGGCCAAAAACTCAGTTCATCCTTAAAATATGCTGATTATAAAGACATATTATAAAGATTACATTTTTTTACTTTTGTTTTTAAAGATATATATATATATATATATATATATATATATATATCATTTGTGTTATTCAAGATAGCTTTAATTGATTAAGCTGTTGCAGAAAAATGCACAAAGATTAAACTCCTGAAATCACTGGATGCTTTAAAATATCTTTTGACTGATAGAACTTAGAAATTCCTCCCCAACAAGATAATGGCTCTGGATGTGCAGTAGGGTGTATCGATTAATACTTTTTTTTTGTTTCCAAATTCCAAGTTGAAAAAAAAGTTGCTACTAGTACCACAAAAAATTTTGGATTTTTTAAAAAAATGTTTAGGTCTTCCGCACAAGGCCTAAAGTATTGAAAATTTACTAAAAAAGTCGATTTTTACAAAAATATTAAAGTAACCTAAAACCCTTTTATTCTACGTTACAAGTTAAAATTCCACTAACAATACAAACAAAAAACGATAAAAAAAAATATTTCAAAAATTTATCACATCATTTAGGTCTCCTGCACATGGCCTAAAAGTCGTAAATTTTAGCACATTTTTGAAATTTTGCAGTACTTTGATATTTGTGTGGTTCATGGTTTAAACCTTAAATATAACTAAAACCTAATTGGAATTGTAGTTATAAGTGAAATAATGAAGACAATTTCAACACGTCAAGCGTCAACTTAAAGCAAGGGGGTGGAGGAAGGCCACCCACTGTCGCACCGCGGTGACGCTCCACCTATGAATCACCGTAGACTTGTTAGTACTTATTTACCGGCAAGCAGTAGTAGTTGTGTTTTGAGTGCGATAGTCCTGTTTCTAAGACTCCATTGAGTGATTGGGGCACAAGAACTCGAGTTTATGGTCGACCAACGTGGTTCTGGATTGATGTCAATTTCAGACATCAATTGTCATCAATCTGAGTATGACAAAAGCGAAACTACTAAAATTTAAAACCGCTTAGAAAGACAACCTTGGTCATAAGCTTTAATGTATGCAGTTGTGAAGAAAACAACAGTAGAATCTACGGTCACAAGCTCGTGAAAACAAAGACTAATTAGATTAATTAATACAAATCTACACCGTTTGACCGATTTTGACCAAACTTGGCACACAGGTACGTCTTGATACGAGAAATCTTCTAGGCTAGGTCAAAATAGTCAAATTTCAAAATTTGGTCAAAAGGTCAAAAGTTTTGTTCAAGAAAAATTGGCTACACTGAACTATTCAGATTGTGACGGCCATTTTGAATCGACGGCAGGCTCTGCTACTGGCCTCTGTCGGCTGTTAGATGAAGTGCTGTTGTGCTGGCCTCTGCCGGTATCATTATGAACTAAAACTAAAATTGGCTACACTGAACCATTGAGATTGTGACGACCATTTTGAATCGACAGCAGGCTCTGCTACTGGCCTCTGTCGGCTGTTAGATGAAGTGCTGTTGTGTCGGCTGTTAGATGAAGTGATGAAGTGCTGTTGTGCTGGCCTCCGCCAGTATCATTATGAACTAAAACAAATTCACATCGTTTGACCGATTTTCATATCTGGGTATAGACAACTAGGTATCAAGTAGATCTTGAAACGGGCAGAGTCATAGACAGAAAGTAGGCGTAGCATGGCACACTGGGGACCAGCTAGTTAACTATAAATCAAAATAATATTGTGAAATTTTCTACTCTCACGAAGATAGGAATTACATTGAAATGCGAGTAGGACGTTTATGACATTCTAATAAAAAGCACTAAACAATGTTTAAATATGACCCCAACTGGCCAAAATAGAATGTATTATCTAAGTAATCAACTTGGCTAGTATATGTAAGGATAATTTTACTCCGAGAGCCGAGTAGCAAGTCAGTCCGGGGAGTTATAACTGGAAAACACTTCTATTTTTAGAAGTAATTTAAACCCTTTAAGTTGGTGTATAAAGGTTTGACATCCCGTCCTGACAGCCATTTCCTCCAGAAACGTTACCTGATGGTAACGTAAATGGGGGTCTTCATTGGGATCGCGACGTCGAATGTCTTATCAAACAAGAGCGGCTAATAAAATAAATGTTCCCGTGCAAGAGTGATGATTAGCGAACGGATGTTCATGTAAAATAAAATTCAAAATATGTACATATACATTTAACTATTTATAATGAAATACGTAATAAAAAATTGAAAATATGAAGTAAAAAATACCAAAAATACTATAAAATATTGAAAAGAAAAGCATAGATAACTAGTACGAACTCTGTTATTATAAATGGAAAGAACAAAAGTTGAAAATATATAGAACTAAATGACTAAAACTCTATAAGATATTGAAAAAAAAAGCATAATTAAAAATTAAGAGCTCATTTTAAAAGGGGGGGGGAAAGGAGGAATTTCTAAAGATGAACATTATTATGGAAAATTTTATCCAACAAAATGCATTTTGAAATTATCTAACGTGAAATTACGCCGCTCTGATCACAGAAGGGGACTGTACAGAGGTGGGGTCACCGATCAGGGCCATTTTGTCTGGTGATTTTACATCGAAAAGTAGTCGACACGTGTCCGAGCGTTTCGTCCAATGCGTTTCGTGGCATGCTTCTTTGGAGCTAAGAAATAAAATAAAATAGGTTGAAAATTTATTATTTTATATCTCGAGTTGAAAAATTATATCGGCATGATCCTTTCGCTTATTCACTTGTTTTAGAGAGTATATTAAAGGAATAGTACAATTGTTAAACAATAATTTGTTATATATATATTTTTTTAAAACGCATCTGCTCCAAGACCATTAGTGCCGGGGAAGCATCGCTGCCAGCAGGGCCGCCACATGGGGGGGGGACTCCCGGGTACATTTGTCCCGGACCCGGGCGCCGTGGGGGCCCGGCCCGGGCCTCGCGAATTGGGAAAAAATGTGTAGGTTGTGAGGTTGTAAATAGAATGGGGTTTAGAACTATAGGCCGGCATAGCCTATATTTATAGGAATGGGAACTATATTTTGTTTTATGTACATAAACGACAAAACAAGTGCAGTCCCAGAATAGTATATTTCATTAGGAGTCATTGTTAGAGACCATGTAGGAGAAAGTAGCTATTATTTATTTTCTAATATTTTATTGTTATAACGAAGTATCGTAGCGTCTAGCTATAAAGGAATAGTCTGGCAGCTGAGATACAGATCCTGAGGCGGTTATCAGTCGATCTTTAATCCTCTTCGGCTCACCACTATCTTTACGATAGGACGGCTGATTTACCTTCAAGCCTGCAGAGTTCCCAGTGCAATCTTCGAGTGAGGGCAGCACCTTACGGGCTCGTCACAAGATAAACGCCGATTTGCGAGCTGCCCGCCCTAAGACAGTACATCATTGAGTCCCTTAGGAGCAGTACAGCCTTGAGGCCCTTGGGAGCAACTTACTGCTACACCAGCTGCATACACCCTTTGGAAGTGCCCTTCTTTTACGCCCCGTCAAGCTCCAGCTTCAACTTGGCGTCAGCGGCTACAGCGGAGACGCAGAATCACCAACAGATAAGCCAGGCTATAACCATTTTTAAAAAACCTCAGCTGCCACTATTTCAACTTATAATTGTTATTTTTTTTTATTTTTATTATTTCCAAAAAAGCGTATATTTCATTTCCTTTCAACTAACAACACTAACCATATCTGCTCCACAAGGAGATATTTTTCTTTTGTTTTCGAAAATAAACAAGTTAATTTTTATCCTTTTTTTACATTCAATGTTTTCAATTATTTAGCCTCAATAATAGGTACCCTTATGTTCGGCACCATTTCCGATAAATACTTTCTTATACATTTTCATTAGCAATTTGGTGCTGAACGTAACAGTCGTAATACCGTAATACCGTCGTAAGTACCGAAAGTGACCTTTGCTGCACCGATTGTCGGCTTTTATTCTCATTTCACTCAAAACTCAAGATGACAATAATTTTAAAATGTCCAAAGTCCTATAGCAAAGTACTAGAATTTTCAGTCTGGCTCTGAGAAGTTGGGGCCCGTGATCTGGTCCTGGGCCCGGCTCTGAGATGTGGCGGCCCTGGCTACCAGCCACCCTTGCTTCTTGCAATAAGAAAAGACACAGTGATCTAGGTTCAATGGGTAAAGTATTCTTCCTCTGTTTCCCTTTATTTTTTCAATTAAAAAAAAAACTAAGATCAAAAATATGTATTTATGGCAAAATATGTAAAAATAGGGATTTTTAAAATCCCTTAAAACGTGCCGAATTTCATCAAAAATTTCGATTTGAGAATTAGGAAAAAATATGTAAATACATGAACATCCCTTCTGTAGTGATGATGATTCTGCGAACCAGTTTTGCCTGTAAAACCCTACCTAACTAAATGCAGACTTAAGACAAAACTTTTACCTACCAAATAACTTGACTGCCTTCTATATGACAGGAGAAATTTAGAACACACTTGAAACAAGTCAGACTCTTTTGAAACCAAACAATGAAATTTTAAACAGTAAATTAACAAACTTTTTATTTTACGAATAACTATATAATAATAAAATGTATACCATTGGGCACATCGTAGACTAACATTATGAACTTTTGTAAAGAAAGTTTTTTTAATAAAGAAAATATAGAACATATGAGGAGCTTAGTATCAAAGTTGGACAACTACATTTTTTTCAGTTTTGAGATTTTTGTCGATTCTTAAGTGGATTTTTATGCTGCATTCGATTTTACAACTGTTTTTCATTAAAAACGGGCAGAAAATAGGTAAAATAGCGTTTATTTCAACCGTTCAGAATCAAAATATGGACAATTCCAACATAGATTTGGTTTCAAAAAAATGACAACTCCATCAATAGCCAATGAGAAGCTTGCATTCATGCAATCTGCTCCCAACATGCATTGCAAATCCATCATGGCTGAATGTTTATAGTTACTTGTAATAAGTGCATTTGGCGATAATTCTTATTAATAACTAGCTGTTATCCGGCACACTGTGGTTCCAAATGCCGGATTTTGGGACAAAACCTCTAGGTACTTGAATCTTTCTGATTTAGGTATGATTTTTTGAAGAATTTCTTTTGTGCCGAGTCGAATGAGACCACTAACAATTCTATAGAATAATTATTTTATTAATAAACGGGCTTTATATAACAACAACCGTGAAAAACAGCCTGTATTTAATTTAAAATATTAGTGAATAAATGCTAATGACCATAGCAGTAGATGCGCCGTAAAAAAAAAAAAAAAAAAAAAAAAAAAAAAAAAAAAAAAAAAAAAAAAAAAAAAAAAAAAAAAATTAGTGAATAAATTAACAGCTAATGTGGTACTGGTAACTGTTCTCGACATTCCTCTTTATTTAAATTTTCGCGTATAACAAATAAATATTGACAGTTTCACACTAGATATTAAATAGATCTCATCGTTAATGTTCAGTTATTTGCTATTAAAAACTTTTCAACAACTCTCTGCAGAAAATAATAATGGTTAACTCGTTTTTCATAAAATAATCGCATCGCTAATTGATAACTTTATTTTATTAGCTGTGCACAGGTATGGCTGAGTACGGCGATGAAAATTATAGCACAGCCACTTCAATACATGTAGTTATAGCTGTGCGAAGAGGATAGCTAAGTACCACTTTTTTTCTAAACTTAATAAATAAGGATAATTTAGTTTCATTTCAGTTTTGTCAAACTGTATTTAAATAACATTTTTCATGTAATTTTTAACTATATAATTTTGATTTAATACATTAGACATAATTACATTATATTAAAACACCCTCGAGCAAACCAAATTCATATTTGTTTGGTTTCAAAAAAGGATAGGTTCAATTTTCAAATGGCTCCCTTTGGTTTCAAAAACAGACAACTCCATGACTTGGTTTCAAACATGGACAACTCCACTATTTAAAGTGTAATTATGGCCTTAATACTTATATAATTTTGTAGTGCCTTTGAAATAATGTTTCTGAGGCCTATAAGAATAACATATAAAAAAATCACCATGATACTGACATCAATATAGTAGATATGGTTTTTTGCCTCTCCTGTAAAAAAAAGCAAAAGTGGAGTTGTCCAACTTTGATACTAAGCTCCTCATATACAGTATACAATCGACTCAATGTCACATGCCTATTTGAACAGACAGTTAACTTATAGAACTTAACACAAGTTAAATGAAAGAACTGATTCATTATCCTTCTTAATAAGAAAATGTTTTAACGCCTGAGCTGCGTAAACATTGTTAAACAAAAAAAATAGATTTCATGCTTATACATGGTGTGATATGAAAATTCATAACCGGGTTTCCTCTTGACGGAGATACAGAAAATATTCTAAAAGATAAAAGAAAATAAAGAAATTTAAAGTAAATGGTAAAGTATTGGCAAGAATCTTTCCAAGTTTTTCAACTCAAGAGAAACAGAATCAGGCCTAAAGGTAATATAAAATAAAGCTGGATTTTTCTACCTCAGCTTCATAACTCCATTTTGCTTTCAGCATATTTTCCACTTCAGCTTCACAACTCATACTAATAACATATATATGTATAATATATATATATATATATATATATATATATATATATATATATATATATATATATATATATATGTATATTATATATATATATACACACACACATATATATATATATATATGTATACACATTTTGGCATATATAGATATATATATATATATATATATATATATATATATTACATTTTGGCGCTAATGGCCAAGATTTGTCGATGCGCCGTAAAAAAAAAAAAAAAAAAAAAAAAAAAAAAAAAAAAAAAAAAATATATATATATACACATATATGTGTATGTGTGTGTGTATTAATATATATTTTACACATATAATTGTCTTTATTTTCTATAAACATTTTTATTTAATTTATTACATTGAACCAAAAAGTTGCATGTAGTTTGTCGGCGAAAGTTGTGCGAAAAACATGGTAGGCTTTACGGTTATGAGATAATAGGGTTCCAGGTTTTTTTTTTTTTTTTTTTTTTTTTTTTTTTTTTTTTTTTTTTTTTTTTTTTATAAGAATTTTTATGTGGCCGATTGAGGTACCAATAAGAAATGTCCACGTTTCAGACCCTATAGGTCACGTAAATACCTGTAGTTCAAACTTTAATATATACGTATATTTGTCTTTTCGCTCCCTTGCTTCCCAAAGTTTTTCCCAAAAACAATGGCCCAATTTTTTATGACATTTGGTACAAAACTACTTTGTCCAACTAGAAAGGTCAAGTTCGTTAACCAGCAGAATCCGTCCACCCGAACACGTTTTTTGAGTGACATTCACGCGACAAAAATCGTTTCCCTTACGTTTTCTAGGCTTCCAGGTACACGTAGTTCAATTAATTGGACACATTTTACGACAAAAAAATACAAATTCAGTGGCTGGAAGCATTGAACAATCATAAAGAAAATAAACTGCGACAAATTAAACAAACAGTAGTAGAATTACCATCAAGCGTAAGCGTAAGCCGAAGAGAAGAGGTGATCCCTAAAAAAACATAAATGTGAAATAGAGGCCAAGTTCCCCTCCAAAAATATTTGCCAATACAAGAGATGATACAAGAAAGAAATGTCCAAGTTCATTACTTAGAAGACCTATTAGTTACTTACTAAGAACAGTAAAGACACTTCAACTGACCTTTAAAAACAACAATAAAAATACTTTTATCCAGTTACTAAAAGATCACTTTCCTCAACCAGGTATATTCTTAAACTTGGCAATGTTTTATTTGGTCCGAAATTATCTTTAGAGAGAAAACTAAACATTGCCAAGTTTAAGAATATGCCTGGTTGAGGAAAGTGATATTTTAGAAACTGGATAAAACTATTTTTATTGTTGTTTTAAAGGTCAGTTGAAGTGTCTTTACTGTTCTTAGTAAGTAACTAATAGGTCTTCTAAGTAATGAACTTGGACATTTCTTTCTTGTATCATCTCTTGTATTGGCAAATATTTTTGGAGGGGAACTTGGCCTCTATTTCACATTTATGTTTTTTTAGGGATCTCACTACTTTTTTTAAGTATTAATTTAAATTTAGTTGCCGCATACCTACTGGCTTTTGTACTTCATATAAAACCAGGGTCTTTGGATTCTGCTTAAAGTTCTCCTTACTGCTTGATATTCGATACTAATAAGTAGCATACCTTTCTACATCTAATCACTAGACTAGAAAAGTTAGAAGCTCTTCCAGATGACAGTACTCTAGAGGGCAAATTGATTGCTCTCTTAACTAAACTATTACACTGTAAAAAAAACAGGAACCTTATTTCGAGGATAAAGATCAATAGGGAAAGTGTAGAAGGCCTTCAGGAAAAGATAAGATCCAATGACGATACGTTTTGGGTTTGTGATCCTAAACTTTGTAATTTAGATGACTCGACTTTGAAAAACTTAGTATCTGCTTTCAAGTATGTTATGCAGTTAACCCCTACGACTTTATTTACAACATTTAAGAAAGAAGTCACACCTGTTGTTGTTAGGGTGCCTCGAAATGTTTCTTAAAACATTCAACCTTGCCAAGACGATTCATTTGATACCCCACATGATGGGTTTTAGAAGGAATGATGGCATTCCGATGGAACAAAAAGTACAAAACATCATAGGTAATATGACATTCCCCTATCAACACCTATCTGCGTGCCAATTTTGGTAAAAATAGGCCAAATGGTGTGGATTTGTATAAGGAACAAATATACAGACAGACAGCCGAAAGACCTTTTTGACCTAGCCTAGTGCATTCCCCGGACGAAGACCTACCTGTGTACATTGTTTAGTCAAAATCGGCCAAATCGTGTGGATTTGTATAAGGAATAAACAGTTAGGCAAACAGCTTATAGACTATTTTGAACTAAGCCTTTGACTCTCCCCGGATCAAGACCGACCTGTGTGTCAAGTTTTGTCAAAATCGGTGAAACGGTGTGGATTTGTATAATGAACAAGCAGACAGACAGACAGCTGATTGAAGATTTTGACCTAATCTATGCCACTTCCCGGATCAAGACCTAACTGTTTGCCAAGTTTTGTCAAAATCGGCCAAACGGTGTGTATTTGTATAAGGAACAAAAAGACAGACAGACAGCTGATAGACAATTTAACCAAGCCTATGATTCTCCCCGTATCAAGGCCCACCTGTGTCCCAAGTTTAGTCAAAATTGGTCAAACGGTTTGGATTTGTATATCGGAACAAACATACAGACAGACGGCTGGTATAAGATTTCGACCAAGTCTATATGCGTCTAAAAGTTCCTTAAAACATCAAATATAGGTTCTTCATTCCGAGACGATTCGTTAGATACCCCACATCATGGGTTTCGGATGGAATGATGGGTTTCCGAAGGAAGTACAAAACTGGCACGCCCCCGCCCCGGAAGCGGAGTCAAACACAACTTTTCAGGATTTTTCGATTTTTTCCTTTAATAACACCCTCATATCTATCATCATGCAAAATTTCAAGTCTCTAGAATCATGGGAAGTGCCTAATAATTTTGATGAGTCAGTGAGTGAGTCGTATAAATCCCGATTTTCGATAGCTTATATCTCAGAAACTATTCGATGTAGAATTATGAAAATTTCCATTTTTACTCACGTCTAGTAGTATAATACCTATGTAAAATTTCATAACTTTTTCTTTACCTGGTTGAAAGTTATGAGAGGGTAAAAATCACCTCTAAGACCGCCTGTAATATACACACAGTATGCTGAGGCCGGAACTTGGCCTGGTTGCACTACCGTGCGCCTAGAATTTTAACCAGACTCCCAATTGCACATTCTCTACTTACAACTAACAAGATGGAATGACTAAACAAGACGCAACAATGTGTAGACAATATAACAAACTGCAAACCTTAATACGTATACATACAGACTTCACAAGATGAGAAGAATTAGCAAACCCACTGACCCTTTGTTACTTTTGACTAAAGGAAAAAATACTTATAAGCTACATTTATATACTTATTTATGACAGGTAGGTATTTATCACAAAACAACGGAATTACAGGTTTTATTTTTAACACGACTTACTATAAAAAGATGGAGAGTATTTTCATTGACACATATAATGTACCGTTTTTCTCAATAAATGCCTTTTTGAAGTGAAAATTATCAAAATACATGCAAGCGCAAAATACAATAAAATTTCTCCTTATTAAAAATCAATTATTACTTGCAGGCTGAATATTACTAGCAGGTTTTGTGTATTATATCCCGATTTATTTTAGTAGCAGGCTTTTTTTATTTTGTACGTAAGGCAAGGTAATTTTCATAGCAAGTAGAGGATTAAGTATTTTTAGGAATCAAGGGGTCAGAAAGTTCTAACAGTACTTCATATTGTTAATTTCTTTTTTTCTTTCTCTGAGGAAATGGGTCGGCTGAAGTTGCATTAAAAAATATGAAAAATAGCTCGCGAAGAGCCTTTTCGTCTGTGCTTCATGAGACAGACTCATTTAGTTTGATATTGTCAAATTTATGAGTGGCGTTATATTTACTTCCTTGCTAAGAAACCCAGTATCATGCCTAACTATAGAGGAACATGGTTTGTGAAGAAAAGCATAATCAGACCAATAGAAAATGAGGTTTACTCCAGTTTAAAATTAAATAATAAAATAATAATTGGGTCTGCTGTTTATTAAAAATATAAAATAGCATGGCTTTGTTTGTTTTGTTTTTATATAGGTTATTTTATGCAAATTCTCAAGGAATGCAGTAAACAAACTAACTGATGAATGTGTTTAGTTATGCGTTGCTGAATGTCGGTGTTTTAAAAAGAGGATTCATTTTGATATTGCTGCAACCTTCAATGTACTTTCCCATAATTAAGACATACATAAATGCAAATACATGCAACCAGTACAGTTTTATTTACCAAAATAAAACAAGGTCGTAAGCTTAGTTGCATGCAGCCGTTATCCGCCAACAAAAATATCTAAGGCTTATTTTTAGTAAGGGTATAAATGGCTGCGATATTTTAAGAAATTGCGTGACAACTTCTTTAGAGGAGACATTTAGGTTCTCAGATTGAGGAAAGATTTTCAGAAATATGAATGGGATAAGTAAATTATAAATAAATTATAAATTCCGATTTACAGGAACTTCGTCATCTAATCGCATTTCCATAATTTACTTACCCTTGGTGAAATTTGAGACGCACAGAAAGGAGAATCCAGATTAATATTATGATTGCAAATGGAAACATCTTCCTTCTACTTTTGCTAAATTGATAATATAGAATTTTTTTGTTACTGCCAACAAATTCAAAAACTTATGAATCACTCCAAAATATGATGAATAAGTCCGCAAGAAAACTTTATTGACTGGACTGTCCTACCGAAATTTACATGAGGATATTTCCTGTGAAAACTTTTACCAAAATCAGTAACTCTACTGGCTAATTAACTTATTTTTACGAGAATTTGGTAAAATATTCGATTATTTGTAGTTATTCTCTGGTCCTGAGAGAGAATACCGCGAATGTAGTGCTCTGCGTCGGCATTTTATGAATTATGAGATATATTCAATAATTATTTATTTATTTTTGGAGCTCGACAACAGCAAGGTGGTTTGCTCGCATACTTAGGGAAATTTTAACATTAATATAAAATAATCACAACATACAAAATAAATTGAATGTGAACTCAACTTTAATAATTAAAATTTCAAAAGCTGGCTTTTGCATAAAAATTATTTAAATTTTGATGAAGAAAATATATCTATTAGGGTATTTATCATGCAATTTATTTTGGTAGTTTAATTTACAGATACCGCATAACCTAAGCTATTATCAGATAGGAGCCCACATATTCCTCCACAATAGAGCAATATGTGGGGGGTTGTATATATACGCCAGAAAGCAATACAATGAAATATAGTAAAACTACAATTAACTGATTAATTTTATTTCCAGGAAAATTATTAAGAACAGATAGGGAGATAGTGTGGTCAGTACTATGCTCTGACCGCCTGATTTTCCCCTTGCCGCTTCGACTCTAGGGTCATTAGCAACAAGGTACCCATTAATAAATTAATTAAAGGCTGGGTTTACCTAGGGACGGTCAGGGAGGCCGAAACCAACCCATGAACGAAGACAGTAGAAGAAAAAATCTCTAGTGCTTGCTCGGGATTTGAACATAGGTCGTCGAGCTTATTAGTCCAGAGCTCTACCACTGAGCTAACCTCACCCCTAATATTTTATAATATTTATTTAAAACTAAAAATAGCAAAAATAGCTGCAGCCCCCTCAGCCCCCCCTCATATACGCCCATGCTTCTGTATCCTCTAGAAAGGCTTTATTAAGCATATTTTGTATTGATTTATAGAGCTTTGCTTTAGAATGAGAGCCAGATTCTGTTATTTCCGCTTCTGTGTAAAAGTTAGCTACTGTCGGTGTCCCTGAC
This sequence comes from Gonocerus acuteangulatus, assembly GCA_946811695.1. Taxonomy (NCBI): domain Eukaryota; kingdom Metazoa; phylum Arthropoda; class Insecta; order Hemiptera; family Coreidae; genus Gonocerus; species Gonocerus acuteangulatus. Next base: position 52,704,709 of record OX328124.1, on the reverse strand, counting down.
GCCTTAATATCACTTTTATTCGAGATGTTCGAGAGGATTTTGCAATTTTCACGAGATATATAAAAAAAAAATAAGTTTGTTTCTTTTCTAAGCTTATCAAATGGCACTAGGGACATGAACGGAACCGCGCTAAGATGCTGCAGTTCCTGCGAGTCGGCCTTTTTTTATAATCTAGCATGCAGGGTACGGATCCAAACAGAGACAAGAAAAACCAGAACTGACCTAAAAGAACTGATGAATGGGACAGGACAGGATCCCTCCAAATCCCAACAAGATAAATGTTCCCGCGTCAGGGCGGGTTTTGAGGAATTGAAATGCGCCATCTGTATCTCTCTGTTCGATGAATAATGCAATAAATTTTAAATATGCAATTCTAATAACGAAGTTTTATTATTTTTACTTTTTGAGAATGATGTCCGTATTGATGCAAGAACGAAACTTCTAAAAAATCTCAAGTTTTATTAATAAGCTTATATTTATTTATTTTGTGGCAATGCTCGGCCGCAACTTGCATGTTCCAAGTTCTAAATGAAAACGTCAGCCTTTAAGAATTTAGTATTTTTACAGAAAATGATCTAATAATAAGAATCAGATACAAAAGCCGAGAAAACAATTAAATTTAATGAAAAAAGTAGTATCTCACAAATAAATTTAAATAAAAAGAAAAAAAAACTGACAATGAACAAGAGTGTAACTTAAAAGATAAACTGTATTAAAAAAAAAAAAAAAAATGATATGGTAATATTTATAGCATAGAATTATTAAAATATGGTGTCCAAGTAATGGTTACCTATCATCGGTCAAAAGTAATGCGTCAAAAGTAATTCCTCCGTCATAACATGCATTTATGTTGCTGTTATGCAAAAATTACATAGTTTCTATTTAAACGGGCCTCAGGGAAATTTAAAATGTAATGGAAAGGAATTTTCGCATTTTTTGGGCTGTGGTTTCTGGTCTCACCGATTCAATTAATATGACTTCTCTTTGGTTAGATCTTATGCTGCTTTAGAGGCACATAAAGTACTTCAACAAATAAAATGTCACATCTGACTTTCAGCAAGTGGCCGAACACCACATTTATGCCATTCTTGTAAGTGGACATACTGCTGTCCAAGTTAGGTTACTTCATAAATCAGCTGACAATGTAGTAAACGAATTCAAAGAAGGCTTTATCAATTCTATGTAGCTATATGAGAAAAAAATTCTATAAGAGGAGATTCTCACGGCTCAAGATTATATTTTGAAGCTGATGTACATCAAATTGTTTTTTAGGAGGTCCAGTGGATAAGCCGTGGGCACTCAGTTTCTAAGATCTCGGGTTCGATTCTTACTAGGGATAATGGTTTTTCCTTTCGAAAAAGGTATTACCCTTATCCACGTTAGAAAAGGGTAGTAACAAGTAGATAACCAGTCCCAAAAATCTGAGTTAAGTATAAGTGGGTGTTAACATTTTAAAAAAAATAATTTGTTTTAGTGCGGTTCCTCCCTCCCCCATAGGGAGGAACCCCGCTTATAGGGTTGATACAATGAAACAATCCGGAAGTGCCGACCAGAAAATTTCGCGTTTCAGAACCCCTAGAGACCGAAAATAACGGTGGTTCAAATTCGTATATATATATATATATATGTATATATTTATTTATATATATATATATATATATATATATATATATATATATATATATATATATATTTGTCTGTTCGCTCTCTAAATAGAAGACGAATGGTCCGATTTTGATGAAATTTGGTACAAAAATCCTTCGTCTAATTTGAAAGGTCAAGTTCGTTAACCAGCAAAATCCGCCAACTGGAAGATGGCGTTTGGGGCGAAATTCGCGCAAAAAAAATCGTAACGCTTACGTTTTTGAGTTCATAAGCTTGTAAGTACTCGTTTTATATGATACCTGGGCTAGGAAAACGAATGAAACCATTTTGAAGGCGATCGCTTTAACCGTTTTCGAGAAAATTGGAAAAATAGTTTTTGAATACCGTTTTTGGTTTGGGTACTTAGAATTACGGGATTCAGTTGAAATTTTATCTGCATGTTATACTTTCGTTAAAACTAATATGTTGAAAGTTTTGTTACGTTTGGAGTTAAGGAAGGGTTAGAATAAAATATTTTATGAACAGACATGACAAGTTTTGGGAAGTTCGTGTACTTTCATTAATATCTCGAACACGGTTGGGAAATCGTGGTAAGTGGATAGAAACTATTTGAAAGCTTACTAAATTCTCTACAAAAAAGAATCTGAAACTATTTTTGATTAGGTTATGTCAATCGGAGAAATAAGTGCTTAAAACTTCAAATACGTCTGTTTTGTTCTTATGAACGGGTTTTTGTCGTTCTTGTTGTAATTTTTGTCTCTTTCCCTTCGTTTTTTATTGCTTTTTATTTTTGTAATTTCTTATGTTGCGAAAATTTTGTGTGTAAAACAGGATATGAAAAATGAGGCCAATTTTCTGTTGCTAGAAATAATATAAATTTTGGGAACTTTCATTAATTTTTTTTTTTTTTTTTTTTTTTTTTTTTTTTTTTTTTTTTTTTTTTTTACGGCGCATCTACATCTAGGTCATTAGCGCCGACATCCAGGGTGCAGCGAGGAATTTTACCAGCGAGCCGTGGGATGATAAAATTCCTGCCGGAGGTTGGGAATCGAACCCACCATCTCCCGCTTATGAATCCAAGGCGCTAGCCATTAGACCACGGGAGACCCCAACTTTCATTAATATCTCGAAAACTGTTGAGAATTTTGGTAAACGGAAGAATACCATTAGAAAGCTTATTAAATGCTCTACATAAAAGGTTCTAATGAAAGTTTTGATTAGGCGATGTCAATCGGAGAAATAAGAGCTTAAATCTTTAAAGTAATTGATTTCGCTTATTCGAAGTGTTCTTTTTGTCTGTGTTTTATTCCTTGTTATTTTTTAATTGCTTGTAGTTGGATAATGTATTCGAAAATAAAACAGGTTAAGTAAAATAACAAAAACAATTTATTGTTAGAAATATAGAGTTCCAAGATTCCAAGACCTTGTAACTAGCGGGACGGTTTCTATTGTTGCCGACCCATCCAGGTAAGATTGTAAATCCTACCTTTCAAGACTGGTGGAACCAAAATATAACTGTCAGGGTTCGGTCACTGCTACTTAATAAAACTACATTTTATCGTAAAAATGGTTTTATTGTGCCGACGTTTCGGCTTGAACTTCAAGCCTTCATCAGGGCTGTAAATACAAGTAGGACATATTTAACAGTAATATATGCACATATCTATGTAAATATACCTAACATATATATATATATATATATATATATATACATATATATATATATATATACATATATAATATATATATATTTATATATATGCATATACACATACACATATACACGCACACGTATGTACATATATATGCCCACATACATACACATATGGGGTATGTATTATTAAGTAGCAGTGACCTAACCCGGACAATCCCTACCTTGCATCATCAACGGTCAACGATCTCCTCTGAACAAAATAATAACTGCTTCTATTTTAATCTTTCGAAATTAGACTAGGGATAAGAACGGAACCGCGCTAAGATGAGGCAGTTCCTGCGAGTCGGACTTTTTAACTGTAACATGGCATACATAATTATAGTTACTTATAATATCACGTGTGTGTCTGTTTGTTTGTTCTCTATAAAAATCCACACCGTTTGACCAAACTTGGCACACAGGTAGGTCTTGATCCGGAAAGTCTCGTTCTATATAATTATTCACACAAAGTATAGATAATTATAGTTACTTCCCACTAAATATACATAATTATATTCACAATTAACTTGAAATAATTAGTATGAAATTTAGCTGACTACAGAAAAAAAAACGTTTTACCAAATCTTTATATTAACTATACAATAATATTGTACGGATTCTAAATTTTATTACAAGAAATTTACTAACGAGGATGACAATGGCACCTAAGAACGTTTGGTAGATATTTACATTATTTTTTATTTTACTAGCCATCTGCTTCTAGGCCATTATGGCCGGGTTATCTATAGGTTGCCAACGTTTTTAAACTCTGGTGGTGGAGCAGGAAATTTCAGAATCAGAATCCAGCGTGCTAACAAATGGACCGCAGGCAGATCCGTGCTAAAAAATTGACCGTTCTGAGCTATAGAGAAGTACGATGCATAAAATTTTATATACATATACATATGTATACATATATTGTGTGTAAAAGGTAACTTTATGAAGACTATATTGGGATTCTGTGGTGAGATAAGAACACCAACAAGACCCTGTCCAAAGCAGCCCTTTTAGTTGACCACCTTCTTTAATCCCTAACGAAGTGGGCAGCCACCAATTAAAGCTGTATAATTACCTCAAGCCTTAAACAACCCTCCCCCATTTCATTTGTCCTTTTCTCTCTATTACTGGTAAATGGCCTTATATACTGGGAACAGCATAAAATCACTGAGCACTCCAAAATAAATATATACACAACGTAATAGTTCGTTGGAAAGAAAATGTCACCCGTAGAATGGGTATCGTATATATTAATGAAGTATGAATAGATTTCGCACATTCCTAAGGGCGTAGATATTCAGGTTGCACTAGTGAAAGAATTATTATATTATAATTATTCACGGATAGTCCCGGAAGAATTAGACGGAGTAGAATTAACGATTTTTTTTATATGTTTGATATCAACTAAAGACTTGCTTTATTGGACTGAGAAACACATTCATGAAAGAATTTTTGAAACATTTCTTGAAATTTTCATCAAACCGACCTAGAAACCGAACATGACCTTCGTTAAAATTGATTTATATCTATCTATTTATATTTTATTTGTCTGTTAAATTTGTGGCCACGGATTTTTCGCCACGGAACTTGGTTTATAATATTCCTCTAACATAATATTGGGCTCGTTCTTAAGAAAAATCTGAAGGCCAGGTTTGCTCCGGACCCAAACACTAAAATTACTATTAATATCGGCCGTAATTTTTCTTTTATTGCAACGAAACTCGGTAGTATTCTCTGGTTATCTACGGAGAAAGACGTGTTTTAAAAATAAACTAAATCAGTCTATTATATATATATATATATATATATATATATATATATATATATATATATATATATAGGTATATATTAAAATGGTACCGGCAAGAATTATTTATACGAAACTCCGTATCCATTCCCCTAACAAACGATTATATAATTCCATTAACAAATAGTTCCATCCTGCCCGAATCTGCCTCTAACAATCTTAATTCTTATATCTTGAAACTATACTGGTTATAGAATACGGAAAACCGATGATAAGGTTCATTTTTTAAAAAATAAGCCAAATTGGTCAATTTGGAGCTGACTGTACACAGGCTCGAAAATAAAGTGTATTTTCGATATATTGTAAAGAAACACTGTGTAAGATTAAAAAAAAAAATTCCTGAGCCCTACGCCAAACTATAGTATAGTTGAGCATCTTGGAGGAGTTATTATATTTAAAGAAAGTAGTTATATAAAATTCCAAAGTAAGGAGGATTGATATATATTGATGATCCTGGAAAATCGGAAATGTTTTTAAGATATTTAGTTGTCCGGAAAGTTCTTAATTGTTAGTAAAATTTAAGGTAAAATAAATATTTAAAGTTTACTAATATTTAAATTTAATTATAAACATGTTCTCTAAAGTCAATGAAAGTAAATAAGTCCTAAAATTAATGAAAAATATTCAAAAATATAGCTCTATCTATATTTGTTTACGATTTTTAAAATGTACTGATATATAGCATCACGATTTTTATAATTTACTAATATGCAATACTACTATATGATACATTACTTTAGAGTAAATCGCCAAAAGTTGCGAACGCCTAACAAATAAATAATGAGTAAAGATGGAATGGTTGGGATTCGGCTAAATAAACCTCAATATGATTTTGTTTTAAAAAAATCTACATTTCGGACATTTCGGCTACTCATTGGTAGCCTTCGTCAGCTAAAATGACAAAAAAAGAAATTAATACAAGAACAAAGAAAAAATTATAATTGTGATAGGTAACAGAACTATAGATACAATTAACTTATAAAAGAACATATCGTCTTGAATTCTTAGAATGAGTAGAATGAAAAAGTAAATAGGTACAATAATTGATTTTAATAGTAATTAGTAACGTTAATTGATTTTACAACGAAATAAGAAACTACATACCAATGACAAATATAGTAGCTAATAGTAACATTAATTAATTTTACAAAGAAATAAGATACTACATACCAATAGAAATGCAATAATGGAAGGTTGGGATTTTACTTTTTTAACAAGGGATTTTATGAGGTTGGCGGAAAATTGGTTGTGTGCCAAAATATCTGAGGCGATATTAATATTTTTATTGTGGAAGGAAGCATGGGATAGGGAGAGGACGGTTACTTAATTTTCATTCATCCCATCCTTACCACCTCAAGATTAATGTAGCCAGAAATCTCCTTCGCCGAGTCCTCTCCCTATCCCATGCTTCCTTCCACAATAAAAATATTAATATCGCCTCAGATATATTGGCACGCAACCAATTTCCCCCCAACCTCATAAAATCCCTTGTTAAAAAAGTAAAATCCCAACCTTCCAACACTATCTCTCCCAATTCTTCCCTAACTCCCAGTTCCCAAATGTTCCGATCTCTACCATTTACACCTGGACTGACTGATAAACTTACAAAGACAATAAAAAAATCCTACCCTTCCCTAAATTTTGGTTTGAAAACTACCAACAAACTCAAAACCCTCTATACCAAACTCAAAGATCCCATCCCTTTTGAACAAACCACCCGTTGTGTTTACCAAGTCCCTTGCCAAACCCCTTCCTGTAATGGTGTATACATAGGAGAAACCATAAATGACATTCACTCACGTCTTACACAATATAAACGAACCATCACTAATAAAGAAATAGATAAATCTGCACTTGCAAAACACGCCATTACACAAAAACACACTTTTAACTTCGACGACACGAAAATTCTTTCTACACAACGAAACAAAAAAAGACTACAGATCTCGGAATGTGTACACATAAACTTAAACAAAAACAATATAAACTACAAAACTGACCAACAAGGCATTTCTCCTATGTACGCTAATATTTTCCAAATACTCTCCCGACCTCCCACCTAGATTTTTACCATGCCCCTTGGGTATCCTTCCATTAACACCTCTTTCTCCTTTCCTGTCATAAACATGTCATAAACATGCCTTTTAATCCTTACCGACATTTCTCCCACCACCTGCTGTTTTCAACTACATATACCCCAGTAGATTCCTTTCTCCTTAGACACTTTCACAATGGTTACTTAATTGCCAACCTTGGTCTCCCTCTGCCGCTCGGCATTTCCATAGGTATGTAGTATCTTATTTTCTTTGTAAAATTTATTAATGTTACTATTAGCTACTATATTTGTCATTGGTATGTAGTTTCTTATTTCTTTGTAAAATCAATTAATGTTACTAATTACTATTAAAATCAATTATTGTACCTATTTACTTTTTCATTCTACTCATTCTAAGAATTTAAGACGATATGTTCTTTTATAAGTTAATTGTATCTATAGTTCTGTTACCTATCACAATTATAATTTTTTTTTTGTTTTTGTATTAATTTCTTTTTTTTTGTCATTTTAGCTGAGACGAAGGCTACCAATGAGTTGCCGAAACGTCCGAAATATAGATTTTTTTAAAACAAAATCATATTGAGGTTTATTTAGCCGAATCCCAACCATTCCATCTTTACTTATCACCTCGACGGCTAACTATCTAATCATCAAAATAAATAATGGTCGCTACGGTCTGAGCGTACCGGAAAACCCAATACTTTTGGCAACAATCATTGCATGATAGTTATTTAAAGCGACTTAATTATTCATATGTAAATTTAAGCATTGTATTAAACTTAAATTAAATTTTGTAAGTACTCTAAATATGCCAAGAATGCTGCATTAAGAAAATAATTAAAAAGTAAGCAGTAAGAGTAGGAGGGGGTGGATCCTGCTGAGAGGGAAGGGCTTCTAATGAAAATACTGGCATATAAAAACTGATAAGTAGGGGAAAGAAGACGGGACTTGGAGCGAAAAGACTACTTAATAAGACGGCCGTAAAGCCCTGGGAGCATTCAACGGAGCCGGAGGATATCAAAGGATTCGCCTCCACACAAGACCAAGCGGAACAAATAAGAACAGAAAAGGAAGAAGCAGGACGTCAGGGCTTAAGCTCCATGAAAATATAGAAAAGTGATTAACTAAAGCATACATTCAGTCGGAAAATAGCAACATTAAAGGGGAAAAAAAAGAATAATTACATCAAATCTCAAAGACTCCTTAGATAAGCTAGATATCAAAGAGGTAGTCACGCTTTTTAAAATGTTTCATTGTGTTTTTTCTATTTATAGGATGGTATAAATTCCTTTGAATTCGTAAACTTGAGCCGAACCATTTTACGTATTTATATTAACAATATTATTACAATTTATATTAATAGAATATCAAGCAAATCTACAGTTTTTTTAAATATAGTCTAATCTTTATTCATCCACAGATTAACTATAATTTAAACTTAATATAAAGCTGCCCCTTTACTTAATTCTTCGTTATACGGGAAAAAACGTTAAGTTATGTTTGCGAGTTGGAAAAAATAGTTCCATATACTTTATTTTTTGCCAACATGTTTCGCACTCTTTTGGTGCCTCTTCAAGAGAACGTATTATAAAAATATAAAACAAACAGTCTCCATTTGGAGGAGGATAACCATTCACTAATAGGACCCCGTTCACGCTGGACATGAACTAAAAGAATCCAATACCGTGCTAAGTAGTCAGCTGATCGATATTCGATATGTTATATGTTTAAAATTAAAGTACGGAAGAAAAATAGCCTTAAAAAATAAACACTATCTTTTTCCCCCTTTTATTAAAACATATTTTTTATTGTTTGTAAAATAAGTTAATAACAATATTATTTAAATGTTGTTTTTCAGTTCTTTTATTTGGCACTTTCTTTATATATTTTATAATGTGGATATTGTCCTTAATCTTTCTTTTCATTATTTTCAAAATCAAAATTATGTTTATATTTTATGGCACGATAAACCAACTCTATTTTATTTTCTTCTTTACTATTTTGAGCTTGCCGTTTAATTTGTTGTTCTATCCTAGCTATTGAAGTTAATTTGTATATATTTTATTTCGGTTACATTAATTTTAATTTATCTTAAATGTGACTAAAGATGCTTATTTTATTTTGTTTATTTTGACCCAAAATCTCTACAGATATGTGTGTTATAATTTTTGGAATTAATGGACTATAATTGAAGCAAAAATAACGGCTTGGATCTAGATTCTGATCCCTTAAAAAACTATACCTTTTTATTAACCTAAATGTTCATAAATTTGACTGTTTTATGACGTCAGCTGCAGGCTCAGGCAGGAATAATAAGCGCTAATAAGAATCTTTGACTTAAAACATAGGCTTTAACTGAAAACCAAATTATTGAAGAAAACAAAATGTATGGAAAACCACAAACTCATATAAGCTTAGTATAAGCAGAACCTGTGGTACGAACAATGTTGCTTCAATAATGTAGAACGTAGGAGGCACTAGCCATTTTAATACAGTACCTTCTTCAATGCAATTAGTGTGAAAAAAACGTAATAAAAATTCTAAGCCCGTTATTTCAACAAACCACAGTGAAATATTATTTCTGAGAAGCCTCAGCGTAGCAAGGGCGAAAATCCCTCGAGATAGATGAGGGGAAGGATTATAAATACCGAGACCTAATTTTCATGCAACCCTTTCGCGAAAACGAGGGTGAAGTTAAAGCTCTGCATTAAGACAGGGGGAGGGGGGAGCAACAGTTAACGCATAAACAAACATCCAAGAAGACGCAAGCGAGCCATATACTCTGCGGCTTGTGAACTAACGTCATTACAGCCAACTTATGATATACTGCAGTGTATATTGACTCATTTTTTTAAAGGCAAATCCCAATCCGGGGCTTAGAATGATTTTAGCGGCAAAAAAAATCCATATTTGGCGGGAATCGATTTTTAAACAATGAGTATTTACAGATGAGCAGTATTAGCATTTGCCGAAAGAATCTAACTATTGAGGATGCACTCATGAATTTTGAAAATTAAAACCGTTAAAATTTATGTATGTATTTATATATATGTATATATATATATATATATATATATATATATATATATATATATTAATATAATTAATAATAGCTCAATAGTGGCCGTGGCTGCCTGCATCTCATTTGCAGCTTCCATCCTCCCAGCCTTGAGGCGACCCTGAAGCGATATTCGCCCTGGTCGCGAACACATTCACTGCGACTCGAACACCGTAGCACACGATATCGGGACTCGGCACCACTTAGTGATAGCTTGGAAACAACTACGTTGTTAAAAAGGGTAGTAGCACAAGGGTAGATGATAACACAAGCAAGTCTAGAAGACAACTAACTCCTTTAATCCTCACTGGGCCTTATATAGGCTCAGCATATGTTTACAATATACCGGACCTTCTCCCCCCTAACATACATGTATATATTTTTATATATATATATATATATATATATATATATATATATATATGTATGTATGTATGTATATATATATATATACATATATATATATACATATATATATATATATATATATATATATACAAATATATGCACCATTTATTTTAAAAGCGGCCTAAGTCACTCGTCAATTTGACCTAAGAAGAGAAAGGGCGAATCTGAAAATTCAACATTTTTAGCGCGGTTCCTCCCTCCCACATAGGGAGGAACCCCGCTTATAAGGTTGATACAATGAAACAATCCGGAAGTGCCGACAAGAAAATTTCGCGTTTCAGAACCCCTAGAGACCGAAAATAACGGTGGTTCAAATTTGTATATATATATATATATATATATGTATATATTTATTTATATATATATATATATATATATATATATATATATATATATATATATATTTGTCTGTTCGCTCATTTCTGGCTTCCCTGATGGTCCGATCTTGATGAAATTTGGTACAAAAATCAGTCGTCCAATTTGAAAGGTCAAGTTCGTTAACCAGCAAAATCCGCCCCCTGGAAGATGGCGTTTGGGGCGAAATTCGCGCAGAAAAAAATCGTAACGCTTACGTTTTTGAGTTCATAAGCTTGTAAGTACTCTTTTTATAGGCTTCTTGGGCTAGGAAAACGAATGAAACCATTTTCAATGCGATAGCTTTAACCGTTTTCGAGAAAATTGGAAAAATAGTTTTTGAATACCGTTTTTGGTTTGGGTACTTAGAATCACGGGATTCAGTTGAAACATTATCTGCATGTTCTACTTTCATTAAAACTAATATGTAGAAAGTTATGTTACGTTTGGAGTTAAGAAAGTGTTAGAATAAAATATTTTATGAACAGACATGAAAAGTTTTGGTAACTTTGTATACTTTCCTTAATATCTCGAAAAAGGTTGAGAATCTTGTTAAACAAAAGATTACCATTAGAATGCTTACTAAATTCTCTACAAAAAAGGTTCTAATGAAAGTTTTGATTAGGCGATGTCAATCGGAGAAATAAGTGCTTAAAACTTTAAAGTAATTGATTTCGCTAATTCGAACTGTTCTTTTTGTCTTTGATTTTGGTACTTAGAATCATGGGGTTCAGTTGAAACATTTTCTCCATGTTTGAATTTTATCAAAACTAATATGTTGAAAATTTGGTTACGTTTGGAGTAAAGGAAGGATTAAAATAAAATATTTCATTTTTAGACATGAAAAGTTTTGGGAACTTCGTATATTTTCATTAATATCACGAAAACGGTTTGGAATCTTGGCAAGCAAAAGATTACCATTCGAAAGGTTACTAAATTTTCCACAAAAAATGTTTTGAAGACACTTGCGATGGGATGGTCATATTTGGAGAAATAAGTGCTTAAATCATAGGTAATTTCGTTCATTTGAACGAATCTTTTTGTGTGTTTCCTACAGTTTTTTTTCACTGCTCGTTATTTTTGTGATTGCTTATAGTAGTCAAATGTATTAGTCAATAAAACAGGATACGTATATATAGAAACAATATTTTGTTTCAACGGTATCTTGGAATTCGAAGATGCCCTATGAATATCTAGATGACTGTACTGGTGTTGATTTCGTTCTTTAGAATTGTTTTTGGTATTCCCTATTTTCAGAAGTTTTTATCTATTTATTAATTTTTTTTTTAAATTCATTGAACGAAATCATATAAATTCGAAGGTCAGGAGCTAGGAAGGTTAGGGTGGGGGGCGTTTTCCCTGTCCCCAGGTACTCTCGTCTCCCTGTGTACCCTCGTCATCTTCAAGTCTTTGTCTAGAGTCATAAAGATAAGCCTCCAAACAACTTTAGGAATGTAGGATTTCTAATTTTTACCAGTATCAGAACAGCCGCTCTTTACATACCACAGTGGTACAGACGTACCGGTCTATACTAGTTGCACTCCACACGGTGGTAGTACTTGGTGTATGCCACAGCGGATCGCTCATTATAACCTTATTTTATACGTATTAAATAGGTACCTAAAAAAAGTTCATTTGTGTATAAGTGTTGCGTTATTGGGATTAGAATAAAATATTTTATTAACAGACATGAAATACTTCGGAATCTTTGTATATTGTCCTTAATTTTTTTTTTCTTTTATGGTGTATCGAAATCTGAGTCATTAGCACCATTTTTTCCTTATGAGCTTATATAATACTTAGATTTAGCTAGCAACAATATTTTACACCGCAATTAAAGTGATTTGCTCTTCTTATAAACATAATATTTATATTATAATATAAACATAATACATTAATTTGTCTGACAAAAAAAAAAGTCCGACCCGCAGGAACTGCTTCATCTTAGCGCGGTTCCGTTCTTATCTCAAGTGCGATTAGTGAAGGAATATAGCAGCTATCGGTAGGTATTAGCACCATTTTTCCCCCTTAATATCTTCAAAACAGTTAAGAAATCATGGGAAGTACGATTTAACCATTCAAAAGCTTACTAAATTCTTTAAAAAAAAAGATTCTGAAGCAAATTTCGATGGGGCAATGTCAGTCGGAGAAGTAAGTGCTTAAAACTACGAAAGTGTTAGTTTTGTTATTTTAAACGGGTTTTTGTTACTGTTTACCTCACTTTTGTTTTTTTAAGTTTATTTAACGGTGGAATGAGTATTTCATTAAAGCTGAGAAAATAAGAATCATATTGGTAATAGAGTTTTCCTAGAGTGAGCGTCGCGATGACGGGAGAGTCCCATCCGTTTAGAAAACTGTCAGTTTCCATATGTGGCTCTTTAAGCTTCCTTCTCTTTGAGATTTTATTTTATATTTTTAACGACAGATCAAAATCTACCGATAGCTGCTACTATTCCTTTACTAATCGCACTTTGGATAAGAACGGAACCGCGCTAAGATGATGCAGTTCCTGCGAGTCGGACTTTTTAATTTTATTTTCTGGTTCAGAAAGATGAAGATGACACGACGCTTCGCCATGTTTCTCTTATTCGCCTTTAGTTCTCTCACAGTTTCAAGTACAAGTGGTTAGCACCAAAATCTATGAAAAATTCAATGTCCCATTTCGACTAAGTTGAAAAGACTTACAATCCCTCGAATTTTATAACGTTTTATATTACGGATATAATTTCTACGTTATTGGCAGATAAGTGACCAAAAAAAAAAGAAAAAAAAGAAGGTTTTGCTCGAGTTTGAGCAAATAGACTCAGTGGTACGCTTTAAAGCTAAATAGCGAAACCATAAAACATATAAAATCTCCATAGAATTTGATTCTCTACAAAAATTCATCTTAAAATTACCCCGCTCAACTCAAGATCCCAGAGTTAGGGTCTCTAGAGAAGAACTGGAGAAAGTTGAGAGGTCGTGCATTAAGTACAATAAAAGTTCATTCGACTACGTTCAGTGGCACCAGGTTTTATTTTCAAATTTAAAAAATGTAGGGAAATAAGTGGGGTGTCAGTCGAGCGTATATGCACATATATGCATATATGTATTTATGCATGTGCATTAGGGTGGGCCTTAGCTATAGGAAATATTTTTGAAAGTCAAAATGTTGCTGCTCCCACCCCCTCCAAATCTGTTCCAATCAACAAAAAAATCTAGCTGTGCAAAATTCCAGGGCAATCGGACAACTGCTAGGCGACCCGCAAACGGTTTGAAATTGAACATAGTATACGCAGCGATTAATTCCGTTAAAAAGGGAGCTACTGTTCTATTTCAATCATTTTCTCAAAATTACGAAGTTATATCAAGGCAACCCCAGAAGTCCTTTAAAATCATTATGAATCAAATATCTCAAAAGTCGATTCTAACAATTTTTGGAATAACATGAAAAAATTAAAAATAAAAAAAAAATTGAGAATTTTACTAATGCACACTAGGTTGGCCCTTAGCTATAGGGATTTTTCAAGTCAAAAATTTTATTGCCCCATTCCCCAATTCTGTACCAATTTACGAAAAAAATAGCTATGCAAAATTTTAGCGCAATCGGACAACTGCTAGGCAACCCCCAAATGCTTTAAAATTGAAACATAGTATACGCAACGATTAATTCCGTTAAAAAAGAAATAAACTGTTCTCTATCTCAATCCGTTTCTTATTACAATTTATGTAGATACATCCAGGCTACCCAAGGAGTTGTTTAAAATCACTGTGAATCATATATCTCAAAATTTAATTCTTAAAATTGCAGGGATAACATGACAAATTTTTTAAAAAATAGGTTTTTAATAATGCTCACAACTTGTATAAGACAACCGTATTTATATTTAAAAGAAAAATTTCGATAGAAACACGGCATAATGTGAACAATACAATTTCTTTTCACAACGAAACTTGGTATAATCCAATTTCAAACGACTGGCCGAGTTCGCTAACCAGCAAAATCGGTCTATTTGTTGACTCCGTACCCAAATGGTTAATATGCCCTAGCACGAGCCGAACATCTTCATTATTTTGAAAATTATCTTTTAATTGTAATATCGTTGTACGAATATCTTTTAACAGTTTATAGAACGCATATTCACGAACTAACAATTGTATATGCCTATATACACAAACGTAACGCGTATATTTCTGAACTTGCTAGGTGAATATATTTACTTTGTATATTCTTTAGGAAAGTGTATGTATGTGTGTGTGTGTGTGTATGTATGTATGTATGTATGTATGTATGTATATATATATATATATATATATATATATATATGTATATATATATATATATATATATGCATGTATTTATATATATATATATATATATATATATATATATATATATATATATATATATTATGAACGATAGTAATGCAAGATTGGTAGGAAACTGAAGAAAAGCTTACCGGGGCTATTTTTTAAGCGAGAGGTAGGTAATTAATAGATGGGCTCCTTCCAGAAAGGTAGGATATTTATAAAAACAGCAGTCCTCCTCATTAATATTCCGTAACGTTCGTCCTTTTCGTTTAAAAACAAAAATATATAATAAGTAATTTGTCCAGAAGAAAAACATTTTTCATAACATGAATTTCCTTAAGGGAACAAGAGACGCTTGAGATAAGAAACACTTTTCCAGAATTTCAATTTCCTCCCCTCCTCCTTAAGTCCACAGATTTCAGGAAATAATCATTTTAAAGAGTCATCCCATAATACAGTTAAGGGTAGATTATTTTTTTTTTATTTTTTGCATCGGCTGCTGAGGCTTTTAGATCAGGCTAGATTAATACAGTGAAACCTCCCTTAACGGACACCTCCCTACAGCGGACACTTCTATTAACGGACGTTTTCTCGTAGTCCCGAATTTTTCTTTAGGTAAAATAAACCTCTATATTACGGACACCTCTGTACAAAGGACACGGACAGAAAAGTCTGATTTTTTACCTCCTTACTACGGCCAATTACAGCTAATGTTATTTATAGAAGCGTTCCCATCGGTGTAGGTTTCCAGAAAAATGCGTTAACAATTACAAACTCTTTGCAAGAATAAGATATATATACTACTATAGACTAGTAATATCCTCCTAGGAATTTCACAACAGGAACCCCTTCCTTTTCAGCGGGAGCAGATGATTTTCCCGCTGGCAGATTACTATTGTTTTGCCTACGCGGTATCACAGTTCCGGGAATATTCCATGTCTGTTCGGTTCACATTCCTTCCGCAGAACTTCCTTCTCTTCACTTTTCAGTTGGTTTTTAGCTCT
This sequence comes from Gonocerus acuteangulatus, assembly GCA_946811695.1. NCBI lineage: Eukaryota > Metazoa > Arthropoda > Insecta > Hemiptera > Coreidae > Gonocerus > Gonocerus acuteangulatus. The sequence goes on along the minus strand of OX328124.1, from coordinate 52,688,437 downwards.
TGTAGAGTAAATATCGTGCTTTCTCTTCAATATGTCTAATCGGAAATCTCTGACACTTAAAGAAAAAATATACCTGATAGCATTTTCCAATTGCGATAAATGTGGTTTAAGATAGGGAAAACACAAGCAGCAGAAATATTGAAAAAGAAAGATGAAATTTTGAAGAAACGGACGGAAAATTGTGACAAAAATGTTGTCCCGAGAACTAAGAACTTCTTTATGCATTAAACTTTTTAGAATAAAAACTTTTTTTAAGTTTATACTTACTGAACTTCTTTCTATATACTTAAAAAAAACTTGCTATGGGTAATTATTAAATGGTTAATTAAAACACGAATTAAAAATTCGGTACGTATCCATCTCGACCAACCCCTCTGTATAGCGGACACCTCTCTATAGTGGACAACTTTGGTTCTCCCAAAGGTGTCCGCTATAGAGAGGTTTCACTGTAATTGTAAAATGGAGATAATTAAAAAAAAAAATGAATAATTCAAAATATTTTACGGTATTAAAAAATTAATATTACAAAAATATATTAAAAACATATCCTCTTAAATTTTTCAAATTATTTAATCAAATAGTTTCAATTAAATATATTTTAAATATCTTGACAAACAATTATCATATAAACAGTAAAAAAAGTATTACCCATAGTTGTTTCATTAATTTACAATTTTAATATCCTTCGGTTACAATTGTACATGCCATCCATTTTAAAATTGTAAAACACAAGTACAGCTTATAAAAAGAGTTTCTTGTTTTTTTTAAAAGCAATTCAACCACAAGGTGCGTAGTTGTCTACTTAAATCTGTTTAATTTATTTATTTAAATTTTAACGTCCATTTAAATAAATTAAATAAATAAAGTAAACAGATTTAAGTAGAAAACTACGCACCTTAGTTTAATTTACGCAAATTTGTTTAATTTAATAATTAGGCAAAAAATTAAAAATGTTAAACACTAATTCAAATAGGAGAATTAAATAAAAATCAATTAATCAAGGTAAAAGTATAATAGACCTCGCCCTTACCAAAAACATTGACCAGATATCACAGTTGATTCCCATAAGCTGCCTCAGCTCTGATCACGATTCAGTTTTATTCTGTTTATATAATACATTGAAAGTAAAATCAACCAGGGAAACCGTCAACTTTAAGCAGACTAACTGGCAAATGTATAGAGAAATTTTAAATTGCAACATACCCGTTAATCCAATAATAAATAATCCCACCGATCTAAACTTCCATATAAATGCCTTTATCGATAATATTAAACTTGCTCTCCGAAAATCCACCCCAATAATCACATCCCCTTCCGAAGGGGTACAAGAATTGCCCTAATATCTCAAAATACTCATCCACATTAAAAACAAAGTTAAAAAGAAATTCCGTCTTCCCTACAACCCTGCATTCCGGCGCATCATAAATTGGTTAGAAGACTTCACTCGTAAGCGATTGAACGTCTGGAGAAACCAAAACTGGCAGAAATTCCTATCCACGCTTAATCCTAGAGACAATTCTCTTTGGAAAGTTCATAAAGAATTTACCTCCTCTTCTATTTCTATCCCTCCCCTGAAGAGTAACAATAGATTTGTTTATGATAATAAAGACAAAGCAGCTCTACTTGCGAAACACTTCCATGAAATACATCTTCTCTCACAAAATTCAGGATCTCGATACCACGAAAACACAGTACGGAGAAAAGTAAATAAATATCTGAAATGTCCAACTAATGAAAACTTTCCCTCTGTTTCACCCAGGGAAGTTGCGTCTCTTATCAAGAAATTGAACATAAGGAAATCCCCTGGACCAGACAATATTTCCCCAATCAGTATCAAAAACCTTCCCAGGAAAGCAATTATTTGTTTATCAAAAATATTCAACTGTATTTTCAGGCTTAAACACTTTCCGGAAACATGGAAAACAGCTAAACTCATCGCCCTACCTAAACCTAAAAAAGATCCCTCTCTCCCTACCAACTACAGACCTATTAGTTTATTAAACATTATATCAAAAATATTCGAAAAAATAATATTAACAAGACTGCACAAACACCTCAATGAACGAAGATACTTGATTGACGAACAATTTGGATTCCGAGAAAAACACTCCACAGTAGCACAACTAGCCAGACTAACTGACCACATTACAAAACACTTCAACGAAAAGAAACACACAGGCTTAATACTACTAGAGATCGAGAAAGCATTTGACACAGTTTGGCACTTAGGACTAATTTACAAATTCATTAACATTGGCACACCATCCTATCTCATCCACACAATGCACTCATTTATCTCCAATAGATCCTTCTTTGTTTCAATAAAGTCATTTACCTCTAATAAACAACCAATTACTGCCGGCGTTGCTCAAGGTTCCGGTCTTAGCCCCACCCTCTTCAATATATACATCAACGACATACCTCAATCCAAAGACACAAATCTCTCTCTATTTGCCGACGACACAGCCATATACACTAGCTCATTCAGGATAGACACTATAACAAACAGACTACAAAATACCTACAAGAAAATCAACAAATTCTGCAAAAAATGGAAAATTAAAATTAATCTCGCTAAAACAGACGCCATAATCTTCACAAAAAGACGCCCAAATATCCCAAGCAAACTCTATCTTGTAAACCACAGTATATCATGGACAGATAACATTAAGTATTTAGGAGTGACTTTAGATAGAGGCCTAACATTCACAAAACACATAAACAATAAAACCGAAGCTGCTAAAAATCTACTTTATAAAATGTATCCTTATTTTAATAGAAATTCAAAAATAAATCCGCAAAATAAAATGATTATCTACAAGAGAGTCATCCGCCCAGTCCTTTGTTATGCCTGCCCAGTATGGAGCTGCACATCAACTACATACTACAAAAAACTACAAATTATACAAAACTGCTGCCTCCGAATAATCAACAACTATCCAAGATACACAAAGATCACACACATGCACGAAGAGCAAGAAATAGCTACAATAATAGACTACATATACAAACTTACTGTCAAGTTTTTTGGACAAGTAACACATTCCATTAACCCACACATAGCAAACATAGGTGACTACGACAAAAAATCACTAACTAGATACGTACACAGACGAACTAAACACATTTTACTTGACAGGCACAATGTAATGTAATTCAACTTAGTATTTAAAATGATCTGGGTTTTTTTTTTAAATTTTTCCCAAAAAATTACAAAACTATAAAAATCAAATAATTTCATATAAATTAGCAAGAACATGTTTATTGTACATGTTATAAACACTTATGTATGATACTATGTACATATTGTAAATAAAGCTTTATTATTATATAATCAAGGTAAATAAAATAAAATAACAATTAAAAAAAAGTAATTACAATATAAAAATCTCAACAAAAGACAATATGTTCGGGATAAACTCCGAAACTACTATCAGGCTGTACCGTATGAAAAGTCTGTTTTGGACTTGCCGATTTCCTTCAAATGTCTTGAAACTGTTGTGGCTCCTACTCCTAGTTCTTTGGCATATTTCCTAGTGCTTTTTGAGGGACAAGCTTCAAACCTTTCTTTCAGGTGTTTCTGCCCTACCTCGCTCCTCGTTTCAAGGTCAAAATTTCCACTTTGAAACCTGGAAAACCACCGGTAAACAGTTCGTTCATGTTCTTGCACAGTTGAAGGACTCTCCCTCTATCAAAACCTCTACCTCTTCCCTCTACCTCCTCACCATGCGACTACCCACGCCTCATTCAGCTGTTTAAAAGAGTGTCACCACAATTAGCAAGTGACAATTGACGGGCGTGCAGCAATAAGGAGGTAGCTCCTTAATTGCTACTTAAGTAGTTAACTAATTGCTGGCAAATTAAAGAAAACGGTTTTAAAATTAGTTTCCATTTTCCTTTTCTTATCGTAACATTTCCACCTACTTATGAATGTAAGTCCTTAAGGACCCTATCCTACCTTTTTTTAGAATGGTAGTGTCAGGTTTAATGGTTTGGAGCTGCCTCTTTATTGTGCCGTGTTCTATAAATAACCCAAAAACTAGGGATTTTTCAACTAAAATGAACAATATTTGCTTATATACACATATTAGCACTTTCCTCCGAAGGGAAGTAGCTATTGAGGTTGCACTCATGACGGAATTTTTGTAAAATTTCTTCGAATCTTTATCGATCCTACCTAGTAGAAACCGAAAATGAAGCCCGTTCAAATTTATATATATATATATATATATATATATATATATATATATATATATATATATATATATATATATATATATATGACCGTTAACACGGTACAGGCCAGAGTTTTTTCTTTTTTCGCCTCGAAACTTGGAATGTAGTATTCTCCTATCAAACGATTGAACGAGTTAACCAACAAAATCGGTCCATCTGGAGGAGGAGGGGTTTACTCCGGAGCCAAAGTAGTTATTTGCCAATACCAGCCATAATGTTTGATATATTTCAATGAAACTCGGTATTCGTTGTGGTCAAAAGAAAAATTAGTTATAAAAATAAACTAAATCGGTTGACTAAAAGGGGGGGGGTTACTCTGGACAGAAATAACTAATTTCCTTTTACCGGTCGTAATTCCTGTTGTATAGTTACGAAAATATTTTTACGTCCTTGCTATCTAATAAGAAAGAATTGTTGTAAAAATGAACTAAATCCGTCTATTGGGAGGGTGTTACTTTGTATTATGTTTGAATTAAATTCTTCCACCAAAAGTAGGATCGCGAAACTCATCAAGATCAATAGATCAAAATGTGAAGCTTTGTGTATTTATTACGTAGTGTAGTAACCCGCATACACAAAACTCTGGAAGGAAATTAATTACAAAATTAATAATTGGAATGAACGATTTTTTATTTTTTTTTTTTTTTATTTGGTTTTTAAAGGTAATACAACCACGTTGGTCACTGTTGCCTATCAACTGACTGACTTTGATTCTGCCGTTCTAATGAGGTCGTCGCCCTTGTTGCGAAACTCACCAACAACAATAAATAAATAATTCGAACAGCTGCTTACAAAAAATGCAAAAGAGTAGAACTTTTTATGTTTTATTTTATTTATCTATATAGGTTGTTTTAAGCAAATTACTCAGGAATGCACTCAACATTACACAATTCTGAGGAAAGTGCTTAGTTATGCAGCTCCTGAGTGACGGAATTTTATAATTTAGGAAGCTCATATGACAATTAAATCACGAATGAAAAATACAAAAAAATTAATCAATTAATGCAAAAATCAGTCTTATTCGGGCTCTGTTTCTATGAAATCATCATCGTCAGTGTAGTTGCAGAAGCTACACATTTTAATGCATTGTAGAACGGCATCTCATTTAGTCAGTCGTTGTAGGAGGCTCATTACGGCATTGTATTTATCAGTTTTCAAGAGCAGTGGTTGCCTGCACGCACATGGAAAGTAAATAGTAGACCTCTCACATCGGTTAAGTTGCTGTGATTCCACTATTGAAGTGAATTTTTAAATCTATGATAATGTTCTGACCTGAAAATCCCCAAAAATGGAGCTGCCTCCTTATTGCTGCAAGTCCGTCAATTTTCAAATCATCAAAGCCGACAAAGTACCATCAGAAGAACACGCGATTTTTGCTGTTTTTAGAAACATCAATATCACACGTGGAGAAACATTGTTCGAATTTTGGCGGAACGTTTTAATCGCAGTAAATGATTTAAAATCCATTAAACAATTTTTGCTTTACTAATAAATATTATTGATTCAAAATAATGAGTAAATATTAATTGATTCAATTATAACTACTGAAGTAATTAAAATAGTCCATATTATTTATTTACGGTGGAGAAATCCGCATATGATGTGTGTGTGTATATATATATATATATATATATATATATATATATATATACATGGCCTTTCGTCCGCCCCTGCCTCCAAAAATGGGCCAATTCTGTTTTTGGAACGCTGTTTTTCGGCGAAATTCACTGAAAACAATTGTGAAAGTTCCTATTTTTCTTCTATTAAATATAATCCATGCATCCACTAAAATTTAAATTTTTTCTTTTGATCGCTTGTAAGCTCGTCGATACTGCCACCCCTATCTGTCAATAGACTATATTTGCGCCAAAAAACTGTTTTTTCTTAAAGATTTCATTCCAGTGTTTTTTCTTAAAGATTTTAATTCCCTAAGATGACGCAGCTCCTGAGAGATTTTTCCCGCAGCTCCGGACTTTTTTTGTGGGACTATCTTCTGCAGCATAGCTATGGTATCTCCTGTCAGTCACAGCATATTGAGCATATAAGGTTCATAGAGTAAATTTTATTCGTGATATCTCGATTGATATAATTATAATTAAACCACTACAGTATATTCAAAATAATAATGAAAACACACGATACAAAATTTAATGTATTTGCACGTGCAGATCTTTCCGAGTCAAATGAAGTAACTGCAGGGTCGCTTATTTATAAATTTCGTTAAAATTTTAGTTCATATTATTGCCATAATACTAATATTTTGCTAATTTATTTATATTTGTAATATGTCAAATAAGGCAATGGGAGAAGAATTAAAATAAACGCGATCTTCATAGGGTTACTATGAAAGCGTTCTGTGTTTATGTCATACCAAAAGAAAGACATACCAAGGTGAACTCACTGCAACGGGTACCTTTCAGTAAAAACACACCATGCAAATCTCACACAAATTACAAGAAATATTAGCACTAGGCAGCAACAACATTGCCACTATATTTCAACATTTTAAGAAACTGAATATAAACACTAAAATTTAACTAAATTAATTTTTATACGCCATATTGAGACACTCGTCCAGAATAAATATAAATGTACGCTAATTTCAGAATAATAACAAATGCTAAATGACACAAATAATTTAATAGATGATTGATGCAATAATAATTATAAATCAATAAATATTAATATATAACCTAATTAATATAGAGTCACCAGAAGTATTTTTGTAAAACAATTTATTTTTAAAATATTCATTTTTTTTTTTTTTTCAATTTTTATTATACTATACTGAAACTGAATTCACATAATTGTACTGGCAAAACGAGTTAATCGACAATGATGGAGGACTCTTAACAAAAAAAAAAAAGGTAAACTATTCGAAAACATTACGATTATTATTAGGTGATGAGTTAATTTTTCAAACTATTTACGAAGCAACCCTTAAAATTGAGTGGTCTTGCTGTTAAAATCAACTGGGAATGTGTTCATAGACATTTGAATCGATCCATGCAAAAAGAGCTTCAGTCCAAAATCAGTAGTTTTGAGAAAACTAGACTGAATCCCTTTCTACACGGAAAAATAAAATTAGGACTATGTATTGGACTTAAGTCCGTTTAATTTGGAAATGTGAATTACCTTTAGATGCAACGAATTCATTACTCATACTAACGAAAATATTATCGGAATTCATATTGGGAAAAAATGGACTGAAGTTCTTTTTGCATGGATCGATTCATTTATGCTGGCATGTTTATATGTAAATATAAGGATATAATTTTTTTTTCTTAATAGAGTTTTATGATTTTTTTTTTTTTTTTTTTTTTTTTTTTTTTTTTTTAAATTCGGTTGAAAATATTTGTTATTATATATCTAATGTACTTTATTAAATAATATGGCTCAACAGACTGACCCGAAGATGGAGTTGATGAGACGATTTGTGAGGAGAAGGATACGAGATCCAGCTGATGACTGAGAGGAGTGATAACACGACCGGCAGCTTTAAGCGCGGTACACAGACTGGGCGGTACTGGCAACCACCGTCAGGCAGCGCTACTGTACCTCGGCAATCCTTTGGCACTTATTGTTTAGAGGGTTATGCATTCATGGAAAATATTTTTAACAATATATTTAATGTATTGTGCTTCTTGCGCGGTCATTAAGCCGTCCTCGACAAGTGTTTGATTCAAATATCTCACCTATCAGCTTTCGGGATCCATGCAGACCGGAAGTAGACTCTTACAATTTAGGAGTAGAGACCGCAAATCGGTGTTCATGTTTTTAACAACAGGCTTGAAAGTTCTCATCCGACAGAAATTAGGCTAAGCTCCATCCCGCTGGGACCTAATATTTAACTTAGAACCCTAGAGGCCTAACTTTTAAATTGTAATAAGTCAACTTACAGTCCGCATGCTCCACTCCTGATGGCAATGGAAATGAAAGCTACTGTCTTTACAATCAAACGGACACAATTTTCGATTGAGAATACGATTTCGAAGTCAATGCGTAAATACGCAGTTTAAATATCGACTTCAGGTTCGATCAACTTCAAAGGTTAATTAAAGATCTAAAATAATATTTTATCAAATAACTTTGTAAATTATAAAAAGTCGGTAATATATATATAAATATATTGTTGAGGGGGCAATGACGTCACGCTCCTAATGATGCTAGACTCTATTGGGCTTGCCTCTTTGGGAGTGTGGCAAAACTGCGATTGTGCCTTCCTCTGTGTGCAAAGCGGTCGGCACGTGTCTCCCTTCTGCCGGAAGCCCTTCTAGTCTTATTCGAGTGTTATACTAGTGTGTATGTTGCTACGCAGCGAAATTAATTAGCGAGTAGAACATGTTTGTTACATATGTATTTCACACTGGCCAGTGTATATTGAGTATAGTGAGTAATTAGTTGTAAGTTAGCATTCTTGTAATAATTAACTTTAATTTATTTCATTTAGTCACTCATTTAATTTATCATTTTTATTTATTTAACGATGCATCAATTCATCTATTTATTTATTAAATCATTTAATTCGATAAGCCATTTAGTTTAAAAAATCATTCATTTTTATAAGTCATAATTTTAATAATTCATTTCATTCAATACATTATTTTATTTAATAAAGTATTTAATGCAAACAATTTTGTGTATATGAGCTTATTTAAAAGGAACCCGCAAATCTTTACAATATATATATATATATATATATATTTGTCTGTTTGCTCTATAGCTGCCCCAAAAATGGTCGTTGGTACAAAAATCATTCGTCTTTCAAAGGTAAATTTCGTTAACCAGCAGAATCCATCCGACGGAACATGGTTTTTGGAGGGAAATTCGCGCGAAAAAAAATCGTTTACGCTTCCGTTTTCGAGTGAATATCCTCGACCTTACTCTATTTATAGGTTTTCAAACGTAGGAAAACGAATGAAACCAATTTTATAGTGATATCTGTAATCGTTTAGGAGAACTAGTTCTCGAACTGTTTATTTAGAAAATTTGGGGCGAAATCTCGCGGTCGACAGCGCACTACCATGTAAACTTGTCGAAGGAATATGCATTCCATGCTCTTGGCTCGAGGTACGCTTTGCTCGAAGTAGAATTAGTTTCCGAACTAATTTTCGGTTTGGGTATACAGAAACGATTGGTTCAAAATTCATCTAATCTAATATATACTCAAATTTTGCTCGCGTTTAAGCTAAGAAAGTATTAGAAAAAAAAAAATTTATCAACAGACATGAAATGTTTTGCCATCTTTGTATATTTTCTTAAAGATTTCGAGAACGTTTGGGAAAACGTGGTAAGTGAAAGGTAGCCATACGAAAAGTTACTAATTTCTCTTCAATAAAAGCCCTGATGTAATTTTCGATGGAACGAATTCATTTGGAGATATAGATGCTTAAAACTTTGTTTTTTAATTCCTCAGTTTTTTGTAGCTTGTCGTTTCTGTAATTCATTTTAGTCATATAAAATTTCCAGAAAACAGGATAAGTAAAATGGGAAACTATTTTCGGTTGTTTTGTCATAGATCCTTCCAGGGGGAAGTCTAACAGGCCGAGTGAGCACTTCTCGCTACTGTAAGACAGTGGTGCCTTAAATCTAACTTCTCTTAAACATTTCAATGGAGTACGCGTTAATTTTTCACCAAATTTTACTACATTTACTCTAGGTTTTCCAAATCACACTGTGATTAAGAACGTTATGAAAACGCGCTAAGATTACGCAGTTCCTGTGAGTCGGACTCTTTTTCGTAACCTATGGTTTATAGAACGTTGATATTTCTCGTCAGGACAAGGTTTTAAGCGTGTTACCTTCCACGCTGTAGGAAGATTAACAATCCCCGACGCGATGAATAGTACATTGAGGTTAGATGAGGCATCCAAGAGGGAATGGGTATAAAGATGTTTTGCCCAATAGTCCTCTAGGAATGCGGGACGGGATGTAGCCAAGAATTCAGGAGGAATGCATCCCCGGAGTGGAGCAGGCTACGGATCATAACTCCAGCTGGATACCGACAGAAGCCTATTCATGGCCGTATTATTAAATATAAACTAATTGCTGTAGCATACATCAACTTTTTATTTCAATCACTCCCTAAATTGAATGAAAAAATACAAAATAATCCTAACGAAAGAGTTTTATATTGGATATTACACAGTTGATATGAATCAAATAGTTGTAATCTTGATCTAAACAATACAAGGGCTAATGAGGCAGGTCTTCACAAGGAAATGAGAAAATTGGAAGAAAACGAGGATTTGAACGTCATTTCCTCAAAGGAATCTATGATAGTGCCAGATCATATTGGTTCATGAGGAATGAGGGATTGAAAGGGCGAGGGTTTGATCCAATTGTGCAAACATTGTTGGTAGCTTCGTTGATGACGAGAAAGTTTTACACTGAATCTCATAATACAGAAAGAGCCATCCAAGATCAAGTAATCGTATCCTGATCAGCTCAATAAATGTAGGCAGGGCAACAAAATCGGGTTCTTTTTTTAAAACACATCAAAGTCCAGGAGGATCGTAATTCATCATGGGCACTACAATGTTGACGATATATACAGAGTGTCCCACGTTAAAATGTCATACTTTAGGGGTTTATTCTGCATCCCATTTCTAGTTCAGAGGCGCAACAATGAGCGTTCTATCTGAAAATATAGAGGAGCTACTCAATATTTCGTCTATTTGAAAGAAAAACTGTGTTTCGGGATTTGTGATCACAGTACATTTTATCGCGGTTCCTCCCTCCCCCGTAGGGAGGAACCCCGCTTATAAGGTTGATACAATGAAACAATCCGGAAGTGCCGACTAGAAAATTTCGCGTTTCAGAACCCCTAGAGACCGAAAATAACGGTGGTTAAAATTTGTATATAAATATATATATATATACACATAAATATATATATATATATACATATATATATATATATATATATATATATATATATATATATATGTATGTATATATTTATTTATATATATATAAAAAAAAATCAGTCCCGTAACAGGCCACAAGGGCCCAGAGGGGCAGATACTGTAGAGATAGTGTGGTCAACACTACGCTCCGGCCGCCTGATTTTCCCCTTGTCTGCTTCGACTGCTAGAGTCATTAGCACCCAAGGTACCCATTATTAATTAAATTAATTAAAGGCTGGGTGAGCCTAGGGACGATCTGGGACCCCATATCCAACCCTCGAACGGCAGCACTAGAAGAAAAAATCTTTAGTGCGCGCTCGGGTTTTGAACCTGGTCCTCCAGTTCATTAGTCGAGTGCTCTACCACTGAGCTAACCTCGCCCCCCTTATACATATATATATATATATATATATATATATATATATATATATATATATATATATATATTTGTCTGTTCGCGGATTTCTGGCCTCCCTAATGGTCCGATTTTGATTAAATTTGGTACAAAAATCTGTCGCCCGATTTGAAAGGTCAAGTTCGTTAACCAGCAAAATCCGCCCACTGGAAGATGGCGTTTGGGGCAAAATTCGCGCAAACAAAAATCGTAACGCTTACGTTTTTGAGTTCATAGCCTTGTAAGTACTCGTTTTATATGCTTCTTGGGCTAGGAAAACGAATGAAACCATTTTCAAGGCGATAGCTTTAACCGTTTTCAAGAAAACTGAAAAAATAATTTTTGAATGCCGTTTTTGGTTTGGGCACTTAGAATCATGGGATTCAGTTGAAACATTTACTGCATGTACAACTTTCATTAAAACTAATAAGTTGAAATTTTGGTTGTGTTTAGAGTTAAGGAAGGGTTAGAATAAAATATTTTATTAACAGACATAAAAAAGTTTTGGTAACTTCGTATACTTTCCTTAATATCTCGAAAAAGGTTGAGAATCTTGGGAAACGGAAGAATACCATTAGAAAGCTTACTAAATGCTCTACAAAAAAGGTTCTAATGAAAGTTTTGATTAGGCGAAGTCAATCGGAGAAATAAGTGCTTAAAACTTTAAAGTAATTGATTTCGCTTATTCGAACTGTTCTTTTTGTCTTTGATTTTGATACTTAAAATTATGGGATTCAGTTGAAACATTTTCTGCATGTTTGAATTTCATCAACACTAATATGTTAAAATTTTGGTTACGTTTGGAGCTAAGGAAGGATTAGAATAAAATATTTTATTAACAGACATGAAATGTTTTGGGAACTTCGTATACATTCCCTAATATCTCGAAGACGGTTAGGAATATTGGTAAATGGAGGGTTACAATGTGAAAGCTTACTAAAGGTTCTACAAAAAAGATTTTGAAACTATTTTTGGTTAGGCTATGTCAATCGGAGAAATAAGTGCTTAAAATTTGAAGTAATTGATTTCGTTTATTCGAACGGTTCTTTTTGTTTGTTTTTATTCCTTGTTATTTTTTAATTGCTTTAAGTTGGATAATGTATTTGACAATGAAACAGATTAATTAAAATAAGAAAAATAATTCATTGTTAAAAATATATCAGGCTGTACCGTATGAAATGTCAGTTTTGGATTTGTCGATTTCCTTCAAATGTCTTGAAACTGTCGAGGCTCCTACTCCGAGTTCTTTGGCATATTCCCTAGTGTTTTTAATTGCCTGTAGTAGTCAAATGTATTTGTCAATAAAACAGGATACATATAATTAGAATCAATATTTTGTTTGTTAGAATTCGAAGATACCGTATGAATATCTAGATTACAGTACTGGTGTTGATTTCGTTCTTTAGAATTATTCTTGGTATTCCCTATTTTCATCTGTTACCCATAGTTTTTTTATTGTTAGTAGGTTTTTCTTATTGATTATAGAATATAAATCTATTTGGCTATAAAACAGGATACGTAAAATTAGTGACAATATTTCGGAGATTTCTGAGCGAAATACTTTTAAGATTTTCTACCACCACGAACGGTTTTTTTTCCTCTATTTTTATCCACTAGATAGGCTTTATTTTGCATATTATTCTACATAAGTTTTATTCAGCAGGGGATTCTGATGAAATGTCGTGTTTTTGCTGTGGATTTTAAATACGATGTGTCTAAGATTGGATAGCATTAGCGAGTCTACATAGTTAAGAACCGACGACGGAGGATTACTTCTTGCTATGATTTAGTCTACATATGTATATTAAGTCCTAAATCCAAAAAATGAACTTCACAACGGTTAGATACTATGAGCGAATAGAGAGTCGGTTCAGTGCCGCTTCTGTGTAAAAGTTAGTTACTGTCGGTGTCCATGACGCCTTAATATCACTTTTATTCGAGATGTTCGAGAGGATTTTGACAATTTTCACGAGATATATAAAAAAAATAAGTTTATTTCTTTTCGAAGCTTATCAAATGGCACTAGGGATATGAACGGAACCGCGCTAAGGTGCTGCAGTTCCTGCGAGTCGGACTTTTACATCTTACAGCCTTTTCCGGGACATTGATAAAACCGGGCGGGACACCGAAACAATTGCAAATACCGGGACAGTCTCGGTCAAACCGTGATGTATGGCATATCCTTAGGTTTTCGAGGCGAGGTAATAATATCCGGAACCCTTGCACAGCCTCCTCGCCTATAACCTTGGTAATACTCGTAAATATATTGGGTGTTACCATATGACTTCTAGGAAACATAAACTTTTAAATTTTAACGCCCATTGAATAAAATATAGTATGACGGGAACCGTGCTGTAATAGACTGCACAGAATTGTATAGTAACGTAATTTTAATGAATCATTATTTAACGCAATAAAATAACTACTTATTTGCCGTGTCGAAGCACGGGTATTCAGCTAGTCTATTAATAATCACAAATTGAAAATTAATTCTCTACCCTTCCCTCTTCCCTTAGTTCAAACTTTGACTGTGTATGTTATTATAAAGTTAACGGCGACCCGAGAAGTCAGTGTAATAATAAATAAATGAATTAATTCATAAAGTGAAATGCTCATTAGTAATCCATTCACGAGTAGCACATTTATTTCTACAAACTTGACGATCTAATGGACGGAAAAAGTGCACTTTGACAACAGAATTCTTGCCGAGAGTAAAGAAAAGATCGGCTAGAACTTAAAGGGGCCACTTAGTTCTGGTTGTATATTTGATCCCTCCCTGGAATCCTCTGTAGCTAACTTTCCTATCTTAATCCCAATACGTTCAGTTTGACTTGTGTGGCAGGATTTATTGGCTTTTGAAAGCACAGTTAGGATAAGCTTCTTAGTTTCGACTAGAGGACATGGCCGGACCTCGAGCTTCTGGTTAAGACTTTACGCTTTACTAGTTGACAAAACTCTTTTATTGTTACTAATTTAAACCTTGTATCCTTATAATTGTTCTTGTTTCTTAAAAGTATTCTATTTAATAAAAATCCGTTACGCAGGAGATCCATAATAAACGATACATCGACATGTGCTTATCCATTAAACGTCCCTAAGCAAGGTTTTTGTAAACCCCATATTGATAATAATGTGCTTAAAATAACCTATTTAACAAAAAAATACGTAACCATATAACTTATACAAGAAATATAAATAATTCCCTCTTTAAATTTTTAATGAAGTTTTTTTTTTTTTTATTTAATTTTGTTCCGGATATTATTACTCGTAATTTCTACAATACAACTTTATCATTAGTTGGGCATGATTTACGAACCCCCGTCATTAACAATTGATTAATCTTATTCTCAAAAAGCTATGAGAAGAGGCTGGAAACGCATTAAACATGTAAGGTAAGATATTTGTATAAACTAAACATTTAAAATATTAATTTTTTAAATTAAAAAACGTATATTGGAGTATGCGATGACGGTAACTAAAGGAAATTACCGCCCAGCCGCTCTGAATCGTAGCCAGTGCCACTCTTCTGCTAAACGCTCGGACGCTCTGCCGTTCTGTCGCTCATCGCTCGTATCGTACCCCGGGCCTTACAGGACTCAGTCAGGCTAGAACCCTCGAAGACATTGGAACCATTATCATCAGGAAAAATTAATAGAGCAATAGGAAATGACCTGGTCAATTAAGAATACCAAACTATCAAACGTTAAGAAGACGGTTGGTCCCTGGTATTCGGATAATAGAAAAAAAAAAAAACGGAGAGAAGGAATAGTTCTAGCAAGACTGAGACTAGTCCATAGGAAATCATATGACTATACAAACAAAGGATGTAAAATACAAAACATTAATCAATCAATGCAAAAATTAGTCTTATTCTGGCCCTGTTTCTATTAAATCATCATCGTCAGTGTAACTGAAGATTTTAATGCATTGTAAAACGGCATCTCATTTAGTCCGACATATTTGTGTGCGAGGCTCATTACGGCATTGCATTTATCAGTTTTTAAAAGCAGGGGTTAGCTGTAGGCAGACGGAAAGTAAATACTGGACCTCAATGGTTTAGTTGCTGTGATACCACTATTGAAGTGACCACAGCTGGTTCCTTATTGTACCAGAAGATAGGGATAGTTTTTAAATCCATGATAATGTTCTGACCTAAAAATCCCAAAAATGAAGCTGCCTCTTTATTGCTGTAAGTCCGTCAATTGTCAACGTGTTTATTCTAATTCAGTTCATGGACATCTAATGTTCCAATATAGGTAACGTTTGTGTTTTGTTTTTTTGTGGCTGTTCTTTTCCTTGTAATGTAGCATGGAAAGTCTCTCCTCTTCTGCTTCGTGTAATGATCATATAAGTTGATTGTTTATTGTTGAAGGTTAACTTGTGATTAGCTCAGTTTTCGACTCTGTTAATGAAAGACACTATTTTGTATTTTTTCTTGAATTCTGGATTTTATTGGTATTACAAAATCGTCATTGAATACAAAATCGTCATTTAGTTCTACGTTTGGTTATGTATTAGTTTTAAGTAAGCTATTCATAATAATATTCCAATGTTATGGAGAGCAGAAGATCCTTGTGGGACACCAATTGTGTGTTGTTTCATTTTAATAATGTATTGTGTAATTGTACAAGACTCTCAATTAATTAGTCTTCAATAAGTGTACATACGTTCTGAGGAGTTGTATTGCTTTAAAGAATTGAGGATTTTTGGCCAGCATGCACTGTCAAATGTTTTTAGAGCGTTTTTCTTTCTCCCTCCATAGGGAGGAAACCCCTTATGAAGTTGACCTTTTGACGCACTTCGGAAGGGCGAACTAGAATATTTCACGTTTCAGAACACATGGATTACGATTATAAAGGTCGAAATTTCATTTTTTTCATTTTAACGAAAAATCAAAACTGTTTCTATTCTAGGCTTTGCAAATGACATTAGAGATAAGAATGGAATCACGATAACATGACGCAGCTCCTCTGATTCGGACTTTTTACCGTGGTTCTTCCCTCCCTCCTTAGGGAGGAACCCCGCTTATTAGGTTGACCTCATGACGCAATCCGGATGTCCCGACCAGAAAATTTTGCGTTTCAGAACCCCTAGAGAACGAATATAACGATGGTTCAAATTTATATATATATATATATATATATATATATATATATATATATATATATTTATATATATATATATATATATATATATATATATATATATATACATGTTGTTCATTTGGCATCTGTCTCCAGCGGTCTTGCTCCTCCTGTCATCGCGATATTTCGCCGGATTCCTCTCCGGCTTCTTCTGGCCGTCACTCATCCTTGCTGGTTGGTAAGGGCATTCACTTACCAACCAGCAAGGATGAGTGACGGCCAGAAGAAGCCGGAGAGGAATCCGGCGAAATATCGCGATGACAGGAGGAGCAAGACCGCTGGAGACAGATGCCGAATGAACAACACATTTAATTCCCAGCGAAGTAGCTTGAAAAATAGCATATATTTGTCTGTTCGCGGTCTAGCACAGCGAATAACGGTCCGATTTTCATGAAATTTGGTACCTACAAAAATCTTCCGTCTAATTTGAAAGGTCAAGTTCGTTAACCAGCAGAATCCGCCCACCACATAAATAAAAAATTGTTTTATATACTCGACTCTATAGAAGTCATTATTCTGCCAAAATATTCCATATACCTGCATTTAAAAAGTTATCGATTATAAAAAAAATTTTAATTTAAAAACGGATGTCAGATTCGTTTTTATCACATTGAAAAACCCCTAAACTCAAATTTTGGGAATATTAGAAAAATTAACAAAAATGTATTTTAAATTTTGCTAAGGGGGGACCCTTAAAATTTTGTTAAAGATTCACCAATCCAGCCATATTTCAAAGAATATGTACCAGGGTGTCAACGATTTAAATCAATTGATTTAAATCAGTGATTTAAATCACGATTAAAATCATTTGATTTTTTTTAAAAAATCATTGATTTAAATCAATGATTTCATAAAAAAAAAATTGATTTAAACCAATTGATTCTATTAAAAAAAGTATTATTATATATTTTTTAACTTTAGTTTATTTTTTATCTTAAATCTAACTAGTTCTGCCTTTTTTCAGCCATTTCAACATTTTGTCTTTATTTTTGTCCCTAGAGCCTACCCTAACTTGACCGTTCTTATCTATTCAAAGTCTGTTTCTTTTATGACCCTTTCTTTGTTTTTAATTCTGCAAATAAATCTCCTTTTAACGTTAAGATAAAACACATTGGCAGGTAGTGAGCGAAGTGAATGCTTTAAATTGGTGGAAGTCTTCGTCGGCGTTACAATATTGTATTTCCTCAAAAGAACTGTTAATAAAAGAGCAGCTTATGAGGCAACTTCTGCAGGGGCTGACAGAATGTTTTCAACCCTGAATGGTTTTGTTCATAGTCAAACGAGAAACTACCTAATTAGATGTGAAAAGGCTGACAAACTGGCGTTTTTGTTCAAAGCTTTAAATAAATAATATTACTGTTATTATATGTGATTAATAGGGAACGGATGGTCATGTAATATAAAATTCAAAATATGTACATATATATTTAACTATTTATAATAAAATATGTAATAAAAAATTGAAAATATTTAGTAAACAACCTTAAACGCTATAAAATATTGAAAAGAAAAGCATAAATAATAAGTAGGAACTCTGTTTTTTTTTTTTTTTTTTTTTTTTTTTTTTTTTTTTTTTTACGGCGCATCAAAACAATTTCAAAAATTTCAACATATTAGTGTTGATGAAATTCGAACATGCAGAAAATGTTTCAACTGTATCCGATAATTCTAAGTACCAAAATCAACTGTTATTATTAATGGAAAGAACAAAAGTCTAGAACAAAATGACTAAAAACTGTTTAACATATTGAAAAATAAAGCAAAAGTCCGTCTCGCAGGAACTGCATCATCTTAGCGCGGTACCGTTCATATCCCCGTTTTTGTTATTTTACTTAACCAGTTTTATTGTCAAATACATTATCCAACTATAAGCAATTAAAAAATAACAAGGAATAAAACAGACAAAAAGAACCGTTCGAATAAACGAAATCAATTAATTTAAAGTTTTAAGCACTTATTTCTCCGATTGACATCGCCTAATTAAAACTTTCTTCAGAACCTTTTTTGTAGAGCATTTAATAAGCTTTCGAATGGTAATCTTCCGCTTCACAAGATTGTCAACGGTTTTCGAGATACTAGCGAAAGTATACAAAGTTACCAAAACTTTTTTTGTCTGTTAATAAAATATTTTATTCTAACCCTTCCTTTACTCTAAACGTAACAAAAATTTCAACATATTAGTGTTGATGAAATTCGAACATGCAGAAAATGTTTCAACTGTATCCCATAATTCTAAGTACCAAAAAGTCCGACTCGCAGGAACTGCAGCATCTTAGCGCGGTTCCGTTCATGTCCCTAGTGCCATTTGATAAGCTTAGAAAAGAAATAAACTTATTTTTTTTATATATCTCGTGAAAATTGTCAAAATCCTCTCGAACATCTCGAATAAAAGTGATATTAAGGCGTCAGGGACACCGACAGTAGCTAACTTTTACACAGAAGCGGAAATTACAGAATCTGGCTCTCATTCTAAAGCAAAGCTCTATAAATCAATACAAAATATGCCTAATAAAGCCTTTCTAGAGGATACAGAAGCATGGGCGTATATGAGGGGGGGGGCTGAGGGGGCTGCAGCCCCTCCCGAAATTTTGAATTGATGATAAAAACTTCTCGTAAAACCCTTAAAAATAAATTAAATAAGATCACTTAGTTCATAAAACATATTTTATTTTACGTGCAATAGCGTTTTAGTTGCCTAAAACTATTCCAAGCTCAAAATATTTAGTATTCCATACCCTGGAAATGGTCTCAGCCCCCCCCCGAAATTGTTTTTATATACGCCCATGTACAGAAGGATCAAGAAGAAGTACACAAGATTGAGTAGAATACCCTGCCTAATATAGCCTATATAGAATAATATGCCGAATAAAACGTATCTAGTAAATACACAAGGACAAATAAAAGTCTTGACGAATAACAAGTCAAAAAAAAAAACTTTATTTAACAAAATAAAACAAAGTTTAGTTGCCCAACTACAATAGAATAATATACCTAATTAAGTCTACGGAGTAGTCACAAATGGACCAAAAACAAGTCTTGTGGAATATTGATTTTTTTCTAATTAAATACTTTTTATCAATATTTAGTATATAACCTTTGTTGAAAATTATTGATTGCTAATTGATGAATCGGTTTACAACTAAGTAGTCTTTATGAATATTTAGTATATAACCTATTTTTGGATCTGTGTTTTTGGGGTGCTCTCCGCCTAGGCTTTGTATTTGTGTCGGCAGATACCTGGGGTATATTTACAGCTCTTGAGGATTAACTCTTAGCAGGTAAATTTCCTGCGGCCCCATTGTGTTCTACGGGCATTGAACCGCCATATACGCTCATAGTATCTAACCGTTGTGAAGTTTATTTTTTGGATTTAGGACTTAATATACATATGTAGACTAAATCATAGCAAGAAGTAATCCTCCGTCGTCGGTTCTTAACTATGTAGACTCGCTAATGTTATCCAATCTTAGATACATCGTATTTAAAATCCACAGCAAAAACACGACATTTCATCAGAATCCCCTGCTGAATAAAACTTATATAGAATAATATGCAAAATAAAGCCTATCTAGTGGATAAAAATAGAGGAAAAAAGCCGTTCGTGGTGGTAGAAAATCTTAAAAGTATTTCGCTCAGAAATCTCCGAAATATTGTCACTAATTTTACGTATCCTGTTTTATAGCCAAATAGATTTATATTCTATAATCAATAAGAAAAGCCTACTAACAATAAAAAACTATGGGTAACAGATGAAAATAGGGAATACCAAGAATAATTCTAAAGAACGAAATCAACACCAGTACTGTAATCTAGATATTCATACGGCATCATCGAATTCTAACAAACAAAATATTGATTCTAATTATACGTATCCTGTTTTATTGACAAATACATTTGACTACTATAAGCAATTAAAAACACTAGGGAATATGCCAAAGAACTCGGAATAGGAGCCTCGACAGTTTCAAGACATTTGAAGGAAATCGACAAATCCAAAGCTGACATTACTTCGCTTATTCAAAACTTTCTTTAGAACCTTTCTTGTAGACCATTTAGTAAGCTTTCGAATGGTAACCTTTCGCTTCCCAAGATTTTCAACCGTTTTCGAGATATTAAGAAATTATACGAAGTTCCCAAAACTTTTCATTATTTCTGACAACAGAAAATTGGTCTCATTTTACCTATCCTGTTTTACACACCTTACAAATACAACATAAGAAATTAAAGAAATAAAAAGCAATAAAAAACCAAGGGAAAGAGACAAAAATTACAAAAAGAACGACAAAAACCCGTTCATAAGAACAAAACAGACGTATTTGAAGTTTTAAGCATTTATTTCTCCGATTGACATAACCTAATCAAAAATAGTTTTAGAATCATTTTTGTAGAGAATTTAGTAAGCTTTCAAATAGTTTCAATCCACTTACCACGATTTCCCAACCGTGTTCGAGATATTAATGAAAGTATACGAAGTTTCCAAAACTTTTCATATCTGTTCATAAAATATTTTATTCTAACCCTTCCTTAACTCCAAACGTAACATAACTTTCAACATATTAGTTTTAATGAAAGTAGAACATGCACATAATGTTTCAACTGAATCCCGTTATTCTAAGTACCCAAACCAAAAACGGTATTCAAAAACTATTTTTCCAATTTTCTCGACAACGGTTAAAGCTATCGCCTTGAAAATGGTTTCATTCGTTTTTCTAGCCCAAGAAGCCTATAAAACGAGTACTTACAAGCTTATGAACTCAAAAACGTAAGCGTTACGATTTTTTCTGCGCGAATTTCGCCCCAAACGCCATCTTCCAGTGGGCGGATTTTGCTGGTTAACGAACTTGACCTTTCAAATTGGACGACAGATTTTTGTACCAAATTTCATCAAAATCGGACCATTCGTCTTCTATTTAGAGAGCGAACAGACAAATATATATATATATATATATATATATATATATATATATATATATAAATATATACATATATATATATATACAAATTTGAACCACCGTTATTTTCGGTTTCTAGGGGTTCTGAAACGCAAAATTTTCTAGTCGGCACTTCCGGATTGTTTCATTGTATCAACCTTATAAGCGGGGTTCCTCCCTATGGGGGAGGGAGGAACCGCGCTAAAATCAAAGACAAACAACCCTCCCTAGGAAGGACGCTATGCAGTTGAAAAGCTATATCTTGGAAATCCATATCTCTAACATTAAATTGTTTTTCTTATTTTTCTTAACCTGTTTTATTTTCAAATACATTATCCAAATATAAGCAATTAAAAAATAACAAGGAATAAAAAACAGACAAAAAGAACAGTTCGAATAAGCGAAATCAATTACTTTAAAGTTTTAAGCACTTATTTCTCCGATTGACATCGCCTAATCAAAACTTTCATTAGAACCTTTTTTTTAAGAGCATTTAATAAGCTTTCTAATGGTATTCTTCCGTTTACCAAGATTCTCAACCTTTTTCGAGATATTAAGGAAAGGAAACCAAGTTACTAAAACGTTTTATGTCAGTTAATAAAATATTTTATTCTAACCCTTCCTTAACCTCAAACGTAACCAAAATTTCAACATATTATTTTTGATAAAAGTAGAACATGCAGAAAATGTTTCAACTGAATCCCATGATTCTAAGTACCCAAACCAAAAACGGTATTCAAAAACTATTTTTCCCATTTTCTCGAAAACGGTTAAAGCTATCGCCTTGAAAATGGTTTCATTCGTTTTCCTAGCCCAGGAAGCATATAAAACGAGTACTTACAAGCTTATGAACTCAAAAACGTAAGCGTTACGATTTTTTTTGCGCGAATTTCGCCCCAAACGCCATCTTCCAGTAAGCGGATTTTGCTGGTTAACGAACTTGACCTTTCAAATTAGACGAAAGATTTTTGTACCAAATTTCATCAAAATCGGACCATTCGTCTGGGAGCTACAGAGCGAACAGACAAATATATATATATATATATATATATATATATATATATATATATATATATATATATATATATATATATATATATATTTCTTGACATTGATTTGGCTGGACGGTGGTGGTACTGCATCATAATAGGAAAACCAACAAACTCCACGGTCTCCACCACAAATGATTTATTTTATTCACTCAAAGCAAGCTTTCGGAGTCTACAGCTCCATCCTCAGTGCTTCTACAGCATAGAAAAACAAAACATATATAATCTTTAACACCTGAGAATAAGCTTATCCAATAAAATTTGAATTGGTCAGGAACCATTTAAAACCAATCAATGCAATCATAAAAACCAATTAAATCCTAAAACACAAAACACGTAATCAACCACACAAGCATTCATACTCAGATATACATTAAAAACAGCAAAATACACACTTTCTGTCCAAGCACACGTACGAAAAAATAAATAAATAAGTACATAAATAAATAAAAAAAAAAAAAAAAAAAAAAAAAAAAAAAAAAAAAAAAACTAGTGAATTACAAGTTTTTTTTTTTTTTTTTTTTTTTTTTTTTTTTTTTTTTTTTTTTTTTTTTTTATTTATTTATGTACTTATTTATTTATTTTTTCGTACGTGTGCTTGGACAGAAAGTGTGTATTTTGCTGTTTTTAATGTATATCTGAGTATGAATGCTTGTGTGGTTGATTACGTGTTTTGTGTTTTAGGATTTAATTGGTTTTTATGATTGCATTGATTGGTTTTAAATGGTTCCTGACCAATTCAAATTTTATTGGATAAGCTTATTCTCAGGTGTTAAAGATTATATATGTTTTGTTTTTCTATGCTGTAGAAGCACTGAGGATGGAGCTGTAGACTCCGAAAGCTTGCTTTGAGTGAATAAAATAAACCATTTGTGGTGGAGACCGTGGAGTTTGTTGGTTTTCCTATTATATATATATATATATATATATATATATATATATATATATATATATATATACAAACCACCGTTATTTTCGGTCTCTAGGGGTTCTGAAACGCGAAATTTTCTAGTCGGCACTTCCGGATTGTTTCATTGTATCAACCTTATAAGCGGGGTTCCTCCCTATGGGGGAGGGAGGAACCGCGCTAAAAATAAATATTAGGAATTCATTACAAAAAGGGGAAAAAGTTGAAAATTTCTATAGATGAACATTATTTTGAAATTTTCAAACGTGAAATGTTGCCGGTCTGATCTGAGTATACTTTTGAAGCGTCTGAATTATCCTTCAATATCTACTAAGTCACTGGTGTGTATTTTAAGACTACAATCAACTGCTCTAAAGAGTGGGATTCAACTAAACTGTTAATCATTTTGCCTCTATGGATATACCCAATAATGTGGATATTTTTCCACCCAGGGTTTTTTTTCTGGACTGTCTTTTCACTTTATTTTTAATCGATTCCCAGTATCTCCTTCTAAAACCTGGATTTTCTCTATTACTCTCGTATGATTCTAATGCTATCCACTAACAACATGCCTATTTCATCTAATATTAACATAGTATATACATAGCCACCTCCTTGGAATTAGAAAAGACACAGTCACCTAGACTCAATGTGTAAAGTTTTATTTCCTTTCTCGGTTTTCTTTTCTTTCTTCAATTACAATTTTTTTTTTAATTTATTTATTTTACTTTAAGAGCTGCACAGCAATGGTGATATGCCCTAAACGAATTTATATAAAATATAATAAATAAAATAATAAATTATAAGCTAAGGATCAGTAACAAAGTTAAAAAATAAAGGATATGGAGAATGAATAATACAATAAAAATAAAGAAAAGAATAATAATAAAAAATAATTAAGAAATATATAAGGAATTAATTAAATAAATAAATACAGAATTAAACGTATAATTTTAATGGTAATAATAAATAGTAACCATAATGATATTTGTAGAGTTGAAATTTGAGGTATATTATCCTGAAATAAGAAACTTTGACTTGGGAGTTATGTGTGGTATAACTATATTTTATAAACATATTTTATTATATGTCTTTGTCGTCTTTAAGTATGTCAGTATGGTATCAATATGTGGGCTCCTATCAGATAACAGTTCACTGCGGCTTTGAGGAATCTTTAAGTTGTCTCTTTTAAGGCAGTCTGTAAGTAAGTGTTTTACAGTTAAAAGTACGTTACATGCCTCACATAGTGGTTTGTCTTGTCTTTTTAAGAGGTACGAATGGGTGAGTCGTATATGTCCAATCCTGTCGTGTTAGTGTGATGGAGATTCCAGGGCTCTGAATGAAAGGCAGCGTGTAAGTGGTAGCGTATATTGATAGGACAACTGGCCTGGACGGGAGGAGTGATAGAGAAGAGTGGAGAGTGACGAGCGTGGAGTCTAGTAGAGAGTCGCGGAGAGTGAGGGGGGCTAGGATATGCCGCCTAAACAGGCAGGTAGGATTGGGAAATTATGGAGCAATGCAGGTCTCTAGCTGCTGATGTTCAATATTATATGTTCAATATTGCTAGTGTCCGGGTTCCTTTCTTTTCCATGATTTTCCTCACAGTTAGTATTACTTCGTCACGTCTCGTCCTTAGTTCTCCTGACGAATATGGCTGTATACTGCACTTTATTTTCCTGTGGTGATCTTGTGTGCAGTGCCACGTTGCTTGCCATCTATTCAGTATAGTGTGTGTTATTTTTGTTTGTATGTCTTGTGATGTAAGTAAGTGCTGGTCATGCGGGCGACTAGTTGCAGCAAGTTTTGCTTGTTCGTCTGCTTTTGAAGTCTCTCCAAGGTTCTCATGATCAGGAACCTAAACCATTGTTACCATTGTGTGTAAGTCTTTTAGTCTTGTAAAATATTAACAAGGATCGGGTTGGTGGTGTAGATGTTCTTTAAGGAGAGTAAACAACCTAAGGAGTCTGTACCCAGTATTATGTGTGGTATTGTTGTCTGTACGTTGGATAGGTCCAAAAGTATGCCGTGCAGCTCTGCTGTATATATACTTACATCTACTGGGAGGCTGATGTTGTATATACTTTCTCCTAAAACAGCAGCTGCACTCATGCCACTTGCAGTTTTGGACCCATCCGTGTATATTATTGGAGTATTTCCATTAGAACTTGTCAAGTTGTTAAATGAAGCCCTGTAGTAATTTTGAGATGATGCGTCGGCTTTTTTAAATTTTGTCATAGTCAAGTCAATTCTTAGGTTGTTTACTCTCAAGGTGGGATTGAGAGGTTTCTGTAAGGATATGTAGGTGTATTGATCAATGTAGCATTTTCTGTGTTTTCGTGGAATCGGATTAGGAGTGGTTTTTGCCTTGGTTGTTCCTGTATATATTTGTTCATGTAAGGGTTGTTTAAAAACGTGTTGACGGAACAGGTGTTCAAAGTTTTCGATCTCACGATAAATTTAAGACATATTATCCAACGTCGATAATCCAATTACGGTTCTCCAGATTCTGAATAAAAGCTACTTATTGGACTCGACCTAAAAGCTCCTGTTGCAAGTCTTATACCTGTGTTGTGTATTGTGTCTAATGCTTTTAGTGTTTTCGAACTGGCAGATGAATATGCTATGCAGCCGTAATCCAGCAAAGGCCTGGTGAAGGCTCTTTAACACTTTAGCATGGTACATTTGTCAGCTCCCCATTTAGTATTGCAAAGAATTCTTAAGAAATTCAGCGATTTATTACATTTGTTAAGAATACTTGTGATATGGGGTCCCCATGTTAGTTTTTGGTCTAATGTCATTCCAAGGAATTTTAATGTGTCACTGTGTTTAATGTTCGTGTTATTAAGCTTTAAATTTGGTGCTGGGAGGTTGCAAAATAAAAAAAATATTAAAATATGTAGCAAACATATATATATTTATGGCAGAATATGTAAAAATATGGAGTTTTGAAGGATTACATCAATACTTACGATTTACAAATCAGAAAAAATATGTAAATATAATAACATCTGTTCCCTAGCGATTAATATTTCTGTAAAGCTTCATTTCTAAAGTCTATGTTTTAAAATTTGAAAATTAAGTTAATTTGAATATATACAGGGGTCGAAATTGTCCTATATTTTGAGACCAGAGTTTCTGTACATTTAAATTTAATGTCTTTAATCGATGAAAATTAAAGATTTTTGTCGATTTAAGTCTTTAAATTTACAGAAATTCCGGTCTCAAAATATAGGACAACTTCAACCCCTGTGTATATGATCCGTCAATACTACTGTGCTCCCGAAATTATCCACTTAAGACAAAAAACTTTAGAATAGTTATTTCATTATTTCCATTGTAAATAAACAAATATTTTAGTTACAGGTTTATATAATGAACAACTAGGTAATAACCAGCTCTCTATGTAGACTAGATACATTTAAAAAGTTTGATTTCTTTTTTAAATCCATTTTTAGTAAAAAAAATCCTATTTAAATAAAAAAAATCTGATTTAAATCAAATAAATCCAATTTTTTTGTTTTTTTAAAAAAAAATCATGATTTTTTTACACCCTGATATGTACCCGATTCAATCCAAACTTGGAGGGTCTATAAAGGTCATAATGTGACACATTTTCGTTCAATCGGGATGTTTCTACGTGTTCTGGAATTGACTTTATATGCAAAAAAGTTTGCATTTTATTTTTATTTTGAGAACCATTTTTCGCAAGTATCATTTGAGATAATACAATAGTCATTTATATGGTTAGAAAAAGGAGTCTATCTTCTTTCGAAAGATTTCAATGGGATTATCTCAAGGGGAGATACTGAATTCTAAAACGTCATATTACTTTTTCGCTTACAAATATTTAGCCTCTTCCAGACTGGGAAAAATCAATATTTTTTGTTTTCAATGATATTCACTATATTAGGGTTTCTTGGGGTGCTGATTTTAAATCTGCTATTATTTTTGGTGTAAAAAAATGTATAATACTAGTTTACTTGAAAACGTAAGCATATTTTTGAATATATTCGATGAAATATAAATTATTGTTTAACGATTATATTTTTCTTTTATTCTTCTCTATAAAACAAATGAATTGGTGAAAGAATCATGTCGATATCATTTTCTAAACTGGATATAAAAAATAAAGCACTTTCAACCTATTTTAATTTATTTCTCGGCTCCTAAGGCCCATTGGACGGAACGCTCGGACACGTGTAGAATAATTAAAATAAGAAAAAAAAATTGTTAGAAATATAGCTTTCCAAGAGAGAGATTCGATGACGCCTTTTGAATATTTTCAACTGCATTTATGCAGTTGGTATTTTTTTTTTTTAATTGCATTTATTTGTAGATTTATTACTATAGTATAAGAACACAAGAAAATGTGAAAATGTTTGATATTTTTCGATGCATTGAAACGTATGAAATAAGTATCTCTAGAAGTGTATTCTGGGGTCTGGGCGGACCCGAACAGGTGAAGTCATAAACCCCTTTGAAGAAAGATCGAACAAAATATTATCTGTTTATATTCTAAGCTTTTCAAATGACAATAGGGATAAGAACTGAAACGCGCTAAGATGATGCAGTTCCTGTGAGTCGGACTTTTTTATGTTTGGGTATTTAGAAACGATTCATTCAGTTGAAACTCGTTCTAGACGTTTGACATCTAACCTAAGTTATTTTAATTTTTGTTGCGCTTAGAGTTAAGGAAGTATTAGAAAACAAATGTATGGCATGAAAAAGTTTTGGATCTCAGTGAATTTTCTAAAAAATATATAAATCCTTCAACTGGTAAAGTCAGCGTTTGAAGCTTCATTCGACTATTATTAATCCATTGAGACAATTTTATTCCTTCCTTGTCACCTTAATCGTTTAACAAATGATTTAAGTTAGCGTTGAGTGACTAACTATTATTGGGATAGTCACTGCAACAATGTAGCATACAAGCTCTATTTTCCCTACTACAAACAATTATGAAATATAAACATATTCTCAATGAGTGCCTTCCAAACAGTATCCAGAAACTAGGATTAGGAAGCAAAGACACTCTCTACTCAGTGCAATGATCCGAAACAAACATTGTGGAAATCAATATGGTTGCGGTATACTACCCCAAAATGGATGGAATCCCCACCACAAAGTCTGGGCCAGACTGAACCCAATAAAAAAACAAATAAGTGCAAAAAAAAAAACAAATAAGTGCAAGACAAGTCAGAAATATAAATCAATTAAAAAGTGTGATTCAAGAAGAGTAGGATGGAATTTCTCCCGATACTACTCATAATTTAGTGGTATCAATGCCGAGAAGACTTTAATCCATTATAAAACATGCAGGTGGCCTTATCAATCGTTAATTTATCCTTCGTTTGGGAAAAAACATAACATAAGATTAATTATCTAATGTCAAAAGTCGCAAAATCTATAATTGTTCCAATACTTTTTACGCTTAAAATATTGAATTTTATTGTTAAAATGTAAATTTATTACACAAATACCACTGTTTGATGTTGATTTTCAGGGAATATTGAAAATATAGCTTGTCACCATTTGTTAGTTACAAATGTCAAAAAAATAAAATATTCATGGGTGTACCAATACTTTTTACATAGCTGTATATCAATTCTGCTATTTAAGCATTTTTTGATCTATTTCAATAGCTCTAAATATGAAATCAACAAATATGTTTTCATTTACAATTTAACACTAAACAAATATAAAAATATATATATATATATATTTTTAAAATTAATTTAACCAGATGTACGATCTACAATTTGCACATTTTTTAAGACGCTGCATTTCAGAAACTAAGTAACATAACAACATAAAGTTTGATACAAATATTCGTATCTTTGAATAGAACATTCTCAACAAGATTCACCAAAATCTGACTACGTTGGGTCACAAAATGGATTTAGGCTGGATGATTTTGCATGGAATGTCCCAGCATTTGCTGGGATAAGAGAATTTTCATTTGTTGGGGAAAAGAGAATTTGTTAAGCAGATTTTCATTGCATTAAGCATTTTACAGTGGTCATATTATATTACCAAATGTGTGTTGTGAGCAGTGATGTGAAATACCCGAGTATTTATTCTCCAGGGTAAATACCCAATTTCATAAATACTCGGGTGTTTAAGGTATTTATTCTCCAGGGTAAATACCCAATTTCATAAATACTCGGGTATTTAACTAAACCGCGACTTGAACTAATCGAATATTGTAAAATGTGAAGGAGCTCGCCAGTTTAGAGGTGTTGCATTACTGAGAAACTAATAGAACAATAATAAAATATAAAATAAGACCACCTAGAGGTTAATAAATAATAAATTATTACCTGAAAATTTGCCATGGACCTTCCGACTGCCAATAAAACAAGTTGTTTGCCTAAATTTACTACTGTACTGCATTACCAAAAATGTAGCCTCAGCTAAAACTTTGGACTAGGATTATCTCAATTTCACAAAACAGAAATTAAGTTACCTAATCATTGATCATTATCTTTATCAGAGTTTGTTCTAGCCTAAGGCTAAGGAGGTCTGTTTTGTTTTTTTGTTGTTTTTTTTTAGTAAACTTACCACAAACACAACTATTGACTGCAATTCTTTTCATATTCGTACATGGGTGTAATTTCACAAAGTTAATAGTAAGTGACCACATGAATAATATGTTGGAAAATCATAAGTTTAACTTTATTTTTTTAACCACGCCATAAGGAGGGTTATGGCGTGAGCATTCCGTGCCAAGGGTAACACGGGTTCGATTCCCACTAGGGGTGGCGGCTTTTATTTGGAATGAATAAAAGACATCAGCCCTATCATGGCTAGAAAAGGGTGGTGACCTATAGATAACCCGTCCTACAATTCTGAGATAATTATAATGTAAATTAAAATTTAAATAAATTCCAACGGCCATAGCCACATTGAATGCACCGGTTCCCGTTGACCACCTAAGTTAAGCAACTAAGTATCTGAGAGTAATAAAACCGCCAACCAATACCAATAACCTGTGAGCGTAATAAAAAGATTAGGCCTATCAAAATGTATACAGAAAATAACAACTCTTCCAAATTCAAAAAAACAAAGTAAATCAATGGGATGGCCTAAATTAAATTCACTGATAACGATAACCTAATCTAAGTCTTCGGGGTCAGAGATTTATTTATCACTTGAGGGTCATCCCATGTCAAATCAACACACTTTTTTACCTCACCCTTTCAGATATTAATGAAAATTGGTACACCCAAAGTAGGTGTTGGGACAAATAAAAATAACAAATTTCAAATTTTATCTAAAACGGTGTACTGTGAATCCCATAACTCCAAAAGGGAGAAATTACGTGCTAACCGAATATGAAATTTTCAACACTTGTAGACCATATGTAAGTTTCACTGTAAAATATTCAACCACTTTAATAGTTTAACATTTATAAATATGTAAATTGTTGATATTTATTTTTGATTTAACCTTCCAGTAGTGGTGCCCCTATTTGGGACATCCATAGTGGCGCTACACCTCACAGGTGCAAACCCTATTTCGCGCGGAAAAATGTGCCTCAGTAAAGTGATGAGTGAAAGAACATGAAACATGTCTAAATATATAAATTATGAATATGAAATATGACAAAAAAATATAAGATATGTATATAAAATTTGAATACACAACATATGAATATGAAATAATAATTAATTTAGTTTAGAGCCTTCTGGTCAAATTCAGGAACATAAATATGCTTTATCTCCACCCGACAAATCTATGTAATGTACTGTATAACATACAGTCTTCTTTTTCGTACGTGACCATCGCGCATGCGCGAATGCCAGGACATTTTTTTTTCTTTGTTTTTCTGTAACTATTTTTTTTAGTTTAGTCATCACTAAAGCATATTTATGCTAATAACAACGTCCTGTGATCCTGTGTTGCTAACATGTATATAGGGGGCCATCTTAAATCTTATCCTACAGGATATTCATGTAAAAAAGGATAGGAAATCACTTGAATAGTGGCGCTGTACCTAGCAGTTGAAGACCAATTTTTACTTTCTCATTTATTCTACGATCGTTCGTTAACTCACCCACATACTCACAGATGATAACATAGTAAGATAGAGAATGAAAAGTGTAAATATAAATACCGACGATGATGACTTCACAAAAAGGTGTCAATGCGACTGGCCGGTGGGAAAACGGAAATCCAGAAGATACTAAAGCGGATAGCCCGCCAAAACACGGCTGCCAACCGTGATCTAAAAAATAAAAAAAGTATGCACCTCACAGGTGCACGCCACTAACGGAGGGTTAAGTTTCTAGTCAATTAAAATATTTCGAGAACAATATATCATTAAATTTTAGACAAATATTCTAAATTAAACTAATTACAACAAATTATTAAGGTATAATATTTTTTTAAATAAGCTTTGTAATTAAGATAATGAAGTTGAAGTGTCTATAAAATATATGCAACAGTAAAATTTGGATTACATTTGACAATTATGTATTAAAAAGCTTTTATATATAATAATACGTAAAATTAGTCCAAAGCCGCCTTCGGTTTTAAATTATTTTGACTTAGAACCCATTTCAATCCCATAACCAAATTTGCTATACAAATTAGTAATAATATGGCCTATTATACAGGGTGTCCCAAATAAGAAGGCTCAAACTAATTCTGTGGCCAAACGGTTGGTCTAAGAAAACAATGTCAGAGGCAAATGTTGTAGGGCCTGACCTAAGCTTTCTAAATATGTTGATTATTTAACATATTGACCGCACATGTGTGCTCGGCGCTAGATGAAATGTTGAGGTTTGCAGATGACCCCTATAATTATGCACATCATTTTAAAGGGAATTAAAAAACAAACCCTTTGCTGCAAACCGCACTTCGATATCTTTAAAATCAAATGAGTTTTGTGTGATTCAAATTTTATTGTTTTAAATTAAAACGATTTTTTGGAAGCACTTACAGAGGACAGTTATGAATGTATGATACATGACTTTGGGGTATTTTTTCCTCAAATTTCTGAAAAAAATATGGCCGATCCTCTAAAAGAAATATTTTCCTAATAACTTTTTTATTATTACTTATAAATTTTGCTTTTGTTCATTATTAGTGTAATATTCGCTTTCAACCATGAAATTCACAAGTTGTGAGATTGTGGATATGATTATTTTTTTCGGGGAGTGTGATGAAACCACATTTGTAAGTGAAGGGTCCTTGAACAGGCATAACTCACATTATTGGTCCATGAATAACCCTCACTGGATAAGGCAGCTGGACCACCAGTATCGGTGGTCAGTAAACGTTTGGTGCAGGATTCTGGGCAGTAAAATTATTGGCCCTGATTTGGTCTACACTCCCCGAAAAAAAATAATCATATCCACAATCTCACAACTTGTGAATTTCATGGTTGAAAGCGAATATTACACTAATAATGAACAAAAGCAAAATAATGAGCCATAATCCAATAAGGAATATCGGATCCAACGGATTAGATAGATAACATGAATGATCAGATTTAGCTTAGTTAATCCCTAAAGAATAAATACTTAAAAAATATGTCTTATTTTCAATTTTATTAAAGTTATTAGGAAAAATATTTCTTTTAGAGGATCGGCCATATTTTTTTCAGAAAGTTGAGGAAAAAATACCCCAAAGTCATGTATCACACATTCATAACCGTCCTCTGTATGTGCTTCCAAAAAATCGTTTTAATTTAAAACAATAAAATTTGAATCGCACGAAACTCATTTGATTTTAAAAATATCGAAGTGCGGTTTGTAGCAAAGGGTTTGTTTTTTAATTCCCTTTAAAATGATGTGCATAATAATAGGGGTCATCTGCAAACCTCAACATTTCATCTAGCGCCGAGCACACATGTGAGGTCAATATGTTAAATAATCACCATATTTAGAAAGCTTAGGTCAAGCCCTACAACTTTTGCCTCTGACATTGTTTTCTTAGACCAACCGTTTGGCCACAAAATTAGTTTGAGCCGTCTTATTTGGGACACACTTTATATAATTTTTTCATAATTTTTAAAGATGCGTTTTTAAAAATATTTAGATTCAAAATTTTATTTTTGATTTTGAAAAAAATGATGTTCTCATAACCTATCATGTGTTGCATGTCGTTTGAAAGGTCATATAAAGAGCCTAACATTGACACCTTCCCCATGTTTGTAACGTAAACAGGAGAGGAGTTATGACTATTTAAATGTTTTGAAAAAGCGAGATTTAGACCGCTTTTTCAAAACTTTATATGGCCGTATTTTGAAAACCGTTTTAGATAAAAATTTGAAATTTGGTATTTTTATTTGTCCCAACGACTACTTTGGGTGTACCAATTTTCATTAATATTTGAAAGGGTGAGGTAAAAAAGTGTGTTGATTTGACATGGACATTTGACCCTTGAATGACTTATTATTACATCTTATGAGAGTTGTTATCAACTACCGTTTAAAATGAAATAGAATGTTCATATTACTGTTTGAGCATAATTTCAATAATATTAACAAAGATCACAAACCAGTCAAAGTGGTTTTGAACTATTATAATAAACATTAAAAACCCATTTTTGACACCTGATAAGTGTTTCGTTTTTTCCAACAGGTATAATTTTTTTAATTTAAATGAGTCCTTAATAATAATAGGCTTCTTTAAAACTTTTTTTACATTAATTAAGCTTCCCCAATATAAAAGTAATCATTAAAATTCATAGTTGTGCATTAAGTTGTAAATACCCATAAATACCCGGGCCGACTTTTAACTTACTTTTAAATATAAATGGGTAAGTATTAATGTTTAGTTCGTTTTTATGATCAAATGGGTGGGTTTCGGTCCTTCTTTGTACCAAAAACTTATAAAACACTCAAAGAAGTTGTAGCAAGCTCAAAAACTGAAAATACCCACTTTTTGGGTATTTACCTTCCCTTTGGGTAAATACTTAATTTATATTTACCTACCCACTGGGTATTTACCCACCCCACATCACTGGTTGTGAGTCGGTATAGGAATATTAACTTGTTCTATTTTCAAATTGTATTATTCTTTTTTTTAATAGTATGAAGATAGTTAGCCATTGAGGTGATGCGAAGTCAAGGGATGGTTGGGATTCGGCTAGGAGAAAAAAAGGTAAGATCTTCAATTAAAAATCTATACAAGACGTTTCGGCTGCACTTTGGCAGCCTTCTTCAGCCAAAAATAAATATACATAATTCCAAATAAGAATAATAAAACGGTAAGAAACATTTTAAACATCATGAAAGTCAATTATCGCTGACAAACAACACATTTACTCCACTATGTTCCATGAGCTGCTTGACCACCATTCGGTTTTTGTTCCCAGACTCCCTACAATTTTCTATCTGGGTGTTCAGAAACATTAACACCTTTTACAGTTTCCTATTAACAACTAGCAATTGCCTTCTTTCATCCTTACCGACTCCACCCCACCAGCTATAAAACTCTTGTGAAGAACCTTCCTCTCCGACACAACCCTGGTCACCTAAATATTATCTTAAGTCTTCCTCCCTCCCCGAGGCCTTTTTTAGTGGTATGTACTACGGTATTTATTATTATAAATTAGTTTTTGACATATAAAACAAAAATAATGTTTTTGTTTTGTTTTTTGTATATATAAAACGTAAATACTGTTATCTGTGTGCTCATGCGGCTCGTTTTCCTGTTTGCTGTTGGTACTATGTTTCTCTGCATTTTGTTTTGCTTCGAGCCTTTGTTAATGGTTATACTTACTATCAACCACATTTTCTGTAATAACTACTTATCTTCCTAATGTGCATTATTAAAAAAAAAAAAAAATAAAAAAAAAAAATAAATAAAAAATTGATTATTTATTTAAAGATTGATTCTTTATTTATTGTCATGAAGTTTAAAAGGTTTCTTACTGTTTGATTATTCTCATTTGTAATTAATTATATTTATTTTTTAGCTGAAGAAGGCTGCCAAAGTGCAGCCCAAATGTCCATATAGATTTTTGCTTGAAGATCTGAAATTTTTTTCTCCTTGCTGAATCCCAAGCATGCCTTGACTTTGCATTCATTTTTTTTATTGAGTTCTTGTTATCTATTTGCCCTTTTGTTGGTGTATTTTGAATAATTTATAGTATGATTATTTGTAAATCATTGGACTGTGTCAAATATATGCAAAGAAACAAAAATGTGAAATGTTTTTATTACCTGGGACTTGGAGACAATAAATCCCTCCTTGCAGGGTTACCGTTACTGTAAGAAGGAAACAAGTAAAAGAAAAATGAATACATAAGTAAACAAATAAATATGTATGTATATTTGTATGTATGTATGTGTGTGTGTGTGTGTGTATATAAGCCACAATTGTGGCCAAATAAATGTTGGCACATCCTGCCAAATACCCCAAATACAAAAAGTACATGACAGATCCAACAGACTACCACATTTACACAGTCAGCAGGAAGATAACTAAGAGTAGGACATAGCGTAGTAGTATATAAATAAGAAATACTAAAAACTAGACTAGGAAAGTACTTCACACATAATCAAGTAAACCAACTAGGAATACTTAACCCCTTAACGGGCAAGGGGCAAGGGCCGCTTGAGCAACCACTGCTCGCTGAAATTTAAAAATGACACAGGTGAGGCAGAATTGGTTCCAATGCGTCCTGTTAGATGCCGGGGTATGCCAAAAAATAGTATTTGGAGGTCTTTGGCCCCAAGGAGCCGAGATATGATTCCCATTCCCGCACTCGTCTTGTGTCAGTGTTGGCCGTGCATTATTGGCTCTCTGGATCACTCATCTTATCCGAAAATCGTTTCAAAGTATGTAATAATTCTTTTAAACATTCTAGATTCGGAATTAATTAATTTTAATTGAAATGGGTATATCGCTTACATGTTATTCATTGATTCGTCTCATAAGTACCTTACTCTCGTGAGACTGGAAGGAAAAAATACTTTTTTTGGCATTCCTAATGAAATGTTTTTCCCAATTCTGTCTTAAATGATATTGTGGGCTAGCATTATAGCCTACCCCTTATCTATGGATACAATTTTTTTTTTTTAACATCCTGGGTTCATATTTAGTAAATGGATGCCCCCCAGACTCCCAAATATAAATTAAAAAAATGCCAACATAGCTAGCGAAATGTGTCCGTTAAAGGGTTAACACATTAGACTTCACTCAGCTCGACTTGCCATAGCTTCAATAGACCACAAACAACGCACTATATTATACACAAATATGATTTATTTATATAAGGTAGAAAAACTATAAAAAAAAAGAAAAAAAAAGAAAAGCCAATTACAGAAAGAGGACTGTTTGATGAATGCAGTTCAAGTTTTATTAAAGTAATTTTGTAAGAGAGCATGGGCATATATAGGGGGAGGGCTGAAGGGCTGTAGCCCCCCCTCCAAATTTTGGTTTGATAGTAAAAATATATCATAAAACCCTTAAAAATGAATTAAATAAGATCACTTAGCTCATAAAAAGTATTTTATTTTAAGTGTAATAGCTTTTTAGGTGCCTAAAACTATTCCAAGTTCTAAATTGTTAGTATTCCACACCCCGGAAATGGACCCAGGCCCCCTCCTCCGAAATTTTCCCAGCCCCCCCCTCGAAATAATTTCCTATATACACCCATGTAAGAGAGCAGATTTGGCAATCATGTAAGAGAGATTAAAGTCTAATTATAACACCAAAAATAATTGAATTTAAAAAAAAGTCCGACTCGCAGGAACTGCAGCATCTTAGCGAGGTTCCGTTCTTAACCCTAGTCTAATTTGGAAAGATTAAAATAGAAGCAGTTATTATTTTGGTTCCACCTGTCTTGAAAGGTCTTTATTTACGATCTCACCTGGAAGGGTTGGCTAACACTAGAAACGGTCCCGCAAGTTACAAGGTCTTGGAATCTTGGAACTCTATATTTCTAACAATAAATTGTTTTTGTTATTTTACTTAACCAGTTTTATTGTCAAATACATTATCCAACTATAAGCAATTAAAACATAACAAGGAAAAAAACAGACAAAAAGAACCGTTCGAATAAACGAAATCAATTACTTTAAAGTTGTAAGCACTTATTTCTCCGATTGACATCGCCTAATTAAAACTTTCTTCAAAACCTTTTTTGTAGGGCATTTAGTAATCTTTGGAATGGTAATCTTCCGCTTCCCAAGATTGTCAACGGTTTTCGAGATACTAACAAAAGTATACAAAGTTACCAAAACTTTTCTTGTGTGTTAATAAAATATTTTATTCTAACCCTTCCTTTACTCCAAACGTAACCAAAATTTCAACATATTAGTTTAAATGAAAGTAAAACATGCAGAAAATGTTTCAACTGAATCCCATAATTCTAAGTACCAAAATCAAAGACAAACGGAACAGTTCGAATAAGCGAAATCAATTACTTTAAAGGTTTAAGCAGTTATTTCTCCGATTGACATCGCCTAATCAAAACTTTCATTAGAACCATTTTTGTAGAGCATTTCGTAAGCTTTCTAATGGTTATCTTACGTTTCGCAAGATTCTCAACCTTTTTCGAAATATTAAGGAAAGTACACAAAGTTACCAAAACTTATTATGTCTGTTAATAAAATATTTTATTCTAACCCTTCCTTAACTCCAAACGTAACAAAAATTTCAACATATTAGTTTTAATGAAAGTAGAACATGCAGAAAATGTTTCAACTGAATCCCATAATTCTAAGTACCAAAACCAAAAACGGTATTCAAAAACTATTTTTCCAATTTCCTCGAAAACGGTTAAACCTATTGCCTTGAAAATGGTTTAATTCGTTTTCCTAGCTCAAGAAGCCTATAAAATGAGTACTTACAAGCTTATGAACTCAAAACCATAAGCGATACGATTTTTTTTGCACAAATTTCGCCCCAAACGCCATCTTCCAGTGGGCGGATTCTGCTGGTTAACGAACTTGACCTTTCAAATTGTACGACGGATTTTTGTGCCAAATTTCATTACAATCGGACCATTAGGGAAGCTAGAAATGAGCGAACAGACAAATATATATATATACATAAATATAAATATATATATATATATATATATATATATATATATATATATATATATATATATACATATATATACAAATTTGAACCACCGTTATTTTCGGTCTCTAGGGGTTCTGAAACACGAAATTTTCTAGTTGGCACTTCCGGATTGTTTTATGAGATCAACCTTATAAGCGGGGTTCCTCCCTATGAAGGGAGGGAGGAACCGTGCTAAAAATGAAAGAAATGTATACATTTCTGTACATAGCAACCAAAAATTCATTTATATATTTTATTAGATACGTATTTTTTTCCATTTATTATCATTTAATAATGTAACAGAAAGATCATAATTAGAGTATACAACATAATCTAATGGTGTATAAGATACATGTAACATATATTTTATATGAGAACATGTAGCATAAAATAAATTGCGTATTTGCAGGGTTACCACTGAGAGTAATCATTTAATATATGTATGAATATATATATATATATATATATATATATATATATATATATATATATGTATGTATATATATATATATATATATACATATGTGTGTGTAGGTATATATATATTATGTGTATAAATTTATTTATTTAAATGTTATCGTCCATTTATTATTGACAACAAATTTTAAGAACGGGTTATCTATAGGTTACCACTTTTTTCTAACAGTGAATGGGCTGTTGCCTTTTCTTCTTTAAAAGAAAAGCTATCACCCCTAGTGGGAATCAAACTCACGGCCTTAGCCTCAGAGGAGCTTGTTTCCTGCCTTAGCACTCACAGCCAAGGACCTCGTATATAGAACTATGATTATATCGTGCTGTGCTTATGGGTGTACTAAAAGAACTTTCAAGGGATCAGACAGTCACTTTTTTTCGTTAGTACCTACAACTTGACTATGACAGATTCTTTCTCCAATTTCTTATTAATCAACCTATTTTATTTAATAAAAAAAGATTATATTTAAACATTTTAAAGAGTGCTTTGTGGATTTTTAATTTTCGTTATGTATGACATGTTCAATAACATTTTAAAGAGATTTAAAGTTGTATTGCAATTGCAAGTACGTAATATATACATATATGATCGATCATGTTTTGTATATCGTCCAAAATATTAGCGTCTTAAAAAAAAAAACAAAAAAATTCATAAATGGTTAACCCATTGGAATCCCATCATAAAACTTTAGGAATAAGTTCTCAAATACACTTAGAAAAACATATAAAATGTTGAAAATTTTTAAAAAAATACGCATTTTGAGATATACACAAATAAAATTTTGTTTTTGAATTTGAAAATGTTTTTCCCTCCTACCCTATATGGTGTTGCATATCATAAGAAAGTTCATTCAAATTATTGAGGAAAATAGTGATTAATATTAATTATCTTTTGTATAAAATGAAGATTTTTAGTATTTATGATTTTAGTGGCTTGCAATATGACAATAGTTTTTTGATCTGTATAATACAGATTATGCACTGAGCAATCTGAGGGTTCATATTTGAATAATAAAAACGTCCTATGAGTTACTTGAGATATTTGCGATACATCTGGTTTTTAGAGTTTAGCTAACGATATAGGATTTTTGTAATTTCATGTATGATGCGCCTTTCACACATCTATGAAACTTTTACGGATAATAGTTGAGAAATTACTGATTTTACGTGATTTTTTTGGTAGGTGTGCTTTGAGGGGTAGTTAGGGAAAACCACCCTTCAAATCTTCACAATTTTTTTTCTTATCTTATAAGTGGTCCAAAAATTATGAAAAAAATACCCAAGGTACACCTAATTAATAGCTTCAATTCATGTTGGTTTCATTTAAATATCTTGTGTAGTTTCAAAGAAAAACGTCTTTGAAGTTAGGAGTTTCAATCCTTATTCCCTCAAAACGAGTATAGTTAGAGGTTTGATAATTGACGAAAAATTATTTCTAGGAACGAAATAAAATAAATACATCAAAGTCAAGAAAGATGTCAGTGCAGATTTCATATGGAAACACGGTGGGACCCTTTAAAATGTGAAAGTGTTTTTGAACAAAATGTTTTTAAAACTTTCCCTTTGGCATAAATAACATAAATCCTGTATCACTTCCTCTTTCATTCATAGAGAAAAACCTCCGTTACAGATTATTAAATGAACAAGCATACAATATATTATAAATTAATATTATATTTAAAAAAAAAAAAAAAAAAAAACAATACAAATTAAGAATATAATTTCAGTTATACTAGAAAACTTATAATGGACCACACATTTTTTTTCTTTA
Organism: Gonocerus acuteangulatus; assembly: GCA_946811695.1. Taxonomy (NCBI): domain Eukaryota; kingdom Metazoa; phylum Arthropoda; class Insecta; order Hemiptera; family Coreidae; genus Gonocerus; species Gonocerus acuteangulatus. The sequence continues at coordinate 52,647,600 of OX328124.1, read as the reverse complement.
AAAAAATTAAAGAATAAAAATGTGTGGTCCATATGTAAATATTTAAAAAAATAATAGAAAAAAGAAAATTATAAAAAAAAAAATAATAGAAAAAAGAAAAGACATCAGCTCTATCCTGGCTAGAAAAGGGAGGTAACTTATAGATATCCCATCCTAAAATTCTTTGTCAATAATAAATGTTCGTTAAAATTTAAATAAATAAATTAAACACAGGCAGTTTGGTTTGGATTTTCCTTAAAACGATATTACCATTAAATGATTACATTGTACTTTTTAAAATAAGGGCTAATTTATTTTCCATCCAATTGTTTCTTATAAGTTATATATTAAAACTATTAATTTATTAAAAAAAAAAAAAAAAAAAAAAAAAAAAAAAAAAAAAAAAAAAAAAAAAAACCTCCAAGCATTGGGGATTTGATTTTCTTTAAAAAGCTGTGTTCGGAGATTTGTGTGGACTTAGTTTGTGTTTTTAGTTACATAATTATTCTACATGATGATTAGATAGTTAGCCGTCGAGGTGATAAGTAAAGATGGAATGGTTGGGATTCGGCTAAATAAACCTCAATATGATTTTGTTTTAAAAAATCTATATTTCGGACGTTTCGGCTACTCATTGGTAGCCTTCGTCAGCTAAAATGACAAAAAAAGAAATTAATACAAAAACAAAGAAAAAATTATAATTGTGATAGGTAACAGAACTATAGATACAATTAACTTATAAAAGAACATATCGTCTTGAATTCTTAGAATGAGTAGAATGAAAAAGTAAATAGGTACAATAATTGATTTTAATAGTAATTAGTAACGTTAATTGATTTTACAAAGAAATAAGAAACTACTTACCAATGACAAATATAGTAGCTAATAGTAACATTAATTAATTTTACAAAGAAATAAGTTACTACATACCAATAGAAATGCCGAGCGGCAGAGGAAGACCAAGGTTGGCAATTAAGTAACCATTGTAGAGTGTCTAAGGAGAAAGGAATCTACTGGGGTATAAGTAAGTGAAAACAGCAGGTGGTGGGAGAAATGTCTGTAAGGATCAAAAGGCATGTTTATGACATTTTTATGACAGGAAAGGAGAAAAAGGTGTTAATGGAAGGATACCCTAGGGGCATGGTAAAAATCTAGGTGGGAGGTCGGGAGAGTATTTGGAAAATATTAGCGTACATAGGAGAAATGCCTTGTTGGTCAGTTTTGTAGTTTATATTGTTTTTGTTTAAGTTTATGTGTACACATTCCGAGATCTGTAGTCTTTTTTTGTTTCGTTGTATAGAAAGAATTTTCGTGTCGTCGAAGTTAAAAGTGTGTTTTTGTGTAATGGCGTGTTTTGCAAGTGCAGATTTATCTATTTCTTTATGTTGTGTAAGACGTGAGTGAATGTCATTTATGGTTTCTCCTATATATACACCATTACAGGAAGGGGTTTGGCAAGGGACTTGGTAAACACAACGGGTGGTTTGTTCAAAAGGGATGGGATCTTTGAGTTTGGTATAGAGGGTTTTGAGTTTGTTGGTAGTTTTCAAACCAAAATTTAGGGAAGGGTAGGATTTTTTTATTGTCTTTGTAAGTTTATCAGTCACTCCAGGTGTAAATGGTAGAGATCGGAACATTTGGGAACTGGGAGTTAGGGAAGAATTGGGGGAGACAGTGTTGGAAGGTTGGGATTTTACTTTTTTAACAAGGGATTTTATGAGGTTGGGGGGAAATTGGTTGCGTGCCAATATATCTGAGGCGATATTAATATTTTTATTGTGGAAGGAAGCATGGGATAGGGAGAGGACTCGGCGAAGGAGATTTCTGGCTACATTAATCTTGAGGTGGTAAGGATGGGATGAATGAAAATTAAGTAACCGTCCTCTCCTTCACGAAGGAGAAATCTCCTTCACCGAGTCCTCTCCCTATCCCATGCTTCCTTCCACAATAAAAATATTAATATCGCCTCAGATATTTTGGCACACAACCAATTTCCCGCCAACCTCATAAAATCCCTTGTTAAAAAAGTAAAATCCCAACCTTCCATTATTGCATTTCTATTGGTATGTAGTATCTTATTTCTTTGTAAAATTAATTAATGTTACTATTAGCTACTATATTTGTCATTGGTATGTAGTTTCTTATTTCGTTGTAAAATCAATTAACGTTACTAATTACTATTAAAATCAATTATTGTACCTATTTACTTTTTCATTCTACTCATTCTAAGAATTCAAGACGATATGTTCTTTTATAAGTTAATTGTATCTATAGTTCTGTTACCTATCACAATTATAATTTTTTCTTTGTTTTTGTATTAATTTCTTTTTTTGTCATTTTAGCTGACGAAGGCTACCAATGAGTATCCGAAACGTCCGAAATATAGATTTTTTAAAACAAAATCATATTGAGGTTTATTTAGCCGAATCCCAACCATTCCATCTTTACTCATAATTATTCTAATAATATTTTTACTTTTATAAAAATGTAAAAGACTGCGCTATATGGGAGGGAATCGATCAAATTAAAGTATTTGGCCTGACGAACATTTTACCGTCTTTCCCCAAAGCAAAATGGCGGATCTCCAGTTAGACCTGCTTCACTTTCTTCGATGGGAAACCAGCCGAGTTTGTCATATATTCCTTTCTATATCTATGGCTAAAAGTAATATGTTTACTACAGTTGTCATACTCAATTCCGTACTTGAGTTAGGCTAATTTTGTGCACTATCATTTGATACATATTTCATTTTGAGCGATATATTTAGTACATATGAATAAATCCCTAATATTAGCGGGCAGCTGCTGGAGCATGCGCACTAGTCAGTAATGGCTAAAAAAGTTCCACTTACCTAGGATTTTTCATCGACCTTTTCATTCGATCTTGTAACTCTACCTCGCATCAACTTGTTTCCTAACTCGCGAATCCGATAACCGCAATTACGAACTATACTTTTCATGTTTTTTTCGAGTTAATGCCATGAATAAACCACTAAATATTCAAGTTTTACCCGGACAAAAGTACACCGTTCTTAAAGAAACCGAGCTCCGAAAAAAATGGAGAAAATCAGTGTTGTTACAGAGCGAAATACCTTCGCTGGTGGGGTACTGGCAACACTGATATATGGTTTTATCGTTTCATTCCTTATTTATACCCCCCCCCCTTCTGCAGCTCCGGAATAAATACAGCTATACAGTTTTCATGATTTGATTTCAGGACATTTGCGCCTTATGAATCTAAATATGCCACAACATAGGAATAAACAAAAGCCTAGCCTTATTTACAAACATGTCTAAATCTATTTACATAAAACTAAATAATAATAATATTATTAAAATAAAATATTTAAAAATATTTGACGTTCCAGCGACATATCTTGAAATGATTCTCTCAGCAAGAAGGATATTGTAGGCCGCATTCTTCGGGTATTTGTTTTAAATAACATACATAAATATAAAGTATTTATTTATTTAAATTATAACTTCCAGAAACATATATGAAAACGATTTTTGAGGCGGATTGTCTACAGGCTTTCCTCACCAGGATATGGCTAATTTTTCTACCTTTTCTTTTTTCGAAAAATAGTGGGAACCGAACTCACGAATTTAGGCCAGAGTACCACGCATTAACACTTGCGTCCACCAGATCTCCGAAAAATATAAAATAAACATGAACAGTTTTACTCTTGCAAATTTGTAATTAACAGCTGAATCAATTACAAAGTTCTTATTTAATTTGGTTCGGTGGCCGTGAGTTGTAAAACGCGAGCACCTAACACTCCGTGCCAAAGGGTCGTGGGTTCGATTCCCACTAGGGGGGGGGGTGGCTTTCCTTTAGAAAAAAGAAAAGGCATCGGCCTTATCCTGTCTAGAAAAGGTCGGTAACCTATAGATAACCCGACATAATATTCTTAGTTAATAATAAATGGACGTTAAAAATTAAATTAAATAGAATTTGTTTTTGGAGGAAAGTCCAACTTCTGATGGAGTAATTATGTTTTTTATTTGATCGAACACGTTTCTCATTTGTCCCGTGCGATTACAAATCCAGGGCGGTTTTTATTTCTCTAGATATTCGCGAAGTGTGCTAAAATATAAAAAACATTACGACCGGGTTGGGCAAATTTAGTAATTTGCGCCCAGTGCATTGCCCCTCCCTTCGAATAGACCGATTTTGCTAAATAACGAGCTCGTCCAGTCATTTGTTATTTAAATGCTTTATATCGAATTTCGTTGCGAAAAAAAAACAAATTGTCGCCACCATGGGCGTATATAGAAAATAAATTCGGAGGGGGCTGGGAAAATTTCGGGGGGCTGTGACCATTTCCGTTGTATGGAATACTAACAATTTATATCTTGGAAGAGTTTTAGCCAACTAAAACGCTATTACTCCCAAAATGGAATATTTTTTATGCACTAAATTATCTTATTTAATTTATTTTTAAGGGTTTATGACATTTTTACCGATCAACTCAAAATTTCGGGGGGGGGGGCTGCAGCCACCTCCCCCCATATATATATAGTATATATACACACACACACACATTTCAAGAGGGGTGATTTTCTGTATCTAGTAGGTAAGAGATTAAAATATTTTTAAATTTAAATTTGGCTCAAACAGGCTACCTTTAAATACTTGTATCTTAAAAGGGGCTAAAGTGATCTACTTTAATACTGAGTCTCATTAGATTTTATTATGTTAATGTTGCAGAATAAAGCATTTGGAGCTAAAATAACAGTGTTTTTATTATTGACCTTACACCAGATTCAAGTAATTCATTATATCTTGTTTGCACCGGTCATTGCATATTACCCAAATAACTTGAAACTAACAAAAAATCTTATTTCAACAAAAACTATATCGTCTTTATCATCAAACATACAGCATTAACTATACCTTCGGAATGTACTAAAATGTATATACGAGCACTTGAGTTGCTTGGCAGCCGAAGACTCTTTTCGAAAGGAACGGGATACAATGCAATTAGTTTCGAATCGACATTATTACCAAATAGATTGAAAAAAAAATCACGCTCTTAAGACGACTATTGATTGTAATAAATGACACAATGCAACAATGAATATATTATTACAGATAAATCATTTTAAATGAGTTAATTGATAGGAATTAATTTTTATTAATTCTCACCATTTCCTGATTTAAAAATACATCAAAAAAAGTAAAAGCACTTTAAGGTTTGAAATGTCAGATATTTTTTCTCAAACTCTTTTTTTTATGTTTGTTATGACGTCTTAAATTGTTAGAAGGGAGTTTGAGGAAAGGGGGCGCTGAGGGAGTTGGCCTTAGACCAAGGTGGCTGATATAAAAGGAGGATCATCCCCTAAATATTCATGGACCCTGGGCTCTTGGTCTGTCGCCCAATCCACCATTACTTTATTTAGGTCTGTCACGCGGCTGTGGTGTCCTTATTTTCGGCTCGGTCGCCAAATCTACTACAAATGTAGAACAGAGAACTTGTTTTAATAAGAGTTTTCACACTTCTACTATGTCATTTTGCACTGTGGAAGGAGAGGATAAAAATTACAAGATTTAGTCTTGTTCCGGCTAAAATCTGTATGAATGCTTTTGGATAGTCAGACCATCATTGGAGTTTTTATTCTAAAAGAAATGTGGATCTCGGTCATCTTAGCACGTTTCCGTTCATATCCCTAGTTTCATTAATAAATGAATAGAAGCGGTTATTGGTAGGTTTTGATCTTTCGTGAAAAATATAAAATGAAATCTCAAAGAGAAGTAAGAATTTAGGCACGACAACAGGAGACTGACTAAAAAAAAAAAAAAAAAAAAAAAAAAAATTCAAAAATGAATATAAGAATTTAAAAGGAGTCTCCCCGTGGTCTAGTGGCTAACGCCTTGGAATCTCATGCGGGAGATGGTTCGATTCCCGCCCAAAGCAGAGATCATTCTCATGTCAGGGCCTGCTGAGAAAATTCCCAACTGCACCATGGATGTCGGCACTAATGGCCCAGATGAAATGACAGAACTGTCATGGCACATTTCTGATAATAAAATAGTTTGAAAAACATTAAATGAAATTAATCATTTTTTCCAATGCTTCCAGTTATAAGAAGCAATTTAAGAATCTAAAAAGTCAAATTAAAAAAAAAAAAAAATGTTTATGAAATAATTGAATATGAATATTGAAGGCTGCCCTTTCAATAATTCCATTTTGTCGGGATGTATTCGTAAGTAGTAGTTTAACTTTAAAAGGCACGTTACACTGTCTACAAGTATGTGTACTGTTTTTCAGTAGTGTTAATTAAGTATGCGTGATTAAGTTATATCCTTAACAGTATAACACTACTTCATCTCTCCTCACATGTCTAGATCAGTGGCAGCTAATGGAGGGGCTTAGCCCCGCCACAGAATTAAAATTCATCTTTTTTGATTAGGTTAGAAAAATAAATCTTGGAGGCAAATTAATAGTAATAAGTTCTAATGCAATGCATGTTCTCAGTTTATCAAGTACTTCCTAAATGATTTCCAGGTACTTGGTTATAAAAATTTGATTCCACACCCGGAGGCAGGGCGGTATGCCTATACTAAATTAGCCCCCTCAGAAATGTTTGTCTAGAGCCGCCTATGGTCTAGATAACCATGCAGGAACCATACTTATGTTTTCAAGTATTCATAAATCCTGTATTCTACTCACTAAAAGTGATAAATACACACACACGTATACATACATACATAATATATATAAACAAATCTCTCTCTCTCTCTCTCTCTCTATATATATATATATATATATATATATATATATATATATATATATATTACCTAAAGAGGTCTCCTCAACAGAAGAGAGGTGACAAAGAGCTCAGTCTACAAATTGGTGTCAATATTTTCCTCCTCGTCTTATTAATTTGTACCTAGCGGCCATAATTCTTTTTTTTACTTCAAACAAAACTTTTGACAATAAAAATTCCTTTGAAAAGTGCTATAACATTATTTTTTACAGGTTGTTAGATGTATCCCAAAAAAGACATAAATGTGAAATAGAGGCCAAGTTCCTCCCCCCAAAAAGAAACACTCCCTTCCCCAAAAAGCTAGAATATCTCCTCCTAAAACCCCCAAAAAACGCCTTACCATCCTACACTCCAAAAAAATTAGTATGAGTTGGTGTATTAAGTGTACCATATTTTCAACCAAAAATATTTGCCAATACAAGAGATGATACAAGAAAGAAATGTCCAAGTTCATTACTTAGAAGACCTCATAATTACTTACTAAGAACTTTAAAGACACTTCAACTGACCTTTAAAAACAACAATAAAAATACTTATATCCAGTTACTAAAATATCACTTTCCTCAACCAGGTATATTCTTAAACTTGGCAATGTTTAGTTTTCTCTCTAAAGATAATTTCGGCAAAAAAAAAAAAAAAAACATTGCCAAGTTTAAGAATATACCTGGTTGAGGAAAGTGATATTTTAGTAACTGGATATAAGTATTTTTATTGTTGTTTTTAAAGATCAGTTGAAGTGTCTTTACTGTTCTTAGTAAGTAATTATGAGGTCTTCTAAGTAATGAACTTGGACATTTCTTTCTTGTATCATCTCTTGTATTGCCAAATATTTTTGGTTGAAAATATGGTACACTTAATACACCAACTCATACTACTTTTTTTGGAGTGTAGGATGGTAAGGCGTTTTTTGGGTGTTTTAGGAGGAGATATTTCTAGCTTTTTGGGGAAGGGAGTGTTTCTTTGCGGGGGGAGGAACTTGGCCTCTATTTCACATTTATGTTTTTTTTGGGATCTCATTACTTTTTTCTAAGTATTAAATAAAATTTAGTTGCCGCATACCTACTGGCTTTTGTACTCCATATAAAACCAGGGTCTTTGGATTCTGCATAAAGTTCTCCTTAATGCTTGATATTTCATACCCATAATGAACCTACATACATCTAATCACTAGACTAGAAAAGTTAGAAGCTATTCCAGATGACAGTACTCTAGAGGTCAAATTGATTGCTCTCCTAACTAAACTATTACACTGTAAAACACAGGAACCTCATCCTGAGGATAAAGATCACCATAAGGAAAGTGTAGAAGGCCTTCAAGAAAAAGAAAAGAACAAAGACGATACATTTTGGGTTTGTGATCCTAAACTTTGTAATTTAGATGACTTTGAAAAACTTAGTATCTGCTTTCAAGTATATTATGCATTTAACCCTTACGACTTTATTTACAACATTTAAGAAAGAAGTCACACGTGTTGTTGTTAAGATGCATCGAAATGTGTCTTAAAAAATCAAATATAGGTTCTCCTTACCAAGACGATTCATTTGATACCCCACATGATGGGTTTCAGAAGGAATGATGGCTTTCTGATGGAACAAAAAGTACAAAACGTCATAGGTAATATGACACTCCCGTATCAAGACCTACCTGTGTGCCAAGTTTCGTCAAAATAGGCCAAACGGTGTGAATTTGTGTAAGGTGCGATCATGCAGACAGACAGCTGAAAGACCTTTTTTACCTATCCTAGTGCATTCCCCGTATCAAGACCCACCTGTGTCCCAAGTTTAGTCAAAATAGGCCAAACGGTGTGAATTTGTGTAAGGAACGAACATGCAGACAGACAGCTGAAATACCTTTTTACCTATCCTAGTGCATTCCCCGGACCAAGACCTACCTGTGTGCCAAGTTTAGTCAAAATCGGTCAAACGGTGTGAATTTGTGTAAGGAACAATCGTGCAGACAGACAGCTGATAGACGATTTTGACCTAGCCTATGACACTTCCCGGATAAAGACCTACCTGTGCACCATGTTTGGTCAAAATCGGTCAAATCGTGTGGATTTGTATATGGAATAAACAGTTAGGCAAACACCTGATAGACGATATCGAACTAGCCTATGATTATCCCCGTATCAAGACCCATCTGAGTCCCAAGTTTGGTCAAAATCTATCAAACGGTTCGGATTTATATAAGGAACAAACATTCAGACAGACAGCTGGTGTACGATTTACACCAAGCCTATATGCGCCTAAATGTTTCTTAAAACATCAAATATAGGTTTTTCATACCGAGGCGATTCATTTGATACCCCACATCATGGGGTTCGGACGGAATGATGGGTTTTCAAAGGAAGTACAAAACTGGCACGCCCCCGCCCTTGAAGCAGCGTCAAACACAACTTTTCAGGATTTTTCAATTTTTTCCTTTAATAACACCCTCATATCTATCATCCTGCAAAATTTCAAGTCTCTAGCATCATGGGAAGTGCCTAATAATTTTGATGAGTCAGTGAGTGAGTCCTATAAATCCCGATTTTCGGTCGCTTATATCTCAGAAACTATTCGATGTAGAATTATGAAAATTTTCAGTTTTACTCACATCTAGTAGTATAATACCTCTGTAAAATTTCATAACTTTATCTTTACCTGTTTGAAAGTTATGAGAGAGTAAAAATCGGCTCTAAGACCTCCTGTAATATTCACACAGTATGCTTAGGCCGGAACTTGGCCTGGCGCACTACCGTGCGCCTAGATTACTAAATCAAGAAGTTATTATGATTTTATTTTATTGAGTCAGCTTGTTAAAACAAAAATATTAGTTGGACATGATGCCCACTGATTTTGTCGTAAAGAAGCGGCCTTTAAAGACAAATTAATAATTTATGATCAGAGTAACCCCCCCCCCTTCATTAGATGGGCTGATTTTGCAAGCTAAAGAATTTATCTAATCATTGGTAAGGAGAAAGCTATAAGCCAATTGTTTCAAACAATTTTGGGGAGCAACTTCTGCTAGTTACTTCAAGCTATAAACCAAGCTTTGTGACGGAAAAAAAAAATCGTGACATCCTGTAATCACCCACCCCCACAATTATTTTTACATACATATACAAATATATATATATATATATATATATATATATATATATATATATATATAGTGTCCTACTAATGTGAAATGCTTTGAAAAGCAAAATCTATCATTTAGGAGTTCGGATGTGCCTTGAATAAAATGATTACTTTAATAATTGAGTCTGCTGTTTGTTACAAATAAAATGAGAAACAGAATGTTCTTTATTTTGTAATTACACTGATTACTTTTAAAAAACTCCCAGAAATGTGGCATAAATCTAACCCACGTTACTGAGGAATGAGCTTATTTGGCCCTCCTGCAGGACAGACGTTTTAGGTTTTTGGTAAAAAAAAAAAACATTTTTGTGCTTAGATTCTTCTTTCCTATGGTGGATTGTTAATCTGTTTTGGGGAAAATTATTTTTTCTCTGTTTTTAGATTTTTTTTTTTTTTTTTTTTTCCCTTTGTTGCTTTACCTTAATACATTTTTCACTTCATAAGTTATTAAATTTGTTAAACAGTACAACACATTTTTTTAAATTACTAAAATAATAGGAAGTTTCTGCCTTTTGGAACCATAATATTATTTAGTAGTCTCTCTTTCAGGTTTTTCAAAAATCACAATGGGTAAGGACATTATAGAAGGACCCCAAAATCGTAAATTTCCCATGATTTACACTTTTTAGCTGGGAGTTCCAGCTACACTAACTGTTTCTTATGAGAAGTGCCCTCTAGCCGTCCAAATATAAACAATTTGATGATGCTTCACTCACCTCGTCTTGTAACATTTCTGTTAAGTTGAAGCCAGGGAGAAGTAGCCCTCAAAATTAAATTAACATTTCTGAAATTACTGATAACAAATACTAAAAGAATAAATAAATAATTCTAATAACACTAACCTTTTCGATGTGACGCCCGAGAATACTTGCCGGAGAAAGATGTTCCTGCTCGAGGGAGAAAGTCATGCACAAGAGGCGATGCCAGAGTATTCTCGCCACAGATGTATCTCTTGATTCCGAGCCCTCTTTAACTTTCAGCATGTACAGAGTGCTCTAGCAGGAATGGGGGATAATTTTTGGTTTAACGCTTAACTGGTAACATACAAAGTTTGAGCGTTATAAGTAACATGCGTCTGCGAGACCTGTGCACAGTAAAAATGTTCTTAGGCGCATTTTTCTTTAGTGAAACTGTAAACATTAAAGGAGTAGCTTATAATAATAATTAAAAAAAAAAAAAAAAAATCATTGCTACATCTAGAAAAAAACAGTGGTTTTGGATTGAAATAGAAAGAGAAATATAGGGAAGAAAAGTAAGTAAATTTTGTTTTAAATGGTTATTGTAGGTTTGCTGCGTACCTCAATTGTAGAAAATAAGTACACATAAAATTGTGAGCAAACAAATTTAACAAGCATTATTCACAATTTTTATTTGAATAGGGCTTTTGTAAAATTTGGGGGGCTACATGTCTTTACAAAAATAGCCTGTTCATTTTGTCACTATCTTCATATTTGTTTTTGCACACATCGTTTTTCTTCTGGAAAATGAAATCCTAGAAGCTGCAGGTGTGCCAATTCTGATGATTGACTCCCAGAAAAGGATTTTTTTGCAATATGAAATTTATAAACCATTTCCAGAATTATTTCCAATACCTACCTAAAAAAAAAACTTCTCAAGTATTAGGTAGGTATATTTTGTTTTCTTGCATCTTAAACTTGAAAACTCCTCAGTTCTTAGCAAGGGATACTTCAGTTAACCCACATTAATATGACTGTAGGGGAACAAAGGACCCAAAGAAAAACAAGATGGTTGCTATTTAGAAGATTCGTTCATACAGAGAATTTCATAAAATGCTCACTAAAAAGCATTAGTAATGACGAAATGAGGTCAGTAAGGTAGTTTGATGTGTGTTGACTTTGAGTCATTATACTTGAACACATAAGGTTTCAACTAAAACTACATGGTAAAGGCTGATGGTATTAATAAATAAAATGCTTTTAGATGTATATTTGTATATTCACTTGCATGAGGTAAATTATTTTATGGCACTACATGATTAGCTCCAATCTATTATTCTGACATTGTATAGTACAGTACATGAATATATAAATACTTAATGGTTTTATTTACAATTTATGATATAAAACATAAGGCATATAAAGCAGAAGGATTAAGATTATATATTGGTATTGGTATAATAAGAGGAGAAAATTACGAAAAAAGCAACAATGATTACAAAATAAATGCTTTAGAAGATTTGGGTTTAGAAAATGATATTAAAAAAGATACTTGTTTTACAATATCTGCCATTTATGTCCTCCAACTTACACATATAATTTCAGTTATAGAAAAATATTGTATATACACATCATGACAAAATAAATAAACGTAACAATTATATACTGCATTCTTAATTATAAGGAAAATGCAAATATGTGATTAAAACATAAAAAAAAGCTATGAAATCAAGATTTAGGGTATACTACTCATAACTTTTTTTAATAAAAAAATCACAAGGCTCTAGCAATAATTCAGGTCTCTTACAAAGGAAAAAAAAACTCTGAATAAATAGAGCTGGTAGTAATAAAAAACATCTAAGGGGTTGAATTGTGCTGAAAATCACATTTAAAAAAAATTCGCTTTATTCGTTAAGTTCGCACATTTCGTCTGTTTCTAACCACGCCAATCAAGTTAGAACATCAAATTAAATCATAATGTTCTAGGAATGTTCAAATCTTTTTCTCAGCCATTTGTCGAAAGAATGTGAGAGCATAAATATAAGAAAGGCGTATCAGAAACATATTTATTTCTCGAACATCGTTTTTCAATCGCAATCGAAATCCAACTTTTTACTCAAGAAAAACAGTGGATACTCATTTATTTATCTAACTATAAACAATCTAATTACAATACTCTCAAAAAAGAAAATTAAGTTATACAAAAATATATAGGGATGAGAAATAGAATATTGCTCTAATGTGATATTATCCCAGTCTAGAATATGTTTCAAAAAGTATCATCGAAATCCTTTCTTCAATCAAATATGCTAGTAATCTCAATTAATTTTTCAATTACTATAATTTTAATATCGGCAAAAATGAGTATGACCCATATTGTCTTTTTGAGTTGCGACGTCTACTCTAGCAACATCACAAAATAAATATCACACCTAACATCTTAGATATCAGCAGCAAACTTACTCTAATGCTAAGATATGAAGACTGATTTCTACAGTTTGATTTATTCAACTACAGATATGAAAATTAATGTAGAAAATATTTGATTTATATTTTAGAATTCCAATAATAAAAAAAAAAGTATAACTGCTTTTCCTTTTAAGCCGTTGAAAACAAAAGAGAAGAAAACATAAAGCATATCGATATTCTGTATGTAATACACTTATAGTTACTTTTAAATTACTAATCCGATGTTATTGAAACTAAGTATTAATAACTAAGCCATAAAAGTGCATTAAAATAAAGAATCAATCCCTATACATACAAAGGAAAAAAAATTAAGAAGAAAAAACAATATAAGTCTTAAATTTATATATAAACTAATACTTCACAGACGTGATATTTTTTTATTTTTTTTTATTTTTACATTTTAATTACAATTAATAGTTAAGAAAAGCATAGCTAAAAATGATAACAACAAATATTTATACATATTCACATAAAAAAACACAACTGACTAGTATAAACATACTCAAATCACCTAAAATGATTATTTATATTTAAAAAATCGTTAACAACATCGCTTATACACAAAACACAAGCGATAATTTTTTCTTTGGTTAAATAAGTACAGGGTTACTTATTAATTAACAATGGGATAAGGGAAAGAGAAAGAACACAGGTTTCTTGGAGGGATGATTAAGACTTAATTAATATGAAAACTTTTTCCTAAAGTGGAAGATAACTTAAGGTCGAAATAATTAGTTATTCAATGTTAAAAGTAATTATGTGTTACCCATAGAATTTAATGATGGGTAATATACTGACAACTGGGAAATAATTAATGACAAAGGGCAAGCCCCCCTAATGATGTACGATATTAAACACACAAACCATGCTGGGCAATAGATAAATAAAGGAAGCTAGAATAAAACTGGCGAACGTTCATTTGACCCCTCGCCAAAACAATGCAGTTTAATTAGTGAATGTTAAAAAATCGTAGATTCAGGTATAAATATGTAAACCTCTCACTACATAATCCTAAAATCATACATAGAGCATTCTTAAATAAACTCCAAGCAATGACGCATATATTCAGAAGGGTTTAGAACAGAATAGTTGATAATTCAGCGTCAAGTTAGAGAATAATTAAACTATGGATGAAGATACAATAAGAATTGAACTTAAAAAAATAATAATAACATTAATTCTAACATAGTACAGGCTGTAGCTAAAAATCTGCTTCAGCACAAACATAGGACATCACTGAAGAAATAGTTGCAAATATGCTATTTTGCACATAGCAATAAGCTACAAGGTGAATATTCCTTTACTATTTGAAAATGTTCAATGTTTTATTTTTATTTTATATTATAACCAGTAGAATTTTAGAATCCAGTGAAGATAAAAAAGGAAACGTAAGATCCTAATTATTAGTTAGTGCAAACTTGTTGAGTTCAAATATTGGTCTCATTGGATTTATTTTCTAAGTCAGACTTGTTTGAAGAATTTGTTTAATTTTTATTTGGCAAATAAATACTTGTTCTTGTAACTATTCGACATTCAAAAGTTAACTTCCCAAATGTAATCAAACCTCAACAATACCAAATAAGAGTGAATCTATTATTTAAAATGCGAAGAATGAAGATGTCAATTAAGACCGAATCATAAATGCTTTTATTATAACGAGAATAAATAATAAAAATTGATATATAAATAAAATTGCTGAAAATTAAGGATAAACTTAATTGTTTGGTGGAAATTAAGAGGTTTGAATTCCATATCCCATTTGTGTCACCAACAATCCTTTATCCTTGGTTCTCTAAGCCCTTTTCCCTGGGCTAAAGGAGATGGTCTGCTAAATAACAGCTGATCTCGGGACGAGGCCCTTGGCGTCGCCACGGCAGCATAGCAACCACGACTCATCGACTTCGAGCACCAATCGGAGCCTCTCACCTTCGTTGAATGCTAAGTGCCCCGAGTCTGATGGAAGCCTGTGAGTCAGGGTCACCACGGTCCTGTTATGTTGTGTATGGTTGTCATGTGCACGTGTTTACAGGGCAAAGATGTAAAATCCGAAGTTTCGGGACGAGTCCAGTTGAATGTGATGTAGTGAAAGGAAAGAAATACAAACAATAGGTTAGTTGTCTACATGCTATTAGTACACAATGGTAAGATTAATTTTAAAAAATAAGGAACACATGTTAAAGATGAAGAATAGTCAAAGGACTTTTAGAAATTCCTCATGATACAGGATATAACCAAAATGTAAAAAAATAAAATAACATGTTTATTGTTTATCATTAAAAACTGAAGAGTAAGCAAGCTTCAATATTAAAAAAAATTGGAAAAGATTCATTTGCACTGTATATATTTATTTAATTAAAAGCCAAAATTATAAGAAGATTTGTATTATAGAAGATTTTGATTTGAATTAAATATTGAAAATCCAGATTTTAGACATCTGAAGAAATGTACTAATTATCCAATAGTTTTGAGAAAAAATGAAATGTTCAAAATTAATAAAATTTAATAAGTTTTCCATTTCATTTTCCTGGCCATTATGCCTCTAAAGCTTGATTTTAAAGATAATTAGAATAATGTAAAAAATAGCCAGGAAAATAAAATAAAAATCTCACTAAATTTCTATTTTTGTTCCTCTATCTGTTATGTTAATATTAATCTGGTTATTACACAGTCACTAAAATTCTTAAATTATCTTTAAAAAAAGAAAGAGAAAAATGAAGAACTGCTCTCTAAAGCTTGATTTTAAAGATAATTAGAATAATGTAAAAAATAGCCAGGAAAATAAAATAAAAATCTCACTAAATTTCTATTTTTGTTCCTCTATCTGTTATGTTAATATTAATCTGGTTATTACACAGTCACTAAAATTCTTAAATTATCTTTAAAAAAAGAAAGAGAAAAATGAAGAACTGCTAAGTCCAAAATGAAGAACATAATGTGCTTTTTAAGCATCAGATATATTTGTTTTTAAATGAGATTAACCGTAGAAAATGAGTTCTTCAAATCAGACCGTGTTCCAAAATGTAGTTAGACTTCACTAAATGTTAAAAACAAACCTAACTACCAATGGCTGCTAATTTGTCAGTACTCTTACATTCAAGAAAAATATTTATGTATTACAAATAATAATTATTGACTTGATTTTCCAACCATATATTTGTATTATTTAAAACAATAATATTTGTATGAAGCCAGGGTGGGTGCAGGTAGCGTGTGTTATTATTTCTAACATGCATCGTACCATTCCAGTAAAAAAACACTAAACCAAAACATTCACTGTATAAGTTTGCTCATAACTGCATGCAAAAATTCTTGTTTCTTTCAGCCCGGCTCTTTTTCACAATGGTGTTGTGGTTGGTTTGTGTTATATTTTGCTGAAGCATTTCTCTGCTGACTAGCAAGTAGATGGAGAAGCAGAGTTGGGCAAACGTTAGCGCGCGCTAAAAGCTGATACCTCTCCGCTAATTTAGCGAAACTGTAGAAAGCCAGCGCTAATAATTAGCGGTTAGCGGAGGCAGTGCGCTAACCGCTAATCTATTTATGAATTATCGTAATTGCTAATAGCTTAAGCTATTAGCAATTACGATATTTCATAAATAGATTAGCGGTTAGCACACTGCCTCCGCTAACCGCTAATTATTAGCGCTGGCTTTCTACAGTTTTGCTAAATTAGCGGAGAGGTATCAGCTTTTAGCGCGCGCTAACGTTTGCCCAACTCTGTGGAGAAGTATAGAAAAATTTAACACACTAACCAAACATAATACTGCTGGGGAGAGGGGAAGAAGCTTCACTCCAAAAATCAAGAATTATGTTGTCTATCAAAGCAGCTTACAACAATACAGGAAAAATGAAATAGTCTTACTCGCAAGAATACTGTTTCCATTTATTAAACTAAACATTTACTGTCTAGAATCCCAACAACAGCAAAAGATATAGATTCATTATCAAAACACTTTTTTTTTTAAGTTTATATTTTAATCTGGTTATGTTTGTGAATAAGATTGTTTCATTCTACAATTATATATATATATATATATATATATATATATATATATATATATATATATATATATATATTGTTTACTTGTTTTGAATCACCAAAATGAATGAGGGGGCATCTTTAATAGTTTTTAAAATTTCAAAAAGAAAGAAAGCTAATTAATCAATTATGATCTATAATTATTTCTTCCACGCTGCAAAGCAATCTTTAGCAATATATTTCTTTTCTTTTCTATAATATGCGTACCAATTGTCAAGGTCATTAGCCAACTAACGCGTACAACTGATTTATTGATGCGAAAAACAACAATACAACCCAATGATCAATGGACTTCGAATAATGATTGACACATTTACAAGAGAGACAATAAACCATTTAAAACCAACAATTTATATTGAAGAAAGAAAATTGATTAATGACTCATAATACAAAACTATTCCTCTTAAGTTTTCTATAATACTGTTAACTCTCCAGTGATATCTGGTTACTGGGGACCATATATTGGTCACACGCAAGCTGGCTTTTTTCACTACAATTATGAGGATAGCAAACTGTTAATAATATACTGAAATTCTCTAGTAAGTATATTGTAAGAGTGCTATGAGTGCAAATAAATAAATAAACTGGAGGAGAAAGCATTTTTCAAATGACTAAATTGAAATACTAAAACATTAATTTATATTTTATTTAATTTTAGATCATCCTCCATTTTCTTACTCTATCAATACAAGCTAAACAAAGTATAGTCTTTAAATAAATTCTAGTTGCAAATTTATGACTACAATACAAAAATTAATAACTTGTATTTTGTGAGTTAGTAAATATAAAAATTTCTTTTCGTGCCGTACCCCGGGTAAACTCTCCCATTTTGGACCTCAAAAGTAGAATTAGCTACCAAGATATTCACACACACTCATATGTATATATATGTTATGATGGTGTTTTTCATTGCTGGGAATTATATTTTTAGATGGAGCGGATTCTTTCTCCAGCAGATGTTTTTCTCTTCTACTTCTTCCTGCTATATTTCGCTAGAATCCTCGACAGCTTTGTCAGGCAGGCCATTGTTTCTTCTTTGGTGGTAGCCAAAGTCATTCTCTTGGCTAACACCAAGGAAGAATCAATGGCCTACCTGACGAAGCTGGAGAAGATTCCAAGGAAATATAGCAGGAAGAAGTAGGAGAGAAGAAATACCAATGGAGACAGAAGTCTTTCTATATATATATACACACACACACACACACACACACACACGCACGCACGCGCGCACACACACACACACACACACACAAGACAAGCAAGTGATATTGAGCAACACTATTTCTATCGCATGCACATGATCATCAAGCAGTTTGTGAAGGACAAGTAACATAATCAGACTTACGAATTGACGTTCTAAGTGATTCCCACCAAACTATGACATAACGGTCTTCTCAAAGAATATGTAATTATCAACGGCCCAGTTCTTGTTTGATTTTAAATATTGAATATTTTTTTAAGAAAATAGTTATTTTCATATATGATTAACAACAGCTTTTTAATTAATTCATTATTTAAGTGATTCGAGTACATTCAGAGGGTTTAACAATTATGTACAGTATTTATATACAGATTTTTAACTTATTTACACAGCCTTCAAAAAAAATTTTGTCTGAAAATGAATTTTATTCATTGGATCCAATAATTATTTTATAAGTTATTATATAAATATTTCAGCAAATAAAAGTACAAATTACAAAACGTAGGAGCACAAAAAAAAAAGTTCAAAACTGGAAATTATTTACACGAAGTTAGTTTATTTACAAACTTTTGTTTTATTTTTCTTTTCTTTTTTTTATACAAAATTTACACAGCCTCAATTATTTTCCTTAAAAGATTTTATAAGAGATCAATAACAATTTAATCAAGTATCTTTCAAACCAAGCCACAAGTTTCTCGTGATACCTCAACCCCCCCCCCCCCCCAAAAAAGTAGAAATTAGCCAACACAGGAATTCTTAAGGGTTATTCCACAGTATATTACAAGGTTCTGCTAAAATCAACTAACCCACAGGTCTACTACAAATATAATAATTTCAGTCCATGGTCGATTAACCCTTTGCACTTGAGGGCTTCAAAGTGGAGCCATTTTTGTCTTCAAATTCGAGGGCAAATATTTTGAGTGCAAAGGGGAACCCACCAAGCAAAATGGAAGTGAATTATTAGCCCTGATCTTGGTTTTCCTTTTTTCCAGATTTCCGGAGAACCGCTTGTGTAAAAATTAATACTGCAAATGCGTGCGATTGTGCTCAAGTGAAAAGACCAACTGAGCTGTTAAGCACGGAGAAGAACAGACCTGGGTATAGAAGACCTAGCCGGTGGCCTCCTATTAGCTCCTGGAGCTGGAGGCCTCGTACCTCCTGTTGTCCTAGGTCTTATATCGGTTTTCTTGATCCTTTCGACTTCGGCCATTTCTCTGCTACTACTCCTGAAATAATTAAGTTAAATTAATTTATAGAAAAAACAAAAAACGTTTAATCAATGTTCATAATGATGTATTTCCACAACAATATATATATATATATAAAAAAAAAAAAAAAAAAAAAAAAAAAAAAAAAAAAAAAAAAAAAAAAACTAATCTTAACTTCATAATTTAACAGTACCATACTGTTTGTTACAGATGTTTTATCTCTTAAGTTTGTATAATACTACAGACATTCACTGTTCAGACTGTTTTTTTGAAGTATATCATGATGAAGCTTGGCTCCATATGGCCATTTCCACATTTCTTTCCTTAAATGTTAGCCAAATTTAGATTTATCCAAATTTTCCTCCAGAAGAACACAAATCGGGATCTCTAGTTGGTCCAGTAAAAGGTTAAAGACTATATGATAGTGAGAGTCCTAGATGCAGCAGTTGGCATTTCCACTGCTTGCCAATGGGTGGATGGACTTCTTTAAGTGGTAGGTTAACTATGCAAATTTAGAAAAATTGATAACGAAAATATAACCTGGTACTAATAGC
The DNA here is from genome assembly GCA_946811695.1 of Gonocerus acuteangulatus. Classification (NCBI taxonomy): domain Eukaryota; kingdom Metazoa; phylum Arthropoda; class Insecta; order Hemiptera; family Coreidae; genus Gonocerus; species Gonocerus acuteangulatus. The sequence continues at coordinate 52,627,584 of OX328124.1, read as the reverse complement.
TGTTTGAAAATTTCATATCTGACCAAAATAAAAGGCACTTATTTCTTCTATTTGTCTAAAAGAAGATATAAAGTTCTTTTTTAACAGCCCTAGCCTAGGTAACTAAGAAATAATAAGATCAACATCATCATTTTATATGCAATTATTTTAGTTAATAAATTATTCCACAATACTAATGAAATGTAAATTTTCTTGCAAACATTTTAGTTGTTGACTCTTGAAAATCGTGAAAGAATGTATTAAATGGATTTTTTTGTATCAGAGTACACACAGCATTCATCAGAGTGTATGTATTTCTCAATGATTAGAAACCTTTATAATAGAGTCAGATCACACACAAGAACAAGGAGGAAATCCAGAAGAACAATTTTGGAATAAGAACAAGGGTGTTCTTTATTATTATAATTTATTTATGAAGGCAGTGTTAAAATGGCAGCCAGCTAATATTTTCAAATAAAAAAATATAAAATTGCAACACCAGAACTGTACAGTTTTTGTTCATCCAATTTAGGTGGTAGCTAATTTTTACATAAATATAATATCTTAAAAGCTTTTCTAATTCTATTGCAATTCTTTATCAGCACCCTGAAAAAGCACGGGTGAAATTGAAAAATGAAACAAGCTAACCATTCATGAGACCTAGATAGACAGACCTTGAGTCTATGTTGTTGTTTTAGGGTGACTTATAAAAAAGCAGAAATAATAAAAACCTGATCTTTCAAGAAAGAAACTTTTATAAAGTGAATTTTTACCTCTGTGTAGGTATTGATGAGAGAGCTCGCCTTTGAAGGCTTGCAGGAGTAGGTACACGAGTAGTAACAGGGCGGACAGGTGAAGTCACAGGACGAGGTATCCGTGACCGTGGTATTCTGGAAATAAAATAAATTAACAAATTGAAACTCAATATTCGGATTATATTGTGCATATGCATTTCTGTGAGCCTTCAATTAATATGTAAGAAGATTCTCCTTTCTCAAACTCTTAAACCACTAAAAAAAGCAAGTAAATTTATATAGAAGGGTAAATTGATATACAGTAAACTTCCTTTAATCCGGCATGTTCGGGACTTGAAGCATACCAAAATATCAAATATTACGGATTATCAGATGTATGTCGGAAAATATTGGGTAGAGATGAAAATTAAACGAAATGTAGACTATAAGAGTAGTACATATTTAATGTAAAATTACTAATATAAAATTGCACACTGTTAGAATTATCCTGCTTCAGTCGAAAGCTATAAATTGAACTGGCAACAAGTACGTATTTGATCTCAGAGAGACTTTTTACGACCCCATCTGGCACCAAGATGTTGTTGGGAGGGGATTTTGTGGAATTGATGCATGACAACTGAAGAGGCGCATTTTTCATGTTTGGCCTTGACACCACTGCCATAAGATGCCGGATAAGAGGAAGTTTACTGTATGTATGTATGTGTGTGGGTGTGTGTGTGTGTATATATATATATATATATATATATATATATATTTATATATATATATATATATGAAAACAGGCAGACAGATAGATATACAAAATATAAGAGATAATAATTAATTTAAAAAAAAAATCAATAAATAAATAATAATTAATTAAAGAATTTAAATACAAATATTTTCAGATCTGTAGGTAGTTCTTCAAATTAATGCAAACATTTGAATTTTAATGCTCAAACACCATTATTAGATAAGGGATTATTTAAAAAAAATCTTAATGAGTTATAGCTCATTGTTCAAAATAAACAAGTTGAAGTTAACCTAGTTCTGTTGTCTTGATCTTTTCCAGAGAGTAGCTCCCATTTACGCTGGAGGCTTCTGAACTTTCCTCCATTTTTCCTCGAATCATCATCATTTTCTGTTGAATCATCACTAGCAGTAGATTTGCCTCCAGATTCAATTCTAGAGACAAAACTATTTTAAGAATTTTTCAAGTTTTCTAAAATCTACATAGAATCATAAACAATTGTTAGAATGGAATGGTTTAAACTTGATATTAATTTTTCATTTTTGACAAATTACATATAATCGAGAACAACTGAACTTGAAATGATGAAACCAGAGTTATGCTTACTCTTGTTAAAATTATTCTTAATGAAATTGACTTTCTATTCAATAATTTGAATGAAAAATGTAGATTTATTAGTATAATTTTAAATATTTTTACGTTTTATTAGAGTCTTGGCTACTAGGAGACTGAAGCCTGTCAAAAGCAGAAGCAAGCCTGGAGCCGACATGAACAGTACTCCACCTCTTCTTGGCTGTTGAAGCAACATCTTGCGCCAGACTCCCAGGATCAACGCACGATCTTGGTCTTGGATTTCTGGTTACCGGTGCCACACCCGCTTCTGCAGGAATGAATGGAAAAGAAAAGAACATCTAATTAAATGTAGGTTAATTAACTTTGTCGACATTTTAAGATATAAAGAAACAGAAATCATTTTTGTAAGTGTACAAAAGTTTGAAGTTAAGTCTATTATAATGGCCATTTAAATATTAATTGTAATGAATATTTATCTGTAAATAACAGGTAAGTAAAAAGGGTTGCTCAGATAACAAAAATTTAAATATTATTTTTTAACAAAGAATTTGAATGGCAATCTCAAATTACAAATATGTAATAGCTTAGGTAGATGGGTAAAACTATACCTTTTCTTAAATAATTAATTTTTAAAATAAAATATATATATATATATATATATATATATATATATATATATATATATATATATATATATAAATACAGCCTGAACTTAAAAAGGAGAATCTTTCACTAGTAGATATTTTAATTTATGAGTAGGAGAGTCATTAAATTCAAACATGGTGTGATTATACTGGTGAATGGTTCTTGTTTTAAAAATTGAGTATTTCAGAAAAGTAGAGTTTTAGAGTGATTGCTTATTACGTATTATTAGATGTCTAATTTTCTAAACATACTCAGGCTTCCACAAACAAAAAGTATTGCCTGACTCCAGAAAAATCACAGCAATTTTGTCAAAGCTGCAACCTTTCTTCTGTTAGTAGTGGGGAGTCATTTCCTACAGCCCCATATAAAAGTCTGACATGCACATACGTTCTGAGTGTTTCCATATAATGTTTACATCTGGTGTTATTTGTAAAGTTTAAAATGGAACATTAATACTTCCTAAACTTGAAGCACCTGTTTCGATAAATGAGAGGATCCTACATAAATTTATGCCTGAACTTTTTTTGTAAGAAATTTATTAGGCATTTGAATCATTACCAGCTAATTACAACTTTGGACACATTTGAAAATATACAAGAAGTCCAAAACTGTGCATGTCTGTTGATAAAATATTTCTTTTCACTATTTCAAACTGTAACCAAAATTTATATATTTTAGGTCTCATGGGGTAAGGGACAAATTTTCTAAGGGGGTTTTGAGCCACGATTTAAAAAAATCTAGTTTTTCACGCTTTTCTCTAAAACTTAAAGATATCAACTTGAAAAGGGATTTAATTAAATTCCTTGTGCCAAATTATCTGTAAAAAGAATACTTAGAAGGTTTTTTTTATTTTGAAAATATAAACGGTAATTTAGAAAATCACATCTAAAGTGATTCAGGAGACCACCATCACCAGGTAGGCCCTTCATTGAGACAAAATCAAGCTCTGAGCATAAAGCCCAACCACTATAACAAGCTATGTTTGAAAGGAACTAGACTAAATTAATTCAGATATTATATAGTTATAAATAAATGTAAATGATTTCAGAGAGTAAAATGACAAAATTCATATCAAACCTGAGCCTTGAGACTGGTCGTCACCTGAGAGTGTACCTCCACTTAGGCCACTCCTAATGGACTGGACTATTTTCTTCAAGAGAAGAGAGTCTGTGGTAACATCTGAATTGCTCGAAGGTGACAGCGGTAATTTCTGAAAAGTAAATAAAACATTAAGTAAAAAGAATTTCATTCCCTCAATTATCTTGTTTCAAGAGAAATGACAATCCAAGAACTATGATATGACTAGTGGCATAAAATAATAAGTGATATGCTTTTTTTTTCTTAGTGTTGTCGATAGTCGAGTAGCTCAATTTGAAGGGTGAATAAAGCCTTGCATTTCCACAATACTTTTCTATAGAAGGCCTATCAATACAAGTTATCTTCAGCTGCTCAGTTCAGAAGAATCTCCTGCAGAGAATCCTCGGTCTCCAGAGAATCTCATGCAGGATCTTATCTTTCTTTAATATCACCGAGCCCATGATCATATTGTACTGAAAGCCCTTGTGCAGAATTACTCAGAAAAGCTCAGGAAGTCTGCAGTTTCTTTACTACCTCAAATTAAGTATTATTTTTTAATACAGAACTTGTCCGAAAATAAACTAAATAAGGGAATTGGTATACGTTAATAGTAAAAGTATTTAGAACAAACTAACTAATCAAAGAGCAATGAAAGATATTTTTACGTGTTACTAAGTACCGCACGTTGGCAAGAACATTGTGAAACAAAATTGATCTGTTTCGATTAAAATCCACTAGTCCATTAAAGAATTAAGCTCTAATTGAAAAAGAATACTGTTCTAAGTGTAAGTCCTTAAAATCCTACAGGAAAAGGTGATGATGGTTTAACTCAAAAAGTAATTTTTAAACGAATAAATAAAATACTTTAGATAGAAGACCAGTGTTTGAATACGATTTTTTAATAGACTAGAAGAGCTTATAACCTTAATCAAAAGAGATTGCACAAAACTGAGGTAACATATTCTTTTCTTCAAAATAATTCCAGTTCTTAAAATTGTTTATCACAAAAGTCCAGAAATTAAAGATCTTGTGGATAGTGTTCAAGCTGATGTCTAGTATACTTTTCTTTCCAAGCAAATCTCACTATGAGGAATTATTTGCCACAGAATAATGCTATATTACTACACGAATTTTACATATATTTTTTTGAATGAAACGGCTTCTTCCTACTTCTTCTTCTACTTCTTTACATACATTTTTTTTTGAATGAAATAGCCTCTCCTACTTCTTCGTGCGATATTTCGCAGGATTCTTCTCCAGCTTCGTCAAGCTATATGTTTCATCCTCGGTGGTAGCCTGAGGAGGCTGGAGAGGAATACAGCAAGATATCGCACGAAGAAGTAGGAGAGGCTATTTCATTCAAAAAAAATATATGTAAAGAAGTAGAAGAAGAAGTAGGAAGAAGCAGTTTCATTCAAAAAAATATATTTAAAATTCGTGTAGTAATATAGCATTATTCTGTGGCAAATAATTCCTCATAGTGAGATTTGCTTGGAAAGAAAAGTATACTAGACATCAGCTTGAACACTATCCACAAGATCTTTAATTTCTGGACTTTTGTGATAAACAATTTTAAGAACTGGAATTATTTTGAAGAAAAGAATATGTTACCTCAGTTTTGTGCAATCTCTTTTGATTACGGTTATAAGCTCTTCTAGTCTATTAAAAAATCGTATTCAAACACTGGTCTTCTATCTAAAGTATTTTATTTATTCGTTTAAAAATTTTTAAACGGTACTTAAAAAGGTACTTTTTGGAAAGTAAATTTATTCCTCTACAACGTTTATATCAACTACTTTTTTCACTACGGGCATACTTTCTACGTTATTGGCAGAAAAGTAACGAAAAACAAGGGTTTTATCGGTTTTTGGCAATTTGTTACTCATGGGTGCGCTTTAGCGAAAAAATGACAGATATAAAATCGACCTAAAACTCAATTCTCTACAATAATCCATTATAAAAATAACCCCTTTCCATTGGAGATTCCAGAGTTAGGGTCTCTGGAGAAGAACTGGAGAAAGTTGAGGAGTCGTGCATTAGGTCCAATGAAAGTTCATTCGACTACCTTAAGACCCACCAAGTTTCGTTTTTAAATTTCAAAAATTGTGGGAAAAAAGGGGGTGTCAATCGAGTTTTGAACACCCTATATATATATATACACAACTAAAATTAATTTTTAACCAATATAAATACTTACCGCAAGTTGGAGGAGGCTTTCATGGAGAAGACGGGTTTCATAGAGAAGATCTAGGTGAAAATTAACCCGCGAGAGAGGTTTAAGAGAAGTAATGAGTGAATCAGTTAAAGAACGTGATTTTGCATGACCTCTCGAGGCTGAGAGAAGAAGGCTTTCTTCAGTATAATGCTTTGATAAAATGCTCTCTCTTGTCCGTATGTATGACATCCATGCGTCCATTCCATGAACACTGAAAGAAAGTAAGAGGATCACAATTAGTTTGTATACTTGGTGTAATATTTTTAACATTTTATTTATATTTTTAGTTTATTGCAGAGGATTTAACAAAATTCATGTTGAGACCTCTCACAAATTTAATTGTGTATTTAACACAAGCAGAAGGGCAATAATTTAAACTTTTTAACTAGTTACAGATGATTTTGAAACTGCTCTGCCAGTTACACATAAAATTATGCTTCAGGAGCAAAAAACCATTAGAGAAAGTGAAGAAAGGCAAACCTTTCACTATGTGAATTATTATCATCTTATGTGGCCACCTTTGGATTTGCCACCTTATGGTTCAAATCATTTTTAAGTGATTTTATGTTCAATGAGAGACAGCAATGGATGACAAACCGGTAGAGCTGTCTCAATTAGGTGTCTTGTTGAAAAGTTTCAATTAAAAAAATCGTAGAGATATAGTTCACCTTTGAAAATCATTACCCCCCCCCCCCCACTAATTTAAGGTATTTTGGAATTAGGTCTCTTTATCTACCTACTCCTTAGATTTAAATCACCAATAGCTGCAAGCTACAATCCAAAGCAGAATGAGAACACAGTTAAATGAGCTGGTTATACTCCTGCTCTCAGGAACGTGGTTTCATGACAGGGAATTAAGCACTCATGAAGTCCAACTGAATAGTGAGCGCAGTTGCAATATAAATTAAATAAGGAGACAAAAATATTAAAAAATGTTTTTCAAGAACCACCTAAACTGTATATTCTCTCCAGTTTCAGCCAATCCCATTATCGATCTTAACTTTTTGCTGTCCCATTTACTCGTGTATACATGGTCTTCATTTACAACCTTGGTACCAACTTATCTTTTATCAGTTCATATTTTGCACATTTAGGGATGAGTAAATGATAATTTGATGACAAGCTAGTAAATTAAGGGAGTGTTCAATGATAGTTCAATAATTAATGGAACAGCAAAAGTTTGATAATGGCATTATTAAATAAATAGCCCGGAAAAAATGCAATTCGCATATGATGCAGTGCATAGAAATATTAAAAAAAAATAAATAGGCAAAACAATTACATATAGCATTAGACGAAACGTAGAAAGAGAGTAGAGAAAATATAAGACTGAGGTGGTTAATATTAATCTCATTCCTGATTTTAGGATTAAAAAAACCTTTTGTATGGTTTTAAGAGCCTGAGCCCTTATGAACAGAAATAACCTTACAGTATCATTTGTGAACAAGGCAAAAAAACAAAACAAAAAAAAACAATATGTGTATAAAATAATTAAATACTTACTTTAAAAGTCCAAAAATAAAGGCATTAAATTTAATTAGGCCTTCAGAAAGCACATCTTCGCTGTTTAATTTCATAACAAGTTCATGAAGTGCTCTCGTCATTGGACCTGTCCAGAAGAAGCAAAAACGTAAATAACTAAAGATTGCAGGGGAAAAAAAAATATAAAAGGTTTAAATCATATTAAATAGGAGGGAGTAATATAAATGTTTCTAATACTACAATTTATAATCGTCTACCTTGCTGTGCGGACGCCTCAACAACCTGCCAGACGGAGTTTCCAATGGGACCAAATGCAGTTTCAATCTTCGATCTTAAACCATCTGACAGTAATGAATAAAGAGGTGGACAGAGGGAGTCGAGAACAATTGATGGAAGGGATTCAGACTCGCCTTCATTTGCTGCTTCCAATACCTTCTCTACTCCACGAATAACACGCTCTAGGAGCTCTGAAAAAAATAAATTGTGAAATAAATTAATAGAGATAATCTCATAATGATTTTTTTTTTAACAAAGCTTTTCAAATCAAAAAAAAAAAATAACTCACTTCTTTTATTGGTGAAATCATATCGACTCCTGCAGCCTTCTTCTGGATACTTAACTTCTGTGAGTCCAGGTTGTTTGCACTAAAGAAGAGAAATGTATTATTGAAAAATCAATCAATGCTGTGTCATTCATTTGATAAAAATTAAGAAAATCTTTATCCATTTATAAAAGTTATTTAATCATAAAAGGTAATTAGGAAAACCTTAGCCCTTAAGGACAGACATTTGAGATAATGATTTTTCACATAACAAAGCAAAATAAAAATAAAAAATTCTAATATTGCAACTAAAGAAATTTGCTCCACATAAATAATAACATATTACAAAGAGGGAGGGGAAATACAGATACATTATTTAGATGAATTAAAGCCTTATTGAGAAATATTTTGTAAATACATCTTTACGGAGTGTTTTATCCCTAAATTCTGACTGTAATGTAGGCAATTTTTTTCTCTTAGATTAATCTCCTCTCAGGCTTTAATAATAATATGTTCAGAACAAATTTATAAATTTCTGGCTAAAGATGAGTAAAGAATTATCTGCTTCCGGAATGGTATTTATGTTAAATTAAACTTCGGCAAGCACTTCCAAATAAAATAAAGTGTAATTATAAAAAAAACAGTTTTCAGTAGAGTGCCTCCCAAACAGAACTCCATAACATGATAAAATTGTATTTCAACATTGTTTCTCTAAACCAAGATAATTTAGTACAACCTTAGTCAGAAAACTTGAGCTTGTTTCCTAAAAAGAAAACAAAAAAAAAAATACTTTTTTTTATGACCAATGCATATATATTCTACAACTTCTGTTTTTAAATGAAACTACTTGGGAAATATTAATACCGACCATTCTTGCATAAGAGGGCATATAATTAGGGTGTTATTAATTTTCTAAAAGACCACATAAATTCAAATTAAATAATAAAAGAAAACATAATGTGAGCAAAAACACAAAATAAATCCAACACCATTACATATTTTTCTTCGCAGCTATAATCAAAATGTTTCAAAAAGCATTTTATAAATTAATCAATATTAATTTTATATCATAACTCTCCAAGGCTCAATGTATTAATGAAATAAATGCACTTGTACAGCAGAAAATTAATTTGATTTTTAAAAGGCTTGAATATTTAAAAAATAAATATTTAATGATTATTTAATTAAAATGTTTGTATTTTTTCATATTTTTTATACAAACTTTACCGCACCTTAATAGTACAGAGAAACAAGAAAATATGAAGAAATAAGTACTATAATACCTTTAAATTAATAGAGAACTTATTATTTGAATATAAAAATAATATTATCTTTTTACGTAAGTTTTATTTACAGTTACTATTCAACATAACTTTTTTTTAGTTGTTTTCTTTTTTACAAATATCCTAAACAGTTAACAATTAAATAATTATTAGATTAAGAATGTTGTCTTATGTCATTCTTTAATAATTAATCTTTAAGACAAATGCTGTTAATGTTCTTAACTTACATGGTAAGTTTTCTGGTAAGTAGGAGAATTGGGTGGAGTGGTCTGCTGTTGATTGTGCTCACCCTTATCAGCAAAACTGACACACTTCCTCCCTGTTTCAGTTAAGAATTTGCTCACCTAAAGGAAAGAAATTTGCTGCTTTTAGCGTTCTTTTTGCATTTTTCATTTTTGTTAATGGTCTTATATTATTATTATTAATTGATTGAGTGTCTCGCTTCATTGGCTATTTCGCAGATACAGTAGAACCTCTCATATCCGACCTTCTCATAACCGACTCCTCCCGATATCCAGCCTAGTGTCCGACCGTCTGTAATTCACAAGTGCCCCGTTGGCGAGCCTGTTCAGACTTGAAAGAGTGAGTCATCTACACTATGCTTTGTTTCCCTGTCACGAACTGTCAGTTCTGCCATGATTGTTGATGTGGTATGTGCTCTGACTATAATCTTGTACTGTTCTTTATTTGTTAGCGTCTATACTGTTTGTGCTTTTCCCCATTATTTATTTTTGTGTAAGGAATTTGAGCTACTTTAATTAAGTGTTACAACGATTGGACCATGGTGAGTCTGTTATTAGGCTAGCTTCTAAGTTGGGTGTAGGGGTGACTGCGGTAAAAGACTGGAAAAAACCCGTAAAGATCTGGAAGCATACTGAACAGCAGTTGAGACAGATGATGCGTTAAAAAGTAGAAAAATGTTGAAAAAAACAAAATTTGAACTGTTCATACCAGTGACGTAGTGAGTCATTCTGCTGCTAAGGACGCCTTTGATGTATCGGTGAAATACATCAAGCAACATCCAAATGCAACCCCAATGGATGTATTGTGTGCAAAAAAGTGGAGGGACACTTCCGCGAAGTCAAGATTAACAAAATTAAAACAAAAATCCATAACTGACTTCTTTAAATAAAGTAAGCTTAAATTTTGATCATCCTTTCAAAAAAGTAAATGATTGAAATGTATATAGCAACAGTTTTACAATTACAATAAATTTGTATTACAGTATGTACTGTATTGTTTTTTTTTGTTTTTTTTCCTCCTCCCGATATTCAACCTTTTGACCGTTTCGACCCTGGCCCATCATGGTCGGATATGAGAGGTTCTACTGTAGCAGTATTCTCTGAATTGTCAATCTAAGGAATCAACATGGTTAAATGTATTTTTGCAGCAAACAGAGCTTAAGGCATGTTCTTGTCTTGAGTTAGGATCAGTACTCTGATTACATAATGGCTAAGAGTTCTAGCATATTTAGGAAGTTCAAATTTCATTGTCTCTGGTTGTCAGTCAGTAAATGTTCGACATAAGTTCTATGTTTGTTTCTATTTTGCCTAGGCATTAAGAATTAATGTGTTAGTTGAATATTTCCAAGCTGTAGTCGAGTTTGTAGTTTTTGTTGTTATTAACAGATATTTGTTGTGAGTCATATTTTATATGTTTTACTGCATTTTATTGAGTGAGGATTGGCAACAGAACTTTTTCCGAGTACCTGATAATGTTTCTGTTTACAGTCTGCGACTTGCTCTTATATTAAACTAACGATTACTGCTCATGAAATTTCCAATTTTTTTATTAATTTTATTTTAGGAAACTGGGATATTAATTAATTAAAATAATTTTTATAGGAAATTGGAGAGACAAAAACTTTGAGGTTGCTGGCAGAGAAGGAAGATCTTGAGGTAAATGAAAAACGTCCTGTTCCTTCACAAAAGTTTATTTTTCTACGCGAGCGCTTTCAGTAGCTCCTGCTACCATCCTCAGAGCTGTGACAAAATTAATACAATAAAACAGTTTTTGTTGCATAATGATAATCTTCTTAATATTAAAATCCTAATAATAAATATAATATAAATAAATAATCACAATAATTTTGGTTCGTCAACACAAACATTAAAGCACACAAGCATTTTTCAGGGTCCAATGAGACGTTTGGAGTCTTTTCACAAACTCCTCAACAGGATGCACAAGAATATAAAATTTACTAAAGAAATAGAAGAGGAATAATTTTTTTTTCATTAAATTATTTAGATTTGACGATCCATAAAAAAGAGGAGGGTGGTTTGGAATTTTCGATTTTTCGAAAGTCTACTACCACCGATACAGCTATAGATAGGAGTTCTTTTCAACACCCGAGAGTTAAAATGTTGCCTTTTATTTATTATATTGATCGACTCCTGTCAGTACCTATGTCGGAGGGTACTCATCACCGTGAGCTTCTCCATATAAAGCATGTAGCGGAGAAGAACGGATATGATGCTCTGATGATTGATGGTATTTACAGGAGAAAAAAAGAAAAACATGCCCTTAAGGCAGCTTTTCCCAATTTTCTGAAACCCGACGTATCTGAGGTTAGATGGTTCACCTTACCATATTTAGGCCAAGTATCGGAAAAAGTAGCCTCAATTTTAAGTAAAGCGAATGTTAAGGTGGCCTTTAAAAATGCTCCCTCATTGGCTTATGCTCTCTGTGACGTCAAGGATAAGATAGACATGGGGAATAAGAGTGGTGTCTATAAAATCGTATGTGGCCTCTGTTCTGGATCGTACGTAGGGCAAACTGGTAGGAAACTCAAAATAAGAGCTAGATAACATAAAACCAGGTCGGATTCTGAATTTCGTCAACACTGTCTCGCAGTGGGACACAGCGAGGCTGACCATTCACTATATATTTTACATTGCCGGAAGAAGTCTGAGCAGATGAACGTTCTAGAAAGTATAGAGATACGTGTAGATAAGATCCTGAGCTCGTTTAATTTAAATAAAAGGACAGACACGTATCAAACTGATATGTTGAGTCATGTTTCTGTGCAGGCTCTCTCCCGGCTTCCCTTCAGTCAGCCCTCAGCAGTGAAGCTGAACTCATTATAGGTGAGTCTCTCTAATCAGCTTTAGCCATTTCATTTTATTACTTATGACTTTTATTTTTGTTTTTGTTTGCATTGTATTGTTTTTAATGTTTGTGTTGACGAACCAAAATTATTGTGATTATTTATTTATATTATATTTATTATTAGGATTTTAATATTAAGAAGATTACCATTATGCAACAAAAACTGTTTTATTGTATTAATTTTGTCACGGCTCTGAGGATGGTAGCAGGAGCTACCGAAAGCGCTCGCATAGAAAAATAAACTTTTGTGAAGGAACATGACGTTTTTCATTTACCTCGAAATTGGAGAGCATTTTATGAATCATATTCATGAATGTGGTTATTAACAAACATATTTCAAAGGGAGCACCCAAAAGTAGACAAATAGTTTTTATAAATGTTAAATACATCCATATTTAATTAATAAAAGTCAAATTTAAGACTACCATGCTCTAGAAAAGTCACTTAGGTTAAAAAAAATTGTTTATATGATGGGAATAATATTGGTTTGTTTGTTGTATTAATTAATCTACTATATTATTAATACTAGCAGAAAACATCAGGGAAGAGTCGACAATTTTAAAAAATGAGCCTGGAGTTTATAAATATTTCTGTTTTTTAACTTGAAAACTTTTATTTAAAAAAAAATATATATATATATTTTAACAAAACGGTTCAAATTGAAGCAGAGTGAAAAAAAGATAACTGGATTTAAATCAATGCAGACCAAGGAACTGAACATACAAACTGAAAGAATTGCGTGAAAGAAAATGTTGACAGTGCTTAATAAATAAATAAAGGAAGACAAAAACAAAAAATACATATACAGAACAAAAATAATAAAATTTGCAGGCACATAGAGTACATATAGTCTTCTGAGGTTAACTAGTCACTGGCCTGATTTTTAAGCAGGTTGCTACATAAAAATTAAATAACAATTTCGTAAAATAAAAACAAAAATTACACAGGTACATATTCACAATGAAGAAAAATTAGGTTAGTAAAACATAACATGCTTTAATTTGTAAAAAAATCCCTGTTGCCAAACCCGAAAGACATTGAGGTTTTCCATATGCATGACAAAAAATCATTTAACCTTAAGGCTGCTGATGGACTGATATATTAGTCCGGTGATTACTATTGTAATAGTCCGGCTTCTTTTGCAATTGTCTGCTACGAGCTATTATATCAGTGATTCTACTATTGCCATCTGTAGGCTGTTTATAGAAGCTGCAGTGTCCTTCAAAACCGATAGAGGGAATAGGATTTCACTTTTATCACTTTAGCTTCCAACTACAGTAGAACCTGGATAATTCGAACTTTTTTATCGGTCCCTAGGGGTTCGAATTATCCAGGTTCTACTGTAGTTGGAAGCTAAAGTGATAAAAGTGAAATCGAAAAGTGAAAATTCGAATTACAAAAGTTTTTGAAAATAAAGGGGTAAAAAATTGAATTTCATATTTTCACATTTTTTTAATTTAAAAAAATACATACATTTTATTTAAACAATAACAAAAAATTCATAAATTGATAACTACGTACATAATTATTAAATAATTTAGCAATAAAGTAAAAATAAAAGTCTATTATTTTGAAAAAAGTGATTTTTATGGGCAAGAATTTTTTCTTTATTTTTGAGGTAAGTTGATAAAATGTCAGGAGGAATTCCTTGGCAATTTCAGTTTTTTTCTTTCTTCCTTTTCAACTTCTTTAATTGCAGGTATTTTCTCTGACAACGTTAAAGTTTTATAACTTCTAGGCTTCGACATCTTAAATCAACAACTCACTGAACTGCTCTGTACACCAGAAATTCAAGGCACAAACAATACAACAGATCTAGGCGCTGACTGACTTATATCTGAATAAGAAATGAAGATGGAAGGGACGATGGGAGGGAATAATTTTAGGATGAAACGACAGGATGGTGTATGTAACTACAACCCCAGGAAGGGAGGAAGCGCGACCCACCACTTTGCAGAACTCCTAGAGTCCAAGAACTAGACTATGAGACCACCGCGCTCTTAATAGGAACCCCTACATCCGTATCATACTATCCTTCTTACCCGAGGGGAGAATATTTTCACAAGATTTAAGATGGAACATTTCCCATTGGAGGTAAAGACTCGTAAAAAATTTGAATTATCCAATATTTTATTCGAATTAACCAAGATTTTTTTTTTTTTTATATTGTTTATGCCCTAAATTCTAGGGACCGAGAGAAATATTCGAATTAACCACGATTTCGAAGTTCGAATTATCCTTGTTCCACTGTACTTAGCCTATTTGTACATATATCAGCTCCCTCCGTTTTTTTACTGCCGAAAACCACGTTTTTTTTACCTGGAATTTACTCTGCATATTTCTCTAGTATATTTTGAGTTTTTCAAGTGAACAATTGTTTGTGTAAATATTTCTATGAAAATTTATTCTGGACAAGAATTGTTAGAACTTTTGACGGGTGCAAAAGTGAAGTGGAGTTTTCTTCAGATGACGATGAGGGTTCAGATTATTTAGCCCAAAATGTTTCTGTTGGAGAAACACATGGAACAACTGGAATGCAAAGTACAAGAGAAGAAGGTAGAGGGAATCTTCCGACGAAACATTGTGTGAGGAAAGTATTCAGCACACGGGGCACTCCAGGTGCTATGCTATCCCGCATCACATTATCATCTAGCCCTACATGTATTATGCAGCCTAAAGGTTAATCTCTAAGTTAATATTTTTTTAGTTAAAGGAAGAAGTTTAAAATTTGATTTTGCCTAGGTCTGAATTAATTTAGTTTTTGAGCTGTTTCTTTAAATTTTTAATATTTTTTTTTTTTTTTTTTGGGGAGGGGGAATAATAATAGTTGGTTTTATTTAACAACATTTACCTGATCCCTTAGAATCCGAATGTCCTGTGGTTGCCAGGGTACCTCGCCTCCACTAAGCTCAAGAAGCTGGTCAAGACGATTTGCATGAGCAGAGGGTGGAGAGTGCGGCCTTTTCGTAGTGTCTCGCCACCAGTCATCCCAGCTTTCATTGCTCTCATCTTCTTCCTAATAATGATGTGCATAGTATCTAAATCTATTCATGTTTTTACTTCTAACTCAAACAAAGAGAAGCAAAATAATAGATAAAAGGCATACAGATGTTCAAGTAAGTCAGGTGTAAGCATTAAAAATTAGTTTAATACAAACCAAAACAGTGTACATCATAGCACACATTAAAACACTGCTATTCATAGAAAAATACAATATTAAGCTCATATTCTTATGAGGACGAGTGTGAGAAATAAGTGTCCATTCCATTACTGAACTGTACAAACTACTGAAGATGATAAGCTTACATCGGATGTCTAAATTACACAAAATTGCGCTGAATTGAGAAAATGCTCGGCCCTTAGCAGAGATAGGAATACTCAAGAAGGGGGGGGGGATAATTGGATAAACCACAGTACTTGAAGTTTATGGATGGATATTTCAGTATTGTTAACAGTAAACGTGTTATCAGCTTAGTATATATAACAATAAATTATTCAGAATAAGTAGTTACAATCAATAGTCAATATGATAGAAATCATCCGATTCTTGAAAATGTTGTTCCTAATATAGAGCTAAGCTCATAATAATCCAATTTTATTTTATAGTATTTAATTTGATTCTTTTAATTTATTGATTCCAATATGGATTTATTCTATTAATAAGGTATTAGTTATAAGCCTAAACAATGCAGAATCTCTGTTTCATCCATGGAGTAGTTTACATTTTTTTCTTTGAAAAAATATTTGTATGTAATTGTAGTTTAAACAAATAAAGAAAAAATAAATAAATTGTAAAGACTTTAATGACATTGCATCAACATTTTATATAAAATTTTATAAATTGGTAATGTGGACAATAACATAAAAATATACGGACCAGAAAGCTTAAAGAATGTTATGCTTGAATGCAGCAGGTTTTGATAAGTGGAGTAATATTTAACTTTGTTATTTAAATTTACTGAAAAGTGTTTAAAACAAGTTTTCTTGAAAATTAAGAAAGAAAAATACTACTTGAGAAGAGGGTCTCCCCATGGTTGTTTCACTTTAGAAATACTAGTGCGACAAGTGCAAGCCATGTTACACTCATACATACCTTATGATGTTGAACAGGAAATGATTTTCTCTTCTTAGTAGGATCATTTTCCACAAGATGGTCTTCTAATCCTCCAAATTCAAACATACTGTATCTGTAATATACACAAAAGCAATGATAATATTATAATCACATGTATTTCATACATGCACAACAAGTGTGACAGTTTGCTAGGAATATTATGCTAACAAGCCTGCTGATATATTTAAAACACTAAGTAGTAATCACTTAAATTATTGAAGTACTTATAACATGGTGTCTACTACTTTCGTGAACGCCAATTTCGTGACTTTTTTGTGACATTTTCATGACTTGAAATGCAAATTTCGTGCCCATTAAAAATAAAATAATTTCGCTTAAAAAGAAAAAGCTTTAAGTTTTAGCTTAAAATTATTTGTAACTTAAATGGATTACCGTGATATCTATAAACTCACAATTACACATACATTTAAAGCAATTAAGAAAACTGTATAAAATGTACATCATATCGTCCCTACCATGTCAAACTATCGAATATGCAAAATCTCGTTTTTAGATTCGGGACTTTGCTCTTGGATTGCGGGCGATACGGCTTGTCGCGAATTGTCCCAACTCTAATCTCTGTATAGAATAGCCTTTAATGCCTTAAATAAAGCATCGAATAAGACCATTTTTGAATATATTATTTCGTCAATGGATAAAACATGTTCGTTCCTATTTTGCTCCGCTTTGCTTATTCGTTAGTTTGTCATGGTTGGGACGATATGTTAAAGAGAATAGTTACATTAATTTTAAAAGTGAAGACACGATGACTCTAGAATGACTACTAAAAAATATTAAACAATGGTAGCAGAATTCAAAATTTCTAAATAAATTACTAACTAAATATTTATTAACAATGTACATAATTTAGTCAATTAATGCCCAGCGCACACAGTGCGACTGTTTTGCAACTCCCGTTGCAAACGAGTTGCGTCTGAAACGAGTTTGCAGCAACTGAAACAAAACTTCTGTCAGCACACGGGTGTACTGGCAAAGGCTAGTAGTAAATCAGTTGCACCTATGATGCAGTAAAAGTGGAATGTTTATTAAGTGCTGTATGTGTTTGTTTTTAAGGCCTTGGCTTAGCCGTGTGAGCTTACTATGTCAGACTCAGACGAAGAAGACGTTGGGATCATTTTGTCTCAATCAACACACTTCTATGACATTTTTTCCTTGCCATCTCTACATATGATGTCATTTGGTACATGGGTTAACTTAATAAAAAATAAGAAAAACACCAAATTTGAGCTTAATGTCTAAACCGGTTTCAAAAATACGGCCATGTAAAGTTTTCAACAAGTGGTCAAAATTTTGCTGCGGCAAAATATATAGCTTCACTCCTGTTTACGGTAGAAACATTATGGTGCCAATTTTTAGTTTTTTATATGCCCTTTAAAATAGCATGTAACACATACGCTGTGTACTTATGTGTCACTTGCTGAAGTATTATGTATTGTGAATCCAAAAACTCCACCAAGGAGAATTTACTTTCTGTCCGGAGATGACATTTTTAGAAGCAATGAAATGATATTCCAATACCTCTAAAACATTTGTTTCAAATTTCCAACTACTTTTATAGTTTAAAATTTATGAATGAATATGAAAATTGCTGATAATATTTATGTTTTATGCAAGCTGCCAGTCACCTAAAATATTTTGAGTACAACGTCATTTATTTTTAGACAAATATTCTAAATTGATCTAATTACAACAAATTATTAATGTAAACAATTTTTTAAAATAAGCTTTGTAATTTTTTTTTATTATTATTATTATTATTTATTTAGAATTTACAGCAATGTAAAAATAAATTTGTAATTAAGATAATAAAATTAAAATGTGTTTAAAATATATGCAATGGTAAAGTTTGGATTTAATTTTATAATTATGTATTAAAAAGCTTTTATATATAAAAATACGTAAAATTAGTCCAAAGCCACCTTCAGTATTAAAGATTGACACTATATGGCTGTTAAAACACCGGCTTGGTCTTGGTTGGAAACAGCAACCAAATTTCATCAAAATCGGACCATTTTTGAACGGCAGGAGAGCGAACAGACAAATTCGTATGTACATACATACGAATTTGTCTGTCTGTATATGTTACCGGCAATGTATATAATCAGGCATTCTATAGTATGCCTAAATCCAGCCGGCAATGTATGAAATAAAGCTTATTTCATACTTTGCCTAGGCATTCTATAGAATGCCTACTGTGATTTAGGCAAAGTATGAAATACAGGATTTGTAACTCGTAGGTGTAACTACCGGCGGTGCGATTGCGGATTTATATCCATGAACATCGCGTCTGATGATGTCTAGGAGAATTAGAAGAATGCCTAGGACGACTTTTGGGCATACGTGCTTTGCGTTTCCGCCCATTACGCTCGCTCAAGAAGATATCAAAACCCTAGTTAATCCAACTCGCAGAAATTCATAGAATTCTGTTAAAATCTGCGAGTAGGATTGACTAGGGTTTTGATATTTTCTTGAGTGAGCGTAGCGAGCGGAAACGCATAGAACGTATGCCCAAAAGCGACAGCTTACGACAAGTGAGTCTAAATTTCAATTATACTTCTTCATTAAGGATTATTGTCCATGCACAAATACGCTGTTTACGCCGTCTTGTATAGTCTCCATAACAGTGAACTTTAGTGCTTAATAACTTCTTTCCTAGTTGAGAGCAACTTTTTTTTTAACGGATTCGTGTTTAGTGCATCATAATACGTTGTAGTGCAAACTTTGAAGAAAATCGGTGCTGAGGAACCTTTATTTTAGTGATTTGCATTGATTCTGAACACTCAAATTTAACCTGTTGTCATTTCTTTCAAGTATCTAAGTAAAGTGTACGTAGTATACTCAAAACATTTTTAATTTTATACATTGCCAAATAAGCAACAGGCATTCTATAGAATGCCTAGGCAATGTGTGTAATACGATGTACATTCTACACTTTGCCTAAGCCACTCAGGCATTCTATAAAATGCCTGGATTCTATACTTTGCCGGTAACATATACATATACAGGGTGTCCCCAACATAAACGGCAAAACTTCGGAAATCGAAGCAGGATGAAAAAAGAAAGAAAAAAAGTCTTTCGGCATTTTTCTCGTTTTTGCTACGTTTCCGAGAAAACTCAAAAACCTACAACACAATTGTTGGTGCCTATTTGTATATATATATATATATATTTCACTGTTCGCTCTCCCACCGGCCCAAAAATGGTCCGATTTTGATGAAATTTCTTACAAGATTGTTCGTCTAATTTGAAAGGTCAAGTTCGTTGACCAGCAGAATCCGTCCACCGGTTACTCGACCATGGTTCTGCACAACTGTGGAATTCCTACCAACTGGAATAGCATTTTCTATACACATAGCAATAAATAGGGGGGTTTCAGCTAACATTAATTCCCGCACAAGATATTTTTTTTCCAATAGCCTTAGGTGTGGTGTGAGTATGCTGAAAGAAATTCTTCCACCTCGAAATCCGGGGGGGGGGGGGGGGGGGGAGAACTTTGGCAGGCCAAAAATCGCGAAAATGTAGCACTTTTTTCAGTTTTTCTTCATTAATTTAAAAACCGTTGATTTTGGATAAAAAAAAAAAAAAAAAAAAAAAAAAAAAAAAAAAAAAAAAAAACTTCAAATGGGGAGTAAAGAACATTAAATTGTGCTAGAAATGAACTGGCTGAAGTCCAAATTCGGCCAGGTAAAAGTGCCGCAATCACCAGTCATATTTACTTATTGTATTTTATGTATGCAGATTGTAAATATTCAATAAAAAAAAAAAATAAAAAAAAAATCGCTAGTCAAAAAACAACACTTTTTTCCAATTTTGCGAAAAACTGTGGTGGACCTACTTTTAACGAGTTACAGCTTAAATTCATCAATTCTTTGGATACACCACCTCCCTAAAAGTTTATGATCACCAATAACTGATTCCAAAAAGCACAAAAACGTATACATTTCAGCAATATTTTTAAAATTTTTAAATCACTATTGAGCCAAAATGAGAAAAAGTTAGTAAAATATTCATTTGATCGCATTTTGCACACGTTTGGTTCCTATTAGCCACAATTTACTTCTGATTCCATTCCAAATGTATCAAATAACAGTGTATGCGGTATGTTGAGGGGAAAGGGGGGGAACCCTAAGAAATTTAGACTGATACCTGTGTACGAGAAATTACCGTCACTGTACTTCCATGTTTCTTCAGGGAAGCAACAAAATTAGAAGCATATTGTATTGAAAATGACTGCATTTGAAGTAAATAATAAATTAAAAACATGAATATACATTATTTCACTGATACGACATTTATTGAGTGAAATGATGTTAAGCTAATGGAGTTATATTAAGTTTTTATTCCTTTTGAAGGCCCAGGTTGAGGTTCATCGTCAGAAAGAGTATCTTCTAGAACATTATTATTAAACAGCATTCAATTCTGCTTTAAATAAGCCTGTCAAAGTCCAAATTCGGCCAAGTAAAATTACCCCAATTGCTAGCTAATTTTGGGAAAAACTATAGTGAGCCAAATTTTAACGAGTTACAGCTTGGATTCATCAATTGTTTTGATAGCCCCTCCGTAAACGTTTATCAATAACTGAATCGGGTCTCCCGTGGTCTAATGGCTAGCGCCTTGGATTCATAAGCGGGAGATGGTGGGTTCGATTCCCAACTTCCGGCAGGAATTTTATCATCCCACGGCTCGCTGGTTAAATTCCTCGCTGCACCCTGGATGTCGGGGCTAATGACCTAGATGTAGATGCGCCGTAAAAAAAAAAAAAAAAAAAACTGAATCAAAAAAGCACAAAAACTTGTAAATTTGGCCAATTTTAAATTCATTTGTTGAGTCACTATTGAGCGAAAATGAGGAAAACCGAAATTTTCATGCAAAATCTTTGGCTAGCGAATGCGGCAATTTTACGTGGCCGAATTTGGACTTTGACCAGTTCATTTGAAGCAGAAATTAATGTTCTTTACTCTCTATTTGAAGTTTTTTTTTTATCCAAAATCAACGGTTTTTAAATTAATGAAGAAAAACTGAAAAAAGTGCCAAAAGTTCGCGGTTTTTCACCTGCCAAAAGTTCTCCCCCCGGCTTTCGAGTTGGAAAAATTGGTTTTAGCATAATTACACCATACCTAAGGATATTAGAAAAAAAAGTCTTCTGGGGGAATTAATATTAGCTCGACCCCTTTTGAAGCCTCTATATATCATCGCATGAGCCCTATCTAATACATGCTAGTTTTCACTCCACCTGATTGTACACAGTTTTAGTGGGAAAATATTAATTCCAGAAACTTTGCTGAATTTAGCTCTTTGATGTGAAATCTTTGAAGAGAAAAATTTTGCGTGACATGGTTTCCAAATTCGTGACTTTCGTGCCCTATTTTTCATTTTGTGACATTTTCGTGATTTTCGTAACTTTTTCATGCAGTAGACACCCTGTATAATTTACAATTTAGAGAATCCCCACCCCCCAAAAAAATCATTAAGTAAAAAAAAAAAAATAAGCTCTCCTTAACCTGACAAAGTAAAGCAAGTTCAAAATATGTAAATCTACCTTTCTTAAAGGAAATTTCTTCATTCTTCCAAACGTTAATTATTTCTCCTCGAACATACTAAAATATAAAAATAATCCTACGTTCACAATGAAAATTCTTATTCCCCTGCTTCAGTTAGGACTTCTTCAGAAAGAAGTTTCATTAATCTTATAACTGCCAGGGGTCGTGGAGTACAGGCACCTCCGTGCGTTTGAAGGGTTAAAACAGGGTGTCTACTACTTTTGTGAAAGCAAATTTCATGAGTTTTTCATGACTTTAAATGGAAATTTCATGCCCATTAAATTGAAAATAATTTCACGTAAAAAGAAAAAGCCTTAACTTTTATTTTAAAAGTAATTGAACCTTACACAGATTACCATGAAATTATAAAATTCAAATTCAAAACTGTATAAAATGTGCATCACAAGTTAAAGAGAATAGTTACATTAATTGTAAAAGTGAAGATGGTACTAAAAATTTTAGAATGTATATGGAATTAGAAGCCTCAAAAATTCCGAACAATGGAAGTAGAATTCAAAATTTCTAAAAAATATTACTAACTAAATATTTATTGTCAATGTAGATAATTTAGTAAATTAAAATGTACATAATTTCAATATTAAAGTCTGAATATGAATAAAGAGAAATAAAAATATATGTAAATAATGGATAATTGATGTTTAACTGCTACGACAAAGGAATATAACAGAGGAAGGGTTGGGGGAGGCAGATAGAATTGAGTCACCGTACGGAAATTACAACAATTACGAATGCGCAGAAGCCCTGAGATAATGTTAGAAATTTTGTGACATGGCTTCAAAATTCATGACTTCTTCTTGACTTTCATGCCCGATTTTCAATTTCGTGACTTTTTTGTGCTGTGGACACTCAGTAAAAGGAGAAACTAAAAATTAGAAGACGTCTATTTGAATGTAGAGGAATCCATCTACTGGAGGGGAAATACACCTTCTTAGAACCAGGAGACATTCTTGAGCGAGTTGAGTATATTGAAGAAAAAGAATGAGATAGTTGTAGTTCAATTACTTTTATAGAGTTTTTCATTTACAAGAAACCTTTTTGAAACTGTTCTGACCAGGGGATAATAATTTTCATTCCATTTAGAATGGCTAAAACTCCATAATAGTTGTTCAGAGAACAGTTTTTTACTCATATCTTGGATTAATAATATTGGAGATCTCACAACAAGAAATTTCATTTACCTTTTTCCTTCGTGGCCTTTTTTTATTTTCTTCTCCTCTCCACTATAGTTGTAAACATAGAGAGGATTGTTTGCAGGTGTATTAGAGGTGGGTGTGTTGTTTGTAGGGCCCCCTGATTCTGACAGGAGGGTTGAAGAGCCTCTATAACCTGATGATGGTGCTGTGCCTGTGCTGGATTCAGAACTATTCACATTAGTCCTCCCACCAACTAAAAAAAAAAAAAAAAAAAAAAAATCCAAATTTTAAGATGAATGAAAATTAGAAACTTCAAAAATATAAATGTACATGAACTTTCGAGAAAGTACTTTCAAAATAAAATTACACCACCACAAAAATAGAATAAAATAAACACACTTTCTGAATCCTCATAAATGAATTTCGTTTATTTTCATAAAACACACTACTTTCTGGAGCTTTGTGAGTTTTGTTATAGCATAACAAAAATTATTACCATTAGGAACATATTAATAATTCGAGCCTAGAAAAGGGCCCCCCCCCTCGATTTGCCTGAATGACAAACTAATCCAATTATTTGTTAAGGGGATACTGAATACAGCATTTTGAGGAGAAAGAAGAAAAAAAAGTGTGGCCACTATTGCTCTCACAGACAAGATCACATACGCACCAAAAAAAAAAAACAAATAAAAATTAACATTAGTAATTTTCTAGAATGAAATTTTCTTTTGAAAATGCTAAAAAGAAACATGTTTTTCATGATTATGATAACAACATGATTTATTTAGTTTTTTATTAAAGCTTTTGAAAGCCCTGGGGGCAGACCTTCAATGGAGGAAACCCTTGGAGCCTCAGTGGCCTATTTCCAGATCCATGTAGGAGCTAGACAAATAAAAGCTGTCAACAGGAGCCGCCCTGGTTATAATGATCTTTACAGTCCGATTCTCTTTTTGTAAACAATTTTAATGTATGCTGTATCTGCAGAAACTTAATTTAAATGAAAAAATAGGTAAGAAGAATCTCTTAAAATAAACGAAACTTCAATTGCTTTGTACTTACAATTAGAAGGTGGAGGATTAACATCTTTTGTTTGATAAGGATTTGTAATAAATGCTGGGTTGTCCAACCTCGCTCCAGAATGCTGTTTAACTTGAGGTAATTCACACAGTAATGACCAGTATTCCGATGGAAGAAGAGGTGTCAAACTTGACCAGTCCATTACGTGATCGAGACCTGCAAGTGTGTGGCTGTTTTTAATATAAACATTATATTACAGAGATAATTACACGGAGTAAGTTTAAGGGTTTAAGTACAATTTAAGTTTGCACTGCTAACTTTAACCTCTAATTGAATCAATGAAAAATAAAAAACAAAAGTTATTTTGCGCAAAGAAATGAAATAAATCAAGGCTTTTGAGCATGACCATTAGAATAAAGTATCGATGGTCATAATATTTTTCAATTTTCCCTGTTCAATTTAAAAACTAATATTTTTAATGAATGAAAACTGACATGTAATCAAATAGGAAAAATGAACAACAAAAGTATGTTGATGATTTATTTGAGTAGATTAAATAATAATATAGATAGAAAACAGAAGCTAACAGCACTATATAGATATCAGCTAAATCAGATGGGATTTCAGCACACTCATAGAAGATCAAAAGTTTCAGGATTCATAACTACTAAGCAAGGAAAGTAATTTCCATTAATAGTTCAAAATAACTAATCGTGCTAATGACCTTAGCAGTAGATGCACCAAACAAAACAAAAAAAAAACTAATCAATCTTACTCCGTCTCTTTAGATGATTCATAAAGATTTAATTCCAAGAGAATAGAAATATATTAAGAGTGAAACAACCAAAATTATAACTGAAAGAATGTTCATACAACTGAAGATAAGAAGTTGATTCATCTCATTCATGAGTCACATACAATCTTGAGATATTGCATATATGGTCAGGAAAGTAATAATTATTAATTTCCTAGCCACATATGCAATATCAATCCATTATAAGGGTGAGACATACGTACGCAGTAATTGTAATAGAAATAAAATATGCCCAGCATCAAAATAACATATTTTAAATAAAACATAAATATGCTCCATATATCTCTACCTTGGAACAAAAAGTCCGTCACGCAGGAGCTGCATAACTAAGCACTTTCCTCAGAATTTGGGTAGTGTAGACTGCTTTCCAGAACAATTTGCTTAAAATATCCTACATAAATAAAATAAAAACGTGAATAGTTCTCATTTTGTAATGAGTAACTGATCAATTATTAATTTGCATCCAGAGTTATGTTTACACATGGTACCTACTACACTACGTAATAAATACAAAAATCCTCATATTATCGTATTTTGATCTAACGCAGGAACAGGATACAGTCACACTAGTGGTAGAAAGCGCTCCTTGCGGCGGCTTTGTGAACCTACGTCTGCCGGCTTTTCTATTCAAATATATTACAAATTAAACCCCCGCTTTCCGATTGACCGATTCAGCTCATTTTTACAACACTTCTTTCTCATGAGTCACCCACGACGTATACAGCGTTTCGTTACAATACAGCAGAAATTACGACCGGTATGAGTATATTAGGAATTTGGGTCCGGAGTAAACCCCCCCTTCTAATGAACCGATTTAGTTTCTTTTTACAACACATATTTACCTGTAGATTACCACTACGAATACCGAGTTTCATCGAAATATACCAAAAATCACGGCTGGTAGTGGCGAATTGGTACTGTGGGTCCGGAGTAAACCCCCCCTCCTAATGAACCGATTTCGTTTATTTTTACAACACATATTTACCTGTGGATTAGCACTACGAATACCGAGTTTCGTCGAAATATACCAAAAATAACGGCTGGTAGTGGCGAATTGGTATTGTGGGTCCGGAGTAAACCCCCCCTTCTAATGAACCGATTTAGTTCATTTTTATATCTCACTTTTCACTCTATATTAACACTACGAATACCAAGTGTCGTTGAAATATAACAAATATTACGGCTGACATAGTCAAATAAGTGTTTTGGGTTCGGGGTAAACCCCCCCTTTCGGTGGACCGACTTTGGTGGTTAACGAACTCGTTCAATCGTTTGCTAATTGAATGCTATATACCAAGTTTCGTGACGAAAAAACAAAAACTCTGGCCGCTATCGTGTTAACAGACACATATATATATATGCATATATATATATATATATATATATAGATATATATAAATTTTAACGGGGGTCATTTTCGGTGTCTACTAGGTAGGATCGATAAAGATTTGAAGAAATTTTTCAAAAATTCCGTCATGAGTCCAACCTCAATAGCTACTTTCCTTCGGAGGAAAGTGCTAAAAGCGGCAATGTCCAAACCTCTGAAATTTGAGTGAACTGCACGAGTGGCATCAGGATGGGATAAACATATTTGTTAAAAAGGCCAATGTTAAAGAAAAATATTCTTTTTTTTATTCTATTTTTTATTAACTAAGTGATCTTATTTAATTTATTTTAAAGGTTTTTATGACACATTTTTACCATCAAATGAAAATTTCAGAGGGGGGGGGGGGGGCTGCAGCCCCTCAGCCCCCTCTTATATACGCCCATGATACAATTCACAGATTAAATCATGTTCTTTAATTACTAAAAACACTTTTTAGTTTTATTTTGTGATGGAACCAATCTAGTACAAAACATTTGAGTAGAAAAATAGAGCCTCAACACCAAAGAATCAAGAAAACTAAGAAATAAATTATTTTCAACCAGCTTCAAAAAATGTAATTCCTACTAAGTAAAATAAATTATTAGAATGAAGTACATGATGTTACAGTTATAATAAATTCTATATTTGATCATCTGGAGGCCCGGTGTCCGTGAGCACTTAACACTCTGTGCCAAAGGTCGTGGGTTCGATGCCCACTTTGGGGTAGTGGCTTTTCTTTAGAAAAAAGAAAAGGCATCAGCCCTAACCTGGCTAGAAAAGGGGGGTAACCTATAAATAACTCGTCCCAAAATTCTTAGTTAATAATAATGGACGTTAAAAATTTAAATACATAAATATTTGATCATAAAATGAAGTTTCTCTAAATAACTTCACATGATATTTTCTCTACTAATATGTACTATGCTAGGATAGACCTAATAATTCTCCTAGACTTCCATGGTAATCTAGATATAATGATAGCATTGACATGGTCATATCTAGATTATCTTAATATATTGACGTAACAAGGAGCCTAAGAGACTGGTTGATTCCTTCCAGCACTATTGAATTCTATGCAGCCAATCAGATACTTTCCCAGAATGATAGATGTCCATCTTTTGCTCAGCTTATTTCCATCGACTCCATAGAAGTTCTGGGGATGTTTTGCTATTCGGATGGCTTTTCAGACAATTCTTTCTCGTGTGTTTGATACCTTGAACAGAACTGCTGCTTTATCATTCTCTACAGATTGATTTGTGTTAAAGAAATGTTCGGCATTTTTATACAACAATAGGCTTATCATGTGTTCTTCGAGTATTGGGGATATCAATCTTGCTCTTTCAAAATAATAATATATCCTTCGAACTTTAATAGAGAAGATGGGTACTGGTTTAGCAAATTATGAATACCCGTCGTTCATAGGTCAGAGAGAATCTAATTGGTTACATGGAACCTAATAGCGCTGGAAGTCAAGACCAATCAGTAGAAAAAAAGGCCACCTAAGTCTCTGTACAGGTATAAAAGAACTCTCACTGATACTAATCTTCATTCTCAAAAGAAAACAAGTTATCACTAAATTGACAAAATCATATCCAGAAGGCCTTAATATATTGAATACAGAACTTAGTCAAAAATTTGACCAACCATTTAATTCAAACCTCAAGATATTTAGATAAAACTATGATGCTGTAATTTGACTAATAGAACAACTATTTTGACGACTACTTCTGATCATAAATTAATTTTAAAAAGTCCGACTTGCAGGAACTGCGTCATTTTAGCATGTTTTCGTTCTTATCCCTAGTGTCATTTGGAAAGCTTAGAATAAATATATTTAATTTTTTTTTGAAAAATTACAACGGAAATTGCTTACACGTCTTCTTTGACTTCTGCTCAGAAAGATCTATTACAATAAAAAATTGTTTCTCATTTAAAATACAAATCTTGTCTAATGGGCAAATTAATATTACTGTTAAAATAAATTTAAAAAAAAAATAAAAATAAATTAAAAAATAAATAAATAAAAAACTATGGAAATCAAACACAAAGAACCGTTCAAAGCAACAAAACTATCATTTTTTAAAATGGAAGGTGACCATTCGAAAGCTTACTAAATTGTCTACAACCTTTCTTGTAGAAAATTTAGTAAACTTTCGAATGGTCACCTTCCACTTACCACGATTTCCGAACCGTTTTCAAGATATTTAAGAAAATATACGAAGATCCCAAAACTTTTCATGACTTTAATTTGAGAAGGAACTAACTGGTGGTTTCTAATATTTTAAATATTTAAATTTTATAAAGATCCCACATGTGGTTTTGTTGATTACACAATCGAATCTAAAAGAAATAAAATAATGTTCACTAGAAATGAGTCATGTTTAAATGCTACAACTATATTACCTTTCTGCCTCAGGTTCTCTAAATCTCTTCTTGTAACAGTTCTGTAAGGAGCATTTGTTTCAGTAATGCCAGGAGGAGTACCTGGACTTCTAGCATACTTAACGGGCGCCAAGAGAACCCGCTCTGCAGAGGGCCCGCTTCGTAAGAAGCCAAGGTCAGGTAAAGTGTAGTTAGGATATAGCACGTAAACAGGGTTTTTCTCTTCTTTTATTGCCTGAAAAAAAAATTGTTTTAATTTATTATTAAATTCAAGGATTACTTCTTTATGGATACAAAAATTCAGTTTATATTATAAGATGTAACCATATTTATATTATTGTTTATAAATTACATTTACAACACACTATTCTTTAAGAATCATTTAATGTCTTATTTATTTCTCTCTTTAATAAGTCTTTAAGCCAACGGCTATAGCTAAATTGAATACACTGGTTCCGGGTGACCACTGAAGTTGAGCAACGTCGGCCGTGGCCTTGAACCTTAAATTAAAGAAAAATATATTTGTCCAGATATTTAATTTTTTTCCCTTAACTGCTTATTTTTTCTATGATTATAATATCTGTTTCCTTTTTCTTAACCAATACAGTATTAAAGAAGATCTGACAGATTTTTCTGAAGATCTCTTAGCTGAATCCCAACCTTTCCATGACTTCTTATTGAAGAAGGTTCCAGTGGACTCCACTACTTTCTTATAGTTTTAAATTTTATATAATATTACACTTCTCATCTTTCACAAAAAAAGCTAACGAACATTATTCACCTAACTTCTGCTAAGTTGACCTAGCTTTAGAAAATAATAATACAATAATCAATTTGTGGGTGTGTAAAAAATCACCATTTCAATAGATTTTAAAAAATGAGGCACTGCCCAACTAAGTACAAAATAGTAATAAATGAACATATTGATATAACAAAAAAATAAAGAAATGAAAAATATTATACATGCTTTCTGAATTTCAACAAACCAATAGGTATAGCTACAAATATTTGTTTCTAATAATTAACAAAAAATCAGTAAAACTCAATACAAGGTTATATGAATAGAGATTTACCTCTTTGTGTCCTGTTTCACGAACGGACGTCTGAATAGCTCTGTCAACAGTATGTAAAGGACATACTTTAGTCTCTCCCGTTGGATCAGAACTACTGGATGGAATAGAAAATTCAGATAGACCACTGGTTCCAGTACCAGTTGTTACTTTTCCTGGTGCGTCTCGTTCAATACTGTTATTGTTGTTGACATTAAACCTGAAAACCATATAAACGTGTAAGTTACATATATACTTAGTTTTTGCAGTGTTAATGCGCAATATACGCATTATGTGGGAAGTGATCTTCACCAAATTTTTAATGCACTCAATAAAGCTATCTTTAACTGCAATATCAAACAATTTGAATTATTACAGAATCGTCCATTCTATTAACAATTAAGATTCAACAAAAGAGCTAAAAATACAGTAGCTAGCAAGCATTACTAAGTCTTTAAATAGTACACAGGAAAGTTATATAGAATAAATATTATTTGCTATTCCCAGAAGTGCAATCCTCATTCAATGAATGCCTTGTGAATAAAATTATAAATAATAGAATGACATAACTGACAGCTCTTCTTTTTTGTTATTATACAGTTTATGTTATCCATCCTAGGACTGAGTGGGGTGATCCTGCACCCAACGGCTCGTTTTTCGATTGCCATTTTTTTAAATTTATAGATATCCATTAGTCCTTCAAGGAGTTTTCTTCTGCAAGCGTCTTGATCCTAAGGATCAAAAAATAAATAGAAAAATCTAAATGAACTTCAAGTTATTTGAACAAATATGACTAAAAACGGGTCTGGGGTGCGCTCTCACCCCACGTAGTCATTAGTTCGACCTCATTTAGTTTAGCATAAATAAACTTTTTTTTTTAAAGCTTTCAAATTACTTTTTCTTGATATAAATTGAATCAGTAACATTAACTTAAAAATTCAAAAACATGGGGTTAATGTGGTTCAATTTCTTTCAACATCGAAGAAAATCAAGAACCCAAGACTTCAACGTCGACTTCCACAGCTACTGGAGCCAAAAATAGGGGAAGATGCTACTTGTGTCCTCGAAAAATCTATTCCAGAGTAAATAATTTGTGTAATAACTGTCAACAATTATGGACAATTTATATGTGCAAAACATACAAAAAATAATCATGTATGAATAAATGTTGAAAATTAATAATTTTTTTAAAAATCTATTTTTTTTTTAAATATTTTTTTGCTTTCCTGTGTTTTATGGACATAAAAGTAAATTTATATTATTACTATTACGTTTTATTGTAAATCAATAATGTTATTATAAAAATCTACAAATTTATTAAAAAATGTTTTATTAAATAAACAAACATTTTTTTTATATTCGTTTTAATTTTATTTTAACCTATAATATACTTAAATATTAAATACATTAAAACAAATTATTAATTGTGATTTAGTAAGTAAAATTGAAATTTACAGTTGGGGTGCGAGCAAACCCTACTCAGTCCTTAACGTTTTACAATCCACCCAGCCCTAGGAAGGTTAACATTAATTACACAGGTCTACAAAAATAATCTTTCTGAAATTTGATTTGATGATTTTGGTCAATCTCTATGCTCCTTGGCGTGCTGAAGCCGAACATGAGGTCAGTCCCTCTCTATCACGTAAGGAAATTGTTCAATCTCAAGTAAGGGCAGAGGTACTACCATTAAAAGAAAACAGAATTGGCGAATAAGAGTTTTCATTTATTTCCATGATCTTTTAGTTATTTCAATGTTGTTTACTGTACAAAATACATAAATGTGTAGAAATAACAGCTTCAGAATTAACAGTGGCATATTTAGTTATTATTTTTATGAAAACGTATTTTTTTCTCTTGAAAATTTCTCCGTGTTCGTTTCCGGCTGTAGGACTCTTCAGATGATTCACGCTGCAGCATCCAACAATAGTCAGCCATCATGTTTACGTTCCATTTGCCCTGATACCTACGTTCCATTTCCTGGATGTCCTGATGGAACCTTTCCCCTTGTTCTTCACTTACTTCCCCTAAGTTTTCCGGAAAATAGTCCACATGCGAATGTAAGAAGTGAACCTTCAAACTCATGTTGCAACCTTGTAATTGAAATGCCTTCAACATGCGTTCCACGATACTTCTGTAGTTGGGATCCTTCACGTTACCAAGGAACTTCTCAACAACATCTTTAAAAGAATTCCAAGCTTCCTTCTCCTTCTCATTCATGGTCTGAGTGAAATGTGGATCTGTGAAAAGTTTCCGAATATCTGGGCCTACAAAGATCCCCTCTTTTAGCTTTGCATCACTTAATCGTGGGAACTTGGAGCATAAGTACTTAAAACATTCACCTTCTTTATTGAGAGACTTTACGAATTGTTTTATCAGCCCTAGCTTTATGTGTAGAGGAGGTAGCAGGATTTTGTCAGAAGGAACCAAACTTCTCCTAATTACATTTTTTTGGCCTGGCGACAGAGCTCCTCGTGATGGCCAGTCTTTGTTGTTCCAATGGGAATTTCTGTCTCGGCTATCCCATAAACATAAAAAACAAGGGAAGTTGGTGTACCCTGATTGCTGACCTAAGAGCATAGTAAGTACTTTCAAGTCTCCACATATCAACCAGTTATGTTCATTATAATGAATTCGTTCGAGAACTAATGACAAATTTTCGTATGTTTATTTTAAATGTACCGAATGGCCAACTGGAACTGAAGCATAAGTATTGCCATTGTGCAACAAAACAGCCTTTAGACTTCGCTTTGATGAGTCTATGAATAGACGCCAATGAATCGGGTCATATTGTATACCAAATTGACCCATCAGACCAAGAATGTCTTTGCAATAAATAAGATTCTCATCCAGAGCAAAGTAAGGAACAAAAACTGCTTCACGGTGTCGATACCATGAAAAAGAAGTGCCTGGCTGTAATAAATTTTTGTTTTTAAGACGGGAGCCAAGTAACTGAGCTGCATCTTTTGGAAGTCCAAGATCTCTCACTAAGTCGTTAAACTCCTGTTGAGAAATAAGCTGAGGTTCATCTTCTGAACTGCTTGCTTTGAACTCACTGTGTACTTCATCGCTCTCATACAGTCTTCTCTATTAGCTTCCCTATCTACACTGCCCAAGTCACGAGGGGGCTGAGGAACTGTCAATCCAGGACCGTGTGGTACCGGAAGACTAGCAGATTCCACATTAGGGTAGTTAATGAGCTTATGATTTTTGGAATTATAGCCTTGAACATGACAATTACAAAAGTAACAGTCATTAACGTGTTTTTTTTGCTCCCTCCACATCATTGGGATAGCAAATCCGAAAGATTTTAACTCTCCTTTGTACCATAAGCGAAGTTTTTCTACGCAGCTATGGCATACTTTGTGAGGAGCCCACACTTTATCTTGATCTCCTATTCTCAAGCCAAAATATGCATAATATACATTTTTGACAAAACCTGTTATATTTCGTTGGTATTTCTTAACTGTGTACTCACCACAGATAATACAGAAGTAGTCTGGACTGGTAACACAACGACGATGAGACATTTTGTCTAAATGCACTTCAAACCTTAAAATACGTTCTTAATCACTTTGACACAACTAAGAGACCTCAGTGAATGTGTTCACTTCAGTTGATACTACTGAACTGAGAGAATGAACAGAAATTTAGCTCCAAGTTCCTGATACAACAGGTTCAATCTCGTTTAGCTTCAGACGGTGACATCTGAGACCAAACAAGTACGTTCCTGTCTGAACAGGTCGTGCCTAGACACCCTCAGGCCTACAACATCTACTGAGGGAGTCATTGCCTACACCACCTAGTGAAAGATGTCTGTTTATAAAAAGAGAAATCGTTTGGAAAAAAAAAAAAAAAATACCTACTTCTTACCAAATTTATGTGTATAGCAGGTATATTATGTTCTATGGATTTGAAAAAAATCTGTACGTGATAGAGAAAAACGGACTTCATTCTCGGCCTCAGCACACCGAGAAACACAGAGATTAGCCAAAATCATCAAATCAAATTTTTGGTTGTAGACCTGTGTTATCATTCTAAAAAAACAACTAAAATTGATTTGATCTATGCTAAATGCCAGAAGAAGTGAACCACTAATATCTGATTGACCAAAATAGCACATTCATGTTCTATGTTTAATATTAAGTATGTTTCTTTCCAAATGAAGCTTTATAAATAATATATATAATATAAATATAAATAAATATATATATTCGAGAATAATTTTCAATGCTCATCGACAAGAACACTGTCATAGTTCAACATTTATTAATTTTGTAAAAAACTCACACCATAACAAATAGGTCCTTATAATCCTGCCAGAAGTGCTAACGATGGTTCTAACTAGAAAATCATTTTTTAAATAAATAAACGAAATACTTTATGAAAAATAATCTATTTTGAAAGGGATTCTTTATGAACTACAAGAGCTAAGCACAGATATCACAAAGAACATGAAGATATCAACAACGAACATAGCTAAAAATTCACGAACCTAATCGTTCTCTTTAAACAATCAAAATTGTTGTTACAATTGTTTTTGTTGATGTGCAATATATATATATATATATATATATATATATATATATATATATATATATATATATACACACACACACACACACATACATTTTTAACATAACTGAAAATTCGGCTAAGTAATTATTCTAAATTTAATTCATGATCGCTTCCAGTTAAAACATACTTAATTCCTCAAGTGCTATGAAGATAAATAGAATTTGTAAAAATTCCAGTTTGCATGCGCATAATATACACATGAGCTTAATATCAAGCAGGCACAACAGAAGCACATTAGACAGCAAGAGATGACATAAATAAATACAGACTAAATTAAAAATGTAAATCCAAAATATGAGGAAACAATGCCTAATGAGATCCTGTGTATAATTTAAATTATTTTAAAATGTGCATTTACTATGAATTGGTAAAGAATAATAATTTCAAAATCCATAAGAATCATAACTTCAAGTACTTTTAATTAACCCATTTCTATTCATTTTTCTTAGTTTTAAATGTTAGCTTTGAAAAATAAACAGTGAATTTGGATTAAAACAATCAACCCAATTTTTCAATAGATCCTGGATTAAAATTAACTTGAAGTCTCATGCTAAGTAAGATTCAAGAAGTATACACTTTATAATTTAACCTGTAAATCACAATTCTTTTGTGTGACTGCTGGAGATTAAACAAGGAGCATCAATGAAATAAGATACACTAAAAAAAAAAATACAAATTTATAAAAATATTTTTTTTTTAAGAACCAGGTACTTTTGGATAAATATCTACTCTCATAAGGTTATAGGAAGAGGGAAACAGTGCTATAATGAAGCAGAAAGCATGCTTGCAAAACGTGCACACAATTCCAACTACTCTACGACAAATCGATACCCCCACACAAATGTTAATGTTTTCATAAGCCTCTTGTATGTTTAAACATTAATGGTTCCTTATTAGAAGCATATACATGACAGGGTAAAACTTAACAAGTATTAATGAGCACCAAACGAATAAGCACTTGTGTTAATGTTAATGGTACAAACTTGTTAGAAGAAGCAGATAAGGAGCAGGTGCAAATGGAAGGTGACTTTGAGGAAAGGCGTTCTACGCTGCTTCCGCTCTCCCTGACTAGACTGTCTTCATAGCAGGCGGAGAGGCTAGCAGACTCTGAATCTTCCCTCTCCCTCTCTACCCTACCATAAGTATTAAAGCCTTGTAACTCCACAACATTCTCTCATCGGCTAAGTCATTTTGAGAAGGTAAGGAGTAAATATTATTGAAAGAAATAAGCTTTTATTTTTAAGGTTTCTATAAAACTTAATTCATCACGACACACGAAGAACACGATACACATGAATTCATTATAACTTCAAGGAATTTAACCAATGAAAAACTATTAAAATGCTTTTCTTTTATAAAACATTTTTTAACAAAATGAATGATTTAATCAATTTGAAACGAGGATTAAAAATTGATTTGGTTAAGATTCAAAAGATTTAGCCAGCCATCCCAGCAGTAGAAGATTAAACTTTTTTCATCTCAATATAATATAAATCTTAAAAAATTACAATTGAAATTTTAGGATGAATAAATATTTATTGTCATCGTGTAATTTTGATATATCATGCACCATTTTCTCTGTATCAATAAATTATTATTGGGTGGGGAAAAATGTTTTATTGGCCTAATATCAAGTGCTTTTGCAACCTAAATTATTTCTAACATTTATTAATATTTTAATCAATATTATTATTATATTTTAAATTCTCTGTTGTATTTATTAATTATTTGGTTTTAAAAGACTGTAAATCAGAAATTTTATCTATATAGTTGAAGGTTAAAATGAATAAATAATACAACTAAAAAATGGAAGTACTAAATCTCCTTTATTATATTATATTAAATCCGAAGATCGGCAAAATAAAACATAACATTTTCTTTTGTTTACTGTATAGTTTATTCAACAATTGAGACCAAATCAAGGCTCCATCGTGCTAAGCTCTGTTGTCAAGAATCTCTTCTGAATTAAATTTTTTTTTTAATGTTTTATCAAAATAAAATTTACAATACTTTTTTTCTTTTAATGTCTAAGTAGATGAAACAATCAGTAACGTTCATGTAAATATATACTTCCTTACACTTAAAAAATGTTGTTCAGTTTTAAACATGAAAAAATAATTCGATTAAACTGAAATGTATCATTATTTCATAATCGTATAAGACACTGTAAAATGCATTTAATACCTTCAGAATAATTTATGAAATGTTATATAGACCAAACAGAAACATTTGTATAAAAACTCATTTATTTACCCCAAAACCTCTCATAAAGATCAGTAGGTTAATAGGATAGGAGAGTAAAGAAAATAAAACAAGTTGTACAAACAAACTGCTTGTAGTTTGTAGTATAAGTTACTGTAAGACTAATCAAATACTAACTAACTTTTTATTTCACAAGTTGTAATTTGAATAAAGTTGTGACATAAACATTTAACAAAAAATTAGGTAATCATTTTAAAAGTCAGTCACGTATTAATGTGGTTTAGTTGGTTAAATGGAAAATAATTCAAAAAGAAAGTGCCCTTTTTTAATATAAGTTTCACGATGCATATGTGTATACAATATTTTGTTTGCTAAATGTGTGAAAACCCCCTCTCAACACAAATTTTGTTTAATGAGAAATCGATGTATTTCTTTCTCCTTTATGACTAATAAACTGAAAGACTTTTTTGTCATTTATCTAACTTGAAATATGAGGATTTTGGTAAATGTGCGGAATTGTAACTTATTGGGCCGATTTAGTTTATTTTCATCATACACATTTTTTAACTAGTTCTGGCTATTTTATGACTTCTGTTGCAAAAATAAAAGGGGTACTTTATTCAGTTCAGAATAAATCCTACTCCTAATGGGCCGATTTTCATAATACACATTTATTTTTAGTTTTGGGTTTTGTAAGGCAAGTTTTGTTCTAATATAACAAACATTAGTGCAAATAAAGGCACATTAATAATCAAGATTCGGAATAAGCCACCACTCAAGAACGTTGGGTTAAATTTAAATTGAAGTAGAGTGAATAGTTTTAGAGTTTTCAGGACAAAATAAATAAGGAGAGTGAAGAACTAGTTCTGGCCCCTATCTTTTGAATCAGAAACAAATAACATTTTGGTTTCACAAAGAAAAACTGTTTACAACACTAATGGAAAAAATGTCTTCACTCCATTTATTGCGAATTCTTGTTATTCAATGTTTGATTTGTTACAAGTTTTTCCTCACGAGATGATAATTTTAATAATACAATGATTAAATAAATTCTATTAATTTAAAACAGTAATATTTAAACAAAAATGTTCATAAAAAAGTAAACTATGGTCAGGTTATTGAAAATGCCTTAAGTGATATGGATTGTAAGTTTATAAACAAGTTTTTAAATCATGCAACACACATAAATAGTGATAACAATTTATAAAAACGGAACATAAAAACAAGTTCATATTATTTTTTTTTTTTTTTTTAGGTTAGCAACTAAAAGTTTAATTACAATGATATTGAATATTGTGGATTTTTAAGTAATAAAGGAATTTGGTAGGATCCCAAATTACTTCTGATACGTACTTCTGAAGTTATTTGAAGGTTATACAGTATTTAGGAAAACAATGCTCACAGAATTGAACATCAATAAAAAACTTGTTAGCTTCCACAAAAAGAATAAAAAAAGAGGAAAAATACTCGACTGACATGAGATCAAGCAATAAAACAATGTCTACAGAAATATATACCTGTTGTCAATATTTTGGTCCGCAGAGTTTGCTCGTTGAGCGATGAACATCCGTAGGAGGCTGAAATTTCCTTGTTTTCCATTGGAAAGCTCAGGAGCACCTCCACTACCGCTAAAGCTCTCTGATGTTGCTGATCCACTATTCTGAATATCATATAACTTAACACAGCCACCTAAAAATTAAGAAAATACCTAGAATGGTTCTGGATTTAAATAAAATATTTTAAACTGACTTCTTAAACATTTATAGACAAGTTTCTGACTTTGATAACATGATAAATAAAACTAGATATTCTATAGAGACTCAACGTAGTCTTAAGGTGCAAGAAATATAAAAGTTAGTATAATATTATTGCATTCTCTGACTTTGTAAAATATATTTAATTTGCAAAGGTGGAGATTGTCGGCCCATATGAATCATGATAGGTTCCCTCTAATATTCGCTCACTCAGTAAACAATTTCTATGTAACACATTCTCAATGTTAAGCATTGTATAGACCAGTGTTGAGCATAACCATGATTATGATTATATCGTGGGCTTTTCAGGTATGATTATGATTAAACTTGTAATCCCTCCTTTGATTATAATTACAATCGAAATTATGAGATATTAAGCGTAGAACAAAATCTCGATTATTTTTTTCTTTTTTTTATTAGCGCTTTGATTAGCAAGGTTAAATAATAGTAATTATCAGATTACAAACCAAGAGCAATTGAAGCAGAAAGACAAGGTGTTCCCTGGCCAAGATCAGGAAGGCTTACAGTTTTACTTCTTGATCTTTGTCCTCTCGGGTTCCGTCGAAGTTTACTCCAGGTAGTTGTTGGTGCATCGGATGCAGCCATTTTTGAGTCTTGTTTCTCTTGTTCTACTGACATCATGCTATCTCCTTCATGACAAAAAAAAAATATTCTATTAATAAATTACAACAAAGGCAATAGATAAAATGGTAATCCCAGTAACAACACAGGTGCTAGGCTAGTGCATCTATTTTTACTACAAAGAGCAAAGAGGAACTGCTTCATCTTACTGTTTTCCATATAATGAATATCGCTGGTGTGATTTGAAAAGCTTAGAATGGAAACTATAAATATGTTTCTTTTAATGGAACTAAAACAACACTTTCAAAACTTCAGGTGGCATTGTCTTGAATTATGGTAGCCCTGGATAAACTTTCAACATTAACTATAAAATTTATTAGTTTTATTATGAAAATTCATAATATATTTGTTTGAATAAATTTCATACTTGTTAAAAAATTGTTAACTCGAGCGGTATTTTTGACTCAACCAAAACTAAAATTCTAAGTTCTTCTTCTTTTCTTAAAAACTGTTAAAGATATTTCCTGTGAACCGGTTTCTTTTGATTCCTTATGTCTGAATATCTATATAAATATTCCCTGGAAACCTATAATTATAAAACTGTAAGCACTACACACTGTGGCAATGAACTTCTGGACAGTCTAATCGGATGGACGTTACAAGCAGGTTTCCCTCTTTATAAAATCTTCTAAAACCATACATACTTCTAAGAATTTTACAATTCTTACCTGTATCAGTATATTCAGAAGTTTCTCCCATCACGGTAGAGCCATGGAATGCTATTGTGTAGTTAGTCTTATTGGCTTGGCACGTCACGATTAGCTGTTCACCCTCATCCAAGGAGTCAACACTGTAATTAGGGAGTGTAGCTTCCCTGACAGGGGAGAACAGCGGCTCTGAATGGCATAGTGACATTGACGACTCATCCTACGAAAAAAAATAAATAAATAAATTTCGATGTGTTTTTTTTTTTTTTTTTTTAAGTTTCTTATATACAAATAAAAATTTAAACTAATAACCCCAAAAATTAAACTTCATATTCATACACCAGAGCAAGAGCTGTGTGAAACACTTGAAGGAAAGCCGTATTTATTCATTACTATCTTTGGATAACAGAAGCCTGATTGCATTGTATTTTTATTTGCTTAAACAAAATAATCCCCTAATAAGGCAAATATTTTCAAATTTACCAGTCTTCTGAAATCAAAGAGGGACACCAGCAGGGTGTCTAGGAGCAAAGGCGATTAAAATATAAATAAATATAAATGTTCATGCCAAAACATATGTATTCAAAGTTTGATGCCTTCACCTTCAAAATGTTAAGACTAAAATGAATAAAAAATGAAACAGAATTTAGAAAAATAATATATATGACAACTAAGAAATGTAACAAAAATGATAAATGCCTAGCAAAAGTACAATCCCTTGAAAAAGTAAAGAAGGTAGTATGCATAAATTGAAAAGTAACAACAAAGCCTGGAGTCATTGCACTAGCCCTGACCAATGATGGTAGGAATTTATTCTGATAAGTACATTATAATTAATTGTATTTTATCTATTTATTATTTTTAACCTATGTTTTCACTCCCAGCAAACCTCCTATTGTCATCTAACTGCAATTTTAACTAGACAGCACTATTTCCAGGTTACTTAAAACGTCTTTATTCACACTGATTAGAAGTATAGGAAGGCATGTAAGCGCTGCTGTCAGCAAATCACACCTAATGTTTTAACTTATGATTGCTTTTGTTCATTATAAATCTAAATCGGAATTAATTACGTTGTTTTTTATGATTTATTTCACTATTAAAACAACTGCCTTGACATAATATTGAAGCTTTATTTGGGGATATTGGAAATACAGGAGGAGGAAGGTATAGTGAATACGGCAGGTAGGCTAAGACATCCCATTGTTGTGCCTTTAAAATTTACAGTCCGAGCATTGTCATGCTAAAAGATCACACTGTAGTGTATTTTGGCATATAGGGGAGTTTGAGCTTCAATGCTTGGCACAATTGCATTAACTGTGGTTTGTAAGTGAAGGTTTCGAAAGACTGGCCTTCAGTACAATGTCGCAGGTATAAATCGCCAGTTTTAAATATCAGAATCAGTATCCACATGTTTTTATTGATGGAACATCCTCTCTTTATGCTTCACAAAGCAATCGAAGCCAATCAGCTGCACTGTTCTTCACTTTCAAGCAAAAATTAAGCATTTTCCATAATTTCGTCTTTTTTTGGATCAAAGGTTGACAAGGTTTCAGCACAAACAAACTTTGTTTTTTACACTTCTGCAAAATGAAACAGACTGATTTTAAGAGAGAAATGGTGACGCTTTAACATGAAATAGTTACAAGATTGTCCGATAGGATTTAATACCGGTAACGTCGTCTCAATACTTAATTGCACACCCAATAACTCATTAAAGATGGATTTAATATTAAAGAGCACCAAATGTTGTGAAACTGCAAAAATGAGTAAATATTTACACTGCTGTGGGTTGACGCTGGAACAGCCAGTTAATAACTACTAGAGCAGCCTTTCCAAACACTACAGATTTATTCACTCAAATCACTGTTTTTGACAAGGGAACATGGGTTGACAATTTACTACTTGTAACTTGCTTGCTTTGGAAGCACATGCAAGTAAGCAGTTACTTTTGTATAATATTATTAGCTAAAGATATCATATAATCAAATATCTCATTTTTTTGGTTGATACATTCCATGAATTAAAAATAATATAAGTGAAGATATCAACAGCTTACATGAATAGAAAGACAAGGAGAATGTTTTCAGTAAGTATAAAAATGTTTCTGTTATTTAGGAAGAAGAAAAAAAGAACAGACATGTTGCTAATTTGTTTTGAGTTTTATATGTGTATATTCGTTTTCTGAACTAAATGCGTTAGTTTCCAAAGAAAGACTAAAGGCAATAGATTTAAATCAGTTAGTAGGTTTTAAATTTCTGGCCTAAGAAGGAATAGGCCAGAGTAATATTGAATTTAGTGGAATAGTTTGAATTAAAAAATTAAGCTTGAAGAATAGTGAAGATCAAGAAGTTTTGTTTATTTCAAAAGACAATTCAATATTTAAGCAATTAAATATATACTTACTTGAGAACTAGTATGAGGACTCAAAGATGAGTCGAAGTCAAATTTAACCATGAGAGAACCTGAAACGCTTGCATACATCTCTCCTTGTCTTTCAGCCTTGAGAAAATAAAAGTGGTTTGTTAGTTTCAACAAATGAAATTAAAAATTTCTTTCAGAAATACAGGGTATAGGGTTTGAAAGTTTTTTTAAGCTAAAGTCAAACAAATAAAGGGAAAATGAAAACAAGGAAATCAACATGAATTAGTCAGTGTGAAAATAGTCGAGGTTCGGCCATTCCTCCAGGCTTTACCACCAACTCCGTATATTCTTAATTCGTAACTTCCCGCCCTTCAATGTTTCTTCATTCTAATGATTCAATGTATAGCCTAGAATGTAGCTACTTCTACATGGATCAGTTATTCCTCTCCTCTTAGCCCTAAAGAATAGTTGGAATTCAATCCGAAATGTTAGCAATATAAACTATATTTTAAAACGTAGTCTTATTAACTATCATGAGAGAACCTCGACTATTTCCACAATGATAAATCCCGGGAGTCAACGATCTCTTCTGACTGAATGACTTGAATTAGTTAATAATTATTACCTGCATGTCAGGACAACATATTGCTGGAAGTGTTGATAGAATTTCTTGGGCTGAATAGTCTTCCATATCGACCTGTGCAAGCTGTGAATCCAGGTCCCTTGCCAGCTCATCGTAGCAAGATGACAGGACACTGCGGTGGCTGACTTCTCGATAGCCATAGTCAACACACCTAATAATTTTTAATATTTTGTCACCATTTTTTTCAAATTGCTTCAAATGTCAATTTATCAGGCGATTCGCCAAGTTGCGAAGCCTTATCAATAAACAAATAAATAAATGTAAATTCTTAGAAAATAATAATAATTCATAATATTTTGCTAATATTTTATAACTTATGCAAAAATACTGAGCATTCACACCAATTAAAATATAATTTTAAACTAGAATAAAATTCCACATTAACAAAATCGTCAATTTATTGAAAATAGCTCTACATGTTTTCTTCAGGAGCCTAAAAACTAAGTTCAGCCAAATGTAATGTAGGCAAATGCTTCGCTAAATTGGCCACTTCATAACTGAAGATCATTTACATAGCAAAAATCAGCTGTTTAAATTATCGATAGAGTCCATAAAATTCTATACCCAGAGGAAGAATAGTCACTGAATTAAAAACAATTCTATTTTTATTATTTATAGAGAAAAGTTTATATTCATGGTTCAATAAAATAAAACATATATTATTAAAATATTTTATTTTGGTTCTCTAATTCACCATTTTTTTTTTTTTTTTTTTTTTTTTTAAATGAAAGATTATGTTAATTCGGAATTTTATTCATTACACTTTTGCCTACTCTAGAAAAAATGTTGAGAATTAGGGTCACTATTTATTTTAATTAGAATATAGAATCCAAGATAATTGAATCAGTCCAAGAACTGAGCCTGTTAGGATATTGACATATAATTCTTATTCTCATTTTGAATCACCAGTATTTTCTAGTTCTGGAAGATGGACATCATTGGGTCAACATCATGATCAGGTTTCCTCCCAATGTGTAGGGATAGTCCGATACCATCAAAGTATCGATAACTACTAATATGAGTAGTACTCAAATCATTTTCGATACTACTCATAACAATACTCCTAATGTATCGATACTTACTCATATCAATACTTTTAGATTTTTGTTAATGAAACTTATAGAGCAAAGGTTAAAAGACAACAATTTGTGAGGGTAAAAAGTAAAGTAATTAATTAACTAATTTTTATTTAAATAACAAAAA
This sequence comes from Gonocerus acuteangulatus, assembly GCA_946811695.1. Classification (NCBI taxonomy): domain Eukaryota; kingdom Metazoa; phylum Arthropoda; class Insecta; order Hemiptera; family Coreidae; genus Gonocerus; species Gonocerus acuteangulatus. The sequence goes on along the minus strand of OX328124.1, from coordinate 52,583,709 downwards.
TTATCTTTTATTATTAAGTATATTAAAAAACTCTAGCATCAAGATTGCCCAAAAACAGTAACTGTTCTAAGATTTTTGAGTCAATCTGTTCCTCGTTTTTGACATAGTTTCTCTAGCTTTGGAAAATAAGCAGTCGCTTGGAACCGATTTTGAGACTACAATTCAATGTTGTTGTGCATATTTGTACAGACAAGGGAATACAAATTTCATATCATCCCATTCTGCAAATGGGTTGCTTTTAAGGGAAACTACTGGATTTGATCAATATAAAGGACTTCATCAGGGCGATGAGATTTGTTTTTCTTCTTGAGTCCGTGAGCTAACTCCTCATGATAATACCAAAAATCATATTCGAATGGTGCAGTAGATGAGGCATCATCTTCTGAAACACTTGGGCTACTAAGATGTCTGACAACCTTAGTTCTATGTTTTTGAATAGCTCTTCCGCTAATTTTTGAAATTTTTATACACTCTTGGCCAGACGCATATCTCATATAAATAAAAAGGCTTCAATACAGTTGTAAGCTCATTCAATGTTTCCATTTCCACAGCACTTGGTAAATTTGGAGCTACTACACTCTTAGAATTGCTGATATTTCCGTTATGTCAGTCTGATCCTATTCGATACCATGTAATTTTCTTTTTGGTACTAAGTAAGTATCTCAAGATTTATTCGATGCTATTATTAATTGGTATTGAATCAAAAGTATCGAGTACCTACTCATGTTTACTAGTATCGGAACGTACCTACCTATGTAGCGAGGAAACACACGAAAAATAAACTTTTGTATTAACCAGGTGATCAATTATTTTCTTCAATACAGGGGAGAATATACTGATGATAGAGTATATTATGCAATAAAGAGTCTCTATCAATCTGGTTGACTAAACGACTGATTCACTTATCAAAACATGCACTGTTTTCTTTGCATTATGAACACAAAATAGACTGATATTTGGATATATCATAAATAAACACTAATTATGTTAGTGACAAATACATTACCACTGATAATCTGAGTTATCCTGAATAAATTCCAACTCCGAAGTATTACTTGCATAACTTGTTTCTACATTGTTTGAATTACAGTCAGATGCAGGACTAAGAGATAGTTCATCTGCTGTGTTCATGCCACGGCCCACGGCAAGACCTGAACAGAAACAAAAAAAAAAAAAAGTGTATTTTAGGACAGAAATACCAATGAGGATTGTGAATAAAGTTGATATAACACAAGTACCAATAATATTAATATAAATATTTGTGCATTAATTTTTAAAGAGAATAGAGGACAAACAAACTTTTCCCTAAATTAAAAACGTTTCTACATTATTGAAAATTCAGCTAAACTTTCAGAGCTTATTTCAAACAATATTTACCTTATTAATATTAATAAGGCTAAAATTTTGTTATAAGGACCATTTAAAGTACATAGAATATTTTGCATGTAGTACATACACAGCTTAAATATGTTCTGGGAAACCATAATCCAAAAAAGAGTTATTAAAAGCGCAATCACTATTTTACAGATAGTATAAATGGAATGGCTTCTGAATGAAAACAAATGCTATGTTAACGGTGAAGAAAAGGTACAATGCAATTTGCTGGATAAAATTAGTTTCAGCTATTTGGGATCCTTTATCTACTCATAAAAATTGTAATATGTAAAAATGACAGCACGTAAATTACATTAAAGTATAAACCATTTTCTTAGGAAAAACTGTCCTAATATAAATCCTTTTTAAAAGCATATTTGATAGAATTCTTTATATGAGCTTCATGCATTAATATTATTTAAAAAAATAATACTCTGTGACAAGTATAAGTGACAGAAAGTACAATAACTTTCAAAATGGTTTCAGACAGACCTCAAATGATTTCATTTAATTATAAATATGATTATAGAATGTTATAAAAGTTACCATTGCAATGACTAAACAGGTGCTCAAGTAATGAAATGAAGAAATGCGATTAGTCCGAGGTTTATCATTTACTCTATGTCATTTTAAAACCTGAGAGAAGAGGAAACCTAACAAGAACTGCGTAACCTCCCCTCGGCTGTTATCAAGCCACTGATATGAGTCAGAGTAAGCAAGACAAGAGATGGCATTCTTCTCTTGATTGATGTGCCAATTTAAACTAGTTCCAGAGCCGATTTAGAGCAGTATGCCACTGGATAGTTCCCAGTATCCCTCAACTACAAATAGAGAGACGTTTTAGTCTCGCTTAAATAACTTAGCAAAGCTCTTGAGGCCTTTATTTATAGCAATATGTACTTCCTTCATCTAAGCGTGATTCCACACAATGTTTATGTGGAACTATTTGGAAATCTTAAAATAAAATCTCCTGACATTTCACATTCCATGGAACCAAACCAAAACTTCCGTTTTCTCCGACTGAGATGTTCCAATCAGAATTAACGTCAGAACCTATTTTGAAGGTAATTTAAGACTGTGAGAATGGCCACCTTGCACTTCCCACGATTTCGAAACCTTTGGGTTGACCTACATGTTCTAAAATAAATTCAAATTTGAACGACAGTCATTTTCGATATTTATCTGCCAACAATAAAATAAAATAGAACATTTTCGAAAGGGTCCACTGTTTCAGGGTTATAAAGAAATAACGTTTTCTCTGTACAGAGAAAAAAAATTAAATTTACACAAAGGTAAATGTTGGTCAATTATACATAATCAGAAACGAACAATTTACAAAAAATGAATTACGTTTTATCTAGGAGGAGAAAGAAAATATTCCTGAGAAAGAAATATTTATAGGCAACTAAATATAAATGCTCCGCAATATCCGCTACAAATTTAGAGTTCGCTGGCATGTGACTATTAAAGTGAATTCAACTTCTGGAGACCAGACAGCGAATCTGACTCCTATAATAAAAATCGAAAAATATAATAATAATAATAATAATAAAAGAAAAAAAAGAAGTAATCTCAGTGCCCAAAAAATAAGAAATTCTTATTTTATTATTGACATTTTAATTACTTTGTGATAACGAGTTCAGAACACTATCACGCGGAATAAAATAGATCAGATAACAAATACCCGGGGTATTAGTTTGAACTTGTATACGTAAGATAATTTAAGAAAATATTAAGCAGCTAAGAACTATGTCTTCAAACAGTCAGCTGATTTTATTCTTCCAACATCGATAGTCGAAAGAAGTATAGTCAAATGAATAAATTAAAATCTTTGATAACAATTATAATAATAATTAATAAATGATTAATAATTAATTGTAATTTTAATGATTGTCAATTAAATTAAAACATATTGTGTTTAATTTTTTTTTTGTTTACTACTTTCTGACTGATTTTACTAATTGTATATTTTCTAAGATTTTGCGTTCAACCATATTATTTTCTTATAGAAGAAATTGTCGGTGGTTAGGTAGTAGGGAATCTAGATGAAACTACATTTTTATACGAAAATTATTTTCATTTTTGCCGAGGTTTCGGCTTGAAATTGAAGCCTTCATCAGTGCGATGAGAAGAAGTAGAGTTATGACTCATGGATGTGCTATCATTTATCTTTCAGAAATTTCAACGGTCAAAGAGAACCTCTTAATATATTATTTTCTTTGTCTGTAATGTTCACATTGCCAAAATCAAATTTCATACTTATATTTACCTGCACGATGTGCTAAAGTCGCTTTCTCTATAATGCGTCAATTGTGAATATGAAATAAAATTATTGAAAACCACAGATTGCACAGGAAGACAGAGATGTGAAATGTGTGATAAGAATGCAGAATGAATCAGCTAAAGCATGTATTGATATTGGAAATTCTATAAAAAGATTAGAACGATAGATGAATCAAAGATCATACTGAGAATGATGATTCAGGCAGGTACTTACTTCATAGCAAACATTCATGTCATAATAGGAATAAAGGAGACATAACCTACTTTACTACTTAAATTCAAGTTCGATAGCCGGCAAAATCCGTTCACCGGAGAAACATTCGGGGGGAAAACGCAGTGTAAAAGGTTTAGCGTTAATGGGCTTTCCGGGAAATCCGGAAGTGCCGACAAGAAATACTCACTTTTCAAAACCCATTAGTCACGAAAATAATGGTGGTTCCAATTTGTGTGTGTATTTACATTTATGTACGTATGCAAGTATAAACACATGAGTGTGTGTGTGTCTTAAACCGACAGACTTCGTATATCTATGAGGAATCGAAAAACTTAGTCAAAAAGTCCTTTGGCGGTTTTCTCGTTTTCGTTTAGTTTTTTGAGAAAACCCCTCAAAAACGTGCTTTTTAGGGACAGATCCAGATTTATCGCTTAAACGAAGCGTTGTACGAAAAAACATCTCAATACGAAAGTTGTAGCTTATTAAATTATCTTTAAGATTATTTTTTCCAGTTTTGAGTTCCACGCGCAGAGGGTTCGTCATATCAAAAAATGTCTAACTCTCTATGGAACAAAATGTCCATTTGATGGGTATTATTAAAATATTCAAGCTAAGACGCTGAACTTGGTCAAATCTTAAACATAATTTAATAAGCTAGAACTTTTGTATTGAGGTGTTTTTCGTACAACGCTTCGTTTAAGTGATTAATCGGGATTTGTCCAAAAAACACGTTTGGTTTTTTTTTTCGTTTTTCTTGAAAACGAAGCGGAAACGAGCAAATGGCCAAAGGACGTTTTGACTTAGTTTTTCGATTCCCAATGGATATACAAAGTCTGTCGGTTTAAGATTGGGACACCCTGTGTATGTGTATGTGTGTATATATACAAATTTATAGTTTGCAGTTAAGGCATTCTTAAAGCAAATTCAAATTTCGATAGCGAGACATGTACATAATTTCAATACAAAAATTTGGAAATGCAAACAAACAACTGTTCAAGGCTCCATTAATGCAAAAGTGTGGACATCCTGAGAAATAAAATATCTGAATTCTATTAAAAGTGCACTGTTGAGAACAAGCCACTACTGCAGAGCAGCTTGCTCTCCTTGAAGATTGGGAAAGTGAACAAGGCAAGGTAACCAATCTTACCGCTAAGGCAGTTGCAGCAAGGACCAAGGCACAATGTATCATCGAATCATTTAAGGAAAAGATCCTTCCACCTCTTCTCCGGTAAGGGGTTTCTGCATCGGGGCACAGAACAAATTAATTTATAACACTATTGGACTTATAAATGACCAAAATATGCTTTTATTATCAAAAATTTTCCTTTCCATTAAACGTCGGTAACTACATGTCTAACTATCGAATATGCAAAATCTCGTTTTTCAGATTCGAGACTTTGCTCTTGGTTTTTGGACGATAGGGCTTGGCGCAAATTGTCACAACTCTAACCCCTTTAGAATAACCTTTAATGCCTTAAATAAAGTATCGAATAAGGCCATTTTTCAATGTATTACTTCGTCAATAGATAGAATATGTTCGTTCTCTAGTTTGCTCCGATTCGCATATTCGATAGTTTGAAATGGTAGGGACGATATGCCAATACTTCCATTAAATTTCAAAAAAGTCCGAGTCGCAGAAACTGAGTGTTCTTAGCACGTTTTTCAATTAATATTATGGATTTAAAAGACAAAACCTTCCTGCTATTTTTTCTATGCCAATAAACTCATTTTACTCAAAAAACAATTTAATAGAAACCAGAAATTGAGGAATAAGTGATTGAGGAGACCACAGGAAGAAAAGGGGTAAAATATCAACGGCAAACAAGATTCTTGGCCGACAATTGCCAGCAATGGAACGGATTCCTAGTACATCCGACTTTTGTCGAGTGCCCTTTACTATTCGATCAACGGCAAGATTAAAAGAAGGAAAAAAATATTAAAAAAAAAGAAAAAAAAAGAGAACAATATGTTCTTCTACTTCTACAAAAGTAACAAACTTTAGTATTAGTTTGGATGAATGACGTTAGCCGTGTTTTTCTTTAAAATAGGTAATGTTAGCGACTTGAAAATGGTTTCTTTCCCTATGCCCAATTACTTATTAAAGCTGCACTATGAAACGCAAAGCTGTTCAATTTGAGAATTATTTGAGCGAAATCCGCTGGAAAAAGGGTGTTTCGGTGGGCGTATTCTTCGGACTAAAGAATTTGACTTTCCGATATGGACTAAGTACATTTGTACCAAATTTCACCAAGTCGGCACATTTACAACACTTTGTTGACCGGTGTTTGCGTTTCAGCCACTAGGCGGCCATTAAACAATTTTAACACTGTCATAGTGTTCTATGCCATCTGTCCCTTAAGGCTTTAGCGCCTTAAATTTGTGTATTCATATTTCAACGAGCGGTATGTTCTTGACATATGGGTTCTAAAACATGGACATTTCAAGGTCGGACTTCCCGATTACGTCAACAAGTCAAGATCACAAGAAGGAAATGGGCTAAGAATTTAACTCTTTAAGCGACAGAGAATGAGGATTTGTTTTTAATTGAATTTACTTCAATGTTTATTACGACAGGATGAGCAGGAGCACATGCATTATTGATTATTGATAGGACAGAGAGAACTAACTACTCCCCATGAGAGAAGATGGTATGCCGTCGAAGGCCCTATTAAGATAAATGCCAATTAGCTACCGACAATCTAGCTCATCAGCTGAGTAATGTTGAATCACTTCACTGGGAACAAGGAAGGCACTGTATAGCTACCAACAGTTTATTCTGCGGGCAACACGTGGTTGTCATCTCGCACATCAAGAATTTTCTAGCCCTAAGAATAGTACATCTTTAACTTTTTTTGCCCTGGATAAAAAATACATATAAATTCACATGAGTTAAGACAGTAGGTTGAATTTATGTTTATATTGTCAAGGGTCGTGGGTTTGACTCCCACTAGGAGTGGTGGCTTTTCTAGGGGAAAAAAGAAAGAAAAAACATCAGCTCTATCCTGGGTAGAAAAGGGTGGTGACGTTGACCTATAGATAACCCGTCCCAAAATTCTGGTTTAGTTATAAATGAACGTTATATATATATAATGTGCTCTTAGCGGCCGTAATTTTAAGTCTTTCATTGTGCGTCGGAGGTTATTCCTATATTTACGAGATATTGCCCCAGTTAATAATATTTTTACATCCTCCTTTTGAAAGTACAACGAATGGCAGCGGAACTAGATATCTCTGTCCTAGGAAACCCGAGTTTCCTGCCGTCTCAGCTGGTCTCTTCAGTTACCAGTCTTAACTATCCAAAAACAAAACAACAAAAAAACAACTTCAAAATAATAAAATGTTAAGCAAATTTTAGCTTTCTTTACTCACTGTGCTAGAATATAAATTAAGTATTATTATCATCGAAATGTTTAAGATGAGAAGAAGCAGGAAGCTCAAATGAGAGGTCAAAAAGTCTGACTCACAGGAACTGCACAAACTCAGAAAAAAAAAAAAAAAAAAAAAAAAAAAAAAAAAAAAAAACTAGAGGGGCCAATATTTTAGAGGTCTCACGGCATACGGCACACTAAGGAGATAGTCTGGTCAGTACTATGCTCCGACTGCCTGATTTTCCCGATTGCAGGTACCTATTAATCAATTAATTGCATAAAGTTCTTAGTCCTATCTAATGCAGAGTGTCTACTACTTTCGTGAGCGAATTTCATTACTTTTCCATGACATTTTCATCACTTGAAATGCAAATTTCATGCTCATTAAAAGGAAAATAATTTCACTTAAAAAGAAAAAGCCTTAACTTTTAGCTTAAAAATGTTTGTAACCTTACACGGATTACCGTGGTATCTATAAACGTACAATTTAACAAAATTAAAGAAACTGTAACAGTGTTGGGCAAAAATCATTCAGAATAATGAATAATGAATAAATTTGATATTTCATTCTGAATAATGAATAATTTTTCATTCATTATTCAGTGAATCAATGAATAACGTAAATTTATATTTTTATTCATTATTGAATAAAAATGATTTATTGAATGAAAATTTTTATTGAATAAAAATAATTGATTTGAATGAAAATTTTTATTGAATACAAATTATTTATTTGATTGAGATTTTTCGTTAAATACATCAAATGTTTTCTTTCTTTTAATGGAAACTATATATTTAAGTGATACTGTTTACTGAATATACATACTGTATATATATATATATATATATATATATATATATATATATATATATATATATATATATATATACAGTATATATAAATATATAGATAAAAAAAATCAGTCAATGAATAACTGAATAAATGAATGAATTCTTATTCAATAAAAATTTATTGAATAATGATCCAACCCTGTTATTCATAGAATAAAAAATTATTCAATGTATGAATAACGTAATCAATGAATAAATTATTATTCAATAAAAATTTATTTGAATGATCATTGAATAAAAAATTTATTGAATAATGCCCAACTCTGAACTGTAATACATATAAGTGTATAGTTACATTAATTTTAAAATTGAAGAAACGATGATAGCAAACGTTTGAGAATGAATATGGAATTACTAGCCTCAAAAATACTGGTTGTAGAAGAATTCAAAATTTCTACAAATAGTACTAACTAAATATTTATGGTAAAGTACATAATTTAGTAAAACGAAGAGTACACAATTTCAATATTTAAGTCTATATGAAAAATTATGAATATGAATAAATAAAAATAAAAATGTATGGAAATAATAGATAATGTCTCCAAACCAACAATTTTTGCGAAGAGTCTTGTTTTTTCGCAGTTTTGGATGGCCAGCTATTTCGCCATTGATATGTAAATGTTAGTACAAAGCAATCTAAGGGGGAGTAAGGGGGTGCGGAGACTGAAAGAATGCGCCTCCGAACGATAACGGCGACAATTGCAAATGGGAGGAAGTCTTGGGATTACGTTAGAATCCTCTAAAACATGGTTTCAACATTTATCTAGTTTTGTGATTTTCCTGCCCTATTTTGAATTTTCATGCAGTAGACACCCTGTAATATTCTTGGTCAAACATTCATAACTATTTTGGAGGAAAATATTCGCTAATAAACTAATTTTACGAACTATGAATGACAAATTTTGAACACCTGCAACAAAAAAGTACCCTAATCTTAGATGAAATACTCGACTTCCGCTCGTTCTTAAGAAAAGCTGTATTGCATACACCAAATGAAGGGTACAAGGTAAAATCCCAGAAGTCTAAATCTCTGCTACAAAACTCCTTCAGATGGTTTCTCCTTCGGATTTGGCAGTTTTGGATAATAATTTATTTATTTTATGATGAGCTTCGTAATGATAGCGATGAGCTCATGATAAAGTTAGTGACACGTTCCTTGTCCAGTCAAGAAAAAGAAGAACAAAAACAAAACAAAACAGTACCACAACATTAGGAATTAAATAAACAAACTATTTTAGTGATTTCCTGTTGTGCAAGTATGCTTATAAATCATATACATATACATATGTATATAATTCATTGATGTCTACATAAACATGAATGTATATTCAAACATAAATAAAAATAAGGAGAAGAAAAAATAAATAAATTGAACAGGCAATACAAATTATTGCATAGTTTGTGTGTATCTGAAAGCTAAATAAATAAGAAAAAAATAAATAATAAAATATATATATATATATATATATATATATATATATATATATATATATATATTATTATAATAAAAGGGGTGGTTAGAAGTAAGTTCTGGTAAATACTATTTATATTTAGTTATATTTGTTTAAAGTTTTAAAATGTTCAAATATTTTGTGGATGTATGGACTACCTTCAGTCAATAAGTCGTGAAGGTCGTGAGAAATGTCTAAGTCACTACGCAGTCTACAGTCTGTCAGTATGTGTTTAATTGTCAAACTAGCACAGGTTGGTCTCTGCTTGTTTTCCATTAAGTAAGAATGGGTTAGATGGCAGTGTCCAATAAGAAATCACTTGTTGTAGTCAAAATCACTTCTTCACGTCTAATTCGGTGTTCATTTGACCAGGCTCTCGTAGTGTTTTTAATTTCTCGTAGTTTCGAGTCTGATCTCTGCCAGTCTAATTCCCATTCTTTGAGGACCTGTGCCTGTAATGCTGTACACATGTCTGATGTTGTCAGTATGTTTATGTCTATAGTCTGTCTTTTTGTCGCCTGTTTTGCCGCTAAGTCTATACTGGTGCTTTGTGGTACGTCTTCATGTCCAGGTAGCCATATTCTTGTTATGATTGGGTTTGTACTGTAGATGTTTTCCAAGGAGAGTAAAGCACTTAAAGGAATCCGTACATATAGTGATTTTGTCTTCTTGTATAGTATTGATGTTTGTCAGTGCTAGTAATATTCTTAGTAGTTCTGCTGTGAAGACTGTGGTTTGTTCAGGTAATTTCATCTGGTATGTTGTATTGTCTACTATTGCTGCAGTCCCAGTGCCGTATTTTGTTTTGGATCCATCAATGTACAGGTACATTGTGTCTAAGTTCTGTTTTATTATGGAATTAAACATTGACTTGTAAAATATTGAGGCTGTCGGGTCGGTTTTACTGTACTTTGTCAACGTCAAGTCAATCCTTAAGTCCTTGACTCTCCATGGAGGAATGTCTGTAAATGTATTCGTGTAAACAAGTATTCTTGTTAGTAAAGAGTACTTTCCACTTTCCTTTAATCTCACAATTAGTGGTTTTACTTTTGCGCGAGATCTCATGTTTTGGATAATAAGCCCAAGGAGGGAAGTAAAATTCGCCTGGACGAAGCCTGCCAACAGCTGGTGTATGGTCAGCTTTTTCTGGTCATTCTTGTTGCAAGGTCGCGGGTTAGAGATCATTAGAGAGCTGATGGACGCACCTTTATCACGATGGAACATGAGACTAGGATGTGTCACATGAATTTATTTAAGCTTTGGGGGGAATGACGGCTCGAGAAACATTTGTCCGCTCGTTCCAGGTTTGTTTCTAAAGGATTCAAGCAGTCATTCAGGAATGTTGTCGGAGCAGTGAGTTCGATGGTTCGAAGACTGTAAGTTATTCCTTTGCAGCCCTCGGAGTACCGGTTTCCTACCCTGTACGTATAATCATTCAATGATTGGAGGCATTTCGCCTGTTCTAAGAAGCTCATTGGATCCGGAACCCTCTAAAATTTTGAAATTTGTTGCAATCTTCTTTTCGACTTAATGCTGAGTTACCGGGGTTCCCCCTCCCCTGTACCCTTCAAATAAAACAACCTTGTTTATCATTTTGCGTTTCTCGTTTTATTTACAAATTCATTTTGCTGCTTAAAGCAATAAATAAACAAAACAAATAAAACTGAGAAACAAAAAGAAAAAAAAAAAGCCATTCAAAGGAACGAAACCATCAGTTTCGATGTTTTAGGCTCTGAGGTCAAAGAAAAGGAATATTTCTGATTTGATCATCCAGAAATATTATTTTCCTCACAGTACTCACAACACGACCCCGAACTCAATTCAATATTTCATATATATATATATATATATATATATATATATATATATATATATATATATATATATATATATATATATATATATAGATATATATATATATATATATAGATATATATATATATATATATATATATATATATATAGATAGATATATATATATAAAAAGATATATATATATATATATATATATATATATATATATATATATATAAGATAGAAACACAAATGAGGTTCATTACTGACTTAAGCGAGTATAGTAGGTGTTGACCTGTATAAAGGGGAGTTTTTTTGTTTTGTTTTTTGCGTAAAATAAAAAATACTTCTAAACTGGATAATCCACACTTTTCCTAACCGTGATAGAGTGATAAGTAGTCTTCTTGGAATATTATCAATTAAAGAAGCCGTAGAACCTAGGGCGTTTTGCTTTACGTCACAGTATTACATCACAAATTACCGTATTTAAGAAAATTATTGAAAAGTTCAAATATTAAATGGTTCAAGAATTTTTCTCTTAAGATCGTAAAATGAAAAGGAAAAACGCCTGGGGTCCATAAAACCAATTTCAAGGCTTAACATTTTACCTACAACAAATATTGCTCTTCGAGCAATTACAAACGAAAAATAAGTTTTCATTTTTTCCTACTTATTTTATATCGACATGAGAGCAGGTTCTCGTCACGTGGTAGGGAAGGAGAAGAAAAACTTGGAAAATTGAGGCTTAAGGAACAATAAGTTACGCATCAAATATTTTGTTGTAAAACGTAAGATAAGCTTTCTACGTTCTCAAAAAATATGTTTCTCTAACAATTATGGAGATGCTTTGCTTTGCAACCAGCCGCACATACTTTAACTAAATATTTTTTAGGTATAATCCAAAAATATTACTACTTTTAGAACATTCAATTGAAAGCATTTATTTTGAAAACCTTCTGCCTAGGTAACGAAACTGTCTACCTATGTAGATATCGAACAAGTTAGAACTTCCCTCTCCCACTATATATATATATATATATATATATATATATATATATATATATATATATATATATATATATAAAATCAGCCCCGGTACAGGTCAACCCAGTGAAGGTGACTAAAACTGCCTTTTTATTTTTCTTCGAGTTGCTCTAGAGAGCGAAACTTGTTTCTTCCAGACAAGGAAGCTTTATGCTTGAGCAGCTACAGGATGAGTCACAGCCAGCCAACTTACAACATCATGTAGTTAAGAAGATAATAAAACACTCCAACTGACCACAGGCTCCAATTTATTACAGGCAATGAACACAAATTAACGTATATGTGAATTTTTAACTGTTGAGAAAGGTGTCTTTGAGAACATACTGAAAGTACTGATGGTTGGGAAGGGAGCAATGCAAATGGTGGTGGTGGTGGAGGGATCCATAATTCGAAAACTATGGTCCCTGGCGAAATATACTCGCACATTTATTAAATTAGTTATTGAATAGTGACCCCTGTTATGTCCCTGTTACATTAGGAGAAAGTTAAAAAAAAAAAAAAAAAACACGTGATGACACGGGCCTGACAGTGGAGGATTTACTTGCCTACTTAGGTTGCAAATTGGTTTAAGAAACGCTCGAAATTACGCACTAAAGGTGTGAAAAAGCTAGAGCATCATATTTATTTGTTACTCGTAATACTGTTTAATCTAACAACGAAAATAATGATTCAAATATTCTACAAAAAGTCACAAGTTATTGACGACACTTTCTCTTATAACAAATTACTTATTCTAACGACTTATTTTCGAAGGCTATCAAAACGAACCGGGTTTGGAATATATCTATTTCAGTGGCTACCTTCAGGATAGCTATAGACCACAATCACTTACAGAGCTATTTACATAAGATTGGTTTAGGAATTCTCCAGTATGTCCACTGTGCTCCCAGGATGACGGGACTGAAGATAACCTTTCACATAGCACAGTTCTGCAGGCGGAAACTGAAGACGACAACACAGAAGGACACGCACGGCTTTAATGGGTGACACGGCGTCGAATGGCAGAACAGCCAAGGACGGGCGTTGGATGAAGAAGAACAAGAATATATGAGGGCCCCAGTAGCAAAGGGGTCTAAGTGACATTTTTGAAAAAAAATGAGTTAGATACAGGAATGGGTTGTGAAAACCGTAATGTTGTGGGCGGTAAAGAGATCCAAGTGATTTTCTTGACAGTTGCTGCCATCTACCTTGTGTTGTCTTGTATTGTCACTTTTGTAATGTTACGCCCAGAAGGAAACTAAGGGGCCTATGAGCGGATTCTCCAATTATTTTCCACATTAATCATAAACCGGATGATGTACCTTTTATGTATCATCGGTAATAAAGAGCTAAGTGCCTGAGGATTCGTCAAGTATGAACGGAACTGTAAAAATCTAGTTTTTGCTATTATCACATATATTCAACTTAGATTCCATTTTCCTCAAATCGTTGAGTTTGTCACTTAGATGCCTTGACTTCTGGGGTCCTCATATCTATTGAGTAATAACGAAGTGAATCGACGAATAAGCGAAACACCTCGTCCTGAGAATGAGAGGGAGCTGTTATCTGCTCTTTCCAGAAAGATTTAGCAATTGCTAACTTTCTACACCTTTCCAGTGCAATTGGATAATACTCCTTCGAAACTGCGTGCTTAGAAAGATAGCTGCATATTCACAATCGCACAATCATGCTAAAGGAGGAATAACTCTGTTGCTATAGTTTTCTATATTCATTCATGAAAACACAATGAAATAGAAGTTTCCGAAAATTGGCTACAATATTAGTTGTCTACTTATCAGCAAGAATTAAGCTTTAAAAACATAGTGCACAACAGCGAAAACCATCTGTTACTTTTTTAAGTTTTGTCATCTTGTTTGTGGACTAAGTCTGATAGAGCGAAGTTGTAATGTCACGTCAGAGGTGATATAGAAACGACAACGGTTACATAGATAGAATCCAGAACCCAATAAGGGAAAAGCAACTCGACTTTAAGATATATTAAGGATAGCGGTTACTATTTAAGAAGAATTAAATGTAAGAGGGTATATATTAAGTTTTTTTTTTTTTTTTTTTTTTTTTTTTTTTTTTTTTTTTTTTACGGCGCATCGACAAATCGTGGCCATTAGCGCCGACGTCCAGGGTTCAGCCAGGAATTTTCTCAGCGAGCCCTGAGATGAGAAAATTTCTGGCGCCGGTGGGGATCGAACCCACCATCTCCCGCTTATGAATCTAGCGCGCTAGCGACTAGACCACGGGAGAACCCTATATATTAAGTAATTTAAATATTGAGATATTTAAAAAAATAAAATAGAAGAAAGACATCTTTCCTCAGGAGCTTTTTAAATTAAGCAAATTCGTAAGCTTCAAGGAAGATTACGACTACAAAATCCGACTCACTGGAACTGCATCGTCTTAGCAGGTTTTCGTTAGCGAAGACTAGGAAAGCGGTGGCTAGTGTAATTAGGAAAGCGTAGAATAGAAAAAAATGTTGTCTTAATCTTTTGTAAAAATTCAAGCACGTGTAAAGAATATATCCAAAAATCTCAAGACAAAACTAGTTGTTTTTTTGTTTTTTTTTAATTTTCCTCGATAAAGGTTATAGATATAGCTTTGAAAATGGCTTCATTAGATTCCCCAGGACATATTAGTTATAAATCGTCTACCTGTACGCCTGGTAATGCAAAAACTTAAGTGCTCTTCTATAACAAATAATAAAAGCTGATTAAATTTGCTACAAGTTCTATCAATAAAAGAAAGGACCTCCCCCCCCCCCCCCCCCCGGCTCCAACGCTAGAGGGGGGGGGGGGTTGATATATTCAACTCCTAACGAAGTGAAAAATTTCCATCAAAAACTGTTCGTTGCCTGGACTGTAAATATAATATATATATTGTATTATTTATAATTTCTTTCTTAGATCATTGAGTATCGATTATTCGTTGCTAAGCGTCTAAAAAAGTCAAGTAGACAGACGTTTTATACCTTAAAATATTTCCTTAAGAGAAACGTTATAGCTTCGAAGAGTATAAGCATTTATTTTAAGACAGGAATCATTTCTAGGTACTGAATTAAATAAAATAAATGTTAACTTTTGAAAAGATAATAAAATAAAATAAAATATTAAATACCTTTCCAGTAGTCTTCTGTTGATCTGGTGAATTCCTTGCTAAATCTCATTATTGTTTGAGAATTGTGTTTACTGTTTCAAATGTATGAATGTTTTCGAGCAATCATAACTTAAAGTCATCGATTTGTTATAAATCGAATCGGAAGTTCTAAAAAAAATAAAATAAAAAGATTTTGTCGTAACTTCTAATAATATGCATTATTAATGAGCAATAAAAATGTCTATTATATAAGCCAAGCTTCGATGAGAAGGGGGATGATGCTAATTTGTCGCTGAGAGTAGGTCAAGGAGAGAGGAGAACTATCCTAGGCATGCAGAGGAGGCAAGAATCATGGTGAGGTTCCACTACAACACCAAGAAGACAGGGAAGTGGTTAAGATGTTTCCAAGACATACTTCTCATTTCCGAGTAAACAATAATTATTTACACGAATCCTCCAAACAAACCGGTTTTGATCCGTCATATTACCGACTAAAGCTGTATTTAAATTAATGACCTTAAAAAATATAAAAATAAGAGCTTAAAAAGTTAAAATGCTTAGGGGTTTCTATATATTTTTTTTTACATTTAATTATTTTTTTATTTTATTTCCGAAAATTCTCAAAGCCAGAATATAAATAAATGTGCCAAACATTGGAAATTGTGTTTTTTTCCATTAAAACTCTCGTTACGTAATGACAATTTCATAACAGTTTCAAGCAGAATAAAACAGATCATTCCAATCCTAGAAAAAGGGTTACTGTGTTACATATAAACGGACATTAAAATTTAAACAATATATTTATTTTTAAATTGTGTAATAAATATCCTTTCTTAACGGCCATTAAAACAGAATCCCTGTAATAAAGTATGAACAAAAAAACTATTTTTGTATGATCTTAAAAGTACAAGGAATACTCTAAGGCAATGATAAATTCACAATACTTTTTGTAATTGATCATTGCACTCGTTTAACTGTTTTTTTTTTTGTTGTTTTTTTTAATGTTATCAAGTATTAATGTAGGGACAATGGTCACAACGTTCAGCAATATTAGAAAGTTATTAATTTGAAAAATGTTATTTTTTTCGCTGATACCGCAATTGTAAAATTATTATGGAAAAACTATTATATAGATTTAAAAGAACGTTATTGATTTGTTTTTTTCTTTAATCGCCATTTTATTCCTAGAATATGAAGGTCCTAAATACAATTGAAGTAACCGAAAAAAATTATTTAAGAAATGTCTGTTTTTCATCTTTTTTTCTCATACATATAGCTATTTTGCAGAGCTGCGATTAAATTGTATACTGGAACATTACAGGAAATTTCGTTACAAATGTTTTAATGCCTTGAGGAGGTCTCTAGCATCAATTCTTACGGATTTCGAGCGAAAAAGTACAAAAAGGAAAAAAAAAACAAAAAAAAAACGTGCTCTCTAGATTTTGTTTATTTATATTTAAAAAAAAAAAAAATAAAATAACGTTTAGGGAAATCTTATATTTACGCATGCGTCTATTGCGTGCCTTCACTCGACATCCAACTTAAAACAGATTCGTCCTGGACTAATAGAAAAATGGATATTGCTAAGAAATCTCATTAACGCTTTAAAAAAAATTGTATGGATTAATAATGTAGTAACTGATGACCAGCAACATAGTCGGCTAAAGCAGGCTACACACGGTCAGGCAAATCTGTCAGTTAGACCAGAACAGTCCGCCTGAAAGCCGGTCGCGTGAACGTGTATATATTCCGGCCGCCTGAACAGTCTTATCTAAATAACGGCTCTAAAAACAAACTTGATAATATTGATGGTCGCACAGATAAGCAAGACCCTCACATGATAATAGGCAATTCTTTCTTTAACTATGAGCAAACAGTATTCAAATAATAATTAGACGATTTCGACCTCTGTCCATTCAGTAACATTTTCAATGAAAGAGAACTTCTGTTTCTAGTGAATAATAACATAATAATCTTTGCATAATAACAATAACCTTTGCGACTACTCGTCAAAACATTATGAAGCAAAAGCTCTAAGGAGAATTCGCAGCATTCGACTATGATTGGCAACAATTGATCCCAATTGACAATGAAAAAGTGATAGCGGAATAACCCACAAATTGAGTCATATTACTCTTCCCTCCAACAATATCATGAAGTTTAAATTTCACCCTCTTACAAAACATAAACTGCGCAATATAATATATATATGCACACATATTCAATAGGTGGGATCAATGAATATTTCAAATTTTTTTGCAAGAGCGAAACATTCCTTAAATGAGATCGCTCAATCCAAATTGCATCTGAACCATTTTAGTAGGAAATTTAATAAGCTTTCGACTAGGTACGTTACATTTACTAGGTTATTAGACCTGCTTCGAGATATATACGATATTATCCAAAAACCATAAGAAAAGTTTACGAAATGCAATGATCTCCGAATAAATGATTAGCTTATCAGCTGCTCAGCTTCCGTAGATATGATAGCTGAGAGTCTCCAAGGAATGAGAATTGATTCCTTGAAAAAGCTTCAACCGAATCATAGCATACATAGGCTTTGGACAATGTTGCAATGTTGGTTCTCTTCGTAAGTTTTTATACTCTAGGATTTTTTTTTTTTTTTAGGACTTTCCGAAAGAATGTCCCGTTCTTTAGGCATTCTGGCCTATGAATCGAGGTTGAACTCATGAAAGAATCTCTTTAAATCTTCATCTAACCTACCTAATTGATAATGTAAAGATTATGCTAAAATTGATGTGGCTGTTTGTGTGCCTCTTAACATAATAGCGACCACTTTTTTGCCTTTTCGCCACGGAACTTGGCATACGGCATTCCCGTAACAAATGTTTCGGACAATTGAGTTCGTTAACTAGCAAAATCAATCCAGCAGGAGGGGGTTATTACGGACACAAATTATTAATATTCCCATACCGGACTTTATTTTTACTTCCCTACAACAAAACTCGACATGTGTTAACTTTTTTTACAGCGTTTCGACATCTAGGCCATTAGCGCCGACATCCATGGTGCAACGAGGAATTTTCCAAAAGAGCCGTGAGATAAGAAAATTCTTGCTGGCGATGGGAATCGAACCCATCATCTCCCGCTTATGAATCTAAGGCGCTAGCCATTAGACCACGGGAGACCCCTCATAATTTATGTAGTATACATTTTTTAAAAAAAATCAAGAAAATGAAGTATTTCATCCTTAGAAAAATAAAACATTATTTTTGATCAATCCATAATCCAATATAGGGTTGTCCAAATTTGGCCGGAAATAATGTAGATAAAAAAGAGTGAGCTTGAAGCTCTTAAGCACTCTCTCTCTCTCTCTTAAAGAAGTGCTCATTAATATTCATAAGAGGAACGACGCCGTAAAAGCCCTGGCGTCGTAGAAAAGAAATCGGCGAGGATTGTGTGCGGACAGGTGGCTGTTGAATACCCCAGTAGACCGTGACACTACACAAATAAGGCAAACAGCCTCCAGACTCCCTATACTTCCTCCGTCCTTACTTAGATCACCATGCTCTGGTCAGCATCAGTTAGGCCTATTACACAACTTTTTAGATATTCTACACGATGTCCACAAGAGTAGCGTAACTAAGTATATCAGTAAGGAGGGACGTATACGCTGCATTCCTAAAGAATTTGCTAAAAATAATATATATAAAATTACATATCTTCCTCATTAGTTGTGCAAAAGGTAATATTTCATTTGAGGTTTTCAAAATGTTAAAAAAAAAAAAAAAAACCGAACGAAAGCACTTTATATATTTGAGATATCTATAAAATATTTTTGAAAGCCTGGTTGCCGTCATTACAAAAAAAAAAAAAAAAAACAAAAAAAAATCAAGTATTTCAGCACTTCGTTTGGGTTTTGCAACAAATTGAAAAATTATAGTTTTTTCGATAAAACTCCAATTGCGAAATTATTATGGAAAAACTATAGATTTGATTAAAACGAAATTTGGAAGGTTGTTTAATTATAAAATCAACATTTTTTACCTAGAATACAAAGGATCTAAATGCATTTTAAGTGGCCGACAAATTTATATAAAAAATGTCTATTTTTCATATTTATTGCTATTTTGCTATCCATATTAGCAGTTCTGAATCATGAAATATTATAAACAATTTTATTACAAATCTTTTAACGCCTTGGGACGGTGTCTGGCATGAATACCTTTGGAGTTATTAGTGAAAGAATTACAAACCAATGTTTAAATTAAAAAAAAAAAGGGGGGAGATGGATATGGATTGGGGATTTTTCTATCTACGCATTATTATTTTTTTATTTTAAACCGTTTCAAAGTCTGGGATATTAGCGCCACGCGATGTACAAGTTGTCACCCATTCAGGTACTATTCACGCACGACGTTGCGTCACTTCGGTGATCCACGGGGACCGGTGTATACAATGTGGCTTTGGCCGATGGCTCCCAATTCTTATTCTCGCAAACATTGGCTTGCGCACTCTCAACATCTAATTGTATCAACGTTTTTACAGTGCCGGGTCTTTCGCATGACTGAGCAACTTAATTTTTTTTTTTTTTTATTCATGTTTTATTCTCCAGACGTTTAAAATGAACAGTGTTGGGTGAAGGAAGGATTGATTTTTTAAAGAGCTCCTGTGAGTCATCAGGTGTCTGTGACTAGGAGGGCACTGACCAATACGGAATCGAGTCCGTACAACCTCTCTGGTCATTCTACATATGGTCATTCTACTACCTTCTGTCATAGTGCGTTTTAGCAAGTCTCATTCCCAAAGTATTATCATTGTGTGATTGGTAATACTTGGTTTAATGTCTTCAAGTCCTAAATGCCACCAAATGACAAAACAGAACAGATAGACAGCCTGCAGAAGACATTTAGACCTACCTAACTTCTAGCAGATTGTATCCATAACATTAAAAGTTAAAAAAAAAAAAAATAAATAAATATATACACCAAAATTTTATTTGTAAGCTCTTAATTTATTTCCATTTATTTACTTTATTTATTTTTTTAAAAATTGTATACATTTACTTATTATTTTTGTTGGTTTACCTTCCTCTACATTAAGGTCCTTTCGTATATAATCTAATAGCTTTCGTTACTTTTTCCCAAATGAGTTATTATTTTATTTAATGGCTATCGCTTTTATTTAAATTTTAACGTTCATTATAAGTCTCAGAATGAGGACGGGTTATCTATAGGTCATCACCCTTTTCTAGTCAGGATAGGGCTGATGCCTTTTCTTTTCCCAAAGAAAAGCCACCACCCCTAGAGCGAATCGAACCTACGACCCTTGGCACAGAGTGTTTAGTGCTCACGCCTTAACACTTACGGCCACCGGGGCTCCAAACGCTTTTATAAATAGCGACAGTTGTGGTACACAAAGAAAAAAAAATTAACCATGTGTATAAATGAGTATTATTTCAAGAAAAAAATATCAAATGTATTAAAGTCATTTGAACGGAAAATATCGTTTTTTCTCGCGACCGTCACATTATGGCGCAGAGAAACGAAACTAATTACCTTAATATAGAAGAAAACTAATTGAATACTACATCCTATTACTACGTTTTTTAAATGGATACGAGGTGAAATAAAACACAACTAGGTTCACTTCGCACAAGAAAAGTTTCAAGAGCCCTAGAGAGGGAAGCGTAGCACAGGAGAAAAAATCAATACGAAGGGTAAGAAACCAGTGAAGAGCAGGTTAGGTACTCGTGCTCAACACATCTACTTTCAACGGGGAGAAAACGTATCTATGCTTTAACAGTTTTGAATGTATGAATTACTGTATTTCGGTATAATTATTAAAGTTACAGGGAATTCGGTTTTGTTAGGTGGAAATAATAATGATAAGCAAACAGAAACAGCATCCAACTACAATATACGAAAGAACAGAAGAAAAGCTTCAAATATAGTTCCCGAAGAATTTTCCTCAGCAGCCAAGTTTAATTAATTACACAATTGAGCTTAATAAATCATGACCCTACAAAAATAATAGTTCCTGTTTCTAAAAACAAATAAGACACCAACAACAATCATGGGGGAAAATATAGGATTTCATAAACTAGTAGTGGGAAAAAATGGGTGCAATTTATGTCAAGGAAAGTGTGGTTAGCTTAAGGCCAAGTAATTCTCGACTCAAACATGAGATGAAGGCAATAAAAAACACGCATGACTGTTAATATTTCATCATAAAATGCTTCTAAATTTAACATAGAATAGTGTTAATGACTTAAATACACAACAGGTACTACATTCATCTTGAATTAAATATGTACATAAATCAAGGGCCTATTTTCGCTTTATATTTCGAATGTTATTAATGGTGGTGAATTCATAAAACAAGAACAAAAATTAATTAGTGGAATAATCGCCCAGTCCTGATTCAGCTTAGCTTATATTGAAGACAAAATATTTTATCAATAGCTAAGCAAGGTATATGAGCATTATTCAGATAGATTTTACATTTTGGTTCTCAAATTTTACAGAAATAAACTTGAAAATTAATCCACTTTTTTTTTGTACCAATTGAACATACGTGTGATGTGTTTTTTTTTTTTTTTTTTTTTTTTTTAATCGTATGAAGAATATTGAATATTTTTTATGAATATTTAAAAATCAATCACGTAATTCCAAATATCGTCAATTCATGTCGTCATTATACCGGGTCCCTCTACTGGAGCAACATCAGGTGCAGACGTTTCTGGAAGCATTTCAAGTGACATAATACCACCTTCAATGTCCTTCCTAATACCATCTTCAACCCTTCCTAATACCATCTTCAATACCCTTCCCAATACCATCTTCAATACCCTTCCTAATACCATCTTCAACCCTTTCTAATACCATCTTCAATACCCTTCCTAATACCATCTTCAATACCCTTCCTAATACCATCTTCAACCCTTCCTAATACCATCTTCAATACCCTTCCTAATACCACCTTCTGTTCCCTTCCTAATACCACCTTCTATACCCTTCCTTATACCGCCTTCTATACCCTTCCTAATACCACCGTTTATACCCTTCCTAATTCCTTCTTCCATATCCTTCCAAATATCATCTTCCATATTCTTCCTAATACTAGCTTCAATATCCAGCAGAATACTCCCTTCAATAACCATTCGAATATCACCTTTTTGTTTATACGCACAAAGACATAATTTATGTTGTGAATGTTTTTGTGAATACATTTTCATTCACACATTTTAATGTGAATTTATTTGTATTCGTATATTTAAATGTGAATGTTTTTGTAATCACTTGATTTTTTGTGAATATTCACAATTTTTGTGTATATTTCGAATTTTTCCTCTAAATTAAATTTTATTTACAGAAAAATTTGTGAATACAATTTTATTTGCATTTATATATATATGACATACGTGAATACAAATAAATTCGTATTCAATCTTATGAATACAAAATTATTTATATTCGTATTTACAAATAAATGAGGTACACATAAATTCTTATTTTTATTTCTAAATAAAATTATGTCAACTCTAATTACCATCCAATGTAGAGTAGGACGGTAATGATGCGGACGGTAATGATATTGGCTACAAAAATATTTTTAATTTTTTTTCTAAAAGAATTATATTAATAAAAAATATTGTAAAATACGTAGTTTTTGAAGCAGTATTTAATTGTTAGACGAAAAAAAAAATTCATGGATGTTTTGAGTAATAAAATGGGAGACGGTAATGACCAGCAAAATACTCCAATTGTGATTTACCAGATAAAACACATCGCAAAAACTGATACGTACAACATTTCTCTTCTGTACCTTTTGGACAACAAAAATCAGTTTGAGAGAGCTGCTCCAACAACTATTTGGAAACAACTGATAGGTTTTCTCCTTAATTCAAAAAGTCGGACGGTAATGATGTTAAAACTGAGGGACAACTTTAAAGGCGCTCTTGCGAAGTTAGATTTTTTTTTTAATTTATTTAAATTTATATGAATTCACCTTAAATGTTATTATGTTAAAATGAAACATCACACGAGCAAAAAATATAATATCCTTCCCCCCTAAAAAAAAAATAGTAAATTGTAATAAATGTGTCCAGGGCCAGCGGACGGTAATGATTTTGGGCCTATAAAATTAATAATTTTGACATTAAATTTTGAAATTCAGAATTTAATTTTGTTAGCATTAATTTTTCCATTAGTCATTCCAAGAAGAAAAACATTTAAAAAATCTGGCCGTCTTAATTATATCGCCAAGGGACAAGAATGTTAAAACTATTTCAATAATGCTCATATACAGAATTTCGGTGCTTGGAAAAAATTAAAATCTGTATAGACAAATTACTAATTTAACTTTACAGAATAACCCCACACCTAAAGGGGCGATTCAGAATATATTTCTGTTATTAGCTCTGAATGGCGTATTTTCAGTTTCGATGTACATGCTAGGGGACCACCAATAAGATCGTTTGGACCAACGATCGAGTGCTCAAACGAACTGCTGGAGATCTACCTCAATATTGTTAGACCTAGATCGATCGGCTCTGAGAGGCTGCAGTGTGTGTGATACAGGATTGTCGTCAAGGTAGTATGTATCGGGGCATAGATATTAGTTTTCCGCACAATATAATTTTTTTTAGCCAAGGTAAGAGTGTTGGTCTGCTCTAAAATGTTAATGAAAGAACTAATAATTATTTAAAACTCCGAGTTTATTGGGTCTTATAAAACAAACGAGTTGGAATGCCAAAACCTAACTAAAGAGTGACTTTGGACGTTGAAGTGTGGCACTGCATGTCCTCAGCGTTTACCGAGTTCTAAACACATGCATTAAGTCATAATACGTCAGTTAGTCCATTGCGATATTTTGTTTAATTATATTCAATTCAGAAAATGCAGACTCGCACAAATAAGTTGACCCTAACATTGCCAAATGAAGGGCGATTTGCCTTTGATTCGGATATAAAGCGCCAGAATTTTGTATCAGATATCGTGGCTTTGAGATGTACATATGATATAATTTTGGAACGTGAGTCCATATTAAACTGACAGGCTATTTCATCAACGTTTTTACACCAAGAAAGATACTTCAGGGCTATGTGAAGCCAGGGCTTTAAAATTTAAAGCAAATTCTGCACTACATATTCAGCCGTGCATAAAACAATGGTAATTATGACGGAATCCTTATTTTAGAACGTTTTTATTTTTATTTTATTTTTAAAGAATGATCTTCTTTAGTTTATTCATAAGAATAAACGAAAATCATTCGATTTCACTGATAGGAGGTTGATATCTGAATTAAAATGATTTGAATACATTAAAAGTGAAGTGGAGGAGGGGGGAATTGGCAAGTGAAAAGACATCATAACGATTAGATTTCTATTTGCGGTAGCTTTCTCCAGGAGTGAACAGCTAATCAAGAGTAACTCTATAGCACGGAAGTTCTTAGTTCTTTACCCAGTCAGGAAGCAAGAAGAATCAGCCGGAAGGGAAAATTAAGAAAGAAGACCTAGAAGAAACAACCTCTCAAAGTAAATCCCAATTACAGGAGATATTTCTCTTTATCTCGAACGCTTTATTGCCCAGATGTTCCTGGACTACAAAGTCTGTAGGAAGGGTTTCAGCCAGAGTGGACAATTATTGGCCTCCTTCCTCATAAATCCAAGAGTCATTTCCTAATAATATACAACGATATATGGGATATGGGAGAAGGTAGCCCATATAGTGTTGAAAAAAATAATTAACAGAGAAAACAAATTTTTGAGTCCATATCAGTATAAAAATTGTATAACAAGAGTAATATGCTGCACATGACACCTTAGCATTCGAAACACCTTAATAAATGGTAAATAAAAAAAAAAATAAAAAAAGAGTCATAATACGACACGAAACCTAAACCCAAAACAAAATCAATTACAGCCATGAATATTTTGCAAAATTAAAACCAACAAATCGTCTCCATTAGGATTACTATATGTTGAATGAATTGTCTGAGCCAAACTCATATTTATATCATGAATATCTAAACCCCACGAGAGCATAACTCTTCAAATAATATTATATATAGAAGATTTCTATGATATTTAAAGATTTCGCAACTTCATAAAACATTTCAAACGTTATTCAAATATTACTACAGAACTATGATTTTGCCTCACAAAAGTAACTGCCTGAATGAGCAAAATATAAAAAAAAACACGTAATTAAAGTAAAATCGTTAAGAGACAAATAAAATACATTTCTTAATAATAGAGCGTTTGGGAATTTTTTTTTTAAATCCTGCAACAACTGATATTTAATAAGTAACTGCGTATTTTATAAGCCCATAGTTTATTGAGAAAATAAATTGAATTGAACGATTTGATAGTAAACCCTGTAAAAAATTCAAAGATAGTTAATTAAACAGTCATTTCAAAGTGGTAAATGAATTTTTCATTCTGAAAGAAAAGTGTTTTTATGAACACAACATGAAACTCCTAACGAGGGATGATCCCTTTAGATGGCATGCTCAAGTCCATCACGCAGAGAGAAGAAATTGAAAAGAAAAAAGTGCACCAGGAGCTGCATTCTTTAATTGCTACACTTTTTAAAGAATTCACTTAAAATAACCTTATATAAACAAAAAGTCCGTCACGCAGGAGCTGCATAACTAAGCACTTTCCTCAGAATTGGGTAGGGTCGAGTGCATTCCTGAATAATTTGCTTAAAATAACCTATGTAGATAAATAAAACAAAAACATAAATTGTTCTGCTCTTTTGCATTTGTTATAAGCAGCTGTTTCAATTATTAATTTTGTAATTAATTTCCTTCCAGAGTTTTGTGTATGCGGGGCACTACTCTACGTAATTTTTTTTTTTTTGTGTGTGTTTAACGGCGCATCAACAATTTGGCTATTAACGCAGGTCTATCTACAGGTTGCCACCCTTAATAAGTAATAAATACACAAAGCTTCACATTTTCATCTATTGATCTTGATGAGTTTCGAGAACCTACGTATGGCGGAAGAAATCAATTCAAACATAGTACAAAGTAACACCCCCCTTTCAATAGACCGATTTAGTTCATTTCACAACACTTCTTTCTTATTAGATAGCTAGGACGTATAAAGAGTTTCGTAACAATAAAACAGAAATTACGACCGGTATAAGGAAATTAGTAATTCCTGTCCGGAGTAAACCCCCCTTCTAGTCAACCGATTTAGTTTATTTTTACAACGAATTTTTCTCTTCAGTTGACCACAACGAATACCGAGTTTCGTTGAAATATAATAAAAATTACGGCTGGTATTTACAAATAACTACTTTGGCTCCAAAGTAACCCCCCCCCCCCTCCAGATGGACCGATTTTGTTGGTTAACGAACTCGTTCAATCGTTTGATGGGGGAGTACTACATACCAAGTTTCGTTGTGAAAAAACAAAAACTCTGGCCTGTATCGTGTTAACGGACACATATATAACTGCTCTTCTATATTTTCGACGAACAGCAGACTTAATTATTATTTTTTAACTTAATTCTTAGAAGTGAGATATTTTCAAGGCCTTCAAAGTGTGTTAAGGCGTGAGCACTTAACACTCCGTGCCAAGGGTCGTGGGTTCGATTACCACTTGGGGTAAATGTGAAGGAGCGCGGTCTCCACACCGATCCTTTTGAAATGTTGCACTATAACGTATTTTGATGCACTAAACACGAATCCGTTAAAAAAAAAAAAAAAAAGCTCGCTTTTCTCTAGGAAAGAAGTTATTAAGCACTAAAGTTCACTGTTATGGAGGTTATAAAAGACGGGGTAACAGCGTATTTGTAAACACGCGCATGCGCAATAGTCCTTAATGACGAAGTGTAATTGAAATTTAGACTCACCTTGTGGTAGCTGACTTGGTCGTAAATTGTCGCTTTTGGGCATACGTGCTATGCGTTTCCGCTCGCTCAAGAAGATATCAAAACCCCTAGCCAATCCAACTCGCTAAAATTAATAGAATTCTATTAATTTTAGCGAGTTGGATTGACTAGAGTTTTGATATCTTCTTAAAATTAAAAAAAAAAAATTAAAGAATGGTTTATTATTGAATAAAAATATTTTTGAATAACTAACTGGAGATAAATTGATAAATAATTGATGGTAAATTAGCCCCCCCCCCGAAATATTTTCTATATACGCCCATACGGAGATTAAACGAAAAAGATTCTAGCATTTTTATTATTCGGGAGAAAATCAGCTTATGTTATATGTTATATTGAGTTTCTACATCACGACCAATAATCGCGATACATGACATAGAAAAACAATCTTAATTGTAACTTCTGAAACTATAAAATTACATTCTCTGAAGAAAGAAAACTTTAGTTTCTCCTTATTTTTATTTCATTTTCATATGAGACCCCAATCTGGTCTGTACAAGGTGACCAAACCACTTTTCCTTTTATTCTATAAATCAGCTCTCCTACGCAGGCCATAAAACTGGCAGGGCTGCTATCTAGAAATCCCCTCTATTCCTTCATTTCTTGTTTCTAAATCTCTGGTCTTTCTTCATGGCTATAATTCCAAAGCCAATGGTTCTCAATCCCCTGGTCAAGAATGTTGTACAATTCACTCATGTTACTGCTAAGGAAAAATAAATATTAAAAGTTTCTCATAAGTGTTATGAACATCCTAAATATTTAACAAATTGCAGTATTAATTTGATAAACAATATTCATTGTTTTGATATTTCGTGAAAAATTACAAATACGTTTCTCATTTTCTTAACTTGAATTACTAAAACAATCATTTTACTGTTAAATGAAATTTAAAAAAACAACAACCATTTAAAAAGTGAGGTTAACAGAGAAAAACGTTCAAAGAACGAAAGCTACAACATTACAGTAGTAGAAAATACTCTCACGGCACCTTTCCGTATTCTGATCGTATTTAGCCCCTTTCAAGTTAATTTATTCGTTACATTCTACACATCGAAAGTCAGAATTTGCACCCTATAATAAAATGCAGTCTCAGACTAATCAAAGGGTCTCACCATGTTTCCATATGAAATCTGCACTGGCGTCTTTCTTGACTTTGATGTCATTATTTTATTTCTAGTTCCTAGAAATAATTTTTTGTTAATTATCAAACCTCTAACTGTACTCGTTTTGAGGGAATAAGGGTTTAAACCCGAAACTTCAAAGTCGTTTTTCTATGAAACTATACTAGATATTTAAATGAAACTAATGTGAATTGAAGCTATTGATTAGGTGTACCTTGCGTATTTTTTTCATAATTTTCGGACCACTTTAAAGATAAGAAAAATAATTGTGGAGATTTGAAGGACGGTTTTCCCTAACTAGCCCTCGAGATACAGTTACCAAAAAAAATCACGTAAAATCAGTGATTTCTCAACTATTATCCGTAAAAGTTTCATAGATGTGTGAAAGGTGCATCATATATAACAATTACAAAAACCCTACATCGATAACTAAAAACCAGATGCATCGAAAATATCTCAAGCTACTCTTAGGACGTTTTTGATATTTAAATATAAATCCTCACATTGCTCAGTGTATAATCTGTATTATGCAGATCGAAAAACTATTGTCATATTGCAAGCCACTAAAATAATAAATACTAAAAATCTTAATTTCCTACAAAAGATAATTAATCTTAATCACTATTTTCCCTAATAGTTTTGGTAAGATTTGTATCATGATATGAAACTGGAACAAATGTTACCTCGCTGTTCTATTAGACGACAATAAAAGCGATATTCATGTTGAGTACTTATAAGAAAATGGCAACATATTAAGGATTAAAGTTCGTTATCGGCACTTCAATAGCAAGAAATATCGAATGTTTCATTGAATACCTTTTTTTTTATATTTATTTATGAGCATCCTTGCGCATCTAAGGCGGCGTTTAGCTCCAAACAGTTATTGCATATATACCAGTTAGAATATTACATACGTATATACATCTATAAACAAGTGGTAATATTCGTATACATCTGGTTGATCAATTATTTATAAATTGGATTACATAATGCTACATATTCATTCACTACATATTTTTCGCTCTTTAGAGTTTACCAAGTGACGCAATACCTTCGTTTTGCTTTTTATTGTACTTGTTTGAATATAATAGAGACATGGAACGTTTTTTTTTTTTTTAAATACAATTACTAGAACATAAAAAGATACAAGTGTGATTACGCTAATAGAAATAGGAGCATAGGTTGCTGTTCACAGGTAGCCTCGATAATTTATTTCTAATCACTTGGTCGTTACTAATAAAAAAAAAAAATTAAACCTGCGGAAATATTAACATATTTATTCGAAGTTACAAGTAATACCAAAACTATTGAGGAAAATAGTGATTAAGATGAATTATCTTTTGTAGGAAATTAAGATATTTAGTATTAATTATTTTAGTGGCTTGCAATATGACAATAGTTTTTCGATCTGTATAATACAGATTATGTACTGAGCAATGTGAGGATTCATATTTAAATAACAAAAACGTCCTAAGAGTAACTTGAGATATTTTCGATACATCTGGTTTTTAGTGTTTAGCTATCGATGTAGGGTTTTTGTAATTGTTATATATGATGCACCTTTCACACATCTATGAAACTTTTACGGATAATAGTTGAGAAATCACAGATTTTACGTGATTTTTTTGGTAGGTGTATCTCGAGGGTTAGTTAGGGAAAGCCGCCCTTCAAATCTTCACAATTTTTTTTTCTTATCTTTTAAGTGTTCCGAAAATTATGAAAAAAATACGCAAGGTACATCTAATCAATAGCTTCAATTCACATTAGTTTCATTTAAATATCTAGTATAGTTTCATAGAAAAACGATTTTGAAGTTTGGGGTTTCAAGCCTTATTCCCTCAAAACGAGTACAGTTAGAGGTTTGATAATTGACGAAAAATTATTTCTAGGAACTAGAAATAAAATAATGTCATCAAAGTCAAGAAAGACGCCAGTGCAGATTTCATATGGAAACACGGTGAGACCCTTTTAAAATTTTCGGTTTCGCTATTGTATTTTGGAGCAGTCAGATTGGATGGGAGTGTCAGTAAAGTCCCACTGATGGGTTTTACAGGCATTGGCACTCTCATGGTATACTCAAAATTTAAATTATTATAAATCAGGAAAAGCCCTAGAATTGAGCTGCCTCAAGGTACAGCGGAGGAATTCGAAAAACCGAATAAGTACTTTGGTAATTACACCGACGATGAAAAAAAGAGTAAAAATACGGTTCCATAAAAAAAAATTATTTATGAGCACCCCGCATTGACAGCGTTTCGCCCACGGTTCCATAAGATATATTGTTAAAACACGTCCCCACGAAGTACTACGTTTAATATTGGAGTAGCTGTTATTAAGTTGGTTCGAGAAACTGAATAAAATATTTTTATTTTTATTTATTTTTTTTTTTAAGCGAAAAACGCATTCAAATATTTTAAAATGTTGTTTATTTAGGAAATCTGTATTTTATTTATAATGAATTAATATCGTAAGAAGGTTTAGAGAAGCTCGGCCAGATGAAAACTTAGTGACAACTATTGACTTTGAAAGCTGCGGGCACCAGCTAGTTTTGACGTAAGAGCTTAACTTTCCTGCCAGAAAGAAATATTAAAATGATTAAAGGTTGATTCGTTCCTTAATCATTGAATGCCTCTGAATTGACCATCTGCATGCACTATAAAGCCACATACCGAGATGCATTCAATGTGCATCTCCCGTAGAACAATGGCTACTGCCTAGTATTGTTCACTCATTACACAAGGCAGTAGGTCGTTTTCATTCAACGACAATTACCTTGCTCTAATTTTAGCACCTTTCGTCATCACTTTCTTGGGACAGCATCGTAATGATCTGATAGGGCAAACAGCTATCCAGCCTCATATCAAAATATGAAACGGTTCACTTCACAGTGTTTTACAACCGTGAAGATAAGATAAACTCTTTTCCTGCCAAAAGCAGGAATATTACTAATCCCCTAAAGCAAGTGTGTGTGTATGCTCGCTCGTGTATGCATGCGTGTGTATTTATTTTTTTTCTTAGTTTTTTTTTTTTTTTTTTTTTAATTCTAACTCAACAGTCAGTGAAAAATTGAAGTAAATAAAATGCAGTTATATCCAGGTTTGTAAGCCTTATTTCAAAAGATTCCAGAAACTGGTTTATGTTTGAGAAAATCGTTCGGCAAAAGAAACGATAAGGAACTATTCCTTCATAAGTACCAAAAACGTCAGTAGAAATTAAAGAGGGGAGTAATGATATGGGACGAAATATAAGGACTTATTAATTATTCATTTGAAACTATGAAGAGAACACTGAATAAGGAATGAATAATGACCACTACAGAAAATAAATTGTTCACGTTTATGTGCGAAGGAGAGACTAACAGAATGGGAGACACAGTATATTTTTTTTAACAATTTTAAGACATATTTTTAACTTATTTCCACCAGCTAGCATCAGCATTTTTATGCTTTAGGCGAAACACTGTTTCGATAACATCCAATGTATTGTGACATAGCAATTAAATATTTTTGAAATGCTTAACCAACAGTCCCTGCCCATTTAAATTTTAAGAAAAATATTACTTTAATATTAATGATAATGATCTCTTAATATAATAACTTTGTTTCTCGTACATGAGATTTGTATTAATCTATTCTATTACGATTTGTAAAATTCATAGTTACATTATTTCACGATTTATAAAATATACTGACGAATGATATCGCCAAAAGTTGCGAAACTCTTAATAAATAAATATAATCATTGCCCCAGAATATTGTAATCTAATAAAAGTATATCCTTCTGATAACCAAGATCGATTCTTTTCTTACCTGATTATAATCAATTAAGGAAATCGGATAAGGTATATCATTTTAATATTCACCTAGGTAAATGTAAGTGTAAACTTATGATTTGAGTAATGGTTATATCAAGTTAATTTGACTAATGATGTAACTAACACAAAATTCTCTCCCCACCCGACTACATATCTGCCAGTAGATCCTTGATATTTGAATACAAAGAAAACTGCACCTACCACTTCGCCTACAAACATATTTACTTAATGGTGAAGCAAATATGTCGAATGTTCCACACAAAGAAAACAAATAGAATGAAAATTGGCAATGATTACGTTGCAGTTAGAAGCTCAAGGATGTTTAGTTCATGCCAAATATTAAAAAAAAAAAAACTCAAACACAACAATGCGAAAAAATAATATAAAAATTCCGACTCGCAATGACCCCGCCGCAACCGTTTTCAAGATTTTTAATAAAATGTACGAAAATCTCAAAAATACATGTTAATGAAATATTTTTTGTCTAAAACTTCTTTAACTCTAAACGTAACCAAAATTTAAATATCTTTCTCGTTTTAACCGGAGGAACTGAAGATACCAAGTCGAGACCAGACTTCTTCGAGTATAAATATAAGAACTATCTGTTCAAAGAAAAATAAGTTTCCAATAAACTAACTAAGTATTCGGCTTGCCTACAACTGTTGGCAAGTTACTTAGAATAATCATATGCACAATTTCGAAATTTTTGGATTTATGATGACCAAAGCATAGTATATTTGACTACAAACTACTACAGAGGATACCACTTATATATCATAACGTATTTATTTTCTGATTCAGAAAGATGTAGGTAGCTTGACGCTTTGCCTTGTTTCTCTTCGTTCTCCTTTAGTTCTCTTACAGTTTCAAGTTAAGAAGAATAGCAGCATTATCATGGAAAATTCAATGTCCTATTGCAAGGGCGAATCGAGGGTCTGAAACGTCCCTCATAACATGTTGTTACCATAAATAACTTGTAAAAATTATAATTAAAACATTGAATTTTAATTGCATACTTTTTCAATCAGATTTATGAATCAGCATTCCATAGAGTAAACATTGGCCCTTGCTGTCCTGAAGTGCTTTTAGAACTTTGACTTCGATTTCCCAACATCCGGAAATCGTGATTCGCCCTTACTCTTCTAAGGTCCTGATATGTACTTCGGGAGGAATAACAGCAATGAAAATAATCAGTCGACTAAAATCTAGGATTATTTTAAAAAAAGTTTGAATTTAGGAGCAGTAGAAGAGTATAGGAATTATTGCAGTACGGGTACGAAATAAATGCTTGAATGAATGCTGTAAAGATCCTTCATTAAAGCAAGTAACTGGAGTCCTTCCCGTTTTAGATTTGCCACAGAAAGGTTAACAGGCTTTCCATTTCCTCATTTTCCTTTCCCGAATCAGGCAATTCCTTAAGTTCCAGGTTTATAGCTGCATTCGTTGATTACATTAATCTATCAAACATATTATCTTATTTAAATTTTAACATGACAACGATTTTTGGGACAGGTTTTCTATACCATCCTGTAAAGATGTTAGCAAAGCATCAAAGCTATTATGAATCATATAGCACATTCAAAAAGAAATTCAAAAGTATTTCTTCAAATCTTTATTGATAATACATACGACGTATATATGAGGATGTCTGTTAACAAGGCAATTCCTAGACAATGATTTTCGGTACGGGTTTTCTAGTGGTTATCTCCCTTTTCCAACCAGGATAGCGCCGATGCATTTTCTTTTTTTAGAAAGAAAATCGATCGCTTCCAATGGGAATCGAACCTATGACTATCTTTATTATTTCTTAGCCAATTTAAGCCTATGCCTCATATTTAGAAGGGCTCTATCTTCAGCACTTCTGCTACCAAAGATTTGATCAAATGAAATTAACGATATATTTTAGCTTTGTGTTTTATGAAAGACCAGATAGAAAATGGTATTTAGGCCACCTACCTCTACGTACATTACTCCGAGCTCTAAAGATAGTACGAAAAGCCTATTTCATAAAGCACATAGGAGCAAACATAAAGATTAGCCCTAAGTGGCTGAGTTTAAATAGTATCAGATATTCTATCCCATGGGGATGGGAAAGAGCTGGGTAGGGGTGCAGTTACTCTTCAGCTCCAGGAATACATTCTCAAGGGAAAGAAAAAAGTAAAAGAAGGTAATCTGTGTAGACAATTCATATTAAGACCCTTCCAACACAAGGCATAGATTTTTAATAGACTTTCCTCAGGGATTTTAAAATCTAAAATTCTCCAGAGATGAAGAATTTGAATTTGATTATCTTGTAGAACGTTTCTCAGTATGGGGGACGGATTTTCTGCACGTAATAATAACACTAAGGGGTAAGAAAACTACAGAAAATAAACAGGTAATAAGATAAATACTAAAGAAACGCTCAATTTTAGTATAAATATTTTACATTATATTCAAGAATCCATGATATTTTAATAAAGCTTATAGCGTAAAATAAAACGACAAAGCAAGTGATGAAAGGAGGTGGTTTTTCGTATTACAGATTTTCCATTGGGCGGATCAAAATGTATGCAACAGATGTTGCGTTGAGTTCAATAATTGAAGTGTATAGCACTTCTGGAAACTATGTGGATGGTTAGTAAAATTATTTGGATAGGCAAAGCAGAAATAATTAGCATCATCCCAAGTTTTGGCAAATTTGTGTGAATTAGTAAATATACCATGGGCGTATATAAGAGGGGGGCTGCAGCCCCCCCCCCCCCCCAAAATTTTGATTTGATGGTAAAAACTTGTCGTAAAAGCCTTAAAAATAAATTAAATAAGATCACTTATTGATCAGTAAAAAATGCAAGGCAAAACTCTTTACAGCATCTTGCAAGATAATTTTGGTTTATTTCGCCAATTTATTGAAAGAAAGTGTGACAAAAACTTTATCTGATTCAATTGATTCATTATGTTCAAATGCTGCATTTCTTAAAATAAAAAAATAAGGAATACCTCAGCATGACTAAAAAAACGGTAGGCGTTGGCTTATAATAGAACTGGATTGCTTACAGATTCCAAAAATGTATCCTTACCCAATTAGGCTCGAAGATTACCATCTATTCTACCTATACTAGAGCTGTGTTAGTTTATCATGAATGAATTATTATTGTGAATGGGCGTGTTGGTTGAACTGTTATCCATAGAGCTGGTAGTAGGGGCGTCAGAGAGATAGATCCCAGCATCCCCAAGCATATATCTCAAGGAGGATCAGCAACTGTCAATAGGCACATTTCAACGATAAGGCACTCCGGCACAGGGAACTAGATCAAAACACACAACCGCACCTTCTCGTCATCTAACATCGACTACCCGAAACCGCGCATGCCTTCGTCCCCTCCTCTTTGCCAGCCCCTCTCCCCTCCAACCGTCAGCCTTTTAACTAGCCGGCACAATGTACGAACTTACTGCCGTTATGACAAAAGTAAAAAAAAATAAAATAAAAATGTTTTACTAAATAAATTAAAAACAATACAATCCATATTCGATTTCAAAAAACCCGCCTGACTGGAAAAAAGTCCGACTCGCAGGAGCTGCGTCAGCCTGGCGCGGTTCCGTTCATATCCCTAGTGCCAGTAGTTAAGGAATAGAAG
Organism: Gonocerus acuteangulatus; assembly: GCA_946811695.1. Taxonomy (NCBI): domain Eukaryota; kingdom Metazoa; phylum Arthropoda; class Insecta; order Hemiptera; family Coreidae; genus Gonocerus; species Gonocerus acuteangulatus. Next base: position 52,547,827 of record OX328124.1, on the reverse strand, counting down.
CAGTCGTTGGTAGGTTTTGAGATTTCGTGAAAAATATAAATTAAAATTTTGAAGTGAAGGAAGTTTAATCTTAAGCGGAAGTGACTCCCCCTGGCTTTTCAACGTTCGCTTTACAAAAACACTATTACTAATAACACTATTACTAATGTCTCTTCTTACTTGTACTAAAATACTTATTTCACTGTTAAATATGCTTAAAAAATTGATATAAACAGTGATAAAATCCCCTTCAAAAGAACACAATTAGTGTTTTCGAGGCACTCAATTTCTCAGACTGAAATCGCCCCGTCGAAAATTGCTTCAGAATTTTTTTGTAGAGAATTTATTAAGCTTTTGTATGGTCATATTGCACATACTATGATGCCTCAACTGATTTCGAGATATTAAGGAAAATATACGAAGATCCCAAAACTCTTCAAGCCTTAATAAAATATTTTATTCTATTGTATTCCGTACTTATAAATATATATATATATATATATATATATACATATATATATATATATATATATATATATATATATTGTGTGTGTGTGTGTGTGTGTGTGTGTGTGTGTGTGTGTGTGTGTGTGTGTGTGTGTGTGTGTGTGTGCATGTAAACCAGCACTTCCGAACTTCACTAAGGAGTTATTTATTCCTGAACCATTTACATAGAATATTTATCAGACTTTCGAATAAATACCTTTAAATTTCGTATATGTTTTCAAGATATTAGAAAAAATATAGGGAAGATCCAAAACTGCTCGTTAGTTGATAAAACTTTTATTTACTTAATACTTCCACAATATGCAAAGGCCAAAAACGGCACCGAGTATATATATTGTCCCTACCATGTCAAACGATCGAATAAGCAAGTCGGAGCAAACTAGAAAACGAACATATGCTATCCATTAACGAAGTATATATTCGAAACATGGTCTTATGATACTTTATTCAAGGCATTAAAGGCTATTATAAAGGGGTTAGAGTTGTGACACGCCGAATCGTCCACAATCGAAGAGCAAAGTCTGGAATCTATAAAACTAAATTTTGAATATTCGATAGTTTGGACATAGTACGGACGATATGTTTAAAGCTAGAGGTACACACGTATGCAAAACATACACTGAACGGAAAAAGCGGCTTTTGACTTCTTGAAGCAGTGCAACTAAAACCTGCAAGAGATCTAGATGTTTTTAAGAAAGGAGATATGAAGCTGTACTGGAGTTCTGTTCTTATTGCGAGTTAGGTTCTTCTAGCTCATTCAAACATACAAATGACTTTCAATTCCAAACAGAATGATACGAGATTCTTTTTCTTGGCGAAAGCAACCATCCAACTCACAATCAATCCGTCATTTTTCTTTTATTGTTTTCCGATCATATTTGCGATAAAAACAGTTCGTCTGTCCTTGTTTAAAGCATGACTAATACTAAGTCAAGCAGCATAGACATCTATTTCTAAGCTTTCTCTTTCCTTATAGGCAGTCTGAATCAATTTATAATTGATTCCATCCTTTTGGTCTCACTAAGCTCTCACTTATTTAAAAAGTAGATCGAAGTGAAATGCACAGAAAAAAAACAGAATCAAATTTACAGCAGAATATACGAACGCCAGGGAAATGAAATATAATTATTGGAATTTCATTCTCTGTTATTAAATAAGGGTAGTGAAAACATAGTTTATACATAAAAAACAACTCTGTATTTTGAAACGACATTAGAGATATCCAACACAATCCCATACACAGACTCTCATAGATCGCCGAAGTCATATAACGTCGGGCGTTGCCAGTATCTGAATGTGGGGCAAAACAAGTTTTTAATTTTTCAAGAAAAATGTCGGACTAGCAGGAGATGCGCCATCTTAGCGCATTTCCAAAACGAGTCTTATCCCTAGTTTCATTAATTAAGCTTAGAATATTAATAATTTTAATGTGGATATTTTGCAAAAAATGTAAATGCCTAATCTAATCTGAAGAAAAGTGAGACTCTAGGCGTCATCACGCAGAGGAAACTGGCAATGGCCATTTCTAAGGGGAACTCACTCATCGTCGACTTCCGGTCTTCCTAAATAAAAAAGAATGAAAAAACTAAACAGCCCTTAAAAAGATTTACAATCTTGCGAAATACGGTCAATGGAACTTTAAATCACTTTTTTCCTACATGTTTCACACGATGTGATTGCCACTCTTCGGGAACACATAATAATAACTTAAAGCCTCAATTCGTGAAGTTAAAGTGGTCTTGTCCTCGCGGTAAGGTAAGTTTTTTTGTTTTTTTTATTCGAAAATCCATTTATTCCCCAGAAGAGCCATCTATGACGTGAAATATGTAGAAAATTGACTAAATTTATTTAAAGGAGAGGTTTGAAATTTTATCTTCCTTTCGTCTGATTTTCTATATTTTATCTTCGAAGAAAGAATCGTAAAGTTCATATACTCTCAACACTAAACATCAAATAATTAAAAGAGTAAATAAAATAAAATAATTGAACTTGCATTAACTTGAATTGAAAAATTAAACACAAAAACTTACTAATCTGACCTTCATTGAGGAATGTTGCGCTCCCCAACTCACCTGCAAAAAAATAAAAAAATAAATAAAATAAATATATCGTATACATAGCTTTGTTTTCATGTTTCAAACATTTATATAGCCTCGGGGCGTTAATATCACTTATTCCGGTCTTGTGAGGAATAATTGATATTAACCAGGCTTAGAATTAGATACTGCTTACTGATTCTCGCTTATCTCATGAAAACGGACAGACATACCAAGATCCACACACTCCAATGATCACCTTTCACTGAAATATTCAGACTGTATGCTGAGAGACAACTTGCAAATCCTAAATAACTTACTATTAGCAGCAAGTTTATCGATACAATTCTTTAACATTAAATACTCTCGAAATATACAAACACTAGGATTTAAATAAATATTATAAACATAGTTGTTGTTTTTTTTTTTAAGTTTTAGGGGCAAATGTAAATTATCTCTAATATTCAGAATAATAATTATTATAGGGGTTTCCCGTGGTCTAGTGGCTAGCGCGCTAGATTCATAAGCGGGAGATGGTGGGTTCGATCCCCACCGGCGAAAGGAATTTTCTCATCTCAGGGCTCGCTGAGAAAATTCCTGGCTGCACCCTGGACGTCGGCGCTAATGGCCACGATTTGTCGATGCGCCGTAAAAAAAAATAAAATAATAATAATAATAATTATTATAAATTATATTTTATAATTAGTGCAAAATAATAATAAGCAATATGTTTTATTATATTCCAAAAAATGTCTTCATTAGAAAATAAAAGAAAAAAACCATTCATATTTATTTGGTATTTTCGCAGGTTATTTTAAGCACATTTTTCTGGAATAAACCACCTTTTTGAGAAATGTTCTTATGTAAACAGTTCCAGCACGACGAACGTTTTTTAATGTTTCATGGTCTTCGCGACAATAACCGTGTCGATTTGGTGAAAACGACGTTTCTCCAGACATTCTGCGGCTTCCTTTGGATTATTTCTGTGGGCGAAGGTCAGGCGTAACCGGGATAACCAGGGTCGTGGATGACCACACCTGACTTCTGATTGGTCGATCCTTCCTGCGGAGTTGGTTTCCACACAGCCAATCAGAAGTCTCTCGATTCCCGGAATAACGGGTGTCTATGATTTGCTGAGTCTTACTTCCGCAGTAGGAGGGAGTACACCAGCTTTCCCACCACCCCGAGTTCAAGGACCGTCGTTGGGTATTTAGCTAGGGTCGTCTTTACGGTTAGTTCACTCTTAGTTTTAAGTTACACTCTTGTGTAGTCCCTCCCTACACAACTTTGTCTCCCCCTAGATTTAGTATTTTTCACTAAGCAGGCTTAAGTCCCCCGATTGTAAATACATCCCCCTTCTAGTACGAAAGCGTAAAATAAGGTGTAGCTTTACGTCTAGCTCCAGGTTCCATTCCGTTGGGCCTGGAGCTCCCTATGTACATATAATAAAAATGGGAGGGTGGGGAGAAAAAAAAATGTCTGTTAGGGAACATCAATTAATAATTATTATAATTTGAGCTCTTAGCAAAAGAGATACCTCATTCAATTCTTGTTAAATTGCATTGCCCAAAATAAGCAAGATGGCACTTAGCACCTTCAATTAAACCACATTCTTATAGTAACTTTGGATTTCACTTACTAATAGGTGTCCAAGGCACCGCTTATTGGAGTCTAAAAAAATGAGGACTTGGTTGGACATGTTCACTCGAATCTTATTCGTAATAATGGCAAAACACAACAGGTAAAAGTGCGAGAAGAGAAACGTAAAGCGGATAAATGTAAACAAAAAAAAATCAGTTCCGTAACAGGCCACAAGGGCCCAGAGGGGCAGATACTGTAGAGGTATCTGATTCTTGACCATACGACACACTAGGGAGATAGTGGATAAATGTAAGCAGCGCTAAATGTGTTAAATTATAGTAATAAATCAAATAGCATTTTTTACAGATCATTGTAATCAACTTTGTTTCAGCAAATCTCGGAAAAGCTAAATTTTAAGTTTGGGGAAAACAAAAACAACAGATAAACGGTCAATTTCTTCACATGCGCCAATAAGACATTTTTAGCCAGATAATATAGTGCCCTAAGCTTCGCACGGGGTTGGTCCTATTTCTTATCTTCTGAGTAAACCTTTATTCCTATCTTTTCCAAAAGACTACTCCATCTTTTACGGGTTCATTCCAGCTTCTCTCTTTAATTTATTCAATGTGAAGAAAAAATTAAGTAATTATTTTTCTGTTTAGAAACGCGCAAAGAAAGACGCACTTCTTTGTACTTTATACTTTAACATGACTTAATTTAAGATGCCTGACGATGAACCTAAACCGGTTCGAAACGTTGCAACTGTAACTTAATGTTTTTAACAATTTTGGAGAGCAACTCCTGCTCGTTTTTCCAAGAATTCATTGATCATTCCCAACCCTCCCTTCAACTTACAGTTAAATAATGTTCAAATAATTATCGATTGAAAATTGACCGCCAAAAAACCGCATCAAGCAAGAAAAAAATGATTTTTAATCAAATGAAAATCAGTGTAGACATAATTTAAACATTAAATTACAATTTTAAAAATTTCATCTGCTCAAAATTCAAAGTTGGTTTGTAAGCCAAACCCCGACGAGAGATACAGAATTTGAACGCTGAAGTGGAACAATACAGTCAGGAGTATGATTGTCAACAGCCAGGAGACATTTAATGCTGATAAAGTCACATTCTCCAACACCCAACACCTTCACCGGGACATTCTTCCTGGTTCAATTTTACTTTTTCATACTAACAGACAAAACAAAAAAAATAACAGCAAGAGATGAAAACAAGAAATAATAGTAAATATGTACATTTGGTTTTGGGGAAGAATATAAGTTTATACAACGGTTTAAACCAGTTGTTTAATACAGTTACCTTCCAATTTGATCAAATTAAGTGAAACATTGGTACGTATAAACACGTTAATGATGTTTATGTTCATGAGACAATAACATAATCCTGCTAACTATTACTATTAATTAAATTTTGGAATTAAAGTTTATAAATAAATAAGATATGAGTTTCCAGTCGTTACTCCTTTCCTTATCTCAATATTCATAAATATTTTTATTCATTTTCTTGTGAGCTCCGACTCTTTAGCGATTAGCTCGTGATAAAGTAAGTGTTCTCTGGCAAGTCAAAAAATAAAATAAAAAGACAACAGCAACAAGAATTAAATAAACTAATTTAAGTGACTTTCATATTATATAAATATACTCAAATATTTATTGCTTAAGCCCCGTTTCCATTACTACAAATCTGCCCTGCGACATGTGCCGGGCACAAGTCGCAGAATGGAAACCATTAGCAACAAGTCACAGCAAATGAGCCAGTGACAAAAATGTGCCAGACGACCGCGCGACTAAACATGTGCCCGCGACTCGCTTCTAGGGTAATGAATACTTGTGCCAGGAACAAAAGACTGTTTACACATCCAGCACTGACTAGCGTCCACAGAACCTAACCTAAAAAGTGTCTAATCACATGATTAACATGCATATGTTATACCTCATTCTTGTATCAAATATCTCTGCGACATGTCGTAGAGAAATGGAAACAAAACTGTGCAACAAGTCCCGGGCACATGTCGTGCGACATGTGCGGGGAATTTGTCAGTATGGAAACATAACTTTATAGGTACATATATGTGATAACATAATATGTTATCACATATATGAACATATTATGTACATATAGGTACATAATACATGGAAAGATATAATGCAGCTGAAACTTAGACGATGAAGGAAATGTTGGTTGCAGAGATATTCTTAACCAGTTCTCCAGTGACATTTAAAAGTTACCCAAAACCACTCAATAGAAATCGTCTTAACCACGGGAACTAGGTTATCTAACACAATTTGTATTTGCCAGTCTAAAAGGAATTTCTATCTCTCTGGTTAGCTCAAGTATATACCAGGGATAAAAAGAAAATATAGAATATAAAAATTACACATTATATTCTTAAAAATTAGTATTTTATTTATTCCCAAATTGAATATAATGTTTAGAAAAAATAACTTGCTCACTTCTAATTTTTCTGATTTTTTTCTTCTATTTACATAAGTTACATTTTCTTAAAAAATATATATATATTTTTACGGCACACCGACATCTGGGACATTAGCGCTTACCCATGGTGTAGCAGTGATTTTCTCAACGGGACCTGAAATGAGAAAAATCTCCTACTACCGGCGGGACTCGAACCCAAAATATCCCGCATCAAAGGCTTTAGCCACTAGGACTTAATTATATGTATTACAGCTCCTGTAAATCATTACTAAGATCCTGTAAATTTATTACTAAAATCAAAATTTACTTATTTCTATAACATGGAGAAAGTATCAAATTGGTCCTACGGCCATCCTAAAAACGATGCTTACAAGCACCTAGGAGCAAAACAACTAAAGGGTCTAAAAATTGGCAAATGAATTTAACACTGACGAAAAAGTGGTTACATTGCACTGGGTGCCGGGTCACTCAGGTCTACTCGGAAATGATGAAGCAGACTAACTGGCAAGACAGGGGGGCAAAGAACCACTCTATGGTCTAGAACATCAGTCTTTGGAATATCTCTAACCCTAGTCAAAGGAGAATTGACTAAGCAAGGACGGCAAATCTAGGCATTTGGCAAAGAATTGAAACGGAAAGACATTGAAAGCTTTTCATAAGATAGATAAGAAACCAACAAAGACTATCCGTCCCAAGAAAGGCTTTTATTAAGGGAGATTGTGACTCTTTACACAGGCCATGCAAGTATGAACAAACATCAATATAACATAGGCCGGGTTACAACCTCCCTATGCAGGGGTGTGGATAGAGGATAAAACACCTTATCTATAATCTGTGATAGCACCGCACTTGCAAGAAGGCGCTTCATGTACTTTGGCAGTGGATCCTGAGAGAAATTCTGAGGTTACACCACGGAAGATCAGGGGACTCGTCGAGGATACATGGCTACAATAGGTATCAATCAGGTTATCAGGGACACAATACATCTTTTAGCTCGAGTTTCTTTTCCCTTAGAGAACCCTGGTCCTATCTAGCTAAGGCTAGTCGTATACACAATTAATAATGATTTGTAGTAAATCCAAGTACCTTAATATAGTGAAGCCGAACTGGTCTAAGTAAGACGGCCAAGGTTACACTAAGATAGTAACAGGTCAGGGGTGAATTTATCAAGGGGAGAGGGTTGCGGGGGAATCTGCATAGCTAGGTTTAGCATATTATTCATTCCACACGCAAACCAAAGGGATGTCTCGCTCCTACCCCTAGCTCTGTACAGGATCTCCTTCTTCTCAAAGTCCCAGTTAAGATGACATCTTCTACATACCCTTACTTTACAATAATACATTTTATCTGTACAAAAAAGTTAAAACAATTAACTAACAATTATGAAAGCTAAGACGAGGGTCACGCGGCAATGTATCTATGTTGCATAGTCTTAAATCACCAATTATTCACAAAATAAAATAAAAAAATCAGTCAATGAATAAATTCGTATTTAATAAATATTTATTGAATAATGAGCCAACCCCGTTATTCATAGAATAAAAAATAAATTATTGGATGAATAACTTAATCAATAATCCTGAGCAAGCACTAAAGATTTTTTCTTCTAGTGTCTTCGTTCATGGGTTGAATTCGGCCTCCCTGGCCGTCCCTAGGCCAACCCAGCCTTTCATAAAATTATCAATGGGTACCTTGGGTGCTAATGACACTAGCAGTCTAAGCAGCCAAGGGGAAAATCAGGCGGCCGGAGCATAGTACTGACCACACTATCTCCTTAGTGTGCCGTATGATCATGAATCAGATACCTCTACAGTATTTGCCCCTCAGGGCCTTCTTGGAAATTTTTTTTTTTTTAAACATTTATTGAATAATGCCCTACTCTGTACAGTATTTATATTTAGCGAATTAACAACTTAATGTTGAAAATATGTACAGTCATTTATTTATTTATTAGTTTCAGACCCTTAACTTAGGCAATGGTCTCTTTTCATAGGTTTAATACAGTCATTTACTTCTTATTTCTTCGCCAAACAAAATCTGGCCTACAGTGAGCTCTACATCCAAATCCAATGTTTTTGTTTTTTTTAACAGTCATTTTTTTTTTAATATCTGAAATAAAACGATTAATATCTTGGAATATTCCTGATTAAAATAAATTATGTGTCCCTAATTCCTAGATACTTAACATAAGTTTAAATCGTTGGGCGGGATTCTCGACACCATCCACTAGCTTGTTCTAGCTTCATCGAAAGCAGGAAGTATTAATTGCTGATATCGGATTACTAACGCAGACCACTACGTGACACTGCACACCGCCTACAGGAGACTGCATCTGCAGAGAGAAAGTGTACGTGGTGACACGAGTGGCAACTATTCTATACGGGTCCTGAGGACAAGAGGTAGAAAGCAGTTCATACATGAAGAAAAACTCGGGAAAGGTTCTACGAGAACAGGCTTCATAGGAGGGAGGGATGGGAGGTCTGTGATGACGTCAGTAGAGAATGGGGAGGATGACGTAATCAGAACAGCCGGTTCTCAACCCCCAGCATCCCAGGCCATCACTACACTACTTCAGGGGGATTTAATATGACCAAACCTTCACAAACCACAATCTCACACTGATTAAGGGATGAGTATTGCACTCATTATTATATATCTTTAACACAAAATTTGGTTTATAAAAAAAACAAAACAAGAAGACAAGAGACGCAGTCCCTTTAGCCTTCTTAGCTATTGAAGAACTAGGGGTAATGATCCGAGACGTCGTTGCACAGAAACTAGTGTTCACAGCACTTTTCTGAATCAATCACAACATAAAAATGTAATTTAGAATGAACACCCAGAAACTCTTAAAATACTTACAATATATTTTCATTAGTTTTATAGGCGAATTGCATTTTTTGTTTTTAATATCTTGCAATGGAGGGCGATGTAAAACTGGTTTAATCCAAATTTTATTTATTTATTGAGATGTCACAACGATGCGAATGCTCTAATCCAAATTTTAAAACAATTTAACCATAACTTTGTGGCTTGATATTTACGTAATGTTTTTTGTTTTAGACGCTGTTGTAAATGCCTACGCACGCGCGCGTAAAAAAAGAAAAAAAAAGAATTTGCCGTCAAAAAATATATGAAAGCAGGTGCTGGTATTTCAATGCATATTATAAAATCATATATTATCTAAATGTTCATGGACATTACGAACAATATTGATTAATTAATCTCATATTTTATAACGAAGATACTACGGAACAGATTATGTTCGAGCACAATTTCTAGCCTCAAAAAGGTAAACAAAACTATAAATATGGCGTTATTGACTTCATGGGTTGATGTATGTGTGTCTGGGTATATCTCACATTTTCCTTTAACAATCATTGAATTGATTTAATATATAATCAATAATTAAGCACGCCCCTGTCCTTGGACTTTATTTCGCTCAATTGGTATTAATAATATATTTCTATTAAATTATGGCATCTATTGTTATCAGAATAAAACGGTATGTTATTTCAGCATGGTTTGTTACATCATTAATTCCGTAAGCTGTGTTGACAAACCAATGCATGTTTTGTCACAGGATAGGAATGCGGTGTCAGCGGTTTGTGTTAATAAACAACACTAATTGTGTACTGCTTGTGGTGAGTGTGTGGTCATTAGGGGATGTGTCGTTAAGCAACACAGCTACGAGCAGCAGTCAATACTTGTTATTACAAGTTACTTTTATTTACTAATACAACCAATGTATTATACTACTGTGTTAACTGTTTTTAATCATTGTTATTAGCACTTTCCTCCGAAGGAAAGTAGCTATTGAGGTTGGACTCATGACGGAATTTTTGAAAAATTTCTTCAAATCTTTATCGATCCTACCTAGTAGACACCGAAAATGACCCCCGTTAAAATTTATATATATATATATATATATATATATATATATATATATATATATATATATATGCATATATATATATATATATGTGTCTGTTAACACGATAGCGGCCAGTTTTTGTTTTTTCGTCACGAAACTTGGTATATAGCATTCAATTAGCAAACGATTGAACGAGTTCGTTAACCACCAAAATCGGTCCACCGGAAGGGGGGGTTTACCCCGGACCCAAAACACTAATTTGACTATGTCAGCCGTAATATTTGTTATATTTCAACGAAACTTGGTATTCGTAGTGGTAATATAGAGAGAAAAGTGAGATATAAAAATGAACTAAATCGGTTCATTAGAAGGGGGGGTTTACTCCGGACCCACAATACCAATTCGCCACTACCAGCCGTGATTTTTGGTATATTTCGACGAAACTCGGTATTCGTAGTGCTAATCCACAGGTAAATATGTGTTGTAAAAATAAACTAAATCGGTTCATTAGGAGGGGGGGTTTACTCCGGACCCACAATACCAATTCGCCACTACCAGCCGTGATTTTTGGTATATTTCGACGAAACTCAGTATCCATAGTGGTAATCTACAGGTAAATATGTGTTGTAAAAATAAACTAAATCGGTTCATTAGAAGGGGGGGTTTACTCCGGACCCAAATTCCTAATATACACATACCGGTCGTAATTTCTGCTGTATTGTAACGAAACGCGGTATACGTCGTGGGTAACACATGAGAAAGATGTGTTGTAAAAATGAGCTGAATCGGTCAATCGGAAAGCGGGGGTTTAATTTGTAATATATTTCAAGAGGAAAGCCCGCCAGACATAGGTTCACAAAGCCGCCGCAAGGAGCGCTTTCTACCACTAGAGGGACTGTATCCTGTTCCTGCGTTAGATCAAAATACGATAATACGAGGTTTTTTGTATTTATTACGTAGTGTAGTAGGTACCGTGTGTAAACATAACTCTGGAAGCAAATTCATAATTGATCAGTTACTCATTACAAATTTAAAAGAGAACTATTCACATTTTTATGTAGGATATTTTAAGCAAATTGTTCTGGAAAGCAGTCTACACTACCCAAATTCTGAGGAAAGTGCTTAGTTATGCAGCTCCTGCGTGACGGACTTTTTTATAATAAGGAAAAAAAATCCTTTCTTATAGAATTGAATTTTCCGTGTACAATACTAAATTATAAACTTTTTACTTTATTCTACGAATATTTACTTGAGATTTAATACTTTTCCACGTCGATATACAAGTTTATCCCTTCTAGTGTGAAGTAAGCAATATTGGAGATTCATCGGGTGTGTATATCGTCCCGACCATGTCGAACTATCGGACATGAAAATCGGAGCAAACTAGCCACCCAACATATTCAATACATTGACGAAGTAATATATTGAAAAATGGTCTTATTCGATACTTTATTTAAGTCATTTCCGGCTATTCTAAAGGGGTTAGAGTTGCGACAATTGGCGACAAGCCGTATTGTCCATAATTCAAGAATGCAGTATCGTTTTTCATCTTTACATTTTTCATATTCGATAGTTCGACATGGTAGGGACGATATCATTGTAGTACTTTTCGGAAGTACAGCTGACCTAATAAGATAAATATATAGAAATACCAAGTCATGGATGTACTGATGATAATGTGATTATTTATTTAGTTTGTGTGAGTGCGCGTACGTGCATAAATGTAAAAGTAAAGGTGGTGTTGCTAATTATCATTAATGTCCTTGCGCCTTATTAAAAAAAATATTTAATTCAATATTAGAATTACGTTGCATGTAAAAACTGTCTTAATCTTATCGGGATTTCAATAAAGATATTTTGAAGAAAATTTATTCATTTGAATTTTACCCGATTCTCCCCCTTATTCTGGAGGCATTACGAAACATTTGTATAAGTTAAACAACTATTCTCATATGCTCCAAAGTAGATTTGTAGCTCTATAATTTTAGTTAAAATGTCAATGTAATTTACTTTACAATCCACCATTATATAAAACTGATCCTAAGAAAATTATTAGCCTTATTTACAAATCACTAGAATTTTCTTAAGAACAGCTAGGCGATTGGTCTAATCGGCAATATACTGTCGTATGAAACAACATATTTTATTAGAATCTAAATGTAAAAAAAAAAATTGTCGTCGTGTGTATAGGCTAGGTAGTTCAATCTATAAACTAAATTGAATTATACTTGAAACCTGAAAATTGATTAGGGTGGTTCTAAATAAATGAAAGTGGACTGTATTTGAGTGAAACATTGAAATATATTAATGAAATTTCACATGGGTTGAGCTTAATGGTGGGGGTGGATCTGAGGTGGTTGGACTCAATACTTAGGTTTGAAATTGTGGTTTGTTGCTGGCCGGCCCTCTCTCCCTCCTCCTCTTAAAAGATTGTCTTGAATTTTGATGCACTGCACTTTCTTCTTTTCTTCTCACTCCCTTGTTTTTTCACACACCATATGATTTAAATAGTGATTTATTGTTCAGCTGGATGTGTGATCCCTGAACATCGTGCTTTGTTCACGAGTGGATAGAACATACATAGACAAGGTTGCAAACATTACTCAAACGTGGGGTCTCCCGTGGTCTAGTGGCTAGCGCCTTAGATTCATAAGCGGGAGATGGTGGGTTCGATCCCCACCGGCGTACAGTGGGCAAAACGTCTATTTTACGGCGACAAAAGTCGAAAATGTAATGTGATCGTAAAAAGTCAATTTACGTGTCAACACATGCTAAAGTCTTCTATTCATTGAAAACAGAACAAGTTTTTTTATCTATTTGAACCCAAAGCTGTTTAACATAATAAGGAAGGCAACCATTGCTAGTTACTTCCACTTCCACTGTCTAGTCTTGTTCCAACTACGGTCTTTGTAAGGTGTGTTTTAAAAATTGTGTGCAAATTTTATAAATTCTTTTCACAACGGATTTATTACCTAGTGGTATGTTCTTTATAAATACATAATATATATCTAATAACTGAAAGGCAAATCAAAGAAAAAAAAATTAATGAAATTATTACTAAATTGAATTTACTAAATTGAATTATTTGTTATTTTGTTGATTACTTACGTTTGAAGAAGGTTTTAAAAAAATTTCCACAAAGTTCCAGTTCCAAATATTTTTTTTCAAAAAGCCTTAAGCTTCTACTTTACTGTCTTGACACTTTCAGCTCCCCCTTTTAATGTAAATTTAAATTTAGTTTAGGCAGTCAGATAGAAGCTGAAGAATCCGTGGCGCACAGTGGGCGAAAATCACCTTTTAGGTGGACAAAATTCAAAAAAATACTTTCACTAAATATTGTCTAGTATTATTTGGAAGAAGGTAAAATGTAAATATTTACTTTCTTGGATCATCAAGGGCCGTCGGAAGGGATTATTAATCGGACTGTAAGAAAGGGAACATTTTCCCTAGCGTTTATTACAGTGCTTTTCTTGTAATTACTTTTCCATTTTTTTAACAGAAACTATACGTGATTGTTTAAATTTCATGTTACACAACAACATAGAAACATGATGTGGTGTGTGATTGTTGTTTCATGTAATTAGCCTAATGAAGTGCAGTTTGCCATATGATCAACTTCAAGAACTGTCATTAGAAAATGAGGCTGACGATACTGATTGTTCAGAAGAAAATGCTGAAGGATGTAGCAGTATTGAATCAGACGATGATTGATGAATAATTCGTTTTTAGTGCATAATATAATTGTATATATTTGTTGCCATTAAAAAAGAAAAACAAGTCAGTACAATTACTTTTTCTTTAAGTTGCTAGTCTATTTTCGTTATTTATTTTCGAATTATAGCCTATGTATTATTTTTTATGAATATATGTATTATGTTTATGTAAATAATAGACGCAAAAAGTTACTACTTAAATGTTCCAAAGATTTAAAAAATGTTTTCCCAATTTTTATCTAATATGTCCAAATATTTGTGAGTCTACACATCAGGACAAATCACGGAGACTCCAAGTGATAGACTGCGCTGTAGACCGCTCGAAAAGACAAACAATTTTGTCTTTAAAAGCGGGCGGGAAAGACCTCCAGGAGGCCCGCGAGGTTCACCTCTACCTCTACCTCTTCAATATGCGAGTGCCCATTACAAACAATGTTTTTATATTACATATAGGTACCTCTACCTCTACCTCTACATCTTCCCTCTACCTCTGCCTCTTCACTATGCGAGTACCCTTAAGCGCCTTGTTTACACGTCGGTACAAGTTCTTAAGTGACAAGTGCTAATGACAGGTACTAAGCTCGTGTCAAATAGGCGCATCGCACAATTAAAGTTTTTAACGATGACTGTCATGGCCTATAGTTAATCGTGAGCTCTTAGAGCGCTAGTTTATGGGTCAACCTATAGATATGAACTCTCTGGTGCCAATGATTAAACGACGGGCAATGAATGAAGCTGTAACAAATAAAAGTTTCACCTGAGAAGCATCGTCAGTATATGTGCACCCTGAGACCGCCCGCATCCACTGCACTACAAACAGTGGACAAGAGAAACCGTGTCTAAATAAATAAGAGATGGACGCTTAGAACTTCGCTTGTCTCCTCTCATATTCGGCAAACTTTCCATTCCTATCTCAATGGAAGAAAGGTTCCACACGACGCTGGTATCAAGGTCAAGCTTTCGACTACACTATTCCTATCAGAGTAAGGACAAAGGTAGTGTCAAGAATTCATAAAGCAATCTACTCTCTAAGTCTACATCTTCATACCAGAATGCATGTAAATCAATATAATTTTCAGCCAGCTAAAATGCCAAGAACCTATTCTTTGGAGCGGTCCAAAAAGATGCGTTTAAGAAGCCATTACACCTGTACACCTCAACCACCTAGCACGACCATGTACTGATATATAAATAGCATATCCGAGAAAAATTCGACTTTTACAAAATTAAATTCAACCATTTCTGAGTCAAATTTAACCTTTTCAAAACAAAATTAGAATTTTATTTTCAAAATGAACCTTTCCATTTGAATTTGTTTTGAAAAATGTTGAATTCGAATTGGAAAAGGTCGAATTTGAATTGGACGTGCTGTAGAATTTCTTCAATATTCTGCCAAAAAATAAATAAATTATATTTGTAAAATATCCAAAATATAACAGTTTAGGCAATTAAGTGTATATTTACATGATATTGAAAGTGGTTAGTTAACCAGCGGCGAATAAATGAAAAAAAAAATGCTAATTTATTACCTAATATTCTAATTTGTTCTAATTATCATACCCCCCCCCCAAATTGAAAAATCCCCAAGCATAATTAAATAACAATTTCCTTCTTGTGGAATAGAGTGTTTAAGGTAATATTCAATAGAAAATATTCATAGTTCAGCTGCGGTTAGTTTACGAATTATCTTTTAGAATTTTGTAAGAAAACCGGACACGAAACACAACATGTGTAAGGTTTATACGAGTACACACCGAGTTTCGTGGTTGAAAAAATAATGGCCGCTATAGTGTTATCAGACGACATAAACCACATTTGTTTGTGGCAATCAAGTTTGTTTCGAAGACATTTCGGGCAATGATGGGTTGACAGAATAACTGCAAACCTAAGAGACGTCACTTCACTGAATGCCTAACAATCACATCATTCGTAGAAACTTGAATCCTTCATAGAATAATTAAACTGTCTGAACTACAACATGAACTCTAGTAGAAAAATCTATTCTTAAATATTTATTTATTTCAGTGGTTTGTAACTAGGGCGATTCAACATCAGGGTAAAATGTAAAAAAATAATTACAAAAAATTCAGAACATAAAATAATACAGAAATAGTTTGTAGCTTCTTGCGAGTATTTATTTATTTATTTTAGTTTGGTCATCATTTGATGATAAAACGAAATCATTTTCCTTAAAATCTTCTCACTATCCGGTGAAAATAAATCTTCTTATTTTTCTGTGTAAAACTGTCAACAAGTATGTTGTGTTCGTGAATGTAAAATGTTCTGTTCCATTGACCCAACAAAAAGAGAGTAGTGGACCCCCTTTTTGTTGGATCAGTTGACGAAAAATCAATTTCACTAGATTCCTTTGGTTATCCTTTCTTTTTCAAAAATTATTGTAAAAAGGCCGTAGCCGGGTAAGCATGGGTTGTCGGCCCCAGAAAGGTTTTCGCTTGAAATTTGGAGGATAAAACTAGTCCCGTAAAAGTGGCCTAAAGCCAAATTTTCAGCTCTGAATTCACACCCCCCGTCGAATAAAAAAAAGAAAATCGAAATTGCTTTGATTATTTTTATCTCTGGATTGAGTTGTCGGATCAGAACGAATAAAAAAAGAAAATACGCATCTTTCTTAAGGCTTTTAGAATAAAAATAATTCGTTATAACGGATAATCGTTTTGCCACTATAGATATCCCCAATAATGTGGATCTTTTTCCACCCAGGGTTTTTTTTCTAGACTGTCTTTTCACTTTATTTTTAATTTATTCCTAGTACATCCTTCTAAAACCTGGATTTTCTCTATTATTCTCGTATGATTCTAATGCTATCCACTAACAACATGCCTTTTGTACCTAGTATTGACATAGACACAGTCGCCTAGACTCAATGGGTAAAGTTTTATTTTCTTTCTAAGTTTTACTTTATTTCTTCAATTACAAAATAAAAAGAATATTAAAATATGTGGCAAACATATGTATTTATGGCAGAGTATGTAAAAATATAGTTTTGACAAAATATGTATAAATATGTGAAATAAAGAACTAAAAAAGTCCGTCACGCAGGAGCTGCATAACTAAGCACTTTCCTCAGAATTTGGGTAGTGTAGACTGCTTTCCAGAACAATTTGCTTAAAATATCCTACATAAATAAAATAAAAACATGAATAGTTCTCTTTTAATTTTGTAATGAGTAACTAATAAATTATTAATTTGCTTCCAGAGTTATGTTTACACATAGTACCTACTGCACTACGTAATAAATACAAAAAACCTCATATTATCGTATTTTGATCTAACGCAGGAACCGGATACAGTCCCTCTAGCGCTCCTTGCGGCGCCTTTGTGAACCTATGTCTGGCTGCATTTTCTATTGAAATATATTACAAAGTAAACCCCCCGATTCATCTCATTTTTACAACACTTCTTTCTCATGAGTTACCCACGACGTATACCGCGTTTCGTTACAATAAAGCAGAAATTACGACCAGTATGAGTATATTAGTAATTTGGGTCCGGAGTAAACCCCCCCTCCTAAAGAACCGATTTAGTTTATTTTTACAACACATATTTACCTGTAGATTACCACTACGAATAAAGAGTTTCGTCGAAATATACCAAAAATCACGGTTGGTAGTGGCGAATTGGTATTGTGGGTCTGGAGTAAACCCCCCCCCCCTCCTAATGAACCGATTTAGTTTATTTTTACAACACATATTTACCTGTAGATTACCACTATGAATACCGAGTTTCGTCGAAATATACCAAAAATCATGGCTGGTAGTGGCGAATTGGTATTGTCGGTCCGGAGTAAACCCCCCCTCCTTATGAACTGATTTAGTTCATTTTTATATCTCACTTTTCTCTCTATATTACTACTACGAATACCAAGTTTCGTTGAAATATAACAAATATTACGGCTGAAATGGTGAAATTAGTGTTTTGGGCTCGGGGTAAACCCCCCCCTTCCGGTGGACCGATTTTGGTGGTTAACGAACTCGTTCAATCGTTTGCTAATTGAATGCTATATACCAAGTTTCGTGGCGAAAAAACAAAAACTCTGGCCGCTATCGTGTTAACAGACACATATATATATATATATATATATATATATATATATATATATATATATATATATATATATATAAATTTTAACGGGGGTCATTTTCGCTGTCTACTAGGTAGGATCGATAAAGATTTGAAGAAATTTTTCAAAAATTCCGTCATGAGTCCAACCTCAATAGCTACTTTCCTTCGGAGGAAAGTGCTAAAAATACTTTAAAATCACTTAAACGCGCAGAATTACATCAATACTTACAATTTAGTAAGTCAACTGTCTCGTTCCCTAATAGTCCAGAATGTCCTTTAATCCAGGTTATTGTAACTGTCACATTTTTCTGTTTACACATAATAAGTAGTGTTCTAATGTTTTCAGTCTGTTCGTTATGATTTTGGCTGTTGTATATTCGTGCTATGTTTGTCTTGCTGTCAGTGTATATTATGCATGTGTCTCCGTCGTGACTGATGGAATATAGTGTTTCTACTGCTTTTATAATTGCAAAGTTTTCTGCCTGGTTGTTCGTACATAGTGGTGATAGTCTGTATTGTCCTCTGTCAATAGTTATGTCGTCTTTTAGTATTATGTATGCAGAACCAACACAGTCATTGCTTTTACTTCCGTCCGTGTAAATGTGATAAGTCCATGTTGTTTCTACATCGTCAGCCGGTACAATGTTGTCTTTAGGGTGTAACCAGTTCGTGAACCGTATGTCTTGTTCTATGTCTTGTGGTGTGATATTCTGATAAGTAAAGTCTTCTGGAATTTCTTTCAATTTCAATAACCTATGTAGCCTTATCATTTCCTCAGCTTTGATGTGAATTGGCAATGCGTTAGCTAAAACACATGATGCTTCATAAGCGGTTCCCTCCACATGGTGTTTCCTGGGTAACTTTAAAGTCCGTGCAATAATAAG
Source organism: Gonocerus acuteangulatus (assembly GCA_946811695.1). NCBI lineage: Eukaryota > Metazoa > Arthropoda > Insecta > Hemiptera > Coreidae > Gonocerus > Gonocerus acuteangulatus. Next base: position 52,528,713 of record OX328124.1, on the reverse strand, counting down.
CTGTACAAAATTATGTAGTAGTGTTAATTTTGAACATATCTTATTTAACTCAATATAAAAAATACTTATCGGCCGTGGTGAAGCACGGGTATTCAGCTAGTTGTCTTATATTTTGAGACCAGAGTGTCTCTACATTTAAATTTAATCACCGAAAATTAATGATTTTCGTCGATTTAAGTCCTTAAATTTACAGAAATTCCGGTCTCAAAATATCGGACAACTTCAGCCCCCAAATTCTACTATGCTCCCAAAATTATCCACTTAAGACAAAACATTTTAGAATAGTTATTTCATTATTTCCATTGTAAATAAACAAATATTTTAGTTACAGGATTATATAATGAACAAATAGGTAATAACCAGCTCTCTGTATAGACTAGTTACATTTAAAAAGTCTGATTTCTTTTTTAAATCCGGTTTTAGTAAACAAATTCAATTTAAATCAAAAAAATCCGATTTAAATGAAAAAAAATCTTATTTAAATCAAATAAATCCGATTTTTTTGATTTTTTTTTAAAAATCATGATTTTTTTACACCCTGGTATTCAGTATCTCACAAGTAAATAGATGTATTTATATTTTATATAAGTCATTTATAAACGCTTCTATAGAGGAGTTTGGAATATATTATAAAGTTTATGGGAAGTTACAGACTGTCAGGACCTGTTTAACGGTAAGTATTGTATTAAAGTACTGTAAGTGGGTCTGTCCTGACGTGACATTAATGTAATAGTGAATCGGACAGGAATGGCATATCCTCACAAACAAGGAACGAATTGAAGGCCATTCCTAAACTCTATCTTTAATCTCTCTTAAATTGTCTTGAATATTTCAATAAAGAACTCAGATAGAAATCAAACCGGATCAGAAAAACAAATAGACTTTGGTTGGATTATAAGCAAAACTTATTTACATCACCATAAAGAATAATAATGCTTATCACCAAAAATATATAATTTACCGTTTTAGAATGAGCAGCCATTCGATGAGTATCAATATTTTCTATGATAACAAAACACCCCTGTAAAACTGAATGAACTACTATCAGGTGTGTGTCCCTGTGAGAGTAGCTGATGACTGACATTTAAGCGACGGCTACTAATCAATCTTTTCCCAAAATAACAAACTTTATAATGCCCACCTCTCCACTCCTAAATAATCTTCCTTTTATACACAACATCCTGACAGCTTTCAAGATAAGCTTATCCGACCCATAGTTAAATTTAGATTTTATAAATAATGTAATATAAATTAATTTATATATTAATCCGACAGAAAAAGAGTAATTTTAATATTCGCAGTTAGGCGCGAATAATGGAAGGAAAAAAGATTAATGAGAGTAATTAATATAAAATATAAATTATGTGATGAATAAAAGGCTACTAGAAAAACAAACCCACACATATATATAAATACGCAATAAAGTCTTATCTGAAATATGGACGAGTCCTCTGAAATAGCTTACCGCAATTCCAGCATTTTAAGGGGCATTAATAAGATCCATTAAGCAACGGTATATATTGAAGATAAATTAATTTACTTTTTTACCCCACTTTATATTTCTCTAATTCGTGGAAATTCCCCCATCATAGATGTCGGAATCTGACTTCTTCCCCAAGCTCTTGTGGTTATCCACAAACCACAAATAAGAAAAGATGATATTTTACCCACTTCACAGGTGTAATTTCAACATTCCAACTTCTTAAACTTTTGGAGGCACATGAAACGAGGATTCAGTAACTGACATTTTTCACATGATTACCCACTTTAGTCATATGATTTGTCTATAATCACGCCCTTAGCAGGCGGTGAGCGTCCAGAGGTGCAGATACTGTAGGGCTACCTGCTTGATTCTTGACCATACTGCGCACTAGGAAGATAGCATGGTCAGTATCATGCCCTGGCCGCCTGATTTTGCCTGATACCCATTAAAGGCTGGGTAAGCTTTGAGACAGTCTGAGACCCCGACCATCGGATGACAAACCTAGAAGATAAAATCTTCAGGTTCCGTTCGAGTACTTTTAACATAACATAAAACATTATATGATAATTCATAACCAATGTTATATTAAATATGTATAATTGCAGAACAGTTGTCTGAAGAAGGGCAATAATGTCCGAAACGTCTTATTTTCTACCAACAATTAAATAGTTAATTATCTGAATAAGGCCATGAACCACACACAAGTCCTATAAAGTTATTCATAAAAACTAAGAAAAAAAGAAGAAACGGTTTTATTGTATTATTGATTTTATTGTACAGTCAATAAAACGATGTAGCAATTCTTTTCCAATTTATAGTCACATCCAGAGATAAAAAAACCTGTAATAAAGTCAAACCAATCTACCCAATGCCTACGTTGTAAAAAGCAAATTTTCTAGGGACGTTTATTGTATCAAGGACTGCAAACTGTAATAAATTTGTATAAGACCATTTATTTTATTTCACAACGTAAAATTATTATATTAATCAAACAAAATTTATAATTGGTCTTAGTAACAAGTTAAGAACAAGATAAATACATTTTTCAAGATTGGTGTTGAAGTGGAAAACTCCAACAACGCGCATTAGTAATCAATCAATAATTAAGCAGAACTAATTAATTAGGAAAATATCTCCTTAACTCATAATTATGATTATAATCAATCCAAAGTGCAGAACACAATATATATTCTGAGACAATTATTGACAATATGTAAATAAAAGAACTTAGCTCTAATAACTTCTACCTTTAAATGTATTACCTACAGATAACCCGTCTGAGTTAATTATAATGGACGTTAAAATTTAAATAAATAATCCTGAAAAGATTGTAAGACAACAAAAAAATGGGCAAAGTTTATTATATTTGGTTCCAAAAATATTTTGGATTTGTATTCCAAATGGACTAATTTCACTAATGTTGATTATAATTAACCTTTTGTGTAGAATGGCGAGTTATCTTGTGGAATAACAAACATTATGACCATTAAGGCTATATTAATATTTTTTAATAAATCTCACTCTTACTTTCTGAGATTGTATCAAAAGTTCTGTTGCGTTATAACACAAACTGCGACCTTCAAGGGAATTTTAACAATTGAAGTCGGCGAATCGCTTTCGATTCGAGGAGCTCACAAATAAATAAAAATTAAATAATAATTGAATTCCGGACTGAACTCACCTTCCTCTTGCGACTGACAAATTTATTTGGTCATCTAACTCATCTAAACGTTTGTTATTTATTGTGTAGCAAGTTTCGTAGCGAAAGAAAAAATAATGTCGCAGATATAATGTGCTTATGAGTAGGGCTACTGTGTGTGCACACATGACGTTTTTGTTTACATTTTAACCGTAAGGATTTTCGATATCTGAAGACGAATTTCAGATTTGGAGAATACTAGGAATTTCTCCAAAACGTTCTTTCATGTGTCCAAACACAGTATCTAAATACATACACAGCTACGCCCTGAATGTACTCAAGATGCTGAAATAAGACACTGAAGAAGAAGGGATGAAGTGGAAAAAGAAGCGGAGATAGTTGTATGGGGAAGGAGGATTGCTGGATAAAGAAACCCATCACGTGACTAGTTGCGTCAGCATCCTCTTTAACTGCATCCGCAACGAATAGGCCGTGTCTCTCCGGCAGCATCTCGATCTTCCGGGCAATCACAGATTTAAAAAAAAAAAAAATGATTGTAAAATTGTTTGCGGAAAGATAGCAATTATCTGAGGATAAGAAAAATGGAAGTCCTTAAATATGATCAAGATATTAGGTAGGTAGGGCTACAAGTAATCAGCAACTGGACATAATTCCCAAAACAGAAAATGTTTAACCCTTAGGGTGCGTTTACATCTGACACTTCTCGCAGGAAATATATGTCAGTTGTCGGATAGATATTCTCTTGATGGTTTACATACTAACAGAAATAGCTAGACATTTATGTCATGGATATGCATAGGACAGTTCTGGATTTGTTCTAATTTGCGATAAATTCACCAAAAGCACGAATAATCAGTGTTTACATCTGTTGGTATAGAAGTGTCGACAATACAACTAGTAGCCAAGATATTTATCTCTGAAATTAAATTCTTCTCGTAAAAATCTGTATTTACACCTGGTGGTATAGAAGTGTCGACACTTATAGTTCGTGATAGAAATATATATCTCAGACATAAATTGCTCATGGTTTACACTAGTTGCAATTTCTGTCTGATATCAATTTCCTGCAATAACTAGCAAGTGTAAACCCTCCCTTAGGGAGGCGGAATGTTGAAACTATGTGAACCAGAATCTACGTACATATAGACAACAAATATTAATTCCGCTATATGATGAATGATTTTACAATCGCCCTTACAGGTGTATTTATTTCGAAATTAGAACATAGTTTACTTTTGTTCCGAGGGTATGTTATATGGAAAGCGACCCAATTTAATTAGACAACTAAGCTGTTTTTTTTTTCAGTGGCTAAACTGGAAAGAACCGTTTTTTTTTTGGTTTGTTTTCCCGGCGCATCGACGTCTGGGCCATTAGCGCCGACATCCAAGGGGCAGCGAGGAATTTTCTCAGCGAGCCTTGAGATGAGAAAATTCCTGCCGCCGCACACTGGGCAAAATGACTGTTTTACGGCGACAAAAGTCGAAAATGTGATGTCGTCGTAGGAAGTCAATTCACGTGTCAAAACGTGCTCAAGACTTCTATTCATTAAAAACCGAACAATTTTTTTCTCTATTTTAACCTAAACCTGTTTGAAACAATAAGGATTGCAACCATTGCTAGTCTCTTCCACTTCCTCGGTTGTCTTGTTCCAACTATGGTCCTTTTAAGTAGTGTTTTAAAAATTGTGTGCCAATTTTAAAATTTTTTTTCACAATGGATTTATTACCTAGTGGTATGTTCTTTATAAATATATAATATATATACCTAATAACAGAAATGCATATCGAAGAAAAAAAAATATTAATGAAATTATTACTAGATTGTTCACATTTTGTTGATTACTCAAGTTTGAGTAAGGTTTTAAAAAAAGTTCCACTTCCAAATATTTCTTTTCGATAAGCCTTAAGCTTCTACTTTACTATCTTGGGACTTTCAGCTCCCTCTTCTTCCCCCTTTTAATGCAAATTTAAATCTAGTTTAGGCAGTCAGATAGAAGCTGAAGAATCCGCGGCGCACAGTGGGCGAAAATCACATTTTAGGTGGACATAATTAAAAAAAAAAAATTTACAAATCACTTACTAAATACTGTCTAGTATTAGTTGGATTTTGGATTAAGGTAAAATGTAAATATTTACATTCTTGGATCATGAACGGGCGCGGAAGGGAATATTAATCAGACTCTAAGAAAGGGAACATTTTTCCAGTGTTTATTGCAGTTTTGTTCTTGTGATTACTTTTCCATTTTTTGAACAGAAACTATACATGATTATTTAAATTTCATGTTACCGATGTATATGTGTAAGTGTTATTAGCCAATGTAAGTGTAGTTTACCACATGATCCACTTCAAGAACTGTCAATAGAAAATGAGGCAGACGATACTGACTCGTCAAAAGAAAATGCTGAAGGATGTAGCAGTATAGAATCAGACGATGATTGATGGATAATTCGTTTTTAGTGCATAATATAATTGTATATATTTGTTATTATTAAAAAAAAACAAAAAAAAAAAAAACAAATCAGTTCAATTACTTTTTTCTTTAAGTTGTTAGTCTATTTTTGTTATTTATTTTCGAATTATAGCGGATGTATTATTTTTTATGAATATATGTATTATGTTTATGTAAATAATAGATGCAAAAAGGTACTACTTAAATGTTCCATAGATTTACAAAATGTTTTCCCAATTTTTATCTATTATGTCAAAGAATTTGTGTGTCTACAACATTTGTTTGTTGGATATACTAAAAACTATGGGCCAACGATTTTTTAAAATATTTTTCCCTATCTCAGTGACCTCAAAAATATTGAAAAACACAAAAAAATAATTTTGTCGCCCTAAAAGTGGATTTTTGCCCAGTGTGCGCCAATGGGAATCGAACCCACCATCTCCTACATGAGAAACTAAGGCCCTAGCCACTAGACAACCGGGAGACCCCACTAAGTTGTTATTTTCGAAATAATGTTTTTTTTTTTGTTTTTTTTCTAAATACAGTCTACAGGATATTATACATTTAAAAGAACAAAACATTTTAGATATATTGTAGTCATTAGCTAAAGAGAGAGCTGTTTCCTAAATTCCTTATATTTCATAAAAATATTCCATCACATTGGAGCCGGTTTAATTAAATAATATAAATGTTTCTGTAGAGAGAAAGAAACGAGTTTGAATAGACTATTAAGAAGAGGATAGATAGAAAGGGGAATGGATAAATGGGATCCTTTAGTAAAGGGAGGGTGGCTTTTAGCAAAACAAATGTAGAAGAGTATGAATAAGGTCAGTGATATAATAGTCCCTTTTCCTGAGTTTCAATATCCTAAATAAAATTAAACATTTATAGAAAACACATTCCTTGTGCAGACAAAAAACAAAAGATTTTTCACAATTGCATCTATTTTATTTTCATATTTCAAAATGTCCAAATTCTGCTTTCCGCTAAAAAAATGTAAAATAAAATTACTCAAAAGAAGAAATTTCCAACTCTAGCGCGTTTTCGCAACGTTTTATCCCTAGTGTCATTGGAAAGTTTGGAACAGGCATAGTTAATATTAGGAAAAAATTTTAACACCTACTCCAATAAAATCTAGAAGAAAAGTAATATTTTAGGCACCATATTGCACAAAAAACATACAATAAACGGATGTCATTCACTCCACATCCTCGATTTTCGCTCGGACAGCTCTATCACAAACAAACCAAAATTGTTTCTCATTTCTTTTACTAATAAATTCATTTTACTGATGAAATAAATTACAAAAAAAAGAAGAAAAAAAAACAAGGAATAAAAAATTAAGGAGAACAAACGAAACGAACCAACAAGGCAACAAAACCAATACTTATGACGCTTTTAAATGAAAATCATAATGCGAAGTAGCCCGATTATATCGAGGTTGGGAATTGATAAAAGATTATCCTCTATAAAAATAAAAACTAATTTCGTTTAGAGCCTTCTGCTCAAATTCAAGAACATAAATATGCTTTACAATCACCCGACAAACCTATATAATGTACTGTATAACATACCGCCTTCTTTTTCGAACATGGCTACAGCGCATGCGCGAACGCCAGCGGACACTTCATTGTAACGTTTTTTTCCGGTTTACTCATCGCTAAAGCATATTTATGCTTAAAAAAATGTACATAAAAAAACTACATACCTCACTGATATTATTTATACATGTAAGTATATAAGATCTTATTGGGGGGGGGAGGGTAATATTGGGTTGTACACAGAGAGTACAGAGTTAGATATAGATTTGTATTATACATATGTTGTAATAAATATTAACATAAAATGTTAATAATGTAAATTATATAATTGCTGTTTTTAATTTATACTTAAAGTATAGTTAGTAACCGTGCTATTGATTGATTGGTGCTTTTATTTACCTGAAGCACCACTAATTTAGTAGTTATTGCTCAAAAAAAAAAAAAATTTATAGGTGGTCCAATAATTTTTACACTAGCTGTATATGTCGAAATTAGATTTTAGAAGGGCGTCGAGAACGATTTTATTGAATTCTCGGGCATAGAGTTATTTGTACAATCATAGTTGTATAAGAATTTCTCCTATTTCCTGCTCTACCAACAAGGGCTAATCAAAATGTTCCCTACTCAAACATTCTCTACACGAAAAACTTTATGTACTTCTACTTGTTTGTGTGCGATAAGGAATTAATAACCGCAGGATATGAACGGGCCGTAATCCAAAATGGCGCAAAATCCTAAAAACATTAACCTTACTTAAAATAATTAAGAGTTGTTACTAGTGTAAATAACCTCGTTTGAACTAGAATGACTTCCTGTTGAATAAGAGATGTAAAAAGATCCGACATATACCAGAAAGCAGATGTCTTAATGACGCATTGGACTCAGCTTTCCAACGGACCGACCAAGAGGCATAAATGACCCAATAGTGGTTGAATGGCCTTTAAACACCAAGGGGGAAAAAAAAAAAAAAAAAGAACTCAACTTGATACACCAGCCTAATAAAGCTTGCTGAATTTCAGGGATAGTCTATAATAAAGCACAATTCCAATATAGAAGATGCAAGGATGATTATGAAGATGCTCACTCATATTTTCTTAAAAACAATTGTATTTTACATGTCAGCATAACATGGGTGATTTCAATTTATTATTTAACGGAGAAAGATACTTTGATCAGGAATTATAATTAAAGAAAGATAAGAAAAAGAATACATAACAAAACGATATTAAAATAAAAATTGTCAATTTCAGTAAGGGAAAAAATTGAATAAGTTACATTTTCGAGAATTAATGAGTGTTTTAAAATGGATGATTAGTGTACTGTAAAATGGATGTGTGAGTCTACTGCCCACTAATGTATGTAGTGAAATCGTGTTTTACATCTATTGAAAACAGTATGTGCAAATATACATATATATATATATATATATATATATATATATATATATATATACATATATAACATTAGGAGAATGCAGCTAGAACATGACGTATCCATTAAAAAAATATACCGATTTAAGTATGGAGACCCGGTAGCCGTGAGGGTTAAGGCGTCAGCTCTTAACACTCCGTGCCAAAGGTCGTGGGTTCGATTCCCACTAGGGGCGGTGGCTTTTCTTTCGAAAAAAGAAAAGGCATCACCCCTATCCTGGCTAGAAAAGGGTGGTAACCTATAGATAACCCGTCCTAAAATTCGTAGTTAATAATAAATGGACGTTAAAATTTAAATAGATTTAAGTATATTATAGAAGGATATTTGAGTGGCTTAATATCAAAGACGGACACCTGTCATTTTCTAAATGTTGAGAAAATCACCTTTTATGTTCGCAAGTTATAGTGAATATTTTTTTTTAAATATTTATTTCATAATTACGCTTATATGTTTGAAATTGATATTGTTTTGTTTCTGATATCAACACCACTCAAACAATTAGTGAAAATTACGTTTGAACCCATTGGGTGATTGGTAGGTGTTTGTGTATGAAAAAAAAAACTCCACAGCAGGAGTCCGTTTTTGAAACAAAGATCTACTTTGAAGCCAGAAATTACATGTTTACGCCCGTTTTTTACAGAAACTAATTTCATTATTGAAAAGAGCAGACAAAAACCTATAGGAATCCACTGCTAACTCAATTTCGATTTTTTTACAGATGTCAGTCTTTGGTATTAAGCCACTCAAATATTTGTATTGTGCATATTCTATTGTGAAAGGAAATGTAAAGGAGGCTGCTAACAGGGATGTAGTTCGGGATCATCTGCATAATTTAATCAATAGCTATTCAAGGTCAGCCGTTCATTCACGAGGCACGAATTTAGCCCCCCCCCCCCCCCAATCTTAAAGAGTTGGAAATAAAAAATACAAAAATTATTCTTGGAGTCAATAAATGATTTCCATTCCCTTGTGGGCATAATGTAATATTTCTGCATAAAATTAAATGTCGATGAAAAACGGTAGCACTAAACCTTTAAAGATTTTTTTTTACGCAATTCACTATTTGGCATTTATCCAATATTTTCAGCATTGAGGCATAAAGGTAACCAACCACCAAGCTGAGGATGTTTTTGTCTGCTCTTTTTGTGCTTAGACTAGCACTGCTGCTTATGAAGTGCCTTTATGCTGTTTTATTATTATTATTATTTAAACTAATATTATTGAAACAACGTTCAGAAGAAATACTAGGAACCTTCCCACAGTTGCTATTACAATTTGTAACTTAATTGCATTTTTCCCAAAAGTGTCATAACCCTAAGATGCCTAAGATGTTTCCAATCACACCCTTCCCAAGGTGGGGTTCTTAGAGCCCACAAATTATTAATTGGTTTACTCCTATGTGCTTCATATGCTTAAAAATACGTTTTAATTTTTTGTTGTCTTTTTGCGCTTATCAAGGAACAAAAGAGTGAAAAAGTGAAAAAAAAGTTTATTGTACAATAAAATTATTTTTTTGGAAATTCAAATTTCAAGGTATTTAAAGGACTACATACTTTTTCCCAAGGGAAGGTGTTCTTGGAGCCTGCGAGCCAACAAATTCTTTTTCTCTCTCTCTCTCTCTCTTTTTGTAGGGAAAGAAAAATAGAAAAAACCCGTTTATCACTTGCCATATTATTATTAGTGAGTATGTTTTTGACAAATAGATGTTTCCCTAATACATGAAGGAATACTCCAAAAGCCCCTTGGGCATACTAGGGCTCAAATTTGTACTAGAGAAGAAATAGAGATACTATAAGTAGTTAGATAGTGTTTTACAATCTCAGAGATTCCTAACAGGAGCTGTATCCCGAGGGAACAATATCCCCAAATCCCTTCGGCGTTTCTCTTGCTTTGCCAAATCTCAATGGCCCTAGTTTCGACTGCCAGTAAACTGCCCTTCTAGTAATAGCAACCACCTGAAGTAGTTTCAATGGAGTCATATTTATTGAAGTGTTATGAATAAGGAGCCGATTTATGTACTAATTATCCCCCCCCCCCAAAAATGGCCTAATGACATCCATGATTCAGCCGCATAAGGAACCCCCATCCACCAGAAGGAACGATTTTGTTGGTTAACTAACTCGTTCAATCGTTTGTTATGACAATGCTATATACCAAGGGTGGCCAAGCTCAAACTATGAAATTTTTCGCGAGCCGCAATTAAATATGTATTTAAAATGTATGCAAAAAAATATTCAACATTTTTATTACAGAAATTATACGGAAGATTAAGCCCCTGATTATGTTCGTTCGCGCAGTTTTTCGATGATTCATGTCATTCTTAAATTTTACGTAAATAAAATTTGTTACAGAGTTGCACTTAGTCTTTCGAATTTGTTGTCAGTAATTTATTTAAATTTTAACGTCCATTATAATCAACTCAGAGTTTTAGAACGGGTTATCTACAGGTCAACATCCTTTCCTAGCCAGGATAGGGCTGATGCCTTTTCTTTTTTCCGAAGAAAAGCCACCACCCCTAGGGGGAATCGAACCCACGACCCTTGGCAAGGAGGATTAAGTGCTCATGCCTTAACTCTCACAGCCACCGGGCCTCCAAAAATTTAAAAGACATTTTGAAACACATTCGGAACGATAATCATTTTTTTTAAATATAGTACCACAAAAATGAAAAAGTAACTCAAGTACATTTATCGAGCCACAAATAATCCTTGAAAGAGCCACAGGTTGGCCTCCTCTGATATATACTATGACTTGTTGCGAGAAAACAAAAATAGTGGTAGCTACAGTACATATTCAATAGACACAAACCTGTGTGTGTGTCTAAATTTTAACAGGGCCATTTTCGGTAGGTAGTGGAATTATGATTTGAAATAATCTTTGAAATCCTTAGGGGAGTACAATACTGTAATAGGTGTTACAATGCGAAAATATTGAGCCCAAAATGCATGGGGAAACAAATTGTAATTCATGATCAAATGAACCCTTACTGCATTATCTATCCAGCAGTAATTATGGTCACCACTGTTGTCATAATCAACAAAGATAATACAAGATTTAAAGATGAAAAGAAGGAAGGATAAGAAGATTTCTAATTCTCGAGAGCCTTTAACATATTTTCTTTATTTTATTATTATTCTACGATCTTTGTAACATTTGAGTTCGTATTTTTTATGTAATGTAATTCCTTATTGTTGAACAAACTATTTTGATTGTATATACTCTATTCTGTAAAGACGTCTCCAATATATCAATCGATATGATACATGTGCAGAATAAACGGCTGTACCATAGAGTTGCTATGATATAGTAGACTAAAAAAAAAAAACAATTCTGAAATCACCAAGGATGACGACACAAATATAACGGAACTGCCTCACTGACTAAACAAGGCCAACCCAATCTTCCCTAAGGATCATAACAGAGATAAAATTCCAGATCGATTGTTCATCCACTTATCTCTTTGGGCTCCTTGCATGAAGATTTATTTAAAAAGCATTCAACAAAACCGAAAACCTCCGAACATATTCGAAGCCAACATCTCTGCAAATATTGTTGACGAGTTCTTCCAGAATGTTGAGTGTTCCAAAACATATAATAAAACCTCCATATGCTTAAGAATAAACTAATGTTGAGGTTGTTTCCTTGTTCGTCTGTCAGTCACGTGAAACTTACGTCAACGGCACGTTAAGGACTTAGGAGGGGTTGGTCTTCGAATCGCCAGTCAGGAATGGAGGCTTCGATGGAAGTCCAAATACAAATTCTGTGAGCTATTGCCCATTTACAAAATATACAGGTTGAGTTAAATATATTGGCATTGAATTGCCTCGATGGTGGTGGTACTGGACTTTTCAGGTACAAAAATATCTGGTTTCCACTACAACACCTCACAAAGCAACGTTTTTAAAGTCACTGCCCATCACGAGTGCGTTACGAGATGCGGTTAACACGCAGACGATGTATAAGGATACGATTATAGTATAAGGTTATAAGGTTATGAAGGGCGAAAGATGTCAGCCTAAAGCTTAATTTACGTATGGCCTTATACTTTAATCCTCTCGGCAGATGCTACTCCACCTTCCTCAACCATTCTGAATAGGAGTTTTTATTTTAATAGTGCCTCATTCAGAAGTTCCGACTTCATGGATAAGATTTTGGACAATATATATTTTCTATAGGAGCTACAAGCTTCTTAGTAGCCTACATAAATATGTTTAAAGTACCTGGAGGTTTCGTTGGATTAATTCGATTCACATTTAATCCGCGTGCAAAGGTAGATGCAGAGGGGTGGGTATAAATACACAATATGGGAGGGAGGGCAGTTGTTAGGGGCGGCTGCACAGAAACAGCTGTTCTACAGCCCAATCTATACTCTATAGACCTACACACGTGCTCGACCTGCCTTTTCAGAACATCAAAAAATATTACCATTTTAGGGTGTTTCTCTCCCTCCATAGGAAGGAAGAGGGTTCTGAATTGTAAAATTTTCTTGTTGGATCTTCCGGATTGCATCAAGAGGCCAACCTTATAAACGAGTTGCCTTCCTGTGGAGGGAAGGAAACACCCTAAAATGGTTATATTTCTTGACGTTCTGAAATATAAATATACAGGGTGTCCCAGTGCATGTGTCCACCCCCTTTTCCTCCTAGAGTTGTTGGGTTTTCGAAATGAAACTCGGTCTATGTTATGTTGCATGAGGTTACTTTTGAAGGTTTAGTTGACTTTGTAACATTCTCCAGTTTGTCTCCAGCGCATCTAACTCTTGATTTTCCAATGGCGGCAGGTATTTTTTTATGACGAATTCTGATAGAAAATTTAATTTTAAGACTAATTTATTCCGAAACATCTTTTGATCCGACGCACCGTTTGCGCGCAAAACGCAAAAAAGTGAAAAATATCGCCCTTTTGTAGACAAATTCCTATTTATCACTGAAACCAAGCCTTGTACGTAAAAACACCTCAATTCAAACGTTGTAGCCTATTAATTTTCCTTTCAGATGATACCAAGATCAAAGTTGTAGATTAAATATTTAACGGGGTATTATGAAAGAAAACAAAGGCAAATTTTTTTTTTTTAGTTTTATGATATAATAATTTCATATGGAAAAATAAATTTATTCTGTTCTGTTTTAAAATAATTTTTATATACTTTTTTTCATAAAATAAATAAGTACTTTTTTTTATTGTTTATGTCAGCTACTTTTTTTTCTATTCATATCGATTTTCTGAATTGTTACTTTTTAAAACTTTTAAGGTATATTTTTCATTCATAATATCCCGTAAAATATTAAACCTACAACTTTGATCTTGGTATCACTTGAAAGGAAAATTAATAGGCTACAATGTTTGTTTCGAGGTGTTTTTACGTAAAAGGCTTGGTTTCAGTGATAAATAGGTGTTTGTCTACAAAAGGGCGATATTTTTCAGTTTTTTGCGTTTTACGCGCAAACGGTGCATCGGATCAAAAGATGCCTCGGAATAAATTAGTCTTAAAATTAAATTTTCTATCAGAATTCGTCAAAAAATATACCTGCCGCCATTAAAACATCAAGAGTTAGATGCGCTGGAGAAAAACTGCAGAATGTTACAAAGTCAACTAAACCTTTAAAAGAAACCTCATGCAAGATAACTAAGACCTACCAAGTTTCATTTCGAAATTCCAACAACTCTAGGAGGAAAAGGGGGTGGACACATATACTGGGGCACCCTGTATATATATATATATATATATATATATATATATATATATATATATATATATATATATGTCCGCTCTCTAGCTGGCTAAAAAATGGAGATTGAATTTAATGAAATTTGCTAAAATACCCATATCTATAACGCGTCAAAATGTCGCCCTTCCTGCGAGTTGGATTTTTTTTATTGACTGTTATTTTGCTTTCTTAAACACTGTATAGTAAGTAAAGACAGATTTGAGTAGTAATAATACTAAATATGAAGAAACATAATTTTGTATGAAGAATGCCAAACAGAAAGTATTTTTTGTGACATTTCAAGGAGGGTTTAATTCAACAGACAAAGTTTATGTTAAACCGAACATGCTTCAAGTCAATAGAAGAGCTAGGTTTAACCCCAATACCTCTTGTGGTGGAGATAAATCATTGAAGAGCTAGAGACAATGGAATGACAGAAGAGCCGATTTCCTTGGGATACCATTCACCGGTAGAGATTGGGCAATACCGAAGGGCCTAGAGCCATATCTTACTAATAGTGTCACCATGAATGAAGCTATCCTAATAGACTAGGCTCAGGGGTAATTATCATAGGGATGATAATGAACAAATGGGACTAATTATGTGCTAGGGCCCGAGCAGGCTGGGCTGGGAGTATATATACCCGGGCTGTAGACTGGTGGAAAGATGGCCACATCTGGAACAGGGTGGGGGAGAGAACAGCAATTGATATATTTAGAGGAGCTGGCCAGCCAACTCCATCACACCATCTCTACTGGTTCTCTCTATATCCTTTATTCTATTGTCTCTTCCCCCTAGAATCTCGGTATACCGCATTCCCATACCAGATGATTCGGTGAATATCTGCGAAGTAACCAGCAAAATCAACCAGTTATCGATGAGAGTTCACTGGAGGCTAAATGTGTGTGTATTAACGCGATAAACACCGGATTATTTGTTTTTTCGCCACGAAACATGGTATATACCATTCCCCTCGCAAAAGATTGATCGAGTTCCTCAACCAGCAAAATCGGTTCAATTGGGGGAGGGGTACCCCGGAAATTACTAATTCACCAATACCGGCCGTATATGCTATATTTCAGCGAAACTCGTTATTCGTTGTGATCATCTAAAGAGAGAAATTTAATTTTAAAATGGACTAAATCGGTTCATTATGGGGTGGGGAGGGTTTACTAAAGGCCTAAATTACTAATTTGTTCATACCGTAACGAACCTCTGTGTTCATCGTTATATCTAAAGAGATACAAACATTAAGCTATGTCCACACTGGTAGACATGTTGCGCGATTTTCGTCTCGAGACGTGTCTCAGCTGGTCTCAGGTTGTCTAAGTAGACATGTCAATAGACGAGAACCTGTTTATGGGCTTGTTGCGAGACCAAAAATCTCATGTCTAAGGCCTCCCGAATGGAATGGGAGACTTTAGACATGTTGCGGAACATTTGGACGTCATAGGCGCCTTGTATCTAGAAATGTCGAAGCTTTCATCTTATTTTAATTGTCCCAGCCCCCCCCCCTTCCCCATTTTATAACTTATTATATAAAATGTGTAATAAAAATTTAATAATAAATAAATAAATATATGTATGTATGTATATGTGTGTATATATGCGTACAAACGCCCAAGCACGTATGTTTGTGGGCGTATGCGTATGTGTTTATACATAGTTTAGTTTAGTATTGGTATTGGTATAAATTTAGCATACATTTTCTTATGTAGTATAGTATTAGTAATTTGGAGGCCCGATGGCCGTGAGGGTTAAGGCGTGAGCACATAACACTCCGTGCCAAAGGTAGTGGGTGTGATTCCCACTAGGGGTGGTGGCTTTTCTTTCGAAAAAAAGAAAAGGCATCAGCCCTATCCTGGCTAGAAAAGGGTGGTAACCTATAGATAACCCGTCCTAAAATTCGTAGTTAATAATAAATGGACGTTAAAATTTAAATAAATAAATAGTATAAGTAATAATATTGCTACAGAGTACATTAGTATTAGTTTTAGTTGTAATAGTTAAAAAAAATCTATATATAAAATAGTAAAAAATGCATACATATTAGACATGCGCGCCGAGGCTGAATTTTCAGGCGGCGGCGCGCCGGACTAAAATGGCCGGCGGCGGCGGCGCGCGCGGCGTGGGATATTTTTTCAACCCCCAAGGGAGATTGTTAAAATTTTTATAACAGTATATATATATATATTTGTCCCCTATTTCACAGGCTCAAAAATGGTCCGATTTTGATGAACTTTGGCACGAAAATCGTCTAATTTGAAACGTCAAGTTCGTTAGCCAGCAGAATCCGCCCTCCGGAACATGGGTTTTAGCACGAAATTTTCGCGAAAAAAACCGCAACGGTTACGTTTCGGGTTTATATGCTTGCAGGTACTCGCGTAATATGTTCCTTAACATACGATAACAACTGAAACCATTTTAAAGGCGATATCTGTAACAGTTATTGAGATAAGTGGAACAAACTCATTTTGCGGTTTTGGTACATGAAATCGTGGGATTCTATTTAAATGTGTTCTTTGTGTCTGAAACTCATCTAAACTAAGATGTTGATTTCATTTGGAGTGAAGAAAGTATTCGAAACAAATATTTTATGAGTTGACATGAAAAATTTAGGGATCTTCGTATTTTTTAGTAAATATCATTAAATTGGTTGGAAAGTCGTGGCAAGGGGCGAGTCAGAAGTTTTTTTTTTTTTTTAGTTTTTCTCTTCAATTACGAGGTTTCCAAAACATCTCCCACCAAAGATGGATTATTCGTTGAGTTAAAGACAGGGCCGCCACATCGGGGGGGGGGGGGCACTGCAGGAGCTTCGCTAATTGGAAAACATTTTATAGGTGTCAAATTGATTTGAGAAATATAGGCGGGTTCAGCCTATATTTGTTGGAAGGGGATCTATATTTTTTTAATGTTCGTAAACATTGTTTTTTTTTTGGGGGGGGGGGGGGGGTGTTTAACAGCGTATCAACATTAGGGCTAATAACACCGTGCAAACATTGTTATTCCAAATTATATTGCGAGTACAAAAATGACACTCCCCCCCCCTGAGACCACGGGCCCCTAACCAATTGTCCTCTGTGCCCCCCGTGAGCCATGTGTGTATACAAGGGGGGGGGGGTTGAGGAGGCTGCAGCCGTGGTAATAATATCAGTTAATTAGAATTTTGCTAGTTTTGTTCTATTGCTGAGGATTGATGAAAATGAAATAGAAACTTCTCTGCAAACGGCGTTCATCGTTCTCATTTCGTTCAAAACTTTTCAAAGATGAAACTAATTTGCCAATGTCCCCAATGAGAAAGTACTTGAATTTTCAGTTTTGTGGATTTGAAATCCCAATATGTACACGCTTCTTGTAATTCGATTTTTTTTTAAATGATTTTAAGTACATATTACACCTTTCGTAAATCAATACATTGTAGATAAGTATACATTTCAACCACGATCAATCAATATTGGGGGCCCGTGATCAAAATCTGGTTCTGGGCCCGGCTCTGAGATGTGACGGCCCTGGTTAAAGAGTATGATTACATAAAATTCTTTTATTTTATGCTTTTCCGATACAAGCTTTGTCATTTTCTAATCAACGATCACAACACACAAGCGTTATTCGATCAGAATGTAAGCTCAAATGGCGCCGGCCGATCACCATGCAGTACAATCGCTGATTTCCTCTCCTCAATCGGCGCGCCGACTGAATAGGCTCGGCGGCGGCGGCGCCGCTAAAACCCGGCGTGGCGTAGCGGCGCCGGCGCTGCGCGCATGACTAATACATATATAATACGTACAAAAAATATATATATATACACCCGATCCATAAATATAAAATCTATTTTCTTGGGGTGTATTGACATGATATAAACAAAAATGAACAAGGTAAATTTCTGACACTTTTCAGAATAAAGTGAATACTGCATTGTAACCCATAGTTCCTAGTGTATGAATAAGAAACAATATATCATGAAATATTGATCAAAATACACAGGTTACCGAGATTAGCAATGCCAATTCACGAATTGGGCATTCAAATAAAAATTATTATTATTTTTATTAGTATAGAAAAATTATTGTAGTATAATTTGTTTATTATTCTATTTTAATAACTATCATTTCCCCTATGAGACAAGGATTTTTTGAATAAATAATTGTATAATTTTGTTTATTTTCTGTTATTCTGAATGTTGTAAGTATTAGATACTAAAAATTTTGTTAGAAATTATGTGATTCAAATAAATAAAAGTCCGTCACGCAGGAGCTGCATAACTAAGCACTTTCCTCAGAATTTGGGTAGTGTAGACTGCTTTCCAGAACAATTTGCTTAAAATATCCTACTTAAATAAAATAAAAACATGAATAGTTCTCTTTTAATTTTGTAATGAGTAACTGATAAATTATTAATTTGCTTCCAGAGTTATGTTTACACATGGTACCTACTACACTACGTAATAAATACAAAAAACCTCATATTATCATATTTTGATCTAACGCAGGAACCGGATACAGTCCCTCTAGCGCTCCTTGCGGCGCCTTTGTGAACCTATGTCTGGCTGGCTTTTTTATTGAAATATATTACAAAGTAAACCCCCCCTTTCCAATTGACCGATTCAGCTCATTTTTACTTCTTTCTCATGAGTTACCCACGACGTAAACCGCGTTTCGTTACAATACAGCAGAAATTACGACCAGTATGAGTATATTAGTAATTTGGGTCCGGAGTAAACCCCCCCCTCCTAATGAACCGATTTAGTTCATTTTTACAACACATATTTACCTGTAGATTACCACTACGAATACCGAGTTTCGTCGAAATATACCAAAAATCACGGTTGGTAGTGGCGAATTGGTATTGTGAGTCTGGAGTAAACCCCCTCCTCTCCTAATGAACCGATTTAGTTTATTTTTACAACACATATGTACCTGTAGATTACCACTATGAATACCGAGTTTCGTCGAAATATACCTAAAATCACGGCTGGTAGTGGCGAATTGGTATTGTCGGTCCGGAGTAACCCCCCCCCCTCCTTATGAACCGATTTAGTTCATTTTTATACCTCACTTTTCTCTCTATATTACCACTACGAATACCAAGTTTCGTTGAAATATTACGGCTGAAATGGTCAAATTAGTGTTTTGGGTTCGGGGTAAACCCCCCCTTCCGGTGGACCGATTTTGGTGGTTAACGAACTCGTTCAATCGTTTGCTAATTGAATGCTATATACCAAGTTTCGTGACGAAAAAACAAAAACTCTGGCCGCTATCGTGTTAACAGACATATATATATATATGTAAATTTTAACGGGGGTCATTTTCGGTGTCTACTAGGTAGGATCGATAAAGATTTGAAGAAATTTTTCAAAAATTCTGTCATGAGTCCAACCTCAATAGCTACTTTCCTTCGGAGGAAAGTGCTAAAAGGAGGTTTGTTATCCAAGAGAATGAGTGTTGAAGTGTAAGCAACAATGTGTTTAATTCTAAATTATTTAACAAAATAATAATAATAATAATACATAAACAGCCCTTGAATTATCAGATGACACCTAGAAACATAGGTTTTATGGAAATATGGAGTTTTAATAATATTTGTAATAGAAAGGGATGAAAAAACAAAAAACAAAAAAAAAGTAACAATAATTTTTACTTTTTGATAGAATAGCGTTTAAATTTTAATTACGCCATTCTTGACTGAATTACGAAACGATCTACAACCAATTAGAACATTTTCCAAACAAAATCATAATTAAAAAATTCCTAATATTAAAGTGATATAATTAATATCTAATAATATATGACTGATCATCCCAAAAATAACATTAAAAATTATGTTAAAATAAAGATAATACCAGAAGATCAGTGAAGCAATAATCTATGCTGGCATAGGGTCAATGCGTCAGGGGCATGCAAGATAAGAATAGTTTGCCTTGTCTAGCTACTTATGTTTAAAATAGCTTTCTAAAACATTTATACTTTTAAAAGGCATAAGCTGCGTACCCATTCATAAATATAATTATATAGCAAAAGAAAAATTAATTAAATGTAAAGAAAAGTAAAATTGCCCTCCACTAAAAAATTTAAGACAAGCTCACTACAATCAGCCCAAGTCATTCATATTTTTTTTGCTTATTTGTTTTAATTAGTAACAGAAACAATTGCATAAAAAACATAAATATTTGTAGAATAACAGCCGAAAAAGCCTAATTAAATCAATTTTGGCCAGTTAAGAAATATAGGAGGAAAAATAAATATAGAGAATGTAGAATAAAAGTATACATTTCAGATTATAACATTGAATTGGTTTACAACAAATATAAATCCCCAAAAAGTAAGAGCTTTAAGAATAAGACCAAATAATCGCTGTTATCAGAAAAAAACAGATGTGCTCAACAGGTGTTAAACACAGAAGATATAGCTTCAGATAATCAGCACATATATAAAATAATAGATACCTCAATTCAATACTTTTAAAAAGGACGTATAAGAGAAATTATTTAATCTTAGTATTTATTCTTGAACTCTATTTTTTTTTTTTTTTTTTTTTTTTTTTTTTTTTCTTTTTTTTTACGGCGCATCGACAAATCGTGGCCATTAGCGCAGACGTCCAGGGTGCAGCCAGGAATTTTCTCAGCGAGCCCTGAGATGAGAAAATTTCTGGCGCCGGTGGGGATCGAACCCGCCATCTCCCGCTTATGAATCTAGCAAGCTAGCCACTAGACCACGGGAGACCCCTTGAACTCTATTATAAACAATATTAAGTGCAGTATACAGCCATATTCGTCAGGAGAACTAAGGACAAGACGCGACGAAGTAATCTAACACGACTTAGGATCGGACATACACGACTCACCCATTCGTACCTCTTCCACAAGACAAGACAAACCACTATGTAAAGCATGTAACGTACATTTAACTGTAAAACACTTACTAACAGACTACCTTAAAAGAGACAACTTACAGATTCCTCGAAGCCTTAGTGAACTGTTATCTGATAGGAGCCCACATATTGATACCATACTGACATACTTAAAGACAACAAAAACATATAATACAATATAGTTATACCACACATAACTCCCAAGTCAAAGTTTCTTATTTCAGGATAATATACCTCAGATTTCAACTCCACAAATATCATTATGATTACTATTTATTATAACCATTAAAATTATATGTTTAATTCTGTATTTATTCATTTCATTAATTCCTTATATATTTCTTTATTATTTTTTATTATTATTCTTTTCTTCATTTTTCTTTTATTATTCATTCTCCATACCCTTTATTTTTTAACTTTGTTACTGATCGTTAGGTTATAATTTATTATTTCATTTATTACAATTTATATAAATTCTTTTAGGACAGATCACCAATGCTTTGCAGCTCTTAAAGTAAAATAAATAAATAAAATATTATAAACAAAATGTGAAAAAGATCTTGAGGACTATAAATATATGGTCTCAATAAAATCAGTGGAATAAGTATTATTAAAATAAAGGATGGGGAGGGGGCATACATAATAATAATAATAATAATTAGCCACTGGCGTATTCAATAATAATAATTTAATTAATTCATCTTGGAAGCGATTTGGAAAATCCTAACTCCTCCGTTATAAATTTTAACATTCTCTTTTTGTAAATAACATTGTACATGTTCACCAGGTATTATTAGAAACAGGAAAAATCTTAAGGAAACTCTAGCGGGAAAATCTTGAGGAAACTCATGAAAATTAAAAATATTAATAAAGTGTGATAAATTGAAGAGCATTTACTTTTTCTTTAGCTTTAAGGGCTTATATGTATGTATACATATTAATTTCTAAATTTGTATCTAGTTATAGTATGGACCATGTCAGCAGAAATGTGGTGTGAAACATTAAAGAAAAAACAAAAAAAAGTCCGTCACGCAGGAGCTGCATAACTAAGCACTTTCCTCAGAATTTGGGTAGTGTAGATTGCTTTCCAGAACAATTTGCTTAAAATATCCTACATAAATAAAATAAAAACATGAATAGTTCTCTTTTAAATTTGTAATGAGTAACTGATCAATTAATAATTTGCTTCTAGAGTTATGTTTACACATGGTACCTATTACACTTCGTAATAAATACAAAAAACCTCATATTATCGTATTTTGATCTAACGCAGGAACAGGATACAGTCACTCTAGTGGTAGAAAGTGCTCCTTGCGGCGGCTTTGTGAACCTACGTCTGACGGGCTTTTCTATTGAAATATATTACAAATTAAACCCCCGCTTTCCGATTGACCGATTCAGCTCATTTCTACAACACTTCTTTCTCATGAGTTACCCACGACGTATACCGCGTTTCGTTACAATACAGCAGAAATTACGACCGGTATGAGTATATTAAGAATTTGGGTCAGGAGTAAACCCCCCCCCCCTTCTAATGAACCGATTTAGTTTATTTTTACAACACATATTTACCTGTAGATTACCACTACGAATGCCGAGTTTCGTCGAAATATACCAAAAATCACTGCTGGTAGTGGCGAATTGGTATTGTGGGTCCGGAGTAAACCCCCCCCTCCTAATGAACCGATTTAGTTTATTTTTACAACAGTTATTTACCTGTGGATTACCACTACGAATACCGAGTTCCGTTGAAATATACCAATAATCACGGCTGGTAGTGGTGAATTGGTATTGTGGGTCCGGAGTAAATCCCCCCTTCTAATGAACCGATTTAGTTCATTTTTATATCTCACTTTTCTCTATATATTACCACTACGAATACCAAGTTTCGTTGAAATATAACAAATATTACGGCTGACATAGTCAAATTAGTGTTTTGGGTTCGGGGTAAACCCCCCCTTCCGGTGGACCGACTTTGGTGGTTAACGAACTCGTTCAATCGTTTGCTAATTGAATGCTATATACCAAGTTTCGTGACGAAAAAACAAAAACTCTGGCCGCTATCGTGTTAACAGACACACACATATATATATATATATATATATATATATATATATTTTTAGATGGAACGGCATTTTTCTCCAGCGGTGGTACTCCTCCTCACTTCTTCCCGGAATATTTCGATGGATTCATCTCCATCTTCTTCAGCCAGGTACTTGTTTCTTCCTCGGTGGTTCATTCCCTTGGCTACTACCGAGGAAGAAACAAGTACCTGGCTGAAGAAGATGGAGATGAATCCATCGAAATATTCCGGGAAGAAGTGAGGAGGAGTACCACCGCTGGAGAAAAATGCCGTTCCATCTAAAAATACTATCCCAGCGACGAAAAATAACATTAAACATATATATATATATATATATATATATATATATATATATATATATATATATATAAATTTTAACGGGGGTCATTTTCGGTGTCTACTAGGTAGGATCGATAAAGATTTGAAGAAATTTTTCAAAAATTCCGTCATGAGTCCAACCTCAATAGCTACTTTCCTTCGGAGGAAAGTGCTAACACATGAAATAAGTCGGAAAAAAACGAGAGGCGCATGGAGTTGTATGTAATTATTTAAAGCTGTTGTTTTGTGTAACGAGAAGAACTATTGCAACAAATAAATGCCAAGAGACTTATGGGTCATTCCAGGTCAAATCAACACAAAAAACAAACATTTTCAATCTCACTATCTCAGAAAGTTATGAAATTTGGTGAGGAGGTAGCCTTTGTATAGACTAAGAAAAATACCAAATATTATTGAAAAATATTAATTGATTTGGAAATTACAGCTATGTAAAATTTCAAAAATTGTCAAAAATGCCGGTACCTGAAATGTTTGAATTGCTATTGTGGCTCTTATATTTAAGCTAGAGAGCTGGGAGGGGTGTTATTTTAAAGCTCTTTGTACAAACTTTCTTATGACATGCAACACCATATAGGTTAGGAGGAAGAAAAATTTCTCAAATTCAAAAACAAAATTTTATTTGTATATATCTCAAAATGCGTATTTTTAAAAATTTTCAAAATTTTATATGTTTTTCTTAGTGTATTTGAAAACTTGTTCCTAAATTTTTATGATGGGATTCCAATGGGTTCACCATTTATTAATTTTTTGTTTTTTTTAAGACGCTAATATTTTGGACGATATACAAAACAAAATCATATATGTACCTATATATGTCATATTGCAATACAACTTCAAATCTCTTTAAAATGTTTACAAATAATCTTTTTTTATTAAATAAAATTGGTTGATTAATTAGAAATAATAATTATTTATTTAAATTTTAACGTCCATTTATTATTAACTACGAATTTTAGGACGGGTTATCTATAGGTTGCCACCCTTTTCTAGCTAGGATAGGGGTGATGCCTTTTCTTTTTTCGAAAGAAAAGCCACCGCCCCTAGTGGGAATCGAACCCACGACCTTTGGCACGGAGTGTTAAGAGTGAAATAATAATTATAATAGTGAAAGCATTTTTATTAAAAAAAATAAAATAAATCAGTATTAAATTAAACTTATATTATCATTAAATTTTCTAATAACAAACCTTAAACAAAATTGTACTTGCCTTCATTAACAAAACTACTTTAAGAAGATGACAAGTAAAATTTAATTACCTATGTCACGCAAGAAGAGTATGTAGGAACTGGAAATTTCTTAAGTGATAGTTTTGAAACGGCATTAACAATCTCATGATTTTTTACCAGATGAAACCGTTTAAAAATCAAAGTAATGTATTTTTCTTTTGATCATAGCTTTGAAACTGTGTCTACTATAAGATAATTAGAAAAACTATTAATAAAGGATGTAAGAGGTTACGTAAGTGCTACATATGACACTAAATGGTGGTTGGCATATGTTTTGTATAAAAATGAAGCCTGAGTTAAGGTCACCTTCTTGCACCCTGCTGGACCTCTTCCATATTTTTCATTTCCACGAAAACCTGTTGTTTTTGGGATGCCAGTTAATTATAATGGACGCTCAAAATTTAAATAAATAATGATATATTGTATAAATTTAATCCTGTTATACCAACTGGAAGAGTTTACACACAGAAAATGATACTCAAAAATCAAATGAAGCTTTCCAGGATAAGACATAAGCTACTCAGCATTAGTTTTCATCTCCTTAAAGCAGTTTTGTTGATGAAGGCAAGTAAAATTTTGTTTAAGGTTTGTTATTAGACAATGTTTATTTATTTACATTTTAACGTCCATTATTATTAACTGAGAATTTTCAGATAGGTTATCAATAGGTTACCACCCTTTTCTAGCCAGAATAGGGCTGATGCCTTTTCTTTTTTCTAAAGGAAAGCCACCACACCATAGTGGGTATCGAACCCACGACCCTTGGCTCAGAGTGTTAAGTGCTCACACCTTGACACTCATCGCCCCCGGGCCTTCCATTACATCATTAGAAAATGTAATGATAATATAAGTTTAATTTAGTACTGATATATTCTATTTTTAAATAAAAGTGTTTTTACTAATATAATTCTGATTCTGATTTATCAATAAATTTTATTTAATAAAAAAAGATTATTTGTAAACGTTTTAAAGAGATTTGAAGTTGTATTGCAATATGACATGTATAGGTACATATATGATTTTGTTTTGTATATATCGTCCAGAATATTAGCGTCTTAAAAAAAACAAAAAAAATAAATGGTGAACCCATTGGAATCCCATCATAAAAATTTAGGAACAAGTTTTCAAATACACTAAGAAAAACATATAAAATTTTGAAAATTTTTAAAAATACGCATTTTGAGATATATACAAATAAAATTTTGTTTTTGAATTTGAGAAATTTTTCTTCCTCCTAACCTATATGGTGTTGCATGTCATAAGAAAGTTTGTACAAAGAGCTTTAAAATAACACCCCTCCCAGCTCTCTAGCTTAAATATAAGAGCCACAATAGCAATTCAAACATTTCAGGTACCGGCATTTTTGACAATTTTTGAAATTTTACATAGCTGTAATTTTCAAATCAATTAATATTTTTCAATAATATTTGGTATTTTTCTTAGTCTATACAAAGGCAACCTCCTCATTAAATTTCATTTAAATCTGAGATGGTAAGAAAAAATCACTGTGTTGATTTGACACGGAATGACCCTTATGCAAACATGTCTGAACAAGCAAGTATTGAATGCTTCTTGATATAACCTGCTCACTCACAGCACAGCTCAAAGCAGTTATTGTTCAGTTCTTGAGTGTCACATAACATCTACAGTGATATTTCTTACAATCACCCAGAATATATTATGAACTAGATGTTCTGAGTTTTATGGATGAAGTGTACTGAAAAGGGCTATGTACAATTTTAGTAAGTACATCATTTTTATAACAACTATTTACAATCATCATAGAAGATTAAATTGGTTTTCCTATATTCTAAGAGTACTGAGCCTTGATAGTCTTGAAGTTTAGGGGCCTCCTCACCGATTTTTTTACTGGTTGTTCTATGAGGTATTTTGAAACACTACAACACGAATCAAAACAAAAAGATCTTGAGGACTATAAATAAATGGTCTCAATAAAATCAGTAAAATAAGTATTATTAAAATAAAGGATGATGAGGGGGCGTACATAATAATAATAATTAGCCACTGCCGTATTCAATATTAATAAATTAATTAATACATCTTGGAAACGATTTGGAAAAATTAGTTTAGAGGCCTCCTCGCCGATTTTTTTACTGGTTGTTGTATGAGGTATTTTGATGCACTAAACACGAAAAAAAAAAAAAAAAAAAAAAAAAAAAAAAAAAAAAAAAAAAAAAAAAAAAAAAAAAACTCAACTAGGATACAGTTATTAAGCACTAAAGTTTCCTGTTTTACAGGTTAAGAAAGCTAGCGTCAACAACTACATTTGTAAACACGTGTATGTGCGGGTATGTAAGAGTCCGTAATAAAGAAGTCCAATTTAAATCTACCATCAATTATATACATTTACAGAAATATTTTTTTAATGAATGAAACATTCTCCACATTTTTTGTTTCGCCGTTGAAAAGTATTATAAATAATAAATCCCATAATAATTAGCCAATGCCTTTATAAGTAGCACACTATGATAATTGGAAGAAGTCAGATAAGTTTGCTTAGTAATAATAATGAAGTTGTACGAATTTATAACAATTATTCACAAGAGAGAATAATTATTAACTTTTTTAGTCAAAAATAAGCTTCTAACCAATTCCTTCAATTGTGGAAAATATGGCGAGAAATTAGAATTAAATAGAAATAATCTTTCATTTCGCTGCTGAAAATTAGAAGAAAGCTAGGAGATAGGCTAAAGAAGAATGAAGTATTTATATTTATTTTGCATTATAGGCATATGTGATATGAATTTCCTCTCCCTCAAGAAGGTATTAAAACTAGTTAATCCAAGCTGCTGAAATTAATAGAATTTTATGAATTTTAGCAAGTTGGATTGACTACAGTTTAGATATATTCTTTAGCGAGCTGAAACCCCTAACTCGTACGCCCATAAGCGACAGGTTACAACGGTTGAGGAGGCTCTTAAAATTTACAATTATTTTTCAATAAATAATTTATCAACATTTCAAATGAGAGTTTTCTATTTCCCAATTTTACATCGCAGCACATGCGCATGTTAACAAATACCGTTGGTTACACTAGCTTTCCTAACCCTCATAATACCCAACTTTAGTGTTTAATAACTGTTTTCCTAGTAGAGATGTCAATGTGCCGTAAAAATATATATATATATATATATATATATATATATGCTTAGGGGTTTCATCTCCTATGTAAGTCAAAGACGCACTCATTTTTATATTCCACAAAAACTTATTCAAATTACTATGAGCCAACCACATCATTCCTCATAATACTCACAAATATCATTCCTCGTATACTAGTGAATGTATCCTATAAAGGATAAAGCATGAGAAATATTATCCTAACAACATTTAAATCTTAATGCATAGAAACATATCATAAGATACAAGAAGGAAAAACAAAATTAACAAAAAAAAATGTTTTTTCATGGGTCTAGGCCTTTAGCACCGGATGCTAATGGAGGTATCTACTGGTGACCACCCTTCCTAAACTTCCATGGTGCAGAAGGGAATTCTCAACGGGCTTTGAAATGAGAAAATCCCTGCTGGAGGTAGGAATGCGCATCTCCTGTATGAGAATCCGAGGCGTTAGTCACTAGAACACGGGGAGACACAGAAGAAAAAAAAATTGGTTTAAATGACATATTATATAGTCTAGAGACTACTTGCCACCATGCAGGGTCTTTAGAGAAACTGCTTCATAAAGCAGGGCAGGTTATACTGAATGGATTTGCTTTGTGCAAAATTAATCTCTAGAAAGACTGTACTGCCATCCTAAATTCCAAGAGGAACTTGAAGTGCACCCATTCTGAAATATGCTATTGATTTCTGCTCCCTCGTTATTTAAATACTAATTTTTCAAGCAAAATCAAGAAAGAGAGAAGGTACCTTACAGTGCAAAATGTATTCCCATTGTCTGTTAAATTCCTTCGAGGCCAGTACATTCGGAGGTGAAACTATGCTTCATTCTTTAGGCTAGTAATACAAAAAAATTTCTTTAAAAGGTGAAACTGCATCTTCATTTTACACAGAGATTGATTGGTAGCTTTGTCAAGGCTTAAACTCTTGGAAGATTGCAAGGTGGAGATCGTCAGGGTTAGCTCATAATAGGTACATCAACTGTTCAGCCATTAGCACCGACATCCATGGTACATTTTCTCAACGGACCCTGAAATGAGAAAAATCCCTGCAGCAGGTGTGACTCGAACTCCCATCTCCCGCATGAGAATCCAAGGCGTTAAAACTAAATTAAGACATAAAAACCTCCCCTCCTAATGAACCGATTTAGTTTATTTTTACAACACATTTTTCTCTTTAGTTGACCAGAACATATACCGAGTTTTGTTGAAATACAAGACAAATTATGGCTGGTATTGGCGAATAACTACTTTGAATCCCGAGTAAACCCCCCCTCCGGATGGACCGATTTTGTTTGTTAACGAACTCGTTCAATCGTTTGATTGGGTAATACTACATACCAAGTTTCATGGGGAAGAAACAAAAACTCTGGCCAGTATCGTGTTAACAGATATATATATATATATATATATATATATATATATATATATATATATATATAAATTTTAACTGGGGTCATTTTCGGTGTCTACTAGGTAGGATCGATAAAGATTCGAAGAAATTTTTGGAAAATTCCGTCATGAGTGCAACCTCAATAGCTACTTTCCTTCGGAGGAAAGTGCTAAAAGGAGTTTTAATTGCCAATTTCAAGCATTCACTAGGGTTTTGAGGAGGAGAAGAACTGATCCGTTTGGAAGTTGCTATATCACTGAGAAGATTGGTTTGGGAGCTTCTTCAGAATGAACAGAAAAAACGTTTCGCAAGGGGAAAAGCAATGCTGGATGAGCATTCAAGTTAAACTGATAAACGCAGTGGTTCATAAGATATATGAATATGTCGAAGTGTGTATGAAACAGAAATGCCTTCTAGCTTGTGCAAAACTGTGTAACGTCTTTTACTAAGATCTATACTGCACTGTTAAAATGAAGCTCTTTATTACTGACAGGACCTGACTTGCATATAAATCCTGCATCAGAATAGTTCACTTACAAACCATGGCTTTTAAGAGAAGTAGCACTCTGCTCCCGTTACAACATGTATTGAATGAAATTCTTGATTTATTTAATAAATTGCTCTGTTTAATGAACAGTTGTCACAAATGTAATTTTGAAGAGGATTTTTAAGATACAGCGGCTCTCAGCACTCCCCAAGGCAGCCTCTTTTGGGTGATGCGTCCCATGGATCCTTTACACTCAGGAAGCTTGAAACGAAATACAATATGGTGAAGAGTTTGGCAGTGGTAAAACACTCAACTTATGTTCTGGAAGACCTGAACTCGGAACTCGGTCGTGCACTGAAAGATTTTATCTTATAGTTTTAATGGACCGTCCAATCTTGAATGGGAACCTGTAAAGAGGAAAATCAAGCAACTGAAGCATAATACTGACCACAATGTCTCTCTAGTTTGCCGTATGGTCAAGAATCAGATACCTGAGATACAGTGGTCTGTTATGGGACTGATATTTTTTTTATCTTGAGAAAAACTCTCTTCTCAAAAGAACTTATCAAATGTCATCGAAGATTTTAGGGAGCTAACAGACAATTCTGTATAATATCAAAAAACATACCTAATTACCTCAAGACACAGATGATCTATTTCCTGGTAAAAGGATTATTATTTTATTCTTTGAAGTATTATAAGACAGCTTATCAGAAAAAAATCATATTGCAATGCACCTTCAAAATTGATTTATTTACTTTTTTAGCTTAATATTATAGCCTAGCTATTCCATTGGCAAATTTTAATACTATTTTGATCAAATGATTATTAAAAAAGAATGTGCTCAAGAAAAATAAGTAATTTTCAAATGCGTTTTTTGATAAATAGTTATTTTAGTATAGGGCTCTTATTAAAATCATGGGATTTCAAAACTCTTGCTGATGGAGGAGATTACTAGTTCTAAAACAGTTTTAAAATGAGGTAGAACCAAAATAAATCTCAATTATGATTCTAATAGAGAAAGGGCGTTTCGGTATACCATTTAAGACCACAAAGGGATGTCCTCAAGGTTCCATCCTCAGCCCTCTCCTCTGGGTAGCAATGTTCAATGGCTTGCTGACAACGCTGGAGGCAAGTGGTATATCGGCAGTTGCATACGTGGACGATCTTGCCATCATCGTGCGAGCCCATTCAAAGGCAAAGGAGTGCCTTTGCACGGCACTTATGAACGGCGTTAGTTGTTTCTTGTAGTGACAAGAAACAACTAACGCCGTTCAAGTGGATAGATGGTGCTCCAGCGTAAAGCTAAGGATCGCAGTTGAAAAAAACCGTTGCAACCGTAGCTAAGGGCAAATTTGATGCAAGACATCCGCCGATAATAAGATTAAATGGGGAAAAAATTCGCTTCCCTGAAGTCGTCAGCTACCTGGGAGTAAAATTTGGCAATAGGCTCGACATAAGTCCACATGTGGAATCTCTGGCAAACAAGGTGCACTGCTGGTTGACGACAATGAAACGACTGTCGACAGCATCTTGGGGCCTTAAATATAAGAATTGCCTAACGTTATACAAGACAGCAGCTTCGGGACTCATCATGTATGCCATTGGCGCATGGGGGCCTCTTTTAAAGGCCAGGCATAGGAAAAATATATTTGTATATATGAGTTGGCCCATTTAGTCAATACATGGCATCCTGCTGAACTCCATGGCATCCTCATCGGTCTCAATAATATACCTGAAACTGACAATAGGGACATAGTACTATTTACTGACTCTTTAAACACACTTAATGCACTTACTGACAGATACACAACCCATCCAGTACTGACAGAAATTCTTAACAAGACACAAACTCTAAACAGAAACATAGCCATGTACTGGCTACCTGGCCATGAAGATCTCGGGAAAAGCTCAATTGCTGATTACAAGGCAAAAAATACAATCAAACATCTCACTTGTCACTTACAGCAAATAACTGACAAATCTGACAAAACATACAATAAAAGAACATTGGAACTACATATGGACACAACTAGCTGACAATAAACTCCGGGAAATAAAAAACACAATTGACGAATGGCCTTCTAGTCATTGAGATAACAGACGTGAACAAATAATACTTGCTAGATTAAGGATTGGATATACTCGACTAACTCAAAAATACTTAATGACAAGACGAGATAAACCTATATGCAGTATATGTAACAAAGAACTTACGATTAAACACATACTGACAGACTGCCAAAGACTATGCAGCTTGAACATCCCGAATGATATGGAAGAACTCCTAAGCAATGATAGCCAGTACCTCAAGAACACAGAACTATACAATCTTATTTGATGGCAATAAGCACTGTTGACTTAAAAATAACATTATACTTCCATAGATACTAGGTACAATTTAACGGAGAACAAAGTTTTTTACAGTTGAAATTTTATACAATTACATAAGCTATGACTTCCTAGAATGAATGGTTCAGAGGATGGTGTTCTTTCTGTTGATAGCCAATGAGGCGGAACACATCAAATAAATAAATAAATAGTCAATACAGTAAAAACTCATTGTCAAGAATACTCAAAAAGGGCATTCAGTAATATATAAATATAATTATGAACCTAGTGGTGGCTTGAACAACATGGGAGGGAGCATAATTATTAAAGGCCAATTGAGACAATCAGCCATGCAAGGCTTAACAGCTGGGGTCATCTAGTCAAGTTAATAAAAAAAAAAAAAAAAAAACTTTGGATAGCCAGATATATTATAGCACACAAACTATTAGGAAATATAAGGAGTAAACAAGTATTTCAGTAAAAAAATGTATTAACTGTCATTTGAATTTGTTACACCAAATTACAAGAAAACATTGATAAACAAAATATTGTAATATAACCGTATAAAGTTCAAACATGGAATAAAAAGACAGTACATAGCGTGAAATGAAAAAATAATAATAGAAACGCCAAATACAAGTGCACCTAATGCATTTGTAAAACATAATAAAATTTTTAAATTTTCTGAGATCAAAATGTGTTTTTAAAACAAAAAATAAGGTGAATGATCACTAGAAGCCAAATAAATGAAAGTATTACGCAAACTAGTCAATAGTTAAAGGGTCAGAGAAAAGTAAGGTAATTTTCATTACCTTATTTATTTTGGTTTTTGGGAAATGGGAAGGAATAATAATTTAATCTACATAATATAGGCTTGTTATTTTCCTAATAGACGATAATGGCCGTGGCCAAAACAATGTAAAAGAAGTAGAGAAAATAGAAGATGAGGTAATTTATCGACTAAATGTTGTTTTTAATAAGTATAACACAATATTTTAAAAATACCTAATGAGAAATTTATGACTCCTGGACGATTTGTAAATGATTCTATATTGAAATTTTGATCCACTGGTCTTAGGAAATTTCAAAGACATTAAATTTATCGTGCAATATGCAAGTATATTTTATGGTTGAATACTGTGGGTTCTATAAACTTTTGCCAGCTTAGGGTTTCTCGAAAATCTTATTTTATTTTTCGTCAAGACATTTCTATTTACGCCATAATCAACCCTGCATCATACCTATATCACCTGTATCATACCTATATTTAATATTTCTAAACTTTATTTTTATTTATACCGTCATTGTCCCAAATGACATCTAGTCATCGCAAATGCTGTCAAATTATTTGTTCATCATGTCAACATTTGAGATGGCTAGATGGCATTTGAGACAATGATGATATAAATAAAAATAGTTTGGAAATATTAAATATAGCTATGATAAAGCAGATATTGATAATGCTGTGAGCCTATACAGCTCAACATAAATAAAATAAACATGTTTAAAAGGATAAGAAAAACGGTCATATAATTTATTGAATAATGCTATAATAAATCAGCTGTTTGTAGGAGGAAAAAATGACGAAAGGAGGGTAGAATAAGTGGTAATCCAAAGCAAACAAGATAATGAAATTACATGTAGATAAAAATATATCTGACCTGAAAGTTTCTTCTTTTTCCTGAACCTTTTCTTCCCTGCCTGTATGAGCTTCCCAGAAGAGTACTCGAGAATCTTCATGATGAGGCAGAGGGTAACGATAAGCATGTCTCTACGGCGGTCAAGAACACGAAACGGCCGGGAAAATAGAAGGCATCTCACACGGAGGAAGATTTTCGGTAACAGGTTGCCCTGAGGGGAGGCAGACTTAGGAGTTACCATAGCAACAGGGTGCTGACTGTCCGCGGGCAACAGGACAAATAGGGGGAATGGAAGAAGCGTTAATAGGCATCCTATTAGATTCCTAGAGATGGTGGGGAATTGACAGCCGAGCACTACACAAACCAGTGGATTATTATGAAAGAAATACACACTGTAGAACTTTACGCAGTGTTGACAGTTACTGTAAACAGTGTTGCCATTACAACCGACATCCTCAAGACGATATCAAAGTAACTTAATTGAAATTAATTATTCTCATCACTTATTTAAACGTATAAATTATTATTTAAAAACATTATTTACAAACAATTGAAGACATATTCCACTTAAAAAAATTTAGATCCACTGGTCTTAAGAAATTTCAAAGACATTTAATTCATAGTGCAATGTGCATGTACATATATTTGAATTATTTAAATAAATAGAAGATTGTATCATAATTTTAAATGACGGAAATAACGTTCAGATGAACCTTCAACTTGTATTGGTATATCTGTTCCAAATTGCTCCAAAACTATTGCATGGGCGTTTATAGGAAATAATTTCGAGGAGGGGGGCTGGGACCATTTCCGGAGTATGGAAGCATCTAGAACTTGGAATAGTTTTAGCCAACGAAAACGCTATTACACCCAAAATAAAATATTTTTTATGAACTAAGTGATTTTATTTAATTTATTTTTAAGGGGTTTATGGCACATTTTTACCAATCAAATCAAAATTTGGGGGGGGGGCTGCAGCCCCCCTTATATACGCCCATGAACTATTGTATAATTCTTTGGATCATTCTTTTATAAACGATCCATAGAAAATTAAGGGAAATATTATTTGTTTTATTTTTGTTCAGGGCAAAAAATACGATGTAAAAATTGTAATTTACATCGTGGGCGTATATAAGGGGGGGGCTACAGGCCCCCCCCCCCCACCGAAATTTTGATTTGATGGTAAAAACTTGTCGTAAAACCCTTAAAAATAAATTAAATAAGATCACATAGTTCATAAAAAATATTTTATTTTACGTGTAATAGCGTTTTAGTTGCCTAAAACTATTTCAAGCTCTAAATTTTTAGTATTCCATACCCCGGAAATGGTCTCACCCCCCCCCCCCCCCCCCCCCCCGAAATTATTATCTATATACGCTCATGATTTACATTAAGCGGCTTGTAATAGTATAAACAACAATGTTAGCAAAATATTAAGCGGCATATATTTTGGGAGATTGAATCATGCTCTACAAATACCGCAGAAACATCAAATTTTTCCACATTGGAACAAGCCAAGCTTACATCTTATAAATCATGATAATTCTGTTTGGATTTTTTTTTTTTTTTTTTTTTTTTCGTTTTTTCAAAATATCACATTTATTTCAATTCTTTATTCATTAGATATCCAGAAATAAAGAAATGACAAATAGAAAATATAATAAGCTCTACACTTTGGAGTGGACCATTAGTTTAGTTTTATAAATAGATATAACTTTATAATTTTAAATCATGATTGTGAAAGTCAATGTAAAATTTTAATAATATTTAATAACTCCAGATTTTCTAAATATTATACATAAAATTATTTCAGGGATTTATTCATTAAAGTAATAATCTTATAACAAACAAAATAATCCGATAAAATTAAAGAATAATCTTAAAGCAGAGAGAGAGAGAGAGAGAGAGAGGGGGGGGGGGGGGGAGGGAGGAAGACCCAAACATTGAATATTATCCTCAAGGCGGGAAAAATGATAACGTCATGCCATCCGTCATTGTATAATCTTATCAATTAATGGTAAATAAATTTCATATTAAATATAAATTACAGGATCTAGCTTCATGATGTTTGGGATGCAGACGTTTATTTTGTGATATAGTTTTTGTTTTGTTTAGGGCTAATCTATTTCATCTGTTCACTGCGTAAATATTCTAAAAAGCTATGTTCAATAATCAAAACATTTTTATTTACACAAAAATTAAAATAGTAAAAATATCTTGGTCTAAGTACTGGCTGTGTAATAAGTTGATTACATATATAAAATATTTGTAAATAATGTAAAGAATTACAGGTTTTACGAGGAAATACTTTAAGTTAAGTAAAGTTAATAAAACATCAACTGTTGCCCAGGGATAATAAGGAAATTATTAAAAAAAAATAATAATAAAATAATGAAATACGTACAAATTAATGTCCAAAATTAAATAAAAATTACACCAAGTAAACTCAAGTTAGAAAAAACAAATTAATTAAAAAAATGTAATAATCCAAAGACACTTTTCTCGAGCGCACTGTTAATAAAAATCAAGAAAAAGCGAAGCGTTCTGGACGGACCTTGCTGTCACGTATACAAGATGAACGTGTTCACTGTGGGACTCAGACTGCGCGCTCAGGAGCACCACACGTCTCCACTGCGTTCGACTAAATATAACTATAGGAGCAGTAGGAGGGCCGGGTGCTCGGGTACAGTCAGCGCCATCTGGATCCTTAGCTCTCAGAGGGGACTGTACAATATCAAAGAGGGCTCTGTTTATCTATCTTCATGAGGTCAGCTATGCTTTTCTTGTTTATATTCAACCATAGAGTGATAAATGTTTATAAATAATTTGATGCATCAAGAATCAAAACATTTACAACAATACAATAAATAAGATTTATTTTTCTCCATATTATCAAACTGGCAATTCAGATATAAACAATTGATCATTTTAATGATTTGGGTCTTTTTGCAAAGACCACATCCAGTTACTTTTGAAGTAGCAGTAGTGATTTATAACAGTTACTCGTGCTCGCTGATAAGCTTACTGATTAGCTTATAGGTTCTTTGCTGGTTATCTACTACTACCTGACTTGTTATCTTCGGTTATAATTCATATTAGATAATGGCAAGCAATATTTATTAATAAAAAGGTTAATATTATCAATATTATCGTTCACATATACATAACAGAAATTTTGAGACGGGTTATTTACAGGCGTCCACCATTTTCTAGCAAGAATAAGGCTAATGCTTTTTCGGTTTTAATGTTTACTGTTGTAGCCAAGCTCATTAGCGCCGACATCCAGGGTGGAGCGAGGAATTTTCCCAACGGGCCGTGGGATGAGAAAACTCCTGCCGCCGGATGGGAATCGAACCCACCATCTCCCGCTTATGAGTCCAAGGCGCTAGCCACCAGACCACGGGAGACCCCACTTAGGTAAGTACTATATCTATACTATAGCTCTAAATATGTAACCTTCATATGCACTCTTTTCGTGTTTTTGCAGCGTAAAAAAAAAAAAAATTGTACCGAAATTTCACAGTTGATAAGACACTTCGAGATACGTCCCCCTGAGCCTTGAATTGCAGACCAAAAGCACGAGGCATTCTTGTTTGTTACGTATTCTTTTGTTTAAAAATCGTCAAAAATATATTCTTTACTACTCGCATAACTATAGAGAAATATTGATGAAAAAGAAACGAGTTTCTATATCAATAAATTCGGGAGATTATTTTTGATCATCTCAATTTAATTAAAAAAGTCCATTTCAATTTTTTTGTTTACTTACCCACGAAGTAGCTCTGTTTTAGCGCGTTTTCTCCCTCCATGGGATGAAAAGCCACTTATGGTGACCTCACGATTCAATCGAGAAGTGCCGACTAGAAACATTCACGATTCAGAACTCAAAGATAACGGTAGATCAAATTTGTATATATATATATATATATATATATATATATATATATATATATATATATATATATACATACTTTGTGGGATTTTAAAGGCCAACTTCGTTAACCAGCAGAATACACGTACCAGAAAATGATTTTTCGGGCGAAATTCGAGCGAAAAAGCGTAAAGCTTACATATTGCGTTCATAGGCTTGTATGTATTTTGAGATTTTCGAATTTTTTATGAAATATCTCGAAATTGGGTTTGGAAATCGTGATAAGTGGACAGTAACCATTCGAAAGCTTACTAAATTTTCTACAAAAACATTTCCAAAGTCATTTTCGATGGGACGGTCACATTTGGAGAAATAATGAATTGCCTGATTTCTGCTTCTGACTGTTTTTTATGCTTTTTGACGCCTAATAAATCCCTTTTCTTCGAGATGTTGTTGGAGTAGGTTTTGACTTCGGACGGCGCTTTGACAAATCTGGGCCATTAGCGCCGAATAAAATTGTTATTTCTATTTTGACCATTTCAAATCTGAATAAGAATAATGTAGTTCCTGCGAATCGGACATTTTTTTTTTAACTTGGATGCGAAGATGTCCGTTCTCTTTTGCTGACTTTAGGGTTGCAGGTTAAAAAAAAAACAAGACAAGAAACATTATCTAAGACTCCAGAATAACAAGTGTTTATCCCATTAACAATATGTACAGTATTCTCCATCAACGATGAGTGTTCCAGCTTCTTCCATCTTATAATGAGGCTTCAGGTCTATCGATTTTTCATTAGACTGTTCAATTTTATGAACACATCTCGACTTGAGGCATTTTTTTATCTTTTTTTGGGGGGGGGGCGATCTTGAAAAATAATGTGCAAAAGAGCTCCTTGAATATTCAGATTCGTTTGAATATTCAGACAACCTTTTCCACGTGATATAAATTAAAGTGCGTTGTCATTAAGGTCGTCAAAGATTTTTAGCAAATAGGAAGTGTTTAGATCAAAGTAGGCACCTCAATTTAAAAGTTCATTCGTTGGACAAGTTTCGACTTACCATTAGTAATGAAAAATTACCTCAAAAAATTGAAAACCCCCCGAAATTATTGCTTTCGTTTCGCACTGAACTAGGAGGTCAGGATATTATGGAAACACGCTAATATCACGCAGCTCTTTCAAATTGCATTATTGACATTGAATTTGACAACAAAATGTTAGTTTCAATTTGTTCGATACTTGGAAAGCACCTTTTTTTCATAAGCCAATCGATTTTCGACAGTGTTATTATTCTTATGTCCTGGGACTTTTGTTACTACATGAAATGCATGAATGATAATTATTGAGTTGTGTGAATAATGTTATCGACTCATTGTGTTGGGAGCAAGATTGAAATAGTACTTCTCCATTCGAATAGATCATTAAATATCTGTTCACATGTTTAGTAACTAGATATTTTCTAATTAATCCGGAATGCTGCACATAAGTGATAATTGCCATTACTTCATGAGAAATATTGAAATAGCTTTGAATAGGAAAAGGTTGGGCGTTCGCCATTACTGTACATAATCTATTAAACGTAATTGTATTTAATGATTATGTTGCTTTATTTATTTATTTGAGTTGAGCGAAATTTGGGCGATTAAACGGCTGCAGTATAATATGAATATATAAATCGAAGGTTTGATTTTTCAGATTACGAAAAATTATTTAGATTAAAAAATAAAAAAAATAATTTTCAAAACTGTCCCTTCATGTTTTGTGGTAAGATAGTGTTTTGTCTCAGTGTGTAACAGTACTGTGAAGTTGTTCTGTCCTGTCCTCGTCATCAGGTGTGATGGAGTCAGTAATAGTATAAGGAATAGCTTCTCCCAGGGCGTGTGTGTGTATGTATGTGTATATGTATATGTAGAAGTTGCTATAAGTGAAAAAAGAAAGGAATATAGCATCTAGTGTTTAAGTGCTTTAATTTAAGAGAAACAAAATAAATAAGTTGTGTACATTTATATGTAATTATATTGAAAAAATAAAAAATAAATAAATAAAAAAAAATAAATAAATAAAATAAAATATATATATATATATATATATATATATATATATATATATATATAATAAATAAATAAAAAATAATAAAAAAAATAAATAAAAAAAAATAAATAAATAAAAAAATAATAAAAAAAAACAATAAAAAAAATAAATAAAAATAAAATAAAAATAATAATAAAAAAAAATAGATATATTTTGTACGGTTAGATTTAATGTAAGGAATACTTGTAAATAAATATATTTAGGTGTAAGTGTATATATATATGCATATGTGTGTGTGTGTGTGTGTGTGTGTGTATGTGTATGAGTGTGCGTGTTTATACATAAGTATATATGTATGTATGGATGTTTGTGTGTATGTATGTATACATGTGTATATGTATATGTGTGTGTACATATATGCATGTGTGTGTGTATGTGTATATATATATATATATATATATATATATATATATATATATATATATATATATATATATATATATATATATACATAGAAGTAGCTATAAGTGAAACAGAAAGGAATATACCATCTATTGTTAGCTTTAAAAAAAAATAAATAAATAAGTTGTGTACAGTTATATGTTATTCTATTAAAAAAAAAAGGAACAGAATGTGCTTACATATTTCATGAGATTAATTAGTTAAAAACTAAGTTTAATTAAAAAACAAAACAAAAAAAAACAAAGGTTCATAGGACGATTAAAACAGTAAGTTGTTCGTCCTTTAATTCATTCCATTCCATTCCATTCCCAGGGCGTATGTAGGAAATAATTTCAGGGGAGGGGGGCTTGGAGCTACGGGGGATTTGAGGGTATGGAATAATAACAACCTAGAACTTGGAATAGTTAACTAAAACATCGATTAAATCAAAAATTTCGGGGGGGGGGGTGCAGCCACTTCAGCACCCCCTCCCGATATATACGCCCATGGCTTCTCCAGTACATCGAATAGTTTCCTCAAGTGGGACAGAAAGACTTCTCTTCTGCTAAGTGCTGAATTTCATTCACGAACTGTTACTTTAATATCCTTAAATTTGTTATCTGTTTTTATGTACTATTTCTCGTGCCACCAATGCATCATAAATAGATTGGCCTCTGTCTGCAATTCTGGTTCGTCAATGTCCAGTAAATCTTTTCGTACTGCAAGGACCAATGCCTTCGTGGCCTGTTAACAAGGATTAGTGACAGTTTTCCTCAGTAGGGAAATTAAAAATACATCTTTTTTTTTCCCCCATTTACCTCAGCAGGGAAATTTAAAATAAATATTGAAACGTTGGATTAAATTGGATAACATTTTTTTGGAAGGTTCACTACCCATCCCATAGGAATAACTATATTTCAAAAACATGGGTTTAAATTTAAATAAATGATTGATTTTCGCAAATGTCCCTTAATGTGTTTTGTTGGTCAGTGTAAATTGTAATGTTTTCCTGTCAGTACTAGGTATATAGACTAAAGTAAGTATTACAGTGTGTAATTGGGCTAGGTAGGAAATTGTTAATCGGGTCGTCTGAACAAAGTGATTTGTTCTCTTGCTACAGCAGCCCCTGTATCTTCACCTGATGTCGATCCATCTGTCTTGATGAAGAAGGGGTCAGTACTTTCACCGGAACGTGAATAAAATATTTGTACAGTTGTGTGGATGTAGTGTTGTTTTGTTGATTCGTAAATATTACGGCGAATAGAAAATACTCAACGCTTGAAGTAAATAAAGTACTACATTGAGGTCCCATTAGTTTTTTTTTTTTTTTTTTTTTTTTTTTTTTTTTTAGTGCATCAACTGCTAAGGACATTATCACCAGGTCCCATTAGTATATGGATTGTCGTTTGTAATCAAAATGTGACCTTAGCAAATTATTGGTTTATTATTATGATACTTAATATATTCTTCTCCCCCTAACATCAAAAGAATTTTTCCCACAATAGTTTGTCTTTGAATTTTCTTTCTTATATATATATATTGAATTTTCTTATTTCTTTTTTTGGTGGGGGATATTCAACAGCAATTTGCTAGTGAACTTTCTGAATCAGACAAGGTGATTCCCCGGGGTTGTGACAACTGGTAGATTGGTAACATTAGACCGCTGGTATTGGTTACACAATACACGGGACATATCACGCTGCAAGTCATGTGAGATCTGCACAAAGGACTCACATTTCCAACAACGCATTGCCACCAAATACAATTCTTAATTCCTTAATGTTGTTAAGCAAATCCTACATTGACAAGCTTATAAATGAATAATTGATATATTAATCAGAAGTTAGCCAAATAGTTGATGTGCCGTTAAAAAATAAAAATAAATTAATCAGAAGCTAAAAAAAAACCTGAACACATTGGATTTAATTGGCCATGTATCGTTTTTCATTGATATTGCATCTCTTTAAAAAATATAAATATAAATAAATAAATAAATAAATAAACAAATATATATATATATATATATATATATATATATATATATATATATATATATACATATATACACACACGTAAATTAGAACAATATTAATTATTTAGCACTGGTTAAAAAAAAAACTACGATAGAGTGATTTTTGTAAATAGCAGGGAGCGGAGTTGAGCTGACTTCAGATAAGAAGAAATCTTTATACAGGTATATGAAAAATAATAATAATAAACATTTTATTTTTAATGGATAATTATTTCGAAAATCGTGCTAGGCCATGACGTATACATATTTCTGTCAGATCATAGCATTGTATGTAAGTATTGATAGCATTCCTCTTTCAATCTTTACCTATCTTAGTTATTTGTTTGTTAAAATTATTTTAATAACATCTAATCTCCGTAAATTCTAGATTTTCATATTTAAAATATGATCTTATTCATTTTATCAAAATTGTGACAGGAAAGATATTTCTCTTTCGTTGTAGGACTATAACGTATTTATGATTCTGCAGTGTTCCGCATCGCAGGCCCTTACTAAGAAAGAACATAAAAGTCCGCCAACCGAGAATGCTTTAAATATTTTTTTGGAGGATCTTAAAAACTAAAACAATTAATTTACTTTAAATAAATACTTAATAGTTGTATATTTTATATTGATACTGTCAGTATAAAATAATTCAACAAGGTGATTTTTATGCCAGCATTGTGAATTATACTATAATTCCTGGGTATCCATCCATTCGTATGGTAGTATGACAACATATTTTTGAAAATATATTTTCTATTTACTCTCTATGGCTCAATGGCTAAGTTTTATGGGGAATCTGAGAACTACTACTTGTCGTTTCAATTAGCTGTTCAAGTGTTTTGATATTATTCATTCGGTCCTACTAATGCATCAGTTAAATGTTATTTTTGTGATTTATCTCATTTCTGAATGCTTATCTACTGATTAAAGCACTACAACTCATAATACTATAGAATGGCAGGTTTAAACTTGTTATCAGGATCTCGATTGAACAAGTGGTTTTAACTCGCTTAGTTTATGTTTAATCAGAGTTACTCAAGAGTATTTCTATTTTTTTTTTTTTTATTTATTAAAGAGTTCACAACGTGGCGATTTCCTTTTTCTATTTTTCTAAAAAAAAATAAAAATAAATTCTATTTTTTATTTATTTATTTAATTTTCTTTCCTCGTTTTCATTATTAATCTCCATATCTTAGAATATTAGTTTCACTTTATCATCAGCCGACCAAGTTATTTTCAACAGCACCTTTGCTCGTCCCTGTTTCTTTTAGAGCATTTCTACCAAACCCATAGGAAAGAAACTCGCTTATGATGTTGGCCCGATGACTCCATCCGGAAGAGCCGACAGAAAATGATGTATTATCGCGCATATCTCATTGTAAAAAATCAGTATGCAAAGTTTATATATATATATATATATATATATATATATATATATATATATATATATATATATATATACACACACACACACACATAAATGTCCTACTGAAAATCATAAAGATAAATCTTGTTAGAAAAAACAGAGCATTAACATTCGGAAGTTTTGTTCCATTGAAGACGAAATTCATTTAATTTTTTGTAGTGTCCTACTTCTCAGTTATTATAGGAAGTGCATTATCTTCGCTCTCAAGGGAAACGGTCGATTTCTTCTAAAAACCACATTATAACCATTTTATAGCTAGAATTCTCGTTTATCTTTCAGATGTTCTAGTAGACAAGAAAATTTGTTTTCAAACGA
This sequence comes from Gonocerus acuteangulatus, assembly GCA_946811695.1. Lineage (NCBI taxonomy): Eukaryota > Metazoa > Arthropoda > Insecta > Hemiptera > Coreidae > Gonocerus > Gonocerus acuteangulatus. The sequence goes on along the minus strand of OX328124.1, from coordinate 52,484,838 downwards.
TAAGAAATCATCTTGTCCCGGCTGAGGATAGGTCACTTTCACCTCAAACAACAGGCCAAACCAACATGTCAGTGATGCAAATACACCAATGCCATAAAACACACCCCGACAGCCTGTACACTGAGATCTTCCCACAACACCCCAAAAATGTAATACTTTATGATTCGATCCTAACAAATTCCTTAACATTTGTAAAGTAATCATTATTAAGAACTTATAAATGTACTCTACTTTTGCAACAAAAATAGCAAGACTTTTGGGGAAAACAAATATTAGTGTATATTCTAAGCTTTTTGATTCACACCAGAAGTGAAACTGGATTGACCTGCGAGACTGGAATTTTGTATTTTATGCTAATGTTTTTTTCATTCTCTAAGAGAATCTTTCGAATGTGATGACAACTTTTCTCACCCGGTGCAGGTTAAGTTCCTGGTGAAATCTACGTGATCGGATCAGCGTAACCCCAGACGGCAAGTGGGTCGCCGGCCTCGTGTCATCGTAAACACTGGTTTTGCGTGTAAGGAAACATGGCGTAATCCTTGTACACCACTTTGTTTTAACATTTAGTTGGTCTCCTTCCACTTTTCCGTTATAATATGGCGATGTAAAGATGCCTGCGGCAATATTTCATTTGTTTGCTAATTTTATTCTTAAATTTGCTTAAATTTTTAGTAAAAATACTTTTTGATATTTGATATTTTTCTCTATGTAAAATTAGCGTTTTTCTTCTACCACAATAACAGAAAACCAGCTTATGGCGTCGAACCGATGACGAAATCTGAATGTTTTAAAAAAACAGTCGATTAAACGTGTGTGTATTGTGTTTATATATATGTAGGGTGCCCCAGTACATCGACTGGTAATCGAAAAACCAAGTCAAAAAGTCCTTTGGCGATTTTCTGGTTTTCGCTTTGTTTTCGAGAAAAACGCAAAAACCGTGCTTTTAGCACTTTCCTCCGAAGGAAAGTAGCTATTGAGGTTGGACTCATGACGGAATTTTTGAAAAATTTCTTCAAATCTTTATCGATCCTACCTAGTAGACACCGAAAATGACCCCCGTTAAAATTTATATATATCTATATATATATATATATATATGCATATATATATATATATATATATATATATATATATATATATATATATATATATGTGTCTGTTAACACGATAGCGGCCAGAGTTTTTGTTTTTTCGTCACGAAACTTGGTATATAGCATTCAATTAGCAAACGATTGAACGAGTTCGTTAACCACCAAAGTTGGTCCACCGGAAGGGGGGGTTTACCCCGAACCCAAAACACTAATTTGACTATGTCAGCCGTAATATTTGTTATATTTCAACGACACTTGGTATTCGTAGTGGTAATATAGAGAGAAAAGTGAGATATAAAAATGAACTAAATCGGTTCATTAGAAGGGGGGGGGGTTTAATCCGGACCCACAATACCAATTCGCCACTACCAGCCGTGATTTTTGGTATATTTCGATGAAACTCGGTATTCGTAGTGGTAATCCACAGGTAAATAACTGTTGTAAAAATAAACTAAATCGGTTCATTAGGAGGGGGGGTTTACTCCGGACCCACAATACCAATTCGCCACTACCAGCCGTGATTTTTGGTATATTTCGACGAAACTCGGTATTCGTAGTGGTAATCTACAGGTAAATATGTGTTGTAAAAATAAACTAAATCGGTTCATTAGAAGGGGGGGTTTACTCTTGACCCAAATTCTTAATATACTCATACCGGTCGTAATTTCTGCTGTATTGTAACGAAACGCGGTATACGTCGTGGGTAACTCATGAGAAAGAAGTGTTGTAAAAATGAGCTGAATCGGTCAATCGGAAAGCGGGGGTTTAATTTGTAATATATTTCAATAGAAAAGCCCGTCAGACGTAGGTTCACAAAGCCGCCGCAAGGAGCGCTAGAGTGACTGTATCCTGTTCCTGCGTTAGATCAAAATACGATAATATGAGGTTTTTTGTATTTATTACGTAGTGTAATAGGTACCATGTGTAAACATAACTCTGGAAGCAAATTATTAATTGATCAGTTACTCATTACAAATTTAAAAGAGAACTATTCATGTTTTTATTTTATTTATGTAGGATATTTTAAGCAAATTGTTCTGGAAAGCAATCTACACAACCCAAATTCTGAGGAAAGTGCTTAGTTATGCAGCTCCTGCGTGACGGACTTTTATTTGACAAATCCCGATTTGTCCCTTAAACGGAGCATTGTAACAAAAAAGACCTAACGTGTGGGTTATTAGATTATTCTTAAGATGAGACCAAGTGGAGCGTCTTAGCTTGAATATTTTACGAGATAATCGAGTTTGAATAACCCATCGGATGGACATATAGAGTTACAATAATTTTGATCCGACGAACCGTCTGCGTGTGGAACGCAAAAACTGGAAAAAATAATCTGGATTCACATTTTTTATTTCTAAAAAAAAAAAAAAAATTATTATAAGCGTATATTTAAAGATAGTTTGTCATAATTGAATGAAAATAGTTAGGATAAAAAGGATGGTCCCGTAACAGGGCCTAAGGGTCATATACTCTAGAGGTACCTGATTCTTGACTATACACTAGGAAGACAGTGTGATCAGCACTATTTGCCTGATTTTCCCATTTGATTCTACTTTCAGTGCGACGAAGTGCTATAGTATAAAAGTGAACACCAAAGCACCTAGACGATCCGTGGTAATTCATTGAGTTCTAGAACTGGAGATACGTCCCAACTTCTCCCTCGAGGACCATCCTACAGAGGCAAGGAATCTGTCTGTTTGTTCCTTATACATATCCACATCGTTTGACCGATTTCGACCGAACTTGGAGTACAGGTAGGTCTTCATCCGGGAAGTCTCGTGGGCTAGATAAAAATGTCTACCATCTGTCTGTTTGTATGTTTGTTCATTATAAAAATCCTCACCGTTTGACCAAACTTGGAATACAGGTAGGTCTTCACCCGGGAAGTCTCGTGGGCTAGGTAAAAATGTCTACCATCTGTCTGTTTGTATGTTTGTTCATTATAAAAATCCTCACCGTTTGACCGATTTTGACCAAACTTGGCACGTATGTATGTCTTGATCCGGGTATGTTATAGGCTAGGTTAAAATCGTCTAGGACTCACAGTCCGGAGGTCACGGGTTCGAAACTGTGAACCCGAACAGTTACAGATTTGTGTTATTAGATTTTATATTACTTATTTGGTTTCAGATTTCTTTTAGCTTTTCTAGATGCAGAAAGTAGGCGTAGCATGGCACGCTCGGTAACAGCTAGTACAATAATTATTTATAATATAACGATACTTATTCTGGCATAATAAATATATAAAGAGATGTCATCATATATATATATATATAATTTGTATAGATAAAACTTGTCAATCAGAGAATCTTCGTTCCTCAAAAATAAAACATCTAGAGCACGTATTATTAAAACAATTGGCTAGGCAAATTTTTTGATAAAGCAACAACCAGAAGGTGGAAATGCATCTTAAGCCTTTCTGAAAATTGGCCCTGTAAGGAGATCTTGACGGGTACGGTAAATCTTCACCTTTCACTTGCAGGCTACCTCTCCTTTATCACGTACTTCTCTAGTCGATTAAGTGAAAGATGTAGGTCACTGCATGGCCTTCAGGGCAAGGAATTCAAGATTACGTTTATACATATTATATATTGGAAAGTAGCAGGCGAAGATGCGGCGCGACGTAAATAAATATTACGAAAAAAAAACTTGAGGTAAAATGCTATGATTTTAAAGTTGTCGGATATTAAAGAAAGTCCGACTCACAGAAACTGCGTTTTCTTTCATCGTTTCCATAACGTTCTTATCCCTAGTGTCATATGGAAGGATGGGAATAGAAATACTTAATCAAAAAAAAAATCAGTCCCGTAACAGGCCACAAGGGCCCAGAGGGGCAGATACTGTAGAGGTATCTGATTCTTGACCATACGGCACACTAGGGAGATAGTGTGGTCAATACTATGCTCCGGCCGCCTGATTTTCCCCTTGGCTGCTTCGACTGCTAGAGTCATTAGCACCCAAGGTACCCATTATTAATTAAATTAATTAAAGGCTGGGTGAGCCTAGGGACGATCTGGGACCCCAAATCCAACCCTCGAACGGCAGCACTAGAAGAAAAAATCTTTAGTGCGCGCTCGGGTTTTGAACCTGGTCCTCCAGTTCATTAGTCGAGTGCTCTACCACTGAGCTAACCTCGCCCAGAAATACTTAATGTTTTGTTTTAATATTTTAAAACACCTATCCCCATGACATCATAAGGAGAAGTGAGATATTAGGTGCCACAACGCATAGAACTTGCAATAACGGACAATTAATTCCCAGAAGAAATATTGTCCTAAAAATTCACATCTTCCCACCCTCTAATTAAAACATATTTTTACCTTTTGTCAAATAAATTAATAAAAATCGTATTCAAATGTAGTATTTCAGTTTTTTTTATTTACCACTTCTCATTTATTGGGAATTAATATTAATTTTAAATTTTAAATGTTTCACAAATCGATTATGGATCAGCTGACCATGATCATTCTAGACGTGGCCGTACTGGTGGAAGATTATCCTCCTCAGATTGAGGCTGTAGGTTTTATACCCAAAAAAAACATAAATGTGAAATAGAGGCCAAGTTCCTCCCCCCACAAAGAAACACTCCCTTCCCCAAAAATATCCCCTCCTAAACCCCCCCCCAAAACGCCTTACCATTCTACACTCCAAAAACGTAGTATGAGTTGGTTTATTAATTCAACCAAAAATATTTGCCAATACAAGAGATGATACAAGAAAGAAATGTCCAAGTTCATAACTTGGAAGACCTCATAGTTACTTACTAAGAACAGTAAAGACACTTCAACTGACCTTTAAATACAACAATAAAAATACTTATATCCAGTTACTAAAATATCACTTTCTTCAAACAGTTATGTTCTTAAACTTGGCAATGTTTTATTTGTGCCGAAATTATCATTAGAGAGAAAACTAAACATTGCCAAGTTAACAGACAGAAAGACAGCTGATAGACAATTTAACCTAGCCTATGATTCTCCCCGTATCAAGACCCATCTGTGTCCCAAGTTTGTTCAAAATCGGTCAAACGTTACGGATTTGTATAAGGAACAAACATACAGACAGACAGCTGGTATAAGATTTTGACCGAGCCTATGTGTATATTTGTTCCTTATACAAATCCGTACCGTTTGACCGATTTTGACCAAACTACATTGTATACATATTGTTTCTTAAAACATCAAATGTAGGTTCTTCATACCGAGACGATTCATTTGATACCCCACATCATGGGTTTCGGACGGAATTACGGGTTTCCGAAGGAAGTACAAAACTGGCACGCCCCCGCCCCGGAAGCGGAGTCAAACACAACTTTTCAGGATTTTTCGATTTTTTCCTTTAATAACACCTTCATATCTATCATCATGCAAAATTTCAAGTCTCTAGCACCATGGGAAGTGCTTAATAATTTTGATGAGTCAGTGAGTGAGTGAGTCCTATAAATCCCGATTTTCGATCGCTTATATCTCAGAAACTATTCGAGGTAGAATTATGAAAATTTCCAGTTTTACTCACATCTAGTAGTATAATACCTGTGTACAATTTCATAACTTTATCTTTACCTGGTTCAAAGTTATGAGAGGGTAAAAATCGGCTCTAAGACCTCCTGTAATATACACACAGTATGCTTAGGCCGGAACTTGGCCTGGCGCACTACCGTGCGCCTAGATACGTAACTATTTCCCCTGAAGAGGCACCAAAAAAGGTGTGAAACATGTAGGGACGCAATAAAGTTGGTGAAGCTGAGTGGTGAATTTTTTATTTTTTGACCTTCCGCCTAGCACGAAAATACGAAGAGTAACACTTTATTTTGCATTATGTTAATTTCAAAATGCCAAGAGTTGTGGATTCGATTCTCTTGACGTTTTTTCTTGCGAAAGGAATCACCTCTATATTTGAAAAGGTGCGGTAAAATGTACCTGAGCCATCACAGAAATGTGTGTTATTAAAAAGGAGACGTTAACATTACAATAATAATTTAAAAATCAAAACTATTATTCACTGAATTGATAAAAGATAATTCAATTGAATTGAAAAATTTTAAATTGTTTTATTTTAGAAATCTATTACATTTTAATTATACAGTGTAGTGAGGTATAGGAATTTTATAAAAAATTATGTTCATTAGGTACGACAGCATTTGCAGTCAATGTCAATAAAATAAAAAATGCTTTTTACGAAGAATTATTACAAAGTTATTTGACCTTGAGGGTAAAGCTAAAATAAGATAAATTATTACATATCCTGATACAAACAAATTTGAATGACTGGACTTTTCGTGATATTTCAGCCTTGGTAGGCTAAATTTATAGTGCGTACTTTCGTGTTGCGTAAAATTTAGGTTTCAAGTGTTTCAGTTTTTATGTAATAAAGACAAGCATTTTATTAAGTTGTGTTTAAAATAGAAGCTCCATCAGATCTCTTCGATTACACGGTTTAATGAAAAGCTGATGAAATAATACTTGAAGTGGACTCATTGAAATGTCAAGCCATAAGTAGAGTATACTTTAGTGGATGGAGAAATATTACTTTTAAAACGTTAATTGTTTCTAACTGCTTTTAATATTTGTTTAAAAGTTTCATCAACCACTACAAGCTGATAATACTTAAACATTGAGAAATTGTCAGGGAAAACGTATATTTTGGAATACAAACATGGGAATTGCTCTCCAAGAGGCACACCTAACACTATTCCGCCATTACATTGCAAGGGCATTAACGAAACTCCACAGGAGGGAATGTTAAACCAATACCGTGAAAATCCATCTATCAGTCCAGGCAACGAATGCTTAAAAACAGCTATAGGTGGAAATTTTTGGAACACGATTTTTGACTTCGTAACTTTGTTTCGGCTGGATAGGAGGTGAACATATCAAAAGTCCTCGCCCTTAGCCTTTGTGCCGGGGGGAGGGGGGTTTCGAAGGTCCCATTCTTCGGGGTTTCACTTATATCTCGGAAACCCTGCGTCCTCGCGACATGGCTTTTCTATAACAAATGAAAGCTGATTAAATTTCCTACAAGATCTATTCAATAAAGTTTTTCGAGAAATCTTTAGTTTTCGAAATATCCGCTCTTGAAAGTCTGTCATTTTGGGGAAAAACACTTTTGCCGCATATTTTTCCCCCGTTTTGACCGGATATCTCTTCAACGATGAACCAAAATAATAAATAACGGTTATAGGGTTGTAGAGATTTGCATTCCCTTCAATAATATATATTACTTTGCTATTTTATGTGTTTTCCTTCAAACGTAAAAATAATTTCAGTGTTCATGGAGAAATCTGAAATTTAGCGTAAAGGTTCATTGGTCGACAGTTGTCGCCAGATATCACGTTGAACGCTAAAACTGTTAACGGTCGAAGGAAAATACTTTAAATACTTAAGTTATATATATTCTTGATGGAATGTAATGTTCTACAACCCTATAAACGGCATTTATTTTTTGGGGTTATCGTTACAGTTATCCGCTCAAAAAAAGCAAAAAGTGTGTTTTTTCCCCAAAATGACAGACATTCAATAGCAGATATTTCGAAAACTAAAGATATCTCGGGGGGCGAGGTTAGCTCAGTGGTAGAGCACTGGACTAATAAGCTGGAGGCCTGAGTTCAAATCCCGAGCAAGCACTAAAGATTTTTTCTTCTAGTGTTTTCGTTCATGCGTTGAATTCGGCCTCCCTGACCGTCCCTAGGCCGACCCAGCCTTTAATTAATTTAATAATGGGTAACCTTGGGTGCTAATGACTCTAGCAGTCGAAGCGGCCAAGGGGAAAATCAGGCGGCCGGAGCATAGTGCTGACCACACTATCTCCCTAGTGTGCCGTATGGTCATGAATCAGATACCTCTATAGCATCTGCCCCTCAGGGCCCCTAACTAGCCGAAACAAAGTTATGAAGTTAAAAATTGTGTTCCACACATTTCCATCTTAAATCTTAGTTGCCTGTACTATTAGTCGCTAAATTTCAGATTTCTCCATGAACACTGAAATTATTTTTACGTTTGAAGGAAAACACATAAAATAGCAAAGTAATATATATTATTGAAGGGAATGCAAATCTCTACAACCCTATAACCGTTATTTATTTTTTTGGTTCATGGTTAAAGAGATACCCGGTCAAAACGGGGAAAAAATATGCAGCAAAAGTGTTTTTCCCCAAAATTACAGACTTTCTAGAGCGGATATTTCAAAAACTAAAGATATCTCCAAAAACTTTATTGGTTAGAACTTGTAGGAAATTTAATCAGCTTTCATTTGTTATAGAAAAGCCATGTCGCTAGGACGCAGGGTTTCCGAGATATAAGTGAAAACCCGAAGAATGGGACCTTCGAAACCCCCCCTCCCCCCGGCACATAGGCTACGGGCGAGGACTTTGATATGTTCACCTCCTATCTTGGACTATATGGGAGACAAACCCCTACTTGATTAATCTAGAAACCTAACAAAAATCCATTATAAGGAGAAGTAAACCCTCCAGAAAATATTTATGCTTTAATTGCAGGAAATATAATTGGCAGTGTCCTGCCGACGTCTCTAGTGTCAAAAGAAAACGGTTGTTGGAGGCAATCATTAGTTTCTTTAGCTCTTCCTGCCAATCTCATTATAGCTGTGACAGAACAAACACAACAAACACTTTTGTTACTAAACTTGTTGACTAGTTTTGTAAAAGAAAAGAAAAAAAGAAGGAATTTACGTTTTGGTATCAATTCACAACATTTTATTTATGACATTATTGATTTGCAGCAGAGACGTTTATTGTGTTTGTTCTTACACAGCTCTAATAACGGCAGCAGGAGCTACAGAAAGCACTTCACATAAAAGTGGAAGAGTATTTTCAGATAAGATGGAACTTCCAAATTTTATATCCCATTTGAATGCAACGTTTCGAACTTCATTTTCCTTCTTCAGTCTCAATGAAATTACTGCATTTTACATGAAGAAGGAAAATGAAAGGTTGCATTTAAATTGGGTGCATAATTTGGAAGGTTCTAATCATCTTTTTAATTCTAATCATCTTAAGGTGTTAGTTCATTCCACTTTTCTATAGGGAGGGAAGACAATTCTAAAATCGATCATAAAAATAACGTTACAGCAGGGAAAGGGCGTGAAGGGTGACCTGAATGCTGGGTGTTTATATTGACGTACACATGGCTTGAAGGTTTATACCAGACTTAGAATGATAGTTCCCCGCTACTAAGCAGACACTACCTGTCAGAGATCTGTCTTTCTCTAGCCCACACTTACTCTAGCCGTCAGAGGGTAATCCTATTCCATCATGCTTGTATTGAATTAAAGCAAGCCCCCCGAAAAATGGGAGGATGTGGGTTCACATCTCAGCCAGGCTAGTTTACGTTTTTATAAACAAATAAATAGTTGAAAACATTTCAGTTTCCACTGCTTTATAATGAAGCTATGCCTTTTCTTTTTGGCTGGATTACAGTATCCTCCCCGGTTTTATTCAATTTCTTTTCTTAGCTCAAAAAATAATAAAAAAACGACGAAAGGCTTTACATATATTATGATGTTCTTTTTCATTGATAATTTAAAATCTGTACAAATATGTACAATAAGTAAATTTGTTTAAACAAAAGAACGCACTGGATGAGATAAGAGGGGAAGGCAGACATTGCTGCTATTCACAATGACAGTTCTGGTCTTATTTTAATGCAAATCCCGTTGAACTATACACACTATTTACACTGTTTCTTGCAATAAGTTGTCTCGTGGCCAATGGCGGTAGAGGCGGCGAGGAGGATCATCAGGTATAAGGAATTGGTGTGCTTATGAATTTAGTGCAATTTTATGATATTATTTTACAAAAACTAGATTCAGGGCGCCTGAAGAATCATGAAAATATCTCGTCTTCATTCAAGAGTGTACAAGGAAATGGACAAAGCAGGATTGTAAGGTCAGGAAGAATCTGACATTATTATTCTCACAAAACTTCAAGCCAATAATAATTGGGCGTTCTGTAAATATTTTATTAAACGGGAGATGTAATAGATGACGATTATATCTTTGAACCGTTTTCTTGTTTTTCTAATTTTTCATTTAGAACATATGATGGATTCAGAATGAAAGTAGTCCAGTCAAGATAATGTTGATTAGAAGTTAGCCACATGTTTCTTAGGATTGTTTCTGTAATTACTCAGGAATCTAAGGTCTTAAGCCTAACTTTGTAAAAATGGCCACTAAATGGCTACATTAATGTATTGCATAACAAAATAAAATAATTATTACAAATGAAATAGCCCAAGCACACCTAAGCTCACGCTGACTTAAGCCTCTGGCATTCTCAAAATCTCATATGGTAAAATTACTGCAAACACCATTTTACTAAAAATGTTTAATCTTGAAATAGGAACTGGGATTAGGCATATAGAAAACCTTCAGCTTTTTTAGCAACAAGACATTTATTAAAAACATTGCCAAGTGTGGTGGCGAAAAGCAATACCGGTTCTGTGTATGTGGGTGCATTGTGTGAGGTAGCGGGATCTGGGCGTCTTATCCACTTGTGAAGGTCTCACGGTTTTTACTGAGCCTATTCAGATAGTCTGTCAATAACCTTATCTCTCTTCAAAGGATCGGAAATTTTATGTTTACTAGACCGATGATAAAAATACCAATGGGTTTTATCTTTTTCTTTTCATGAGGTACTATTTTTATTTCTATCTTCAAAAAGCAGTCGCGTCTATCTCCAAAGCTTTAATAAAGCCGTTTTTTATTTATTTGTTCTATTGCTCGTACTTTATACTTGAAGGGTAAACATTTCATTTAGTTGCAAGGAATACCAAACATAACAGTTTTTGAAAGATTTTGTTTTCGGCTGTAGGTATACTTCTTTTTTTTTTGCATAGCTTACCGTTGGAAGTCCAGAAAAAGGCCAAATAGAAGAATTTAAGACGAAGAGAGCTGAACGACAGACATATAAACCAAAAGGACAGGACGCATTTACTGTTGGCTCAAATAAGTGGGCTCCGCCATTTATTTAGAAAAAATCTGAACGTATTAGCTATCCTCAAGGCTCTAAATATTATAACTCCCATATATGGTAATATTATCATATTCAAAGACTTGCTTTCAGCACTAATATCTATAACATCCACTCAAGTATGCATTAAAAAAAAAAAAAAAAAAAAAAAAATCTATAATAAATAATTAGACATTTTGGATATCTAGTCCGTTTTTTTTTTTTTTTTTGTTTTTTTAATGCATACTTGAGTGGACTTAGTTAATAAATGTGTTAAGTTCATCTTATAATGATCACTTTTTATTTTTTAGCAAATAAATACAAAAGCATCTATAATCACCCCATTGCCCTTGCCAGAGGTAGAGAGTGCTGGCCAAGTGACTGAGTCATTTTGTCTGCGACAATTATAGATAGGAAAGAACTCTATTTGCGAAGGGCTACACACCTTTCTGTAATCCGAAAAATCCGAAAGTGCACTTCAGAAAATTCGAGGGAATCAAAGGGTTCCAAAAGAGAAGAACGTTTTCGGCCTCTAAGAATAAAAAAGAAGATTAATAGGATGACTCAACCCATTCGTCTTCTTTCTCTGAGAAGAAATAAAAGCTAATTATTTATGATCAATTAATTAATTATCAAAAAAATATTTTATAAAAAGGATTTCTAGATTTTTTTTATACATAAATAAATAGAATAAATATTTAATAAAATAAACCACTGCTCCAATAATGAAGGAATTAGCACTTTTCCTGCGTTCACGTTCTACATAGCGTTTACTCTCTTGTGAACTCTTTGAAGGAAACTTCGCAACTACAAAATTACTTTCAAGTGTTATCGAGTAAGCTGGAAACAATTAGATTTTTGTTCCTGAACATTCAAAATATCGGGATTAAAATAAATTTACATGCTTCACAATCATCTAAGCTACTTTTTTGACTAATGAGGTTGACACTATACCGAAATCCGGGGATAGGCTCACAGACGTATGCAGTTGACAAATAAGTTAGAGGAATGGAATGTACATAAAGTTCCTGCGAAAAATTTGAATTTCCATAGGACTATCCCAGTCGGAAAAACAGTGCTTGCTTACATTTTCGGAAATGTTCTACGGATTTTTAAATTCACAGTAAAGTGAGTTTCTCTGTACAACTAGTCAGCAAAAATGAAAATAGCTGGCTTTTTTATGTGATAGTATTTTGTGTTCTTAATATCTAACGGAACACGGTATTAATTTATATTCAATCGAGAAACAGGAAGTCGGTTATTTCTGCTTTCTGTGCTTAACGGTCATTTTAGTTCCAAAATAGCTTTTCATGGATCATCCAATCCAGGTCGTGTTTACACTTCCTTATTAATAGTAATACGAAATTATATATTTAAGATTACAGCTAAAATAGAAACAAGTTAGGCCAAAAGAATTAAGCATATTACCTCTTCTTCCTGTGTAAAAACACAATATTTCGTTGTTGTTTTTGTCTACCACCTTTGGTACAATTAAAGCCCTGCATGTTTGAGGTCCGCTAGGCACCCACATTCACATTGAATATTCCTCATTAGGAGGCTATATTAGTTAATATTATGTTCTCCTAACCAGAAGCAAATATTAAATAATATTGGGTCTCCTTGCAAGGAAGTTACGTTACATGCAGAGCAAATTATTACATAGTCATACAAAAAAAAAATCAAATGATGCTTTTTAGCGCGGTTCCTCCCTCCCCCATAGGGAGGAACCCCGCTTATAAGGTTGATACAATGAAACAATCCGGACGTGCCGACAAGAAAATTTCGCGTTTCAGAACCCCTAGAGACCGAAAATAACGGTGGTTCAAATTAGTATATATATATATATATATGTATATATTTATTTATATATATATATATATATATATATTTGTCTGTTCGCTCATTTCTGGCTTCCCTGATGGTCCGATTTTGATGAAATTTGGTACAAAAATCAGTCGTCCAATTTGAAAGGTCAAGTTCGTTAACCAGCAAAATCCGCCCACTGGAAGATGGCGTTTGGGGCGAAATTCGCTCAGAAAAAATCGTAACGCTTACGTTTTTGAGTTCATAAGCTTGTAAGTACTCTTTTTATAGGCTTCTTGGGCTAGGAAAACGAATGAAACCATTTTCAAGGCGATAGCTTTAACCGTTTTCGAGAAAATTGGAAAAATAGTTTTTGAATACCGTTTTTGGTTTGGGTACTTAGAATTACGGGATTCAGTTGAAACTTTATCTGCATGTTTTACTTTCATTAAAACTAATATGTTGAAAGTTTTGTTACGTTTGGAGTTAAGGAAGGGTTAGAATAAAATATTTTATGAACAGACATGAAAAGTTTTGGGAAGTTCGTATACTTTCATTAATATCTCGAACACGGTTGGGAAATCGTGGTAAGTGGATAGAAATTATTTGAAAGCTTACTAAATTCTCTACAAAAAAGAATCTGAAACTATTTTTGATTAGGTTATGTCAATCGGAGAAATAAGTGCTTAAAACTTCAAATACGTCTGTTTTGTTCTTATGAACGGGTTTTTGTCGTTCTTGTTGTAATTTTTGTCTCTTTCCCTTCGTTTTTTATTGCTTTTTATTTTTGTAATTTCTTATGTTGCGAAAATTTTGTGTGTAAAACAGGATATGAAAAATGAGGCCAATTTTCTGTTGCTAGAAATAATATAAATTTTGGGAACTTTCATTAATATCTCGAAAACTGTTGAGAATTTTGGTAAACGGAAGAATACCATTAGAAAGCTTATTAAATGCTCTACATAAAAGTTTCTAATGAAAGTTTTGATTAGGCGATGTCAATCGGAGAAATAAGAGCTTAAAGCTTTAAAGTAATTGATTTCGCTTATCCGAAGTGTTATTTTTGTCTGTGTTTTATTCCTTGTTATTTTTTAATTGCTTATAGTTGGATAATGTATTCGAAAATAAAACAGGTTAAGTAAAATAAGAAAAACAATTTATTGTTTGAAATATAGAATTCCAAGATTCCAAGACCTTGTAACTAGCGGGACGGTTTCTATTGTTGCCGACCCATCCAGGTAAGATTGTAAATCCTACCTTTCAAGACTGGTGGAACCAAAATATAACTGTCAGGGTTCGGTCACTGCTACTTAATAAAACTACATTTTATCGTAAAAATGGTTTTATTGTGCCGACGTTTCGGCTTGAACTTCAAGCCTTCATCAGGGCTGTAAATACAAGTAGTACAAATATATATATATATATATATATATATATATATACATATATATATATATATACATATATAATATATATATATTTATATATATGCATATACACATACACATATACACGCACACATATGTACATATATATGCCCACATACATACACATATGGGGTATGTATTATTAAGTAGCAGTGACCTAACCCGGACAATCCCTACCTTGCATCATCAACGGTCAACGATCTCCTCTCAACAAAATAATAACTGCTTCTATTTTAATCTTTCGAAATTAGACTAGGGATAAGAACGGAACCGCGCTAAGATGAGGCAGTTCCTGCGAGTCGGACTTTTTTTTTACCTAAGCCATGTACGCAAAAAGTGAATGTTCTTCAATGGGTCAAAATACCATAGATAAGAAAATAATGAACTTTCCAAATTACACAAGTGATAAACAATATATTGAAAAAAGCTAGGAGATCCCGCGAGGACTATATAAAATGAGAGAAATAGATGTGAATGTATGTTGTCGAAGATCTCACAAGTGAAACCCATTTCTGATTTAAAGAGCAGAGTCTAATTCGGTCACTATAGGGAGGTAGAGTCAGTGACCGGCAGCCTCACAGATAGATAGATATTTTTCACCAGCATCAGAGTTTTTCCAATTAACCTCTTAATTTTTTAACGATTTTTTTCATAATATTATTTTAGATTTTGTAAGATTTTCTATCGAAGAATCAAGCATTAGCATTATATTAATTTAAACAAAATGTTATTGAGTCAAGTTAATTAAATATCGTGCACAATAAGAAGCACTTAAAATAAAATAGCTAATTAAATATACATTTCACAATTGTTACTACATCAATTTCAAAGACCCATTTTTTTTTTTTTTTTTTTTTTTTTTTTTTTTAATTTAGATTTAAGGAACTAGGTAAGTAGGTGGAACTATTGACTCTTACATTTTGTGATAAAGTCGCAGAAGAATGTAAGTGTTTTACACTATCTATGTTTACGCTTTTTGAACTAAATTTACTAATTATTTTTCGACAATAATTAAATTTTATTTCGTAGGTATAAAAATTCCGTTATGCTTCAAAATAATTATAAACTACTATTCCAATGATCACGTATTTACTTTCTGATACTTTTTTGGGAAAATTGGGGAGGGATTCTGCCTAGAGAAAAGAAACGGGAAAGCATCTCTCGAAGAAGACCTCTCTCGCAATAGACTACTATATTTTGAGGTGATATTATAATAATTGCTGAGAAAAATCTTAAAACTTGATACTATTTATAACGGGCTAATCGGAGAGCATAAGAGGACGAACGCCATAAAAGAGTCGCGTCACCAATAGTAATAAAAAAAAAAGATTGCCCGAACATGGATATATTGTATAATACAATTTGTATTGCGTTAGCTATGAAACATCTCCGGGGACATATATGTAGTTCTTAATTGAAAAGTATTCATTGATAAGGCAAAAATTAATATTAATACCTGAAGCTCCATTACAATATTGGTCGACAGCACGAACAAGCTCGAAAAAGTGTCTGACTAAATATTTGAACCTCTATTCGACTAAGAATGTGAACCGCAGAATGCTTTAGAAGACTAATAATGAACATCCAATACAGTAGGCAAAGTCCAAAATGACAAGGAATCGGAGTAATAAGGAGTTTACAATGACAACAGATTCATCTATGAGAAAAGATTCTTTCCATCTCTAAATGGACGAACGCATTGAAACTAAATTAAAATTAAATTAAATCATCCTTGATTTAAAAAGAACTTGTCTAGATTTGTTATGGGTAAATCAGGTTGATTTAAAGCGACACCTGGTTTAAAGTGGATGGGGCATCCATGACATCTATAGCCCGAAAGATTTACATCTGGTAGTTACTTTCCTTAGAAGTCAGCTGGAGAAATATAACGTGAGAGGTTAATGAGGACCAGGCCCAAGCAACTTATCCAGCTGATGGATTACATACAGACAATCTTGAGATCTTATTTAAGGGAAAGAAGTTTTACATTCTTATTTAGGATATAGCACAAATTTCACCCAAATATAATTATTCTCTGCACTTCCAATGACCCATATATGTAGAGGCAGAATAATTAAAATAAAATAAGTAAAAAATAAATAATTATTGAATATTTAAATATTTATTTGTCTTTTAGAGCGCACAAATGTGTGATTTATTCTTTACAAAGTTGCGATGGGTAGAACCCATCAACAGGTGTATGAGTCGCTAAAAATTAATATTTACTTATATGTATATGGGATAAATGCTGATATTGAATATTAAAACCAATCAATTTAATTCATTAACAGTAATACATCTGTGTTTAATTCATTGACAGTAATACATCTGTGTTTAATTCATTAACAGTAATACATCAGATTCAGACTGTCGACAGCGAAAACTACAGGACATGAACTACACGGTTCCCTGCCATTTTTTAAAATATTATCAAATAACATTTTAACATTTAAAAGCACTTTACATATTGTCCCTACCTAGTCAAACTATCGAATATGTAAAATTTCACATTCCAGAGTTTGCTCTTGGATTGTGGACGATACGGCTTGTCGCAAATTATCTGAACTCTAACCCCTTTAGAATGACCGTTAATGCTTTAAATAAAGTATCAAATAAGACCATTTTTCAATATATTATTTCGTCAATGTGTCGAATATGTTCGTTGACTAGTTAGCTCCGATTTTCATATCCGATAGTTCGACATGGTAGGGACGATATTTTCCTCGATATATTTGATAAAAAAAATAGCTCCAAATAAATAAAAAAAAAAAATTCCGATGCAGAACTCTTGAAAGCAACACAAATTTTTTCTCAGTTTTTTTTTTTTTTTCATCTCTTAGTTTAATTTAGCCCAATGTTTTTATAACGACCTTAAAAGGGCAAAACCAGAAATCTTTGGGGGAAAAAATGTTTTACTTCTGCTTTTTAATTGAAGCATAAATACAATATATTTAACAGAGAGGTTTTTTACAAATTATAAATAATAACATTTATGTTATATATTTTTTATATGAGAAACACATCCCATTGGAAGATCAGTTGAAATAGCAAGTATTTACCTTTTAGCGCGGTTCCTCCCTCCCCCATAGGGAGGAACCCCGCTTATAAGGTTGATACAATGAAACAATCCGGAAGTGCCGACAAGAAAATTTCGCGTTTCAGAACCCCAAGAGACCGAAAATAACGGTGGTTCAAATTTGTATATATATATATATATATATATATATATATATATATATATGTATATATTTATTTATATATATATATATATATATATATATATATATATATATATATATTTGTCTGTTCGCTCATTTCTGGCTTCCCTGATGGTCCGATTTTGATGAAATTTGGTACAAAAATCCGTCGTCCAATTTGAAAGGTCAAGTTCGTTAACCAGCAAAATCCGCCCACTGGAAGATGGCGTTTGGGGCGAAATTCGCGCAGAAAAAATCGTAACGCTTACGCTTTTGAGTTCATAAGCTTGTAAGTACTCTTTCTATAGGCTTCTTAGGCTAGGAAAACGAATGAAAGCATTTTCAAGGCGATAGCCTTAACCGTTTTCGAGAAAATTGGAAAAATAGTTTTTGAATACCGTTTTTGGTTTGGGTACTTAGAATCACGGGATACAGTTGAAACATTATCTGCATGTTCTACTTTCATTAAAACTAATATGTTGAAAGTTATGTTACGTTTGGAGTTAAGGAAGGGTTAAAATAAAATATTTTATGAACAGACATGAAAAGTTTTGGGAACTTCGTATATTTTCCTTAATATCTCGAAAAAGGTTGAAAATCTTGGTAAACGAACGAATACCATTAGAAAGCTTACTAAATGCTCTACAAAAAAGGTTCTGATGAAAATTTTGATTAGGCGATGTCAATCGGAGAAATAAGTGCTTAAAACATTAAAGTAATTGATTTTGCTTATTCGAACTGTTCTTTTTGTCTGTTTTTATTCCTTGTTATTTTTTAATTGCTTATAGTTGGATAATGTATTTTACAATAAAACAGATTAGGCACAATAAGAAAAACAATTCATTGTTAGAAATATAGCTTGCCAAGAGAAAAAGATTCGATGACGTCTTTTGAATATTTTCAATTGCCTTTATGCTGTTGGTTTTTTTATTTTATTTTTTAATTGATTTTATCTGTAGAATTATTACTATAGTAAAAGAACACAGGAATGTGTGAACATTTTTGATATTTTCCAATTCATTGAAACGTATGAAATGAAGTATCGGTAGAAGAGGATTCTAGGGTCTTGCGGACCTGACCACAGGTATAGCCATAAAACCCTTTGAACAAAGGCCGAGGAAAATACTATCTGTTTCTATTCTATGCTTTTCAAATGAGAATAGAGATATGAACAGGAACCGGGGTGTCCCGTGGTCTAATGGCTAGCGCCTTGGGTTCATAAGCGGGAGATGGTGGGTTCGATCCCCAACCTCCGGCAGGAATTTTATCATCCCACGGCTCGCTGGTGAAATTCCTCGCTACACCCTGGATGTCGGCGCTAATGACCTACATGTAGATGAGCCGTGAAAAAAAAAAAAATGAACTGGAACCGCGCTAAGATGACGCAGTTCCTGCGAGTCGGACTTTTTTTGTTGATGAATTCTATAACTTTAACTTCAGTTCCTAAAAAAATCACATTTGTAGGACGTGTTATCTACTCTAGCCTATATATAGTTATCTAATTCTAGCCAAGATAGGAATGCCTATTCTTTATAATTTTTTTTTCAATAGAAAAATTACCACCCCTAGTGAGAATCCATCACTTATTTAATTGAGAAGCCATCCCTCATGAATATGCTTCCTATTAATAAATGATTGGCGCGAGTAATGTAATGGATAAATAGGTTTTATGCTTTAGAGATCTTATGTTGTGGTTGGTCATTATTTATTTTATTTTTATTTATTTATTTATTTTTTTAACATTATTAAACATGTTCTTACTTTTATTACGACTTTCAAGATTATTAAACAAAGTATAATATTTCATAGAATTTAGAATAATACTATTACAATAAGAAAATTATTTTGAAGAATTTCATTAATGATTTTTTAGTAATCTGGGTTAGTTGAGGGTGGCTTTTCGAAGAAATATGATTCGTACTCTTTGGCACCACTAGCCGAACTAAAAGATATATTCGACTTTCCGTTGACAGGCGAATGAAAGACATAGGGAAATAAGTAGAAGTAAAATGAGCCCAGATTACAAAGTGGTTAACAGTGACCCTAGTTTTTCAATTTACTTTTAGTTTAGCTGGGAAAAGTCTTGATTTTTTGCCCTCTACCTTTCCACGGAATATGACATAATATAAGCTTTCTGTCACTATAAAGAACTCCAACAATCGTTCCATTCAAAAGGCCCCAAGTAACTTATGGATTTGAAGAAGTGATTTGTTGGAATGAGTTACCATATTTTTAGATGCATAAGGTATGACACGGATGTGTGAGATATATTTAGACTATCTCATAGACACGAGGTGTAGTAGGTTTAACTAGTGAATAGAGAAAAGAGTAGTGACGAACAACGGGTGGAGGGTCGTCTATACCTTTACTATTTCTGTATCACATCTTGGCAAAGCCTACTGGTCAGCCTGGACTCTTGTAGGCTCTCTTTAAAACACTGTATTCTATCATACTTGTTTTCACTATCATATTATTTCATCTTGATATTTGCTACAATAATCTTTCGTCCAATTTGAAAGGTCAAATTCGTTAACCAGAATCCGTCCACCGGAACATGGTTTTTGGAGCGAAATTCGCGCGAAAAAAGTCGTTACGCTTACTTCATATGCTGGCAAGTACTCGTTTTATAGGTTTATTGGCCTAGAAAAACAAATGAAACCATTTTTAAGGCAATAGCTTTAACCGTTTTTGAGAAAAATGGAAGAATAGTTGTCGAATAAAGTTTTTGGTTTGGGTTCTTAGAATCATGGGATTCAGTTAAAATATGTTTGAAATTCATATTAACAAAGATGTTTAAATTCTGGTTACGTTTGGAGTTAAGGAAGGATTAGAATAAAATATTTTATTTTTAGACATGAAACGTTTTGGGAACTTCGTATATTTTCCTTAATATCTCGAAAAGGGTTGGGAATCATGGTAAGCGCAAGTTTACCATTCGTAGACACTAAATGCTCTACAAAAAAGATTCTGAAGTAATTTTCGATTAGGTGATGTCAATCGGAGAAATAAGTGCTTAAAACTTCAAATGTGTTTGTTTTGTTCTTTTGAACGGGTTTTTGTAGTTATTTAGCTATTTTTTTAATTGGTTGTTTTTTTAATTGGATTTATTTGTAGAATTAGTACTATTGTGGAAGAGTACAAGCAAATGTAAACGTTTTGATATTTTTCAATGCATTGAAGAGTGAGAATAGTACATCTAGAAGTGGATGAAGGGTGCTGCCTGACCCTTCCAGGTAAGGCCATAAAAGGCATTTCACGAAAGCTCGAACCAAAATAAGTACTGTTTCTATTTTAATCTTTCCAAATGATAATAGGAATAAAAACGGAACCGCGCTAAGATGACGCAGTTCCTGCGAGTCAGACTTTTTTTTCATAGTATTAATATGTTTTGTAGTTTACATTATGGATGTTGTACAATACGTGAGCAGCAAAAATGAAATAATAATAATAAATAATAACCCTGCCTTCCCGAGTAACAGTACACCACCCACACAGCATATACAGTACACTAAACACTTACACTGAAACAAGGTCGCCTACAATACACACCCCATGAACAGATTGCCGAGGTGCTACACCTGGCAGTAGGTATAAAATGCATTACCCAAGCAAACCGATTAAAATGAAATTGCATTCTAGGCTTGCATGAAGTCTGCTCCAGAGGGAATGCTTTACCAGGCATCGAATGCAGTGCGAGCGGTGCTCCGATGCCATACAAGCCCGTTCGTTTAAGGATATTTAATCAAGCACTAATTTGAGCTTGGAGAAGGTTATCCTTCTCCAAGCTCCTGTGAGACACTGACGCATGAAATAGAATGGAGACTTATATATTTCAGTCATGCGAGAATATTACTTGACCGCCAAAAGCAGACTAGAAAACAGCACGCTGTCCAGCTGGATGCAGCGAAAACCGCCCGATACTTACTACATGCATGTATATGTAGTACATTACATGCATGTATATGTATAAATTGTTTATTTTGGTTGGACATAAATCCCCGAAATAAAATGAAACCCCCAGAAAAGGATGAAGCCTACCCCGTCTGAAGCGTCTGTATTAAGTTCTTTTAGGTCGGGTGTAATATTCAGTTTGTTAAGTATTTTAGATTCAGTATATGTTCCATCGTCAGAGATATGTTACAAATTCCACTTACGGCACTTAATGGAGCAAGGCAATTCAGAAAGTTATGCTACTCGCCATGTCTGTCGTACTATAGACCGACCAGATAGACGGAAAAGTTCATACGTAAACTTCAGAGGGAAATTTATCTTTCACTCTCCCTGCTGCTCGGGCATTTACAAAGCTGAATGAACTATAAATAATATTCTAACCTGCCTCTTTTAATCTGAAATATTCCTATTTAACTTTCATGTTATTTTAATAAGTAGACTATAAAGAAGGCATATGCGTAAGTTTAAAGAGGCTAATTTAAATACCATTTATTCACATACTAAAATATAACAAGCACATAATACTAAAACATAAATTGTAATTTGTAATAGGTACATAATTATATGCAAACATAATTAGTAAAATTATAATTATAATATTTTGAATAAACATTTTTATGGATTTCGTTCATGTTTTTTTTATTGTGGATTGAAAGGTACCTACTCCTCTTATAAGGAAAAGGGGGGTTTTGGTTTGCCGAAAAACCCCGTAATCCTTTTATACGGTTGCTCCGATAAAAAAAAAAATCTGAATACAGAAATCGATCCATCGTTAAAAAATAATGGGGGTTTACGTTTAACTTTTTTTCTTACGGCCAACAGTCTGGTCATAAAACTACAATGTCCAATAATTTGGTGTTTCGCCCCACTGTCCGTCGATGCGCCTTAAAAAAAAATAAATAAAAATGGTTGAGGTGAAGATCATATGTAATTACGAATGAAAAATAAAGGATAGTAAACAAACGAATGAAAACCTCCCGGTGATAAGGCTATAACAGGCTATTCATAAACATTAAACATTTATCTCATTTTCCTGGTCTCTGAAAGCCTTCCCTGCTACTGAACGAGACATAATCAGTTTTGCATGTGTTTCACACGTAAAGCGTAGTACATTAAACGGATTTGCAATTGGCCGAACAGAAGGGAGACTGAAAGGAAAAAAATTCCCTCAGCAGCTCGCGCATGCGCAATCGATCTTTTCCGTCTGTCTATATGAACGAGCTATGATTAAGTGATCCTTGAAATGGTTTTTCAAGCTAAAGATGACATTAGCCCTCTGATGCCAAATCAAGTTTTTATTTTTTATTTAATCAAAAAATGTATATCAATAAATACAACAACTGCCTCTTAAAAAAAGTCCGTCACGCATAGCTAAGCACTTTCCTCAGAATTCCTAAATAAATTGCTTAAAATAACCTATATAGATAAATAAAATGAAAACATGTTTTCAAAGTGCATTGTTTATAAGCAGCTGTTTCAAATATTAATTTTGTAATTAATTTTCTTCCAGAGTTTTGTGAATACGTAATAAATACACAAAGCTTCACATTTTGATCTATTGATATTGATGAGTTTCACAAACCTACGTTTGACGGAAGAATTCAGTTCCAACATAGTACAAAGTAACACCTCCCCCCCCCCTTCAGATAGACCGATTTAATTCATTTTCACAACACTTCTTTCTTCTTAGATAGCCAGGACGTATAAAGAGTTTCGTAACAATCAACAGAAATTACGATCGGTATAAGGAAATTAGTAATTTCTGTCCAGAGTAAACCCTCCCTTTTAGTCAACCGATTTAATTTGTTTTTATAACAAATTTTTCTGTTCAGTTGACCACAACAAATATCGATAGTCCCCAGTACAGCGTCCTTTTTTTTATGTTGATTACAAAAGTACTAAAAATGGTCTTAGTGACTTCATTTTGACGAGTCTACCACACTGTAAACTTTTCCAAGTCTGAGTTGGGCGCATTACTACACACGTAGGACCTAAACCTGTCGTTCTAACGCGGTCCCCTTTTTTCATTACAAAACTCAGATTCTTTATTTTATTCAGAAGATTATATATAGAATCAAATGAAAATGATTTTGTCAGACAGAAAAGAGGGCGCGATCATCGTGTCCGACGGCCTCAATATGTCTCTCTAGGGCGGTATGGTTTTTTTATTACAACACACCTAATTTTCAGTTTCATTTACTAAAAATGGCCCAACAATGATAGTCCATTACTTGTCCGACAAATTTTCGGTCTCCTTTCTTCAGTCCGACAACCTGAATATGTCACTCACGAGAGGTTACGTTTTTCGATTAAAAAAGTTCGGACAAAACTCACATGTAATAGATTAATATATTTTTGAGCAAAATACAGCTCTTTCCGACCAAATTAGTGGATCATTTTGTCAGTCCGACAAAAAATGTTAAAACGATTTATCCTTCATCGACGTTTTAATTACGTGTATAATTAATTACAGCTGCAAACATTACGTAAATTAATTTTGATATTTTCTTCAGTAAATTATTTTTTAGTTTGTTTAATTCATAATCTGACAGAGGATAATAGGGAAATTTATTGTTAATTTATAAGTAATAATAGCTTAATAATTAAATAAAATATAAATAACCTTATTGTTGTATTAGTTTATTTTGTGGGAAGAAATTATGAAAAATTATCAAATTATTTTTTACTTGAGGCGATGACTTCCAAAATGACAGAAAAGAGGGCGCAATCATCGTGTCCGACGGCCTCAATATGTCTCTCTAGGGCGGTATGGTTTTTTTATTACAACACACCTAATTTTCAGTTTCATTTACTAAAAATGGCCTAACAATGATAGTCCAATACTTGTCCGACAAATTTTCGGTCTCCTTTCTTCAGTCCGACAACCTCAATATGTCACTCACGAGAGGTTACGTTTTTCGATTACAAAAGTTGTGAGATAAATTTCCTTCTGTTTCAAATAAAATATGTAGCTTAAAAAAATAGGTGTCCCACAAAATAAAAGACGCAAACTTATAAAAACTAATAATTATTATTATAATAATTAATTATAATTAAAAATAATAATAAAAAAAAATATTTTCTAATTTCTTAAATTTTGAAAGTGGTACTAAAGCGCGCGCAAAATCCTACTAACCGGCGAGTTCCTTTTAGCACGTTTCCTGCCTCCCTCCATAGGGAGGAAAGCCCCTTATGATTATTTTCATAATTCTAAATCGAATAGTTTCTGAGATATAAGCGATCGAAAATCGGGATTTATAGGACACACTCACTCACTCATCAAAATTATTAGGCACTTCCCATGATGCTAGAGACTTGAAATTTTGCATGAAGATAGATATGAAGACGTTATTAAAGGAAAAAATCGAAAAATCGTGAAAAGTTGTGTTTGACTCCGCTTCCGGGGCGGGGGCGTGCCAGTTTTGTACTTCCTTCGGAAACCCATCATTCCGTCCGAAACCCATGATGTGGGGTATCAAATGAATTGTCTCAGTATGAAGAACCTATATTTGATGTTTTAAGAAACAATTAGACGCATATGGCTCGGTAAAAATCTTATACCAGCTGTCTGTCTGTATGTTTCTTCCTCTTACAAATCCGTACCGTTTGACCGATTTTGACCAAACTTAGGACACAGATGGATCTTGATACGGGGAGAATTATAGGCTAGGTTAAATTTTCTATCAGCTGTCTGTCTGTTTGTTTGTTCCTTATACAAATACACACCGTTTGACCGATTTTGACAAAATTTGACACACATGTCGGTCTTTATCCGGGTAGTGTCATAGGCTAGTCAAAATCGTCTATCAGCTGTCTGTCTGCATGTTTGTTCCTTGCACAAATTCACACCGTTTGGCCTATTTTGACCAAACTTGGCACGCAGGTAGGTCTTGATACGGGAGTGTCATATTACCTATGACGTTTTCTACATTTTGTTCCATCGAAATACCATCATTCCTTCTGAAACCCATCATGTGGGGTATCAAATGAATCGTCTTGG
Organism: Gonocerus acuteangulatus; assembly: GCA_946811695.1. Lineage (NCBI taxonomy): Eukaryota > Metazoa > Arthropoda > Insecta > Hemiptera > Coreidae > Gonocerus > Gonocerus acuteangulatus. Next base: position 52,459,402 of record OX328124.1, on the reverse strand, counting down.
TAAGGAGAACCTATATTTGATGTTTTAAAAAACATTTCGACGCATCTTAACAAAAACAGTTGTGACTTTTTTCTTAAATGTAGTAAATAAAGTCGTAGGGGTTCACTGCATATTATACTTCAAAGCAGATACTAAGTTTTTCAAATTCGAGCCATCTAAATTACAAAGTTTAGGATTACAAACCCAAAATGTATCGTCTTACAGTGTAATAGTTTAGTTAAGAGAGCAATCGATTTGTCCTCTAGAGTAATGTCATCTGGAAGAGCTTCTAACTTTTCTAGTCTAGTGATTAGATGTATGTAGGTTGATTATTTGTATCAAATATCAAGCAGTAAGGAGAACTCTATGCAGAATCCAAAGACCCTGGTTTTATACGAAGTACAAAAGCCAGTAGGTATGCGGCAACTAAATTCTATTTAATACTTAGAAAAAAGTAATGAGATCCCCAAAAAAACATAAATGTGAAATAGAGGCCAAGATCCTGCCCCCACAAAGAAACACTCCCTTCCTCAAAAATATCTCCTCCTAAACCCCCCAAAAACGCCTTACCATTCTACACTCCAAAAAAGTAGTATGAGTTGGTGTATTAATTCAACCAAAAATATTAGCCAATACAAGAGATGATACAAGAAAGAAATGTCCAAGTTCATTACTTGGAAGACCTCATAGTTACTTACTAAGAACAGTAAAGACACTTCAACTGACCTTTAAAAACAACAATAAAAATACTTATATCCAGTTACTAAAATATCACTTTCCTAAACCAGGTATATTCTTCAACTTGGCAATGTTTAGTTTTTCTCTAAAGATAATTTCGGCACAAAAAAAACATTGCCAAGTTTAAGAATATACCTGGTTGAGGAAAGTGATATTTTAGTAAAGGGGGGCTGAGGGGGCTGCAGCCCCCCCCCTGAAATTTTCATTTCATAGTAAAAATGTGGCATAAAAACCTTAAAAATAAATTAAATAAGATCACTTAGTTAATGAAAAATAGTTTATTTTAGGCGTAATAGCCTGTTTTAGTTGCCTAAAACTATTCCAAATTCAAAATTTTTCATATTCCATACCCCGGTAATGGTCTCAGCCCCCTCCCCCCGAAATTTTCCCAGCCCCACCCAAAATTATTTCCTATATACGCCCATGCAGTAAAAACATTTATTTTCTTTCTAGAATCAGAAGTTCCTACCTATAAAACGAAACATATTTGTCTTCTTCAACATCCATTCAATGAAATACCACGAAACAATGAAACTAGGAAGGGAAGGTTTTCTGCGAACCCTCGAGGCGGTCTAGCTCAAGCGAGATCCGCCACTCATCCTTTTGGAGACCACCGGATTAGAGAGAGCGTATGTTAAGAGAGCACCGGAGAAGGGAGAGTCTACTGTAGATACAAGGTGTCCCCAAAATAAACAGACAAACTTCGGGGTATAGGAATAAAAAAAGAAAGAAAAAAGTCCTGTGGCATATATCTCGGTTTTTATTCTTTTCCGAGAAAAACGCAAAAAAAAGAAATAATGAAAAGGCCGTCTTTCATAAGGCATATATAAAAATCGTTCTACTTTAATTTCCATAAAAAGAACCCCAAACCGAATTTCGGGTTATTACTTGAAAAAACGTATGCAATATATGCCAAAGGACATTTTTTTTTTCATGCTGCATCGATTCCTGAAGTTTTTTTGGGGGGAAAACCCTGTAAAATAAATATATATATATTACATATATTCTGTTCGCTCTTCACAGACTGAAAAATGGTCCGTTTTTACGATATTTTCTACAAAAATCGTTTGACTCATTTCAAAGGTCAAATTCGTTAACCAGCAGATTCCGTCCACCGGAATATGTTTTTTGGAGAAAAATCGTAGTAAGTGGAATGGACCATTGCAAAGCATGGCAACGTCTCAACAAAAAACGTTCTAAAGTGAATTTTAATGGGCCTCAATGTCCAAGAGATATCCTCAGAAAACATAAGTATACTATAGACATTTTTAAAAAATCGTAAACTAATTTTCAAAAACATGACTTCATATACCTTTAATTACCATTAGTTCAGAATCTAATGCTGATGGTGATGTCGGTTCAGATAAAGGTAGTGATGGTTTAGAGTGAGAATAACGTTTTATTAATAACAGACTTATATTTAATACTTTTGTCAGTTCCTATAAATTTATCTATTTTTAATACATAAAATTTATTAAGTAAGTAAGGCGTCGACTTTCAAAACATGTTATATCCAATTCTCATGACTTTTCAGGGGATACAAAAAACGTCTAAGCTAGTATTGTTTCTATAGTAAATTAATATTCCCGAGGTTGCACTAACATTCATTTCCTTATTTCTGATGAGATTTAATGAATTCAAAAAAGAAAAAAAGATAAGAAAAAAAATAAGTTTTTGCTGTGTGGAAAAAATAATGTTTTTGGAAAATAAAATTATTTCGATGAAATAGTGTATTTAACCTATTTTGGAAGTCATCGCCTCAAGTAAAAAATAATTTGATAATTTTTCATAATTTCTTCCCACAAAATAAACTAATACAACAATAAGGTTATTTATATTTTATTTAATTATTAAGCTATTATTACTTATAAATTAACAACAAATTTCCCTATTATCCTCTGTCAGATTATGAATTAAACAAACTAAAAAATAATTTACTGAAGAAAATATCAAAATTAATTTACGTAATGTTTGCAGCTGTAATTATACACGTAATTAAAACGTCGATTAAGGATAAATCGTTTTAACATTTTTTGTCGGACTGACAAAATGATCCACTAATTTGGTCGGACAGAGCTGTATTTTGCTCAAAAATATATTAATCTATTACACGTTAGTTTTGTCCGAACTTTTTTAATCGAAAAACGTAACCTCTCGTGAGTGACATATTCAGGTTGTCGGACTGAAGAAAGGAGACCGAAAATTTGTCGGACAAGTAATGGACTATCATTGTTGGGCCATTTTTAGTAAATGAAACTGAAAATTAGGTGTGTTGTAATAAAAAAACCATACCGCCCTAGAGAGACATATTGAGGCCGTCGGACACGATGATCGCGCCCTCTTTTCTGTCTGACAAAATCATTTTCATTTGATTCTATATATAATATTCTGAATAAAATAAAGAATCTTAGTTTTGTAATGAAAAAAGGGGACCGCGTTAGAACGACAGGTTTAGGTCCTATGTGTGTAGTAAAGCGCCCAACCCAGACTTGGAAAAGTTATGGTAGACTCGTCAAAATGAAGTCACTAAGACCATTTTTAGCACTTTTGTAATCAACTTAAAAAAAAGGACGCTGTACTGGGGACTACGAGTTTCATTGAAATATATCAAGAATTATGGCTGGTATTGGCAAATAACTACTTTGGCTCCGGAGTAAACCCCCCATCCAGATGGACCGATTTTGTTGGTTAACGAACTCGTTCAATCATTTGCTGGGAGTATACTACATTCCAAGTTTGGTGGCGAAAAAACAAAAACTCTGGCGTGTATCGTGTTAACGGACATATATATATATATATATATATATATATATATATATATATATATATATATATATATAGACATAGATATATATAAATTTGAACGGGGGTCATTTTCGGTGTCTATTAGGTAGGATCGATAAAGATTCGAAGAAATTTTTCAAAAATTCCGTCATGAGTGCAACCTCAATAGCTACTTTCCTTCGGAGGAAAGTGCTAAAAGCCCAAGTTGGATGCGGACTGTTGTTTGTAGGCCGCCATGGGACCTAATGATACTTGCTGACATTAAAGTTTTCTCTAGGAATAAAGGTCGCATAGCCAAATGTCAACGTATATCTATTTGCTCAGAGCGTGGAAACAGCTGCCAAGTTCAAAACAAATCCCAGTTCATTCTAACGCAAAACTTGCGAAAAGCGATTGGAAATGATATAAAGCTAGATCATGGTTGAACTTTACATATGTATCTATCATTTAAAGTAAATGGTTTTGCAGGGGCAATAGATAAACATAATTGACACATTGTTGACTGATAATGTGTGTGAATCGTGTTTCACAATATGTGAAGATTTTTTAACAATATGTCAGCCGAGGAGTGCGAAATATTTCAGTGGAGAGCTGTATCTCCAAATTGTGACGTTTTTGATTCAAGGTTAAGAGTGGAGCGCCATTTTTTTCCACACTATTATTTACCTCAAAATTGGTGAATAAAACTACTTTTTGCCTTGACAGTACATAGCCGCAACTTCCTACCCAGAGCTTTATTTGTGTTAATTACTGAGAAAACGCCCCAAAATACAGTCCACACCCAAGAACAGTACAATTGCTTTAACTGAAATATACGATCACAGAATTAATATAACTATGTAAATATCAAATATCTAAGATATTATTCAAGAAAACGCTTGCGGTTTCTGTCTATTGACAGCCATCATATGTAATAATAATAAAACAGAAAAAAAAGGCAAAAAACATTAAAACTCACAAAAGCTATACCTCTATCTTCGTGTGATTTATACACACATTCGTCCTCTATTACGATGTTGAACTTATATCAGACTTTAATATCTTTATTATATTTTTTTGTTCTTGTTTATCTGTACTATTAGGATCGCCACAAATCCATAATTGCATCTAACTGTTCAAACGATAAAGCTAATGAAACATAAACCAAACATACTATTGAAAATATTTATAATATATAATAAAAATTGAAACACTAAAAATATTAAAGGCAGATGTGGTTTTGTACGACGAAAGAAAAACTCCAATAAGGTCGCCATAGAGGTTACAAACATGTAAAAAAAAAAAAAAAAAAATAACAATTTAATATCATACGGATGGCTTCTAATAAAATCTAAGATATGTACTATCTGTATTTCACGTTTATGATGTGTTCAGATATTTGAATTTTTAGTTTTATAAATCAAAATGTTCGCTGTACGTATTTTCTCTGTAAGTTCTTTTAACAGCTATGAATTGCTAGGTGAGACCAAATCGTTCCTGAGATTATAAGGACCAAATTCACAAAAGATTACACTTTATGATCATCTGCATATCGTAAAAGTGGGAAACAGGGGGAAAACATTTATAATGGAATGCGTAATTTATCTTCCAATCGCTGACTACATTAACCCTTTGCGCTCGAGGGGTCGGGGTAGGTTATTTTAAATATTCGCATTGTTTTTGAAAAATTATTTTAAGTATGAAGGATTTATCTACTATATATTTGTCAAATACCACTCACTCACTGACCTATTATCGCCCAGCCCAACCCACTTGACACAAAAATTGGAAATTTTGCATGGACACTTCCTTTAGAATGTAAACACTATCTAAGATTATCCAATTAGTTTTTTTGATATTAAAATTTTTAAATATTTTTAGAGGGGTTTGAATTTTTAAGAAGGTTCTCACCAGCTCAAAAATAGTGCGATTTTGATGAAATTTGGTACGAAAATCTTTCGTCTCATTGGAAAGGTCAAGATAGTTAACCATCTGAATCCTGCCACTGGAACATATACGAGATTTACGAAAAAAAAAAATCGTAACGCTTACGTTTTCAAGTTCATATGCTTGCAGGTACTTGTTTCATAAGTTCCTTGACGTAGGAAAACGAACGAACCCATTTTTAAAGCGATATCTGTAACCGTCTAAGAGAAAAATTTAACTACTTTTCCAAATTACTTTTCAGTTTGGGTATTAAGAAACGATTGATTCTTAATATCAAAAGATGATTCAGTTGAAAATTACGTTCCAGATGTTTGATATTCATCTAATCTAAGAAATTTAAATTTTGGTTGCGTTTATGTAAGTCAAGTAAGGAAGTATAAAAAAAAAATTGTATGAATGGACATAAAATGTTTGCGGATCTTGGTATATTTTCTAAAATATCTCAAAAACGGTTGAGAAATCGTGATAAGCGGAACGTGACCATTCGAAATTTTACTAAACACAGATTTTTCAGAATAGTTCAACAGGTAATCAGACCTTTCTAGCCAGGATAGAGGTTATAAGGCCCTTCCTTTTTTTCAAGAGAAAACCAACTAACCCAAGTGGAATTCAAATCAGGCATGTTATCATTTCGGGTGTGATAAAATAAACATCAAAGCACTATTGAAAAAATTCAATTTCTATATTAGCTGCAAGTAAGCAAGAAAACTATAGTAAGCTTATTATACTTTAACTAAAAGAGTTTAAAAGCTATTATTTTTAGTATAGTAACTAAATTAAAACCTCAGGCGCTTCTGAACTTTTTTTTCTCTAAGGGGCGCATTAGAGAAGTGAAGGAAATAATAAAAAGAAGTGAAAGAATGAAAATAGTTAACTCTTCAAAAACTGTTTGACAGATGTAATAAACCATTCATATTTTATTGGTGTAGAGATGGAAGAGAGGTTCTTGTTGTAGTAAGATGTTTCCAAAATAGTCGAAAGCCTCCTGAGAGAGTTGTTCTATAGTTAGCATCCAGCAGTGCTTCGTGTGAGGGTTCCGTGTGGAGGCACACCGTCTACAGATTAGGAACAAGTTGACTTTAAACACCTCAATCCCTTATAGACATTATAAGAGGTCTTATGTTGCGTTGGGGTTCAGCGGGCTTCTATTGATTATAATACAAAACAAAAACGAACTGCTTTTGATTTTAATTAAAATTAAGTATGTAATATTTGATTAATTTTATGTATAAAAAGATAATATATTCCTTGTTAAAATTAATACAAGAGTCCATCAAGGGTTAAATCATCTTTCAAAGACAGTCATCAGACCAACACGAACATTGACTTGCAAGAAAAACTTGCAGGACAAAGAGAACAACTGGACACTGACAGCTAGACGTACCAAGATTTAAACACTGGTCCAAAACTAGTGAAAATAAATTAAGGAAGATCATCAAGCGGCAGGTGTAACAGACGAGAAGAAGTCGTTCTCTGCCGCCTGAGGAAAGGCCATTCCCGACAGAATCACTCGTACCTTATGACAGGACAAGACGGACCACTGCTGACAGACTGCAGAATCACACAAAACACTAACTTACCACAAAACATGAATGGAATCCTTTCAGATGGAAGCTTTTGTATAAAATGTAGCAAACCCCTTTTTTTTCATTCCCCTTTTAATTGTTTATTTTTTGTATGTATAATTTTTTTTCTTTCTTTTATTTATTTATTTTTCTTTTCTTCCCACTTTTTACCTTCCTCCCCCTTAATTAACAAAAATAAATATTAATGAGTGAGCCACTGAAACATCTTCACAGAGTTAATACGTACAACTTTATTTAAGACTCGTACTATGTATTTGTGTTCTGATTGTTTTAACCTTGAACTATACTTTTCTTAATTCTTTAATGTTGCAGATTAATTGCCTGAGGTGCGATAAACTATTAATAAAATAAAATTAAATTAAAATATTGCAATGTTTTTTAGGCTTTATTGCAAATACTAAAGATAGTTGTATGTTCTACAACTAATTCTATACTCAAATAATTATTTAATTGATCACTCACCGGGCTGGCTCTTCCTCTTGATAACGTCCACCGACGCCATCGCCGATCTGTAAATACAAATATTAAATTTAATTTAATGTGTATTTTTCTGCTATAACTTAGCATTTATAATAATGATGGGTATAAACATTGATATCGGAATTTCAAACCGATAAGATGCTATTTTGAGATGAAGCCTATCAGAAAAATTACGTTTATAATTGTTGAGTAAAAACAATTTTTTTTTTTTTTTTTTTTTTTTTTTGTGATGAGGAATATACGTTATATATTCCTCACTAGAATGTTTTGAGCAGAGAACAACGAAAGTCATTACAACTCTCTTAATTTCACAGGAAAAAACGAATTAATAATTAGCAATTTTAAACTAACACAACTCATATATGAGTTTGTCCTGCTATAGCAGGACAAATAAAATACTAAATTGAGAACTACATTACAACTGAACAGATTTAAGAACACCTTCTGAACGACTGAACATTACTGGACGGATCTAGTACAAAACTCATTAAGAATATTCCGACAAAGGACGACCTTCGGATAAACCCAATTTACTACAAAAGGAATTTAATGCACGTATTAAAAAATTAAACATTAGCTTGAATTCAGACGGGTTTATATATGTGTCAACCAAATTGACATTTTATTTGTTTGGTGGGAGAATATATAGAGTGTTAAGGTGTAAACTGCCGGTGCTTAGGGGCGAGGGATCGATTCCCAATTAGTGTTTTTCGCCCAAAAAGGAAAGCTGTCACCTGTATCCTGGATAAAAAATGAAACATTAGCTTGAATTCAGACGGGTTTATATATGTGTCAACCAAATTGACATTTTATTTGTTTGGTGGGAGAATATATAGAGTGTTAAGGTGTAAACTGCCTGTGCTTAGGGGCGAGGGATCGATTCCCAATTTTTTCGCCCAAAAAGGAAAGCTGTCACCTGTATCCTGGATAAAAAATGGTGGTACGTCTAGTTAACCCGTCTCGAAAATTTTGGTTGATCATAAAAGGGGATTTAAATTAAAATAATATTTTTTCGTCTCATATGCTTTTTTTTTTTTTTTTTTAAGGCGTTTCAACATCAGGGATATTAGCGTCGGGCTCTCTACAGGTTGCCACCCATTTATAATGCCAACGTGAAAGGTTACCCATTCAGTTTTGTATTTATTATATTGAGATGAAATAATTGTATGTGTTGTACATGAGCGAAGTAAGTGTAGTATCCACGAATAGAAAAAAAAAAAATAGTTGAAAATAAAGCCGCACTATGTGCGAGGTTAGCTCAGTGGTAGGGCACCCAACCAGAGCTTAGTACTGACCACACTATCTCCCTATTGTACTGTATGGTCAACAATCAGATGCCTCTACAGTATCTGCCCCTCTGGGCCCTTGTGGTCTGTGAAGGTTCTGATTTTTTTATGTGATACTCTAACGTGTAAATAGAAAAAATATCTCTACAATTTATACAAAAAAAAAAATCGTTTTTTCTAAAGATAAAGAGTAGAAGACCTTTTCCAAAAATTATTTTTTGCGAAAAACGTCAATAGCTACATTCGATCTATGGGCTATTAGGCTCTGATTATCTTAGATGTTGAGAACATATGCCCCAAATTAAAATAAGTGCACTGCACAAACAACATTCATTTAGTAATTTCAGAAATTGTAACTTTAGGCATTATACAGATGTTTATGAGAATTATTAGTTTTATAAGAATAAAAATAATAATTTGGGACTGGAGTTCCTTTTGCTGCTGCTAAGTATGCATGTATATAAATATAAAAAATAACTTTAGTCACATAAAAGGTACATTTAAATTAAGTGAACTACATGCAATATTTACACAAGAAACTGCACAAACTGCAATAGATAAATGAATTAAATAGCATGCACAGAATATTGATAACAGAGATAAGAAATCAGCTATGATTTATATATATATATGAATTTGAACCACTGTTATTTTCGTTCTCTAGGGGTTCTGAAACAAAAAATTTCTAGTCGGCACTTCCGGATTGCGTCATGAGGTCAACCTTATAAGCGGGGTTCCTCCCTATGGAGGGAGGGAGGAACCGCGCTAAAAGAGCTTCCTATGTAGTTTTGAATAGGACGATCTCAACTGGTGAAAATTGTGTATGCAATTTCGTAAATCTAGGTTCCATTCCTGTAAAGGACTATGTTGTACTTCCTTCGGGTTTTATTTATAGTTGTATTTTTTTATTAATACGTTTGTCAAAAGAAGGAAGGTAAACCACCAAATTAATTATTGTGTCCAGATGACAAACGCAGAAGCCTGTATGTTTAATTCCTACTACGCACGAAGCTATGAGTCACCCCCTTCAGTCCAGGGCTTAGTGTTCATTAAAATTCACTTTTTATGCATCTTAATGTTTTCCAGTTGTTAAGGGTGCGGGTGGGTCAATATAATCGGTGTTATATATCGGTGTCTTACTGGAGGCAGGAGGTTTTCAAATAAGTGCTCGTATTTATTATTTCTATTTATTCGAAGGTGTGGCTCCGGTATTTTATCCTTAGAAAAGGAGTACCGAAAAAAAAGAAAAAAGAAAAAAAAAAAAAAAAAAAAACCCAATCCCTTCAAACTAAGGTCCTTTATTTACTGTCTTCCGATGTTGGTAGCATTCATAGCTATGTAATATCCGTTGTGACACCGATTAATAATATTGGTCTCTTAATTATTAATTTATTTTAAGAGCTACCCAACGACGGCGATTTGCTCTGATTTAATCAAAAATAATTTTAAATGCGCACATTCGATAAATTAGAAAACTTAATACATCAAAATTTTGAAGAGAACGTAAAATGAATTTGTGAGCAGAATTAAGAACTATAAAATATTTACAGCTGTTTAAACTTTAGTTTCTCTTTCTAGCTGTTACCCATCGTGCATGCTACACCTACTTTCTGCAGCTAGAAAAGCAAAAATAAATTAGAATCCAAATAAGTCATATACAAATCTAATAACGAAAATCTGTAACTATTCGGGTTGACAGTTTCGAACCCGTGACCTCCGAACTGTGAGTGCCAGTATTTTTTGACGTAGCCCATGACACACCCCGGATCAAGTCAAGTTTGGTCGAAATCGGCCATACGGTGAGCATTTTAAGTAACAAATAGCTGATAGACGATTTTGACCTAGCCTATGACATTCCGTGTATCAAGATCGGCCTGTGTGGCGAGGTTAGTCAAATTCGGTCAAACGGTGTGCATTTTTATATGCATTAAAGAGCTGATATACGATTTTGACCTAACCTATGCTATTCCCTGTATGAAGACTGGCCTGTGTGGCGAGGTTGGTCAAAATCGGTCAAACGGTGTGGATTTGTATCAGGAACAAACAGACAGATAGGCAAGTGATTAACGATTTTGACCTAGCCTAGTGCACTCTTCGTATCACGAATCACGACCGGTCAAACGGTGTGAATTTGTAACTTCACCTTTCAATTTAGACGAAAGATTTTTGTGCCAAATTTCATCAAAATCGGGATATTTTTGAGCCTGTGACACAGCGAATATATATATATATATATATATATATATATATATATATACATATATATAGAGTGAGAGTGAGAGAGAGAGAGAGAGAGAGAGAGAGAGAGAGAGAGAGAGAGAGAGAGAGAGAGAGAGAGAGAAAGAGAGAGAGATAAAACATAATTACATTATTTATTTATTTGCTCCACCGAGGAGTTCGCACTATAATACATCTCGAATGCAATAAATTAATTTATTTATAACTAGCTGAATACCCGTGCTTCGTCACGGCAGGTAAGTAGTTATTTTATTGCGTTAAATAATGTATATTCAAAATTAACAGTACTCTTTAATTTTGTGTAGTTTATTATTGCACTACCGTCATACTATTTGTTATTCGTCAATTGATAAGCAATCAAAGTATGTATAATGTTTCTTGACACTGGGGCGCTCCGTAATACGGCTATCCGTAATCTACATAGTTTAAGCTCTTCTCGTCTACTCGTTCTCCATTCATAGATAGTATTTTTAATTTCTCCCAATTTGTTATTTTTTACGTTATTATTATGCATTCTTGCCATGTTTGTTTTATAGTATAAACAATTTCTTTGTTCATGTCTGTCATAGTCACTGTTTCTATGTCAGTATTCTGTTTCGTTTGCATCCAATTTTCCACTAGACAGAAAAATTTGAAATTTTGCATGGACACTCCCTATGGAATGTAGACACTCGCTAAGAAAGCATTTTTTGATATTCGAATTTTTAAGTATTTTTAGAGGGGATAAAGTTTTAGTAGGTTAGACCAGCCAAGCCTAGGCAGCATGCGTTGCAAGGACGATAACAGAACAGCTGTTACCGTACTATATCTATTTCATAGTATTATTTTTAATTTAGTAAATGAGCATTATTCAGATAGATTTTACTTTTTGGTTCTCAAATTTTACAGAAAACAACTTGAAAATTAATCAGCTTTTATTGTACCAATTGAACATATTTCTGATGGTTATTTTTTGTCAATAGTTGATCAAGCTCCCACAACTTTATTTTACAAAATATGGTCATTTTCAAAATGGCGTCCCGGACGGTAGTGAAATGTTATTGGATGGTAATGCTCTTCAAAACATTTTTGTGTCTTTTAACACTTGTATTTAATAAGAATGGAAGTAAATGTCTGTTTTTCTATTCTACATTTTATTAGTATAATATGTTTTAGTTGATAACTGAATAGATTAGACTAAAAACCAGGTTTGTTCCACAATTTATCACTTGATTTGTTTTACTTTGTAGTAGGTATTTTCTTTACATACGATTACTTGATAAAAAGGTACATACAAATTGGAAATCATTAGTTTTCCGAACAATCAACCAACCAAACAAACAGGAAAAAAGAAAAACAATAGTATACTATAGTAGTATATTTAACTATTTTTTTTTTAATTTAAATTAATCCTATGAAGAATATTGAACATATCAAGTGTTTTCTGAATATTTAAAAACCATGCACGCAATTCCAAATATCGTCAATTCATGTCGTCATTATACCGAGTCCCTTCTGGAGCGACATCAGTTGGAGCCCTTTCTGGAATGATTTCTGGAAGCATTTTTGAAGTGACATAATTCCACCTTCGATATATTTCCTAATACTACCTTTTATAACCTATCTTATTCCACCTTCTATACCCTTCCTAATACCACCTTCTATACCCTTCCTAATACCACTTTCTATACCATTCCTAATACCACCTTCTATACCCTTCCTTTTACCACCTTATATACCCTTCCTAATACCTTCTTCAATATCCTTCCTAATACCACTTTCTATACCATTCCTAATACCACCTTCTATACCCTTCCTTTTACCACCTTATATACCCTTCCTAATACCTTCTTCAATATCCTTCCTAATACCTTCTATACTCTTTCTTATACAACCTTCAATATCCTTCTTTATACCACCTATATCCTTCATAATACCACCTTCTATACCCTTCCTAATAGTACCTTCTACACCCTTCCAAATACCATCTTCGATGTCCTTCCTAATACTACCTTCAATATCCAGCCAAATACTACCCTCAATAATCTTCCTAATATCACCTTATCGTTTATACGCTCAACTACATAATTTATTTTATGAATGTTCTTGTAAATACATTTTTATTCACAAATTTTAATGTGAATAAATTTGTATTCGTATATTTAAATGTGAATGTTTTTGTAATCACTTGATTTTTTGGGCATACTCCCAATTTTTGTGTATATTTTGAATTTTTCCTGTAAATTAAATTTTATTTACAGGAAAATTTATTAATACAATTTTATATGTATTTATATATATATCATACGTGAATACAAATAAATTCGTACTCACACTTATGAATACGAAATTATTTATATTCGTATTTACAAATAAATGAGGTAAATTTTTATTTCTAAATAAAATTATGCCCAACACTGATTACCATCTAATGTAGAGTAGGACGGTAATGATGCGGACGGTAATGATATTTGTTACAAAAGTATTTATAATTTTTTTTCTGAAATAATTACATTAATAAAAAATGTTATAAAATACGTAGTTTATGAAGCACTATGTAATTGTTAGACGAAAATTTTTTTTTCATTGATGTTTTGAATAATAAAATGGGAGACGGTAATGATCAGGAAAATACTCCAATCGTGATTTACCAGATAAAACACATCGAAAAAACTGATACGTACGAAATTTCTCTTCCGTTCCTTCTGGACAACAAAAAGAAGTTTGAGAGAGCTGCTTCGACATATATTTGGAAACAATTTGCTCCATCCTGATAGGTTTTCTCGTTTATTCAAAAAGGCGGACGGTAATGATTTCAAAACTGAGGGACAACTTTAAAGGCACTAGTTGGAAGTCAGATTTTTTTTTTATTTATTTAAATTTATGTGAATTCACCTTAAATATCATTAACATTTAAAAAGAAACAACACACGAGCAAAAAATATAATGTCCTTCCCTACCAAAAAAATAGTAAAGTGAAATAAATGTGTCCAGGGACAGCGGACGGTAATGATTTTTTGTCTCTAAAATTAATAATTTTGACGTTAAATTTTGAAATTCAGAATTTAATTTTGGTAGCAATAATTTCCTCTTAATTCCATTAGTCATACAAAGAAGAAAAAAATTTAAAAAATCTGGCCGCCTCAATTATATAGCTAAGGGACAATAATGTTAAAACTATTTGAATAATGCTCAAATAGCCTTTGTTGTGTACTCTCAAAATAAAAAAATAAAATATTTTTAATTGAGGTTAATTTCAACTATGATGGCAGACCTTGAATTATTAGAAATTAACAGTGATTTTGTCCCTCATAGAGTTTACGCCCTGGTGATGGTCCATCCGAGGTAATAATATCCCGAACCACTTGACACAAAAATTTAAGATTTTGCACGGACAATCCGTTTAAAATGTATAAACACTCTCTAAGAAAGGTTTTTAGCGCGGTTCCTCCCTCCCCCATAGGGAGGAACCCCGCTTATAAGGTTGATACAATGAAACAATCCGGAAGTGCCGACTAGAAAATTTTGCGTTTCAGAACCCCTAGAAACCGAAAATAATGGTGGTTCAAATTTGTATATATATATATTTATATATATATATATATATATATATGTATATATTTATTTATATATATATATATATATATATATATATATATATATATATATATATATATATATATTTGTCTGTTCGCTCTCTAAATAGAAGATGAATGGTCCGATTTTGATGAAATTTGGTACAAAAATCTGTCGTCCAATTTGAAAGGTCAAGTTCGTTAACCAGCAAAATCCGCCCACTGGAAGATGGCGTTTGGGGCGAAATTCGCGCAGAAAAAATCGTAACGCTTACGTTTTTGAGTTCATAAGCTTGTAAGTACTCGTTTTATAGGCTTCTTGGGCTAGAAAAACGAATGAAACCATTTTCAAGGCGATAGCTTTAACCGTTGTCGAGAAAATTGGAAAAATAGTTTTTGAATACCGTTTTTGGTTTGGGTACTTAGAATAACGGGATTCAGTTGAAACATTATCTGCATGTTCTACTTTCATTAAAACTAATATGTTGAAAGTTATGTTACGTTTGGAGTTAAGGAAGGGTTAGAATAAAATATTTTATGAACAGATATGAAAAGTTTTGGAAACTTCGTATACTTTCATTAATATCTCGAATACGGTTGGGAAATCGTGGTAAGTGGATTGAAACTATTTGAAAGCTTACTAAATTATCTACAAAAATGATTCTAAAACTATTTTTGATTAGGTTATGTCAATCGGAGAAATAAATGCTTAAAACATCAAATACGTCTGTTTTGTTCTTTTGAACGGGTTTTTGTCGTTCTTTTTGTAATTTTTGTCTCTTTCCCTTGGTTTTTTATTGCTTTTTATTAGCGCGGTTCCTCCCTCCCCCATAGGGAGGAACCCCGCTTATAAGGTTGATACAATGAAACAATCCGGAAGTGCCGACAAGAAAATTTCGCGTTTCAGAACCCCTAGAGACCGAAAATAACGGTGGTTCAAATTTGTATACATATATA
Organism: Gonocerus acuteangulatus; assembly: GCA_946811695.1. NCBI lineage: Eukaryota > Metazoa > Arthropoda > Insecta > Hemiptera > Coreidae > Gonocerus > Gonocerus acuteangulatus. The sequence continues at coordinate 52,443,874 of OX328124.1, read as the reverse complement.
TATGTATATATTTATATATATATATATATATATATATATATATATATATATATATATTTGTCTGTTCGCTCATTTCTGGCTTCCCTGATGGTCCGATTTTGATGAAATTTGGTGCAAAAATCTGTCGTCCAATTTGAAAGGTCAAGTTCGTTAACCAGCAAAATCCGCCCACTGGAAGATGGCGTTTGGGGCGAAATTCGCGCAAAAAAATCGTAACGCTTACGTTTTTGAGTTCATAAGCTTGTAAGTACTCTTTTTATAGGCTTCTTGGGCTACGAAAACGAATGGAACCATTTTCAAGGCGATAGCTTTAACCGTTTTCGAGAAAACTGAAAAAATAATTTTTGAATGCCGTTTTTGGTTTGGGTACTTAGAATCAAGGGATTCAGTTGAAACATTTACTGCATGTTCTACATTCATTAAAACTAATATGGTGAAATTTTGGTTGCGTTTGGAGTTAAGGAAGGGTTAGAATAAAATATTTTATTAACAGGCATAAAAAAGTTTTGGTAACTTTGTATACTTTCCTTAATATCTCGAAAAAGGTCGAGAATTTGGGAAACGGAAGAATACCATTAGAAAGCTTACTAAATGCTCTACAAAAAAGGTTCTAATGAAAGTTTTGATAAGGCGATGTCAATCGGAGAAATACCGTATGAAATGTCAGTTTTGGATTTGTCGATTTCCTTCAAATGTCTTGAAACTGTCGAGGCTCCTACTCCGAGTTCTTTGGCATATTCCCTAGTGTTTTTAATTGCTTATAGTAGTCAAATGTATTTGTCAATGAAACAGGATACGTATAATTAGAATCAATATTTTGTTTGTTAGAATTCGAAGATGCCGTATGAGTATCTAGATGTGACAGTACTGGTGTTGATTTCGTTCTTTAGAATTATTCTTGGTATTCCCTATTTTCATCTGTTACCCATAGTTTTTTATTGTTAGTAGATTTTTCTTATTGATTATAGAATATTAGTCTATTTGGCTATAAAACAGGATACGTAAAATTAGTGACAATATTTCGGAGATTTCTGAGGGAAATACGTTTAAGATTTTCTACCACCACGAACGGCTTTTTTCCTCTATTTTTATCCACTAGATAGGCTTTATTTTGCATATTATTCTATATAAGTTTTATTCAGCAGGGGATTCTGATGAAATGTCGTGTTTTTGCTGTGGATTTTAAATACGATGTATCTAAGATTGGATAACATTAGCGAGTCTACATAATTAAGAACCGACGACGGAGGATTACTTCTTGCTATGATTTAGTCTACATACGTATATTAAGTCCTAAATCCAATCCTCCTAAAGTTCAATGCCCGTACAAGGGGGCCGCAGGAAATTTACCTGCTAAGAGTTAATCCTCAAGAGCTGTAAATATACCCCAGGTATCTGCCGACACAAATACAAAGCCTAGGCGGAGAGCACCCCAAAAACTCAGATCCAAACATAAGGTTATATACTAAATATTGATAAAGACTACTTAGTTGTAAACCGATTCATCAATTAGCAATCAATAGTTTTCAACAAAGGTTATATACTAAATATTGATAAAAAGTATTTAATTAGAAAAAAAAAACAATATTCCACAAGACTTGTTTTTGGTCCATTTGTGTCTACTCCATAGACTTAATTAGGTATATTATTCTATTGTAGTTGGGCAACTAAACTTTGTTTTATTTTGTTAAATAAAGTTTTTTTTCTTGATTTGTTATTCGTCAGGACTTTTATTTGTCCTTGTGTATTTACTAGATAGGTTTTATTCAACATATTATTCTATATAGGCTATATTAGGCTGGGTATTCTACTCAATCTTGTGTACTTCTTCTTGATCCTTCTGTACATGGGCGTATATAAAAACAATTTCGGGGGGGGGGGCTGAGACCATTTCCAGGGTATGGAATACTAAATATTTAGAGCTTGGAATAGTTTTAGGCAACTAAAACGCTATTACACGTAAAATAAAATATGTTTTATGAACTAAGTGATCTTATTTAATTTATTTTTAAGGGTTTTACGAGAAGTTTTTATCATCAATTCAAAATTTCGGGAGGGGCTGCAGTCCCCTCAGCCCCCCCCCTCATATACGCCCATGCTTCTGTATCCTCTAGAAAGGCTTTATTAGGCATATTTTGTATTGATTTATAGAGCTTTGCTTTAGAATGAGAGCCAGATTCTGTAATTTCCGCTTCTGTGTAAAAGTTAGCTACTGTCGGTGTCCCTGACGCCTTAATATCACTTTTATTCGAGATGTTCGAGAGGATTTTGACAATTGTCACAAGATATATAAAAAAAATAAGTTTATTTTTTTTCTAAGCTTATCAAATGGCACTAGGGACATGGACGGAACCGCGCTAAGATGCTGCAGTTCCTGCGAGTCGGACTTTTTTGATATTCAAATGTTTAGGTACTTTTAGGGGTGTTTGAAATTAAAGGGAAAAAGATCAGGTCGGCTCAAAAATGGTCCGATTTTGTTAAAATTTGTTAAAATATCGTTCTTCTCATGTGAAAGGTCAAGTTCATTAGCCAGCTGAATCCGTTTACTGGAACATGGTTTTTGGAGCAAAATTTGCGCGAAAAAGTCGGAACGCTTACATTTTCGAGTCCATATGCTTCAAGGTACTCGTTATATAGGTTCCTTAACGCAGCAAAACGAATGAAACCATTTTTAAAGCGATTTCTGTAACCGTTTACGAGAAAAATTGATAGAAATACTTTTCCGAACTAATTTTCTGTTTGGGTATTCAGAAACGATGATTGGTTCACTTGAAACTTGTACCAGGTATTTGACATTCATCTAATCAAAGATATTTAAACTATGACATCGTTTGGAAATAAGATATATATATGGGGAAAAAAATGTATTAATGGAGATACAAAGTTATCAGATCTCAGTATATTTTCTAAAATATCCGGAAAACGGTTTGGAAATCGTAGTAAGTGGAAGGCGGCTTTCGAAAGGTTACTAAATTCTTTACAAAAAAAGATTCTGTTGTAATGTTCGTCGGTATGGCGATGTCAATCGAAGAGATAAGTGCTTAAAACTTCAAAGTTGTTAGTTTTATTCTTTTTTTTTTTTTTTTTTTTTGCTCCCCAACGGAAACAAGCACGGTTACCCCCACATGGTATTTCCTGGGTAACTCTAAAGTCCGTGCAATAATAAGCTGTACAAATTATGTAGTAGCGTTAATTTTGATCATATCTTATTTAACGCAATATAAAAACTACTTATCGACCGTGGTGATGCACGGGTAGTCAGCTAGTGCCTTATATTTGAATGTACATTATATTTGAAGAAGACCGAAAAGGTCTCTTCCACATTGGAAGCACCAATTATGAGTAAGGGAGAAATATATAAACGGCATACTTGATTTTTTTTTTTTTTCAGACGACAAATTTAGGGTTGCACAAAAGGGCAATGGTAGACCAATTGCTCCATGTATTGACGGACTGAGTGACCCAAATCTATAAATTTGAGTGCTTCAGAGAATCAAGTTATATTTATTTTTACGGTGCTTGTGCAGGTTGGCGGGGGGGGGGGGGGGGGGGCTTTTCTTTGTAGATTTTTAAAAAGCAAATAGCCACTGTGTTTTGACTTTTTTTCAGAATTTACAAAACAGTTATTTTAAAGCTGTAATCTTAATAATGTCCTTAATCATTTCAAGAATTTTCTCAATATCCGATGTTCTTCGCTTTAAATGCGGAGCATTATCAATAAATAAATAAATACCTTCAACTACTAGAACCCCTTTACATTTAATATATATTTTATTATTTACAGATAGTTACGTTCAACTCGTCCGTAAACGAATACAGTAATGAAGAAGGATTGTAGGAGTTTATGTATCAACGAAGTGTTACGAGAGCCTTTACAACCTTGCAAGGTTAAGCACTTCTTATCGTAAAGATAAGCAATTTTATTTCTTCCACTTTCCTGCAGTTTCGAATTAACGAGATACATTGTCTTCCGATAAAGGAATCGATAAAATTCATAACATATGGTATTGACTAAAATGATCAGCGATTCGCCATTTTTGGTGAGATACGTGTGCCTGATCGCGTATGTTCTCGCGTTGATGTTTTGAAGAGGATATTTATGATATTTTTAAGGAATAATATTTAAGGCGTGAGCACTCCATGCCTGTGGTCGTTGGTTCGACTCTCACTAGGGGTGGTTGTTTTTTATGTTAACAATGCCCCCCTAGTTTATTCTGGCTAGACAAAAGGGTAGCCTCTATATAACCAGTCCAAAAATATTTGTATGCATAATAATACGCTAAAATGTAAGTATATATTCATGGTCATTGTTAAATTATCTTAAATACACTAATAAAATTATTATTATTATTATAAAGAAAAGGCATCACCCCTATCCTGGCAAGAAAAGGATGGTAACCTACAGAGAACCTAAGCCCGTCCTAAAATTTGTAGTTAATAATAATTGGACGTTAAAATTTAAATAATAATAAAATTATTGAGTCAGCTGGGTAATTAAAAATTACAGTTGACCATCTTTTAAGATCTTGCTGACTGATTACTTTTCTTAATTTTTATTTTTAAGCAGAATTAATGAAATTTAAGCAGAAAAAAACACTATCAGTAAAAAACTCGACCTCGCATAGATCGTTTAGAGCTTTTTGCACAAATTCAGGAACATAAATATGCTTTAGCTCTACCTGACAAACCTATGTAATGTACTGTTTACCTAACAGTCTTCTTTTTCGTACATGGCCACCGCGCATGCGTGAACGCCAGCGGGCACTTTTTTGTAACGGTTTTTATCAGTTTAGTCATCACTAATGCATATTTATGCTAATAACAGAGAGTCGTATGGATAATACCTGGCATACATTTTATGAATCAGAGGTATATTGATTCATCCTGCTCCTATAAACTACCCCTAATCATTTCCTCCCAAATGCCGGAGTGGAAGTTGGTTTTATGAAATTTTTACTGATCAATTCAAAATTTCGGGGGGCTGAAGCCCCTCCTTATATACGGCCATGACATACATTTATTTGAAAAATATGAATTTTAGAGATAGATGCCACAAACACTTAGCGACTGCACTTGCGATTTATTTATTGGCATTGCAAATGCTAGTCATACTGGAAATTGTAACCGTTTTAAGTCGAAAGGCATGTCATTCGGAATCAAAAAACCTTAGTACTCCCCTTTCAAAATTGTGGCATCAATGACGTTGTTTTTCAGAATTTTAATTTTTCACCGCAAGTCAGGTGCCAATACAGAGACAAAGGAGCTTTATATTCCGCAATATAATTATTACCAATCCGTTTTTTTAATTTGCAGATTATGAGGCGGTAATCCGGGAAATTACATCGAATTTAAGGTTTCCGTTGTACAGTTGATAACATCATATTGGTTAATGACGTAATCAATCGACATATATGTCATCAATTCGACAGCTATCTTAATTTGAATATGAAAATTTATTTCTTCGAAATCGACGTACTTATCCACGACATATTGATGAAAGAGAGGCCGACAGTTTAAGATGTGATTGTCCTCAGTAATGAATAGAAAACGTACCGCCACGCCTTGTGTATACATTTTATACGAATGCCATTTCATATTACATTTAAAATCAAATATAATTGTTACAAAACTTCCACAAAGGGTTCAAAAACCAATAGTGATGCAAAAACTAAATGGCGTAGAGGGAAGTATTATGATTTGGACTCTGAAACGTTCTGTGTGTATCCCTTTGATACACATGGCAGTCTAAGGGTTAAGGACCCTGTTCTTTTGAACTAGGATAATCATATCGCAAGTTTCAAGTGATGCAAGGAGCACTTAAAAGGCTATTAACGTAAAAACCATAAGGCCTAGGACTTATGTTCGCGCAAATTTCGGTCAAAAAACTTTATTATTATGAGGTATAATATATTCATTTCTCTGCCCAATTAAATTAAAATTGGACCATTTTTTCTTATGTTAGAATCCGGATACATAAGCATAATTTCATGTAAGTATAATATAAATATGTATGTGTGTGTGAGTTTATATATATATATATATATATATATATATTATATATATATATATATATATATATATATATATATATATATATATATATAGCGTATACACATATTGGAACCACTGTTATTTTAGTGATCATTGTGAACCGTAGACATTTCTAGACAGCACTTCCGGATTGCAGTCGTCATCGCATCCACTAGATCTTTCGTGGATTACCTGAAGTACTTCTTCCATCATAATCTATAATTATGCATTTTTTTTTTTTTTTAAACAAACAATATACAGTTGATTTTATAAAGGAGAAAGAGATTTAATATTGGCGAAATGAGTCGAACTGCATCATGACATTGAATAATTCAGAATATATTGACTATCCCACCCCAACCCAGTTCCTCTTGCCCTACGCCTTCTGGAATCTTATATTTTTATTTTTTCATTTATAACCAAAGGAAATAAACAAATTCAATTTGCTGTTACATCTTTAACAAACTTATAAAATAGTATTTAAATAAAAGAAATACGATTGTAAATCGAATCGCTCTCTGAAGCAAAATATTGTGCAATAAATGAAGAAATAATTTCAATAGCCAACTTTTAAACAGTTATTATTATTTTTTTTAACCTTCAAAAAAAGCTTCATTGAGAGGGAGAATAAGAAATGTAGTAGATTTTTGGAAGCACATCCGCTAAAAGCAGTTAAGCAATAGATCTTTGCACAGGAAATATCTTCATGCGGACAAAAAAAAAATAATATAAATAAAAAATAATTAGCAAGGGGAGTTTTTTTTTTTTTGTATAAATATTCAATTTATTTGTTTTTCGATTAACATATGTGAATCTGTACTTCAGATAAAAATTTAGCAAATTAATGGAAGTAAAATCTGTGCCATTTGATGCAATGGTCTTCAGTTTTTTTTTTTTTTTTTTTTTTTTTTTTTTCTTTAATTGAAATAAAATGATTATAAGGGATGAAATAAGGAAATAGATGAACAGTAGTTATAAGCTCATCCTTGGAAAAATTATTCTTAAAGTAAACTATGGCCTCCGTAGAAAGTAGTAAAGTAAAGGAATATAGGTATTGTTTGAAGGGTATGAAGGTAATGGAGAAGATTTGCACTAGGTTCGCCATGACGATCAGCCAACTAACTACGACACAATGTAAACAAAACATTCATGCACGGTGTAGCGTGTTTATATATACAAACTCATAATTGCAGAACATGAATAGTGAAGCTGGGAACTGAGGGAAAGGTAAATATAGGAATAGTATAGACGAACCTGGCCTATTGAAGACTACTAACACTTATCTATTTTGATAAGCTTCAAGAGAAAAGGTCACTTTACACCAAGAATAAATTCTAACACTTGACATTGCTTTTTTCCGTTTCCTGTCTGCGGGAGTTATTCAAAAAATTGAACTATTGGCACATGAGTCGTGAAGAGGTTCACCGAGGTTTTGTTTACCTCCGTGACCTTTCAGGATGTACGGGTATTATCCTCTTAAGATTGGATGAAGCAAACGCATGCCGGTATTCTGCAGCTATCCAGCGTAATGACAAGCTCTGCGTGCAGTAGGTAAATCAGGCATTTTGATGGATTTCCACATTACCTACAGGCATCCCTTGGACCTGGCCTCGTCGGACTAGTTCCCCCCCCTGGCACACGCCCCTATTGATCCGCTAACTCCTTACAATTCCGCCAGGGCCGCCACTGCTTAGGCTCGCAGCTTCCCGCCTCAGCAAAGTCAAACTCCATAAAAAGAAGTGAATCATTTATGATTTTATAAGAAGCACTCCTCCAAATGGCCTAACGAAAGTTACATATTTATGACAGTTAACAAATATGACGTGTGTAACCTAGGATCCGTGAAACCTAGAAGAAAAATTTCTTTAAGTCAGGAAACCACATTTAAATAAACCGAAAGAGCAGGACAGAGAGAGTGTTTGTGAGAGAGGGAGGGAGAGAGATGTTCATCAAACATTCAAAGAAAATTTAAGCTAGTTTACGGTTTTTACAGAACAATGGATTGATTTGAAAATTTTACGCAAGTTTGACATGTTCTTGATCCAAACCAAGATACCTAATTCTTTGCTAGGTTTGTAGTAGAGGAGGTATCGCACAAATATTATTTCATTAGAACTGAGCAGATTTGGTATTTATTCGGAAATATTTCAAAAAAGGTTGGGAAATTTAGTAAAGTGAAAAGTTGATTACTCGTTTAAATTTTTAGTATATGTACAACCGAAGCGAGAACTTCTCGAAACCATTCTCGAATTACTCATTCACAGCTTATTAAGAAAAAGACATCCCTATCTATCAATATTGCAACACAAACATTTAAAACACATAATAACTGAATAGAGATTTAGACAAAACTTTGACTCGACTGATAACTTGACTGACTTAATCAGAGATGAGAGCTAATAAACGGAAAATACACAAGAATATTTGAAACAAATCTGACTCTTTGACATTCTTTAAATGTAATTAAATCTCTACTTGAATCCCATTAATTTTAATAGACTCAGTAGATAACTGATATGTATATCACTTCTCTTTTTTCCGATCTCTTTGTTATAATGTTAGTTTAATTTTTAGCATTGTAAATACGTAAATTATCGAAAACAAAATTGAAAATATAAATTGTAATGTAGAGAATTAAAGCTCTATCACCGATGTACATAAAATGTTACTAAATTTAAAGCTCTTACCGCCTAAACTGCAAAGTTTTTCAATAATTTATGTAATAATTATTTCCTACAAAGTACGTTTAGGTTTAAATTTCGACAGGACCACCTCAGTCGGAGGAAACTGTGCTTTATGGTCCAAAAGAGTCGGTTGCTTTTCATTCAAGGCCGAAATATTAAGATTTTCTATTCTAATCTCTCGCAATCTCACCAGATATAAAAAAAAAATACGCTAAAATGTAGCTCTTCCAGCTTGGCGGGGATTTTGTAACCTTACCGTTTAATGCCTGAAACATTGACATGAACACTTGTCAAATCAGCGTAATATTACGCAGAAGCTGAATAACTAAGCACTTTCCCCAGAAAGGTTAGTTTAAGCCGCATTTATGACGAATTTGTTTTAAATATCCTACACATAAAAATAAAAAGTTTTGCCCCTTTATATCTGTAAGTACATACCCCATGTAAGTGTACCCCAACTTCTAATGGACCTATATATATATATATATATATATATATATATATATATATATATATATATATGTATATATAAAATGTATGGGAGTGAAATTTCTGTCACGAGTGCATCACAAACATTAAAATAGTGAAAATCAAATGTTTATTTTAATTGAACAATATATAAAGTGTTGTCTGCTTCTTACCCGAACCAGTAATCCTGGATTCGGCGAACAGGACACAGCCGGATAGCCAAAGGGCCGTGTTAGAACCTCCACTAAAGACAAGACCCGGGCAACTAAAACGAGGGATGTCCTAGCAGGCAGACGTTCCTTATCTCTTACTATTGTAACTTTGGTAAACAATATTATCCAACATGTTTATGGCTTAATATCAAAATAAATATGGAATAAGCATTTTTGATTTATCAAAACATCATTGTATCTGAACCGATTTATTTATTTTTCTACTATCTGTCATAGTCGTCGCTGACGAGTGAATAAAGAATATTCTAGACCCTTTTGGCGCCTTTTCTCCCTCCTTCATAGAGAAAACGCTCGCCGAAAGTGGCAACTAGAAATTCTCACGTTTCAGAATCACGAAAATAACGATTGGTCACTAAAATAATTCATGTATGTATATGCATATATATATATATATATATATATATATATATATATATATATATATATATTATTCGTAATGAGCTGACGAATAATTTGATATATTCAAAGTTTATTATTTTCAAAAACTAAGCGAAGAATTATTTTAAGTAAAATAACCTCTCCTTAAAGTGTCAACTATTGGGTCACTTACCCTAAATGTAATTTATATAGTAACTAGCTGTTACCCGGCGTGTCATGCTACACCTACTTTCTGCATATAGAAAAGCCTAAATAAATTAGAAACCAAATAATTATTATTAAAATCTAATAACACGAATCTGTAAATGTTATGAACCCGTGGCCTCCCAACTGTGAGTCCTAGACGACTTTGACCTAACCAATAACACCCCCCCTCCCCGTATCAAGACATACATGTATGCCAAGTTTGGTAAAAATCGGTCTAACGGTGTGAATTAAAAAAAAAAAAATAATAACATACAGACAGCAGCTGGTAGACGTTTTTCATCTGCCCTATGGCAATCCCCTGATCAAGACCAACCTGTGTGCCCAGTTGATCAAAATCTGTGAATCGGTGTGGGTTTTTATAAAGAACAAACATACAGATACAATCAAGATCTACCTGTGTTCCAACTTAGGTCGAAATCGGTCGAACTGTGTGGATTTCTAAAGGGAACAATACAGACAGACAGCTGGTAGACGTTTTCGACTTAGCCTACGACACTCCCCAGATTAAGAGGGACAAAATCACAGTTTATTTCTAGTAATTTAAGGACTGCCATCATAGTGGAAATTAACCTCAATTAAAAATAATACTATGAAATAGATAATGTACGGTAACAGCTGTTCTTTATCGTCCTAGCAACGCTTGCTGCCTAGGCTTGCATGTTCTAACTAACTCAAACTTTAAACCCCTCTCAAAATACTTAAAAATTCTAATAACAAATAATCCTTAGAAAATTTAGAGTGCCTACGTTATATAGGGAGTGTCCATGCAAAATTTCAAAAGTTTCTGTCGAGCGGTTTGGGCTGGGCGATGATAGGTCAGTGAGTGAGTGAGTCAGTGAGTGAGTGGTATTTGACAAATATATAGTAGAGTAGCTGAATACCCGTGCTTCACCACGGCCGATAAGAAGTTTTTATATTGCGTTAAATAAGGTATGATCAAAATTAAGGCTACTACATAATTTTGTACAGCTTATTATTGCACGGACATTAGAATTACCCAGGAAACACCATGTAGAGGTAACCGTGCTTGTTCCCGTTGGGCAGTAAAAAAAAATAACAACAACTACTTAAAAAGTTGGGTAAACAGAGACAAATACACGTTGAAACGAATAAAACTAACAACTTTAAAGTTTTAAGCAATTATCTCTTCGATAGTCATCGCCCCACCGAACATTACAACAGAATCGTCTTTGTGGATAATTTAGTAACCCTTCGAATAGCCACTACGATTTCCCAACGTTTTCGAGATATTTTAGAAAATATACCGAGATCCGAAAACGTTGTATAACATTAATACAATTTTTTTCTATATACTTCCTACCTCCAAATGATTCCAAAGTATAAGTATCTTAGATTAGATGAATGTCAAATAACTGGTACAAGTTTCAAGTGAACCAATCATCGTTTCTGAATACCCAAACAGAAAATTAGTTTGGAAAAGTATTTCTAGCAATTTGTCTCGTAAAAGGTGGCAAAAATCCCTTGAAAATGGTTTCATTCGTTTTCCTACGTTAATGAACCTATACAACAAATACATGCAAGCATATAGACTCGAAAATGTAAGTGTTCCGGTTTATTCACGTACATTTTGCTCCCCAAACCATGTTCCAGTAAACGGATTCAGCTGGTTATTGAACTTGACCTTTCAAATGAGAAGAAAGATTTTTGTACCAAATGTAATCAAAATCGGACCATTTTTGAGCCGACCTTCTTAATAATTCAAGCCCCCCCCCCTAAAAGTACTTAAACATTTGAATATATGAATGAGGGACAAAATAAGAGTTTATTTCTAGTAATTCAAGCTCTGACATCATAGTTGAAATTAACCTCAATTAAAAATAATACTATGAAATAGATAATGTACGGTAACAGCTGTTCTTTATCGTCCTAGCAACGCATGCTGCCTTGGCTTGCCTGCTCTAACCAACTCAAACTTTAAACCCCCCTAAAAATACTTAAAAATTCGAATATCAAAAAATCCTTTCTTAGTGAGTGCCTACGTTATATAGGGAGTGTATATGCAAAATTTCAAAAGTTTCTGTCGAGCGGTTTGGGCTGGGCGATGATAGGTCAGTGAGTGAGTGGTATTATATATACATGTGAGTGAGTGGTGACAAATATATAGTAGATATACTGTCGAATTATTTTTGGTGCCTATTTTTTAAAATTTTATTTTAGTTTTTAATTTTTTTCACGAATGCCATCTCAATAGCTACATTGCTAAAATACACGTTAAAAATGAAAATAATAATTCAGCGCCAATGGCCAAGAAGTCGACGTGCCATTAAACATAATTAATTGCCTTCGAAACAATAAGGAGTAAACAAGTCAAGAGAAATCTTTAAAGGAAAAGTGTTGTAATTATTATAAAATAATGTGCATATATACAAATATAAAAACAGACACATACAAATTACGCATATATATATATATTCAAAAACGCAAATTAAACTTTCCAACTTGTTACATACGAATGTTTTTAAAATGAGATATAAAAATCTAGATAGATTTGTAATCCGTCTCATAAACCGTTTATCTGCCGGCGAATAGGAGGCGATATGCCTGGTAAGATAGAAATTGAAATGAATCGAACTGTCAGAAGTTCTTCCGATAACGGTTGCACCGTTCCAAAATAGCGAATTTACAAAGGTTCCATTCAAATATCAAGTAAAATTGATATTTTTTAAAGTATAATTTGTTTTCTGTAGATTATAATATAATCTATTACTTAGATTATAATATATTATATTACTTATTGTTTACTACACATAGCCGAAGAATAGTAATGATTTATTAATAAATGTTTCTGTTCATTATTTGCATTTTAACAGGTACATGGTTTCCATTTAAGTTCAGAAATGTTACTTCAGAGGCTCAGTTACTTGATATTGATTAATATTGGGGTTAAATCCTACCCCCTATTAGCTGGCGAGGCCATAGACACACACACACACACATATAAATATATATACATTTATATAAATTATTATCAGTAAAAATGTAAGAGATCAAAAAGATTAAACTTTACGAGTTAAAAAGATATTCTGTTTTGCCAGATATTAAGCTCTTATCGCCTGAGCTGAGAAGAGTCAAAAAGTAAAACAAAAGAGATATTCTAATTTCACCACTTTATGGACTCCTTTAGCATAAACATGATTTTCCTCTCAAGGAATATTTACTTCCCGTAAGGCAGCAAATTCCACGGCGCGCCAGCTGTGTGCAGCTGTATTTATGCGCCAAATGCTATGAGCAGTCCTGTGAGGATCTAATCCTTTTGGGATCCTGATACAGAAGCATTCCTCCTGACAGCCTGTTTCGTACAGACTTCAACATAGGTCCAAATAAACACAAATTCAAAACAAACACATAGATGCACGTGTTAGGGCAATAATACTTGGGAACACGGTATCAGTTTTTTTGCAAGGAAATTCGCCATTTCGAATAAGAATAGCTTTTTTTTTTAGATCTGCTTGAGTCTTTGGGGTCTGATTAGGATGGAGCCACTTCTGAAGGATTCAAAACCTTTGACAGGTGAGAAAGTCCAAGTGGAGTGTCTAGCTCCTTCGAGGCCTGGGGGATGTAGGTGAGATCGTTAATATTAGGGTGATTGGTAAAGGCATTGTATTAGCTAAAAGCTGTGGAATTTCGAAATCAGATTTGGCCCATGATCCATCTTCTTTTCGAATGTGACTCGTACAATACATTGCAGGTAATTTGGAGTAAATAAATGATAATAATATCGCCGTATGGATGATAAAATTAATTTCGTTTAGAGCCTTCTGCTCAAATTCAGGAACAGAAATATGCTTTAAGTCCACCCGACAAACCTATATAATGTACTGTATAACATAAAGTCTTCTTTTTCGTACATGGCCACCGCGCATGCGTGAACGCCAGCGGGCACTTTTTTGTAACGGTTTTTATCAGTTTAGTCATCGCTAAAGCATATTTATGCTAATAACAGAGAGTCGTATGGATAATACCTGGCATACATTTTATGAATCAGAGGTATATTGATTCAGCCTGCTCCTATAAACTACCCCTAATCATTTCCTCCCAAATGCCGGAGTGGAAGTTGGTTGTAAACTTCTCAACCTCCCAGTTGTCAAGAATATTTTGGAGCTATGGAAGAAACAGTTCATTTCAGAAAATATCAAGTACTTTGTGAGTATTTTACAATAATTATTATTATATTATATATTGTTATTGTACACGTCTGAAATACTCAGTGATTTTGATAATTTTGTAAATATATACACAGAGGGCCGGTGGCCGCGAGTGTTAAGACGTATGCACTCCGTGCGGCTTTTCTGTCAAAAATAGAAAAGACAACAGCTCGATCCTGGCTAGGAAAGGGTGGTAACCTATAGATAACCCGCCCTAAAATTCGTTCTCAATAATAAATTGACGTAAAATTTAAATAAATAATGATGAATATATACTTTCCAAATAAGAATCTGTAAAATAGATTGACACGAATGAAGAAATAAATTATAATTTTTTTTACATTGTTTTTCAAAAACAATCACTCCTTTTCCTTTCCTGCCATTATTACGCAAATGGCTGCGCATTTCCTTTTAAACTCGAATGTCCTTTTATTTTGTAAAAATATGTTTTCTTTTTATCTATCACAAAAACTTATATTAATGGCAAGAAAGTGTACAGCTGGAATATTCGTTACAGGTTATGTATACGTTTGGTTTCCTTTTTGATTTTAGTAAAAATGGTTTCGAATAATGCCGTGTTGGAGAGAAAAATTGTATTTTTTCCTAACTAATTTTATTAACCAGAAAATAATTTCATTGTTGAAGCTTGGATTCGGTGTTTGAATGGAATGCTCCTCGTAATATCTCTCTTAAGAAGGGAAAAAGTTCGTACCCAAAGGGCTCTATTTTATTACCCAAGACTGTGTTATAATTTGTGGTGGCCTTAAAACAAAAAGGTAAGAAAATTTATCTTATGCGGTTCGTTTTGTGGACGATAAGCACATTGAGGTAAGTCTTCTAAGAAACCAGGATGTTATTATAAATTACCTTTAGGTAAGAATCTAATACATTTGCCATTGATTACTAGTTTTTAGCACTTTCCTCCGAAGGAAAGTAGCTATTGAGGTTGGACTCATGACGGAATTTTTGAAAAATTTCTTCAAATCTTTATCGATCCTACCTAGTAGACACCGAAAATGACCCCCGTTAAAATTTATATATATATATATATATATATATATATATATATATATATATATATATATATATATATATGTCTGTTAACACGATAGCATTCAATTAGCAAACGATTGAACGAGTTCGTTAACCACCAAAATCGGTCCACCGGAAGGGGGGGTTTACCCCGAACCCAAAACACTAATTTGACTATGTCAGCCGTAATATTTGTTATATTTCAACGAAACTTGGTATTCGTAGTGGTAATACAGAGAGAAAAGTGAGATATAAAAATGAACTAAATCGGTTCATTAGAAGGGGGGGTTTACTCCGGGCCCACAATACCAATTCGCCACTACCAGCCGTGATTTTTGGTTTATTTCGACGAAACTCGGTATTCGTATGGGTAATCCACAGGAAAATATGTGTTGTAAAAATAAACTAAATCGGTTCATTAGAAGGGGGGGTTTACTCCGGACCCAAATTCCTAATATACTCATACCGGTCGTAATTTCTGCTGTATTGTAACGAAACGCGGTATACGTCGTGGGTAACTCATGAGAAAGAAGTGTTGTAAAAATGAGCTGAATCGGTCAATCGGAAAGCGGGGGTTTAATTTGGGTAAATGTCAAGGAGCGTGGTCTCCACGCCGATTCTTTTGAAACTTTGCACTATAACGTATTTTGATGCACTAAACACGAATCCGTTAAAAAAAAAGGTCGCTTTTCACTAGGAAAGAAGTTATGAAACACTAAAGTTCACTGTTATGGAGGTTATAAAAGACGGGTTAACGGCGAATTTGTAAACACGCGCATGCGCAATAGTCCTTAATGACGAAGTGTAATTGAAATTTAGACTCACCTTGTGGTAGCTGACTTGGTCGTAAATTGTCGCTTTTGGGCATATTCGCTGTGCGTTTCCGCTCGCTCCGCTCGCTCAAGAAAACATCAAAACCCCTAGTCAATCCAACTCGCAAAAATGAAAAGAATTCTATGGCCCAAAAGTCGTCCAAGGCAGTCTTCCCTAACCTTCATAACAGTGAACTTAAATGTTTCATAACTTCTTTCCTAGTGAAAAGCGACCTTTTTTTTTAACGGATTCGTGTTTAGTGCATCAAAATACGTAATAGTGCAAAGTTTCAAAAGAATCGGCGTGGAGACCACGCTCCTTGACATTTACCTTAATTTGTAATATATTTCAATAGAAAAGCCCGCCAGACGTAGGTTCACAAAGCCGCCGCAAGGAGCGCTATCTACCACTAGAGTGACTGTATCTTGTTCCTGCGTTAGATCAAAATACGATAATATGAGGTTTTTTTGTATTTATTACGTAGTGTAGTAGGTACCATGTGTAAACATAACTCTGGAAGCAAATTAATAATTGATCAGTTACTCATTACAAATTTAAAAGAGAACTATTCATGTTTTCATTTTATTTATGTAGGAAATTTTAAGCAAATTGTTCTGGAAAGCAGTCTACACTACCCAAATTCTGAGGAAAGTGCTTAGTTATGCAGCTCCTGCGTGACGGCCTTTTTTTCATCGCTGGATCCTCCCCCTCTTGAGAGTTTATTTTATTTATTAATAGTGTCGATACTATAACTAACAAGTAACCAAAACTAAAAAACACAAAAAAAAACAACCAACAATAAAAAAAATCTGACTTGCAGAAACTGCGTCATCTTAGCGGGTTTCCGTTCAAATCCCTAGTGCCATTAGTAAAGAAATAGAATCTTTTATTGGTACATTTTGATGTTTCGTGAAAAATTTACAATGAAATCTCAAAGAGAAGTAATATAAGACTTTAAGCGCCACAACAGGAAACTGATTGTATCCTAAGCGGAAATTTCTCTCAACGTTCGCTGTAGGGAAACATTATAACAACGTTTCTCATTTTCGTTCCTTGTTATTGTAAAATACTCATTTTACTGTTAAATGCAATTAAAAAAACAACAAAAATAACCAATTATAATGTAACAGATCTCAAAGCCCGTTGAAAATAACAAAACTAACAACTTCGACGTTTTAAGCATTTATTTCCCCGATTGTCATCACACCATCGAAAATTACATCAGAACCTTTTTTGTAGAGAATTTAGTAAGCTTTCGAATGGTCACCTTCAACTTAATAAGATTTACGAACTGTTTTTGAGATATTTTAGAAAATATACCAATATCCGAAAACGTTTCACGTCTATTAATAACATTTCCCCCCCCCCCCCTACTACTTCCTTACCTCCAAACGCAACCAAAATTTAAATATCTTATATCAGATTAATATCAAACATTTGGAACAATTTTCAACTGAATAGATAGTTTCCGAATACCCTAACTGAAAATTGGTTTGAAAAAGTAATTGTAACAATTTTCCTCTTAAACGGTTCCAGATATCGCTTTAATCAACGGATGGATAGGTTAAGGAACCTATTAAACTAGTGCCTGCAAGCATATGAATTCGAAAACGTAGGCGTTATGATTTTTTACCTCTCCCCCCCCCCAACCTTGTTCTAGTTGACGGATGCAGCTGGTTAACTAACTTCATCTTTCAATTTCGTCAAAATCGGGCTATTTATGAGCCTGTGACACAGCGAACAGATATATATACACACACAAATACCAACATATATATACATATATATATATATATATATATATATATATATATATATATATATATATACAAATTTGAACCACCGTCTTCTATGGGTTCTGAAAAATGAAATTTTCTGGTCAGTAGTTCCGGATTGCGTCGTAAGGTCAACCTCATAAACGGGTTTCCTCCCTATAGAGGGAGAATGAGAACCCAAGACGATAGCCACTAGACCACAGGGAGTGAAACAGTTTTCTTTTATTGTTTTTTTTTCGGCGTACTGTT
Organism: Gonocerus acuteangulatus; assembly: GCA_946811695.1. NCBI lineage: Eukaryota > Metazoa > Arthropoda > Insecta > Hemiptera > Coreidae > Gonocerus > Gonocerus acuteangulatus. Next base: position 52,425,839 of record OX328124.1, on the reverse strand, counting down.
TGCTGGGCTATTAGCACTCGAACGTTATTATTGATAATTTTACAATTTAATTTAATTGAGAGTTTATAAATATAAAACATCAGCATCAGTTTGACAAAGGAATGAATGAATTTGAGTTTCTATATTCTAAATATAGTTTTGCCTAGAAGGGGACAAGTTTCCCTCCTTTATATTTCCTTTGGTGTACAGTTTAAAAGAAATGGCATTTTTTTATTTCTCTTTTTTTTTTTTTTTTTAATTAATTGGTTTATCCAACAAAATCCAGGGTAATGGGTGGGTGTGATTTTAATTATTTGATTGGTGTTTCAGCCAAGTGATAAGTGGATTTGTAGCAAGAATCTATTTTTGAAAAAGGCTTTAAGTAGGTTCTAATTAAAAAATGTTATCCTACAGAAGGAACCTTTCATTGCAAGGGAGAGCATCTTTTCATTTAAATTGGGTGGAGGCATTTGAAGTAAACACATTACTGAAAAATTGTAGTCCTATCTGGGCAAAATGTAAAAAAAAGAGAAAATAGAATACATTTTATCTAGAAGGTCTAGGGATTGACTGTTACAGATTGAACATTATATGTTGTCAAGGTATGCAGAAATCCTATTCTAATAGAAATGTGATTAAGAGAAGGAGCAGGATGGCCTAGATGCAGACGTATGGTAAAAAAATAAAAAATAATAAAATAAAAAATAAAAATAGGATCTTATGTCCTGAAATTGATACACCTTAAGAACAGAAAATTAAAAAAAAAAAAAAAAAAAAAAAAAAAAAAAAAAAATATTCCAACTATTTTATAATTTATCCTTACAAAGGAAAAGTTTTAAAACATATAATTACGCAAAAATTATCTTATATAATTAAAGAGTTTATATCAAATTTGGGGTTTCAACTTAAAGTAATGCGTTTTTAATCAATTCTCTCATTAGTTATTTATTTTTGTTTGCAAGTGTAATCTGAGAATTACTAATTGTAAACAAATATTTATTGGCATTCTTAAGGGAATATAGTTATTCATCGTAGACCATTCTTGCCAATATAAAATAATATTACTTTTCAATAATAAATTGTGGAAACAAATATATAAAAAAAACAACTCAAATTGAATAAATTACCATTATTGCAGGGGCGGAGGTTGACCTAAAAGAGCTGAGGGGCTGGCTGAAGAAGGAGGGTGAGCTCCTGTCACCAATAGACCTGAGGCTGGTCGACTCCGTACCCATAGTCTTACCAGAGCTTGTAAGAAAACACTTCCAAAGTCCTCCGGCTAAAGCAAAAATCACAAACAATGGATGGACAGGTTATTTTTTATTGTAAATGTGGAAATTTAAAATTAATGGAGGTTAAAAAGGCTCCCAAGCGGGGAGTATTCGATCTATAGCACTCTGGTTGAACTGGAATCAAAGATTGAGCTGAAAAGTTTTAATAGACTACAAAATACTTCAACACGAAATTGATTCACCAAAAGCCAATATTTTCAGTGCTTTAGACAGCCAATCATAAAGTGCTAAATCAGTTCTCCCTTGATGAACAATCTCAATCTAAGAGTTCTATTTAAAAAATGTTGTTTATCAAGGGGCAAATGAAGTGATGCCCCATCATTTTGGGAGTTGACATTATCACTATCCTGTCATAGGCATATAAAGGGCCAGCTTTCAACATTAGATAATTTTTCCCATTCCACATATATAATTAATAAATAAAAGCCTAGATACAGCGTTTTCACATACTACACTCCCTGTCAACAAAATTGCAACACCTATATATCTCGAGATTTCCTTAGTTTAATGGGCCAATCCATGTTTTATTTCTAGCACTGGGATTGACTTTCAATACTATGGTCTGACTAACTGATTTTACCATTTGCAGATACCTATTAAACGCTTTGTAGACCTAGGGATGGTCTGGAATCCCAATTTTCATACTCTCCTAATAATACCGCTAGAAGACAAAATCTAAAGTATGTGGATAAAATTTATGGTATGTGGCTGAGATTTTGTCTCAGGAACTTCAGTCCAAACCATGTGCTGTTAAAAATATCTCACAATAATAACAAGTACATAACAGAAATAAATTGAAAAAAAGCATCATTACTTTCCATCATCAAAAAATGTGTAAACCAAATTTTTAGCTAGTAATATTTATATTTATTGAATAATAATATATTATTGATTCAGAATAATGGAGTAACAAAGCACTTTTCGGAACTTGTTAATTGCTTTGCAGTAGTACTGAGTGGGAAATGGGAAGGAGTCAGGCCATATATCCAGGGTGGCCCTCTGAGCGACAAGTATGTCTTCTCTATGCTCCACTTCCACTGGGCTGAGAATGACACTCAAGGTAGTGAGCATACAGCTGATGGAACACAGTAAGTTCAAATATGAATTCAATTTAAACAAAAAAATCATTACAAAATAAAGGTATTCTTTCCAGTAGTTTAATTATATTATTCCTTCCAAAGGCAACCTGTTTGATCAGCATTCGTACCTCAGGTTCCCGCTGGAGATGCATGTCGTATACTTCAAAGCTAAGTATGTTTACTTTGAGGAAGCAGCAAAACATGATGATGGCATTGTATTTGAGGTCCACTTTTTCTATGTAAGTGGTATGTTTCTATTGTAATAAAAATAAAATATTTGTTCTTTTCAATTTAGAACATTGTGTTAAATTTGATTGCTCATTTGTCTAGATCCAGCCTGATGACAATGCACCTTTGAATAAAATAATTGGAGGACTTGGTTCAATTTGCAAACCAGGAACATCAGCCAAAGTAGATCTCATGTCTTTGGACTCAATTCTTCTTCCCTTCACTTCAGACTATCTTCTCTATGCTGGAAGGATAACAGCTCAAAAAGGAGGGCACAAAGTTATATGGCTAATAAGTAGGCGTCCATCAGGAGTTTCTCATAGACAAGTATTTCATGTTAAAATTTGCTTATAAAACAAACAATACCTTTAATAATTTTTAAGACAGTGTGTAAACAGTGCAGCCAACAAACGTATATGGTACAACTGTAATAAACCTCAACAAAAGAATTGGTAAAAACCATAATTTTTGAAGGAATGAATAAGTTTATCAATTTTGATTACAGGGTTATCACAATTCATAATTTTTTTGGTCCTGATTAATAACACTAGCATCTTCCTATAAATAGAGAGGGGGGGGGGGAGTAAAATCTACATTTTTGACTTTCTCCTCTCCTATCTTCATGATTATTTAAATGATAAAAAATTTTTAGCCAAAAGGTAGTCCATTTTAAGGATGATAAATAGGGGCTTCACTTAATCCTGTGCTGTTAATACACAATATTTAGCTTGAATTTTAATTCTTATTGACCCTTTATTCTATTAAAGTTAGCATTTATAATTCAGTTACCATTAACAAATAAAATATTTAATAAATCCTCGATATGTTTCTTTTATTGTACCTAATAAGTAGACCTTTATTACTTGAAATAGAGGTAATACATTTGTTTTCAGAAGATTAAAATTATCAGATAATAATCATAAATCCGAAATACAGGCTTCCGTCAGTTATTTGTAGTGCCTGATTAGAGAAGTTCAAAATTTCAAATATTTATCATTTGATTGAAATGCAATATATTTCTTATGTTTTATCATATGATTCAAATTAATTATTTCTAATGAAATGTCCCCAAATCAAAGAGCAATGCTAATGGATAAAGTGCCATAAAAAAGAAGGCCCAATATTCATAATGAGAATATATTTAATTTCCAACTGAAATATATTTAATCTATTGTTTTGGTTTTTTGAAATGGCAAACTAAATTTCTGAAAATTATTTTCTTTATAATAAACTAAAAGCTCTAACTTAAGTGCACAAAAACCTTTTGAAGTTATCTATCAATATAAATACTTTATTTGGTAAATAGAATTCCTAACTTTTCAGAAAAAAACACACAAAATCTTAATGTGGACTCAACAAAAAAATTGCAATGCAACTAAAACAAATGAACACCATTTTTGTAATACAATAAGTAAAAGTTGTTGGCTTCCACAAAACCTAATTATTTTTATACACTGATTCCTAATTAGTTTTGTTCTCGCTCTTGAAGATGTTTTACACATATAACATGCATCTAAACTAAAAAATCTAAAATTCTGCCTCCCCTCCTGTGATCAAAACCTTATGTAATATATTTTTTTTTTTTTTTTTTTTTTTTTCGATATGAGATTATATTTTATTCAAAAAATCCATTTTGTTTCTAGATGATTGGATTCCGAACACTCTGTGGAAAGGATGGAAGGTCCCTACTCAGAAACTTTCATTATTTATATGAGCTAGGAAGCAGACGGATTTACCATGTGAACATGTCAGATTATCTCATTGGATCAATATTACCTTACCCAAGACAATTTTCAAATGAGAACAACAAATTAAGAATCCAGTTTTGCAATATTCCAACACTCGAGGCAAAAAAAACACAAATGAGTGGGATTAAATCTAATGAGACATCAGAAAATATTTACACGCCTCCCACACATTTTCAAAAGAACATTCACTTCAAACCAAAAAAGCGGAACAGCAAAATAATGAGCAGCTTGAGCAGTTCCACTATAAGTATAGTTGATTATGAAGCTTCAAAACCCCGGTTAAGAGAGCCGCAATTCATGAGCTTTGATTCATCTTTTGAGAGTGTTTCGAGTTTATACGGTACAGATTCTGGAGCCACAGAAGTCCTTATGAAGATGCCAGATAAAAAAGAAATAAACGCTGCTAATCTGAACATAGACAATATACGTGAAGTAATTTCAGTACTTATGGAGGAGCAGACTAAGAAAATAATCGAAGAATTGAAAACAAATCAAACTACTAGTCAATCCAATGATGTGAGTTCTACAAATAAGGTATCCATTTCCAAAATTGTATCCTCTGAAGACAATAAAGGAAAATTCAGAACTAAAAAGAAAGAGAAAAATGAAATTCAAGAATTACTTATAAACCAGCAGACCCTGGAGCAAAATTCAAAAAAGAAGATTGCGAAAGAAGGAGAATTTCAAGATAAAAGAGCCACAAGCATAAAAACATCCTTGATTAATGATACGATAAATCCTCATTTAGAAATACATGTAAATAAAAAAAATGTATCAAGAGGAATAAAGAATATCATTAGGCTAAGTAGCGAAATTTCATTTGAATCAACCTCCAATCAAAATAACACATCATGGCAACAACTTAAGAAGCGTGTAGAAAAAAATCCAAAAAGAAAGAGTAATTCTCCTCTAATTAATTTTAACAGCGTACCATTAAATATCAGTTCTACTCAAACAAGTACTATCAGCAATCATAAATTACAAAATAAATCTCGCCGTGAAATAGGTAACTTGAAGATATATGATGAGAAAGGTTCTAAGAAATATAAGATCATTAAAAATGAATCCTCAATAGGAATAAGTTTGAAGGAGAAGCATTGTGATTCTTCTTCAAGCACTATTTTATCTAAAAAAAATTCAAGGAAAGTAAAGAAACAAAACCTGAAAGGAAATAGTGATATTGAATTTAAAAAAACAGGACTACATAAAAATAATAGTCAAGTGAAAAGTACCACAAGTAAAGGATCCTTTTATTTTGTAGTAAAAAAAAATCCAGAAAAGGTAAATCGAGCCAAAAATGAAGGATTTTTCAGTACTTTTTTGTTGGTAGCCAAAGAGATGTTAACTAGCAGATTGAGTAAGGTCAATCAAAGCTTATCTAAAATATCGAGTGATTGTGGAAAGAAAAAAGATGACAAGCATTCAAGAAAGTGTGAAAATGGATCTTCTAGCAAGTCTGAAAGAATCAAACCAAACAATAAAAATAAAATGAAAAGACAATCACTTTCTAGTATACATCGAAGTGGCAATATTAAGAAAAAAACGAGCAAAAGGAATAAACAAATAGGATTAGAAAGTGGATAAATTTACTGAAAAACATGGAAGCAGTGGATACGTTTTTTTTTTTTCAAATTTATTTATAAGAATAAAAATTCATTAAAAACCCATACAGATCTAGTATATAAAGTAAACTGCTAAAAATATACTGTAGCTAATTTAGCTTATACATTTGTATCAATAAGCTTCTAATTTTCTTCTTGTGAGGAAAATGTAAGATGTAGCAATGTTTTGTAGAAATGCCCAAAAAAAGTTTGTTTTGCTTCCATTAAAAAAAATTGATTGGAAATTGCAGTTTTTTTAAAATTAGAATGACAGTTCAGTTGAGATAAGTGGTATTCTGGGGATAGATACTGAGTATTTACACTAAATAAACTGAACACTTTATTTTCGATTTACATTCAGTGACTGTATCACTTTGAATCTCACAATTCACTGATTGTTTTTATACATTCATTGGTAAGAAACTGAAATTCAAACCCCCAATGGGTGCCCCCACCCATACAAAAAGAGTGGCCTGGAATTATCCACAATGACCTGGGATGTTCTAGAAGACGAAACTTCCAGCTCTTATTTATTCAGAAGAATGCCCTTCAGGTCAAAATGGGAACCTTCCTCATGGATGCGAGATATAGAGTTACCACACCATATAACTCCCTTGATCGTATCGGGACTCATTTCTGATTTTTAGTGGTCTACACATTGTACACTTTCTTTTAAAATATTTATTGATTTTGAAAATGATGACTAAGAGTCACAAAAACCTCAAATCAACATTTCACCTGACATACTACTAATCAAAAGGATTTATCTGCCTTTGCCTTCCAAACACTATGTGTTATATATCTTTGATGTGTGGCCATAAGGACTTAAGTCATTTTTGAGAATTCGGAGATTATGAGGTAGTATTATGGCACAAAATCACAGCTACTTTTGGTATTAAGATCTTAACCCAAACTTTAAAAATTGGTTAGCTGTACCAATTGATATTATAGTCTTAAGTCAAGTTTATCACGTCCTTCTTGGTATTAAGGAACTTTGCTTTTGCTCTCCTGAAAAATTAATATTTTAACTAGCCCACTTGACTGCGCATCATATGTTATGTTTGATGTTATTTTTCGTCGCTGGGATAGTATTTTTGGATGGAACGGCATTTTTCTCCAGCGGTGGTACTCCTTCTCACTTCTTCCTGGAATATTTCGAAGGGTTCATCTCCATCTTCTTCAGCCAGGTACTTTATGTTTCTTCCTCGGTGGTAGCCAAGGGGTCATTCCCTTGGCTACCACAGAGGAAGAAACATAAAGTACCTGGCTGAAGAAGATGGAGATGAACCCATCGAAATATTCCAGGAAGAAGTAAGGAGTACCACCGCTGGAGAAAAATGCTGTTCCATCCAAAAATCATATGTTATATTTATATATGTACATATGATAAATATCAATAACAGAGTTGGGTAGACTTTTTAGAATTTGATAAGAATTCTAAATATCACTTATTCATTAAAATGTTTTTATAATTAAAAATGGAGGCCATGAATGCTAAGGCGTATGCACTCTGTGCCAAGGGTTGTGGGTTTCCCACTTGGTGGTTTTTCTTTGGAAAAAAGAGAAGGCAGCAGCCTTATCCTGGCTAGAAAGTGTGATGATCTATAGATAACCTGTCCTAAAATGCTAAGTTAATTATAAATGGATGTTAAAATTGAAATAATAATAATTAAAAATGAAAATTTAGTATGCCTTTAGTTAAAAGTCTATCTAGGATTGAATGTAGACAGAAATTTCCTAGGAAAGAAGACATTACTTGAAATTCAAAATAATCGAATTCATTCCTATCTTGTCCAAGTATTGATATTATTCCATAGCAGAGATACTACAAAAAAATATCACTAGATACTAGTAACTGAAAATAGCGTTAAGAGAACATATCTCATTCAATAAAGTGAGTAATAGGCAGAGGTTGTGAATGAATTCATTGTGTTAAATTTGTAGCCTAGTTAAATCATACTAGTTGAGTTACTCTATTGATTGTAGGTGCCTCCAGATTCTGTTATTTGGTCTGTATTATAAGCAAGTTTCCTCTCTCATAAGGCAGGGAACCTGCTAAAATCCTGTACTTTTGATATCTGATTAACTCTTCTCCTCTCAGAGAGGAAACTTTATTGTTTAGAAAGTAATATTACAGGTTTAACTTAGTAATATTACAGGTTCAACGTCTAGGTTATCAGCGCCTAGATTTACCAATTTATAAGAAAATTAGGAATCTGGTGGTAGAGGGAGGTAAGGAGTAGGTGCGCCCCCACACCGGACCCCAAGCCCGCCACGCTGCAGGGACAAGGTTTACCATCTGTATGTCTGGTGGCCCATCAAGAATCTGACGGCTAGGCCTGGGGCTGAGGGTGTGCATGGTTAGGTTTTTGATGCTGTTTTAGATGTAATTTCTCATTGTTTAGTTTTAAATATGAATGAACTAAGGTGACTATATATTTATGACTGGGGAATTGTTTCTTCATTGAATATTCAAGTTGAGATTGGTATCCATACAATTCCATAAATAGCAGTATCAATCTCCAAATAATGTGGCCACACATTTACCAAAAAAGAATTCCTTAATACTGATATATCAGTTTCACGGAAGCTATGCCCTGTGAGGTGGTATATCAGCTGGGCCTCTTTTGCTTATGAAAACTGTAAACTGATTTTTCAGCTTTGTCCCTACCCCATCTTAAGGCTTATTCTAGAATTTTTGTTAACCACTAGATTTCATAAAAATGCACTTTCTCTTACTTCTTAGTCACAACGTAGACTCTAGAAGGAGTAAAAGCTTCCTAGAAATTCAGTCCTCTTTTCTCGCCTTTCAGAACTACATTTTTTTTTTTTTTTTTTTTTACAAGTTTAAGAAAATGTCTAGGCAAGTGTACACTGATAAAAAAATTGCTGTAATTATTTGCAAAGAAAATGAAATGATAAAAAAAATGCTATTGTTCATAAATCCCATGTAAATTCAATTGGTCTGAAAGTACAATTAATGGAAAACAGTTTTTGCAATTTTTTCAACTAAATTTTTTAAATTTAACCAATGAACATACAAATTAAATTGTATAGAAAAAATTAGCCACAAAAAATCCCAGTGGACACTGACAAAAGCCGAAGTTATTTATTCGCTCATCACCACTACTATTCTAAGGGTCGCTATAGAAATTGTCAAATATTGTTGGAACAAAAGATAATTAGAAACATCAACTTTTTTTGTTGTACCGGTTTATAAATTCACATATTCCAGCACAAATGAAAAAAGATGATTGGGAAAGTACAGGAAAAAAAATTGAGTAAAAACATCAACAATGGAATGTGAATAAGACCAAAGAGGATTCTAAGGCCCGCAAAACACTTAAGCTATTCACTTTCTAATGGGTCCTTAAAATGCAGAACTCAGAATTGATGAAAATGTCTTGAAAGTCGGGATACAGAATTCATTAAACTCTTTCTTTGAAAAAAATCGTTCTTTGGCAATAACTTAAGATTTTAAGATGAAAAATATTTAATCAATATGTTGCAAAATAACATAAGGATATTTACATAAGTAATCTGATTTTAGAATAACTGGAAAATGGTCATCTCAATAAGAAAGAAAAAAAAATACTAGACTATCCAAAATCCTGGTCGGACATTATACGATCATAGATTATTATTTATTTTATTTTTTTAATTTAAAAATCCTCTAACCGCTAAAAATGTCCCCAATGCACTAATAGAGGCTGTAGAATCAACATACCAAAATACAAAGGGCTTAATAAGAATAAATGGAAAGGAATCCAAACCTTTTCAAATGAAAAATGGACTAAAACAAGGAGATAGCCTTAGCCCCCTACTGTTCATTGTACTCATGGATGAAATCCTAAATATATGCAAGCGGAGGACAGCAAGGACAGTCGTTGGGAAGTGGAATATGAGGACAATTCTTGCTCAAGCTATGCTTTTTGCAGATGACATAGTTCTAATTACAGATTCAAAAGAAAAACTGCAGGAAGCAATCATAGAGTGGGAAGCTGAGCTGGATAGGAAGGGAATGATGCTCAATGCAAGTAAGAGCAAGGTAATGAGTATTGGGCGGAATGAGATCCGGTGTAGAGGAGAAACCCTAGAAAACACTGAGGAGTACACCTACCTAGGTACAGTCATCAGTAGGAATGGAAAGATTGATGGCGAGGTTTCCAACCAGATCAGGAAAGCCAACAATGTCTACTACCAACTATGCAACACAATCGGGGGTAAGAGAGAAGTGGAAAAAAAAGTGAAGCTGCACATTTTCAAGGCTATATACCTACCTACTCTATGTAAGTGAAAGCTGGATCCCACTCGACAAGCCCTGGAGCAGAGTAACAGCCGCCTAGATGAGATACCTGAGGAGAGTGGCTGGCCGAACCAGAAGAGATCTGGTTAGAAATCAGCGAATAAGAGAAGACCTGGGAGTCCCAGCGGTAAAAGAAGTGGTTGAAAAGAGGCAGCTGAAATGGTTCGGCCACCTTTGTAGAATGGAGGAAGATCGGGATCCCAGAAAGTTCTTCGAAGTTAGGCCAACCCAAAGACGCCCGTGGGGTATACCCAGGCTAACGTGGGAGGATCACATCTCCAGGCTGGGGCAGCAAAGAGGATATGGACTGAATGCCATGAAGGTGCTGGCCAAGGACCGCGATGCGTGGCTGGCATGGACTGAGGCACCTCCACGCTGAAAGGCATAAGGAGGAAGAAGAAGAATATAAAAATCCTTCTAAAGTTCGTAATATTAAGAGAAATGACAAATTTCACAGGATGAAGAGAATTGAGGGAAATGTCAATTATAAATAAAAAATTAACTGGAAAAGAACATTTGCCTTCATTTATTGGTTTTACATGGCTGCCAAATTATACATTAAAAAGGCAGAGTGTTCATAATTAGGGTAGATGTGTTTGTTTATGAACAAATTAATATCTCAAATATACTATATACACATACAAACACATGCATATAAATTACTTAAATACCTAACAAATAAATATGTCTACACTTGAAAGTGATATTCCCTTCTCTTCCAAGTTGAATCAGTCATTTAATTGAAAAATTTGTTTAGTTTGTAACTCATGAGAAAAATATAACTTATTTAGTGAGAGTGTCAGGTAAATAATTATAAACCCCAAATAATAATACTTAATTAATATAAGATGTCACTAATTTTAAATTTATTTGAAATTTCAAAAGTACTACTATTTTCTTGAAAAATAAAGAAAATAGTAGCAGATTCCCCCATAACTAAGAATTAGTGCTATATTCTCTCAAATTCAATAGAATGTGGTAGTGTTTCTTTTAATTTAGCTTAATAAAACTTCAAAATTCTTAAATTTACTGATCCAAGCTAAAGTAAATTAATAGTGCAATTGTAAGGGAACTCCCTTTATAGATATATTAATCAGAGCGACAAAGTGAATATTTAATTCCTAGCTCTTATTATTTTATACAATTGTAAAAAATATGTCTTTTTTTAAGTCTAGTCTCATTAAAGTAATAAAGAGTGGTTTGATAAAAAATATGTATATATTAGAGAGAAGCTCAAAAAAAGGGAATTATAATGATTGTTAAGTTTTAAAAAAATCATATAACAGTTGAGCTAAAAAAAATTCAAGATAATTTTCACAAAAAAGGAAACAATCATAAAAAAAAAAAAAAAGATTAACAAAATAAAGAAATTTTAATAATTTGATATAAATACAATTTCCTTTAGTCTCACAAGCTCAAACCTCTATTTCATTCCCGAGGCTTATAGGCTTATGCTGATTCTTTACTTATGCTGAAGCATAAGAAACTCGTTCTTTCATAAAACAAAAAATTACTATTTCCTCCATCTTGTTTTGACAAATTGTTCAGTAATAGAGATTTAATGAGAGGTGAATTGTCCTCCTTTATTTTTTATAAAAGCGATTAATTCACTTTCTATCATTTTACATTAAAACAACAGATTTTCCTTAAAAGAACACCATGAGAAACAATTTCATAAATTATTATGGAAAAAGTGGAGGCAGTTATTCTCGATGCACCAACACGTAAAAGCCAAGAGCTGCTAAGACAGCACACTAGAAAACAAAACCAAATCAATATTACAACATTAAAAAAAAATATATATATAATAGAAGCTTACTTAAGTTTTGTAAGCTCACCTTAAATTTAGGATATTCATTCATGTATATGGTGACCATTCCAACATGGGGAAGGAATCCTCTCGCTCTTCCCACCATATCCTTGGATGTTAGCCATAGCTGTCCTGGTGCGTACAGTCCTCGATCATCAACTGAATTATTGTCTCCTTTAGTGAGGAATTTCACTGTACCATTTCTCCTAAAATAGTTAACAAGAACTTGATGCCATTATGAATTTACAGATCAGCATATAATTCATTATCATAAGAATGAATAATTGTCATTCTCTTAAGATGATTATCCATTAAACTGCATTGTTTATTTAATTATAAATAAACTTAATATAGAGGATTAGCCTCAAAGAACATTAGCTGCAAACAGCTAAAAGCTAAGAATGAACTATTTTTATTTGTTAGTTTAACGGCATATCAACTATTGAGCTATTTATAGGTTGCTGCCCTTTTATAATGCCAACAGCATTGTGGTTGGTCACCCATTCAGGTACTGGTCATGCCTGACGTTGCTTAACTTCGGTGATCAACAGGAATTGGTACATTCAATGTGGCTATGGCTGTTCGCTCAATGAACTATTAAACTTAAGTGACTTGCTTTTACTTTATTAATGGTTTAATCTTATGGCATTCGACGAACTCTTTTAATAAAACATTAATGTGAAATGACAAATCTTTGCACTTAGCCATCCGGAATGAATTGAGGAAGTGACACATGATAGAATTATCATCAACAATAACCTGCCTTTTATATATATACGCTAGTGGTATGTGTTCATAGTATCTAGTTCTGTTGGCATTATACATTTAGATTTCTGTGGCGAGATGCACAGATTTTAGTGTGGAGTGTGCATGAGGCAAATTTCAACAATCTTTTTCATTAATTTCACATGATATATACTTAGTACCCTTAAAAAAAGTGTTATAATAATTATGGTTGGTACGAGCAAATTAATGATCCGGTTTCGTAGTAAATCCACATTCCTATAGTCTATCCAGATAAACCCAGGAGTTCGATTTAGCATGTATGAACGTCTGGGGGGGGGGGATTTCTCCCTACCCTCTTCTTTCTCTTCCGCCATCTGCAAAGCCTTTTAATGATCAAACACTTAATGTGAATCACTATTAAAACTAATTATGTCTCGTTTACGAGTGGGAAAGGCTTTCAGAGGTCAGGCGAGAGATAGTGTTTAAATTTTATCAATACTTAGCCATAGCTATGGCTGAAAACAATTTAAACTATAATGTTTCCAATTCCACAACTGGCAAAACAGTTGTGGAATTGGAAGCGACTGGGGAAACAGTTGAAAACTGATAAGGTTATAAAAGGGAGTTCTTCCGCTTTAGGCCTTCTCCAGTCTCTCCGTATATTTGAACAGGCTATAGTTTAAATTGTTTTTAGCCTTAGTTGGGCTAAATATTGATAAACATTAAACACTATCTTCCTTGCCTGACCTCTCAAAGCCTTCCCTGGTCCTAAACGAGATATAATCAGTTTTTATTGAGTTTCACAGAGTTTTGTTCACTGAAATGGTAATGAAAATGGTGGAACCGTCGGGAATATTTCCCTCAAAATTTCGAGCATGTGGGATTTGAACTACTCCATCTAACTGAACGGGCTATATCTGACCATTTTTTGTTATTTGCACAGTTTTTTTTTTTTTTTTTTTTTTTTTTTTTTTTTAATTTAATTATTATTTAATTTTTTGGTACATTTATCAGTAGTATTTTATATAATATCGCTTTTTTTTCTCGTTTTTCGTTTTGTTGATTTTTATTAATACTATCATCACTGTATTCTCATTTATTTACTTAATTCATATAATGTTTTTATTTTTAGTTATTTATTTATTTTTTTGAATTTAAAATACCTACTAGGTTGATCAACATGTTGTGTACGGAGCAACCCAATTTAGTTGGGCAACCAAACTTTTTGTACAATAAAGTTTTTCCTCCTCCTCTATGTACAATATATAAAGAGCTTGATTGCAAGGAAGCAAAAATTACTCCTTCACAAATTGACAATTTGGATCCGGAATAAACTCCCACTTCCAATGGACCATTTTTGCTAATATTCATAATACAGCTCTCATTATCTCTGTATGTTATAAAGAAGAACTTTGCAAACTTGCAAAGAAACAAAAATGTTACTTGCTAGCAGCACCTTAAAGTGTTAGGGTGTAGACCATAGGATTTCAGGTGGTGATCACTCACTCCTGACAGACAGATATTGCTGGTTGATAAACTAATCCAATGTTTTTTTAAGTGAATGCTTCATGCCGAGTTTTGGAGCAAAACATTACAAGTTTTGGCAAGTTAACAGACAAATTTATATATGTGTGTGTGTGTATTTAATGAATACTCTTTAATCGTAGGAGAGAGCCTAGTAGATTGGATTGGTGAAGATTGAAAACATTATTCTAAATTCCCATCATGAGTGCAATTTAATAGCTGTATTACTTACTTAACACATTCGTTGCCCAGCACCCACCTAGCAGGTGCATCCTGTCTGTCCTAACGGGCCCGCCACCCGCCTAGCGGGTGCCTTGACCCCTTGCCTTCTTCGGTACCTGACTCTCCCAGGACAACTCGGATTAGCTTCAGTTTACTCTGAGGCCTTCTAGGGAGTTGTCAGACTGTGTTACTAGTGTTGGTTTTTTGTGAGAAAAGTTTTCTACCCTGGAGTGGTGTGCAGTTTGGAGTGCTACGTTTATTTCTGTACCTGTCTACTTTACAAGTAAGTAGTACGCTATTTAACTAATTTAATTTATTCTGGAATTCAGAGAGTCTAATAACTGAAATGAGAGTAATTTTAATTTTATTTTTAATATTTTAGTTACATAATGTCTGGAAGAAAAATTCGGGAGAAGACAATAAAAGTTCCTAGAGAATGTAAATTATATTTCAATTATATTGTTTATTTATTTATTTATTTTTTTTTTTTTTTTTTTTTTTTTTTTTTTTTTTATTTTTTTTTTTTTACGGCGCATCTACTTCTAGGTCATTAGCGCCGTATATTGTTTATTATTGTTGTTTATTCGTTTATTTAATTAATAATTATTTCTTTTATTAGGTGAGCCAAGTACTTCTTTTTCTGGGCCAAGTACTTCCGGATATCAGCGAAGTGATTCCCCAAAACGTACTTATGACTCTGTGTCCAGTACAAACAGTAAGCTAAAATTAAAAACTCTTAAATATTATAACATTTGCGTTACGATGCCCATAAAATTTATGTATTTATATTTTATTTTCAGTTTCAAGCCAGAAACTTCGGCCCATAAAAAAAAAAAGTCCGTCACGCAGGAGCTGCATAACTAAGCACTTTCCTCAGAATTTGGGCAGTGTAGACTGCTTTCCAGAACAATTTGCTTAAAATATCCTACATAAATAAAATAAAAACGTGAATAGTTCTCATTTTGTAATGAGTAACTGATCAATTATTAATTTGCATCCAGAGTTATGTTTACACATGGTACCTACTACACTATGTAATAAATACAAAAATCCTCATATTATCGTATTTTGATCTAACGCAGGAACAGGATACAGTCACTCTAGTGGTAGAAAGCGCTCCTTGCGGCGGCTTTGTGAACCTACGTCTGCCGGCTTTTCTATTCAAATATATTACAAATTAAACCCCCGCTTTCCGATTGACCGATTCAGCTCATTTTTACAACACTTCTTTCTCATGAGTTAACCACGACGTATACCGCGTTTCGTTACAATACAGCAGAAATTACGACCGGTATGAGTATATTAGGAATTTGGGTCCGGAGTAAACCCCCCCCTTCTAATGAACCGATTTAGTTTATTTTTACAACACATATTTACCTGTAGATAACCACTACGAATACCGAGTTTCGTCGAAATATACCAAAAGTCACGGCTGGTAGTGGCGAATTGGTTTTGTGGGTTCGGAGTAAACCCCCCCTCCTAATGAACCGATTTCGTTTATTTTTACAACACATATTTACCTGTGGATTAGCACTACGAATACTGAGTTTCTTCGAAATATACCTAAAATCACGGCTGGTAGTGGCGAATTGGTATTGTGGGTCCAGAGTAAACCCCCCCCTCCTAATGAACCGATTTAGTTCATTTTTATATCTCACTTTTCTCTCTATATTACCACTATGAATGCCAAGTTTCGTTGAAATATAACAAATATTATGGCTGACATAGTCAAATAAGTGTTTTGGGTTCGGGGTAAACCCCCCCTTCCGGTGGACCGACTTTGGTGGTTAACGAACTCGTTCAATCGTTTGCTAATTGAATGCTATATACCAAGTTTCGTGACGAAAAAACAAAAACTCTGGCCGCTATCGTGTTAACAGACACATATATATATATGCATATATATATGTATATATATATATATATATATATATATATATATATATATAAATTTTAACGGGGGTCATTTTCGGTGTCTACTAGGTAGGATCGATAAAGATTTGAAGAAATTTTTCAAAAATTCCGTCATGAGTCCAACCTCAATAGCTACTTTCCTTCGGAGGAAAGTGCTAAAAATAAACGCCATAAGTACGGATTTAAATTATATGTATTGGCAGAACCTGAGGGCAAAAACTCATGCTATACGGTGGAGTAGACGATTCATTAATTGGAGGCAAGAGACATTGTGATAAGGTTGTAGAGCAGTTATTGGCTGGGAAAGAAGGGAAAGGACACAGTCTCTTCATGGACAGCTATTATAATAGTGTCACTTTTGCAGAGGCACTGTTGGAAAAAAAGACATACTGTACGGGCACCCTTTCATCAAGACGCCGAGGAAACCCAGCCGAAGTTGTTCAGAGGAAGCTAAAGAAAGGAGAGGTTGCTTCAATGTATACAAGGGAAGGATTATGCGTGAGCAAATGGAAGGATGAAAGAGACGTACTAGCAATTTCCACCGAATTTTCTGGAGAATTGGTAGAGGTTCAAACCAAAACAGGAATGGTTATAAATAAACCAAAACTTATCGTCCAGTATAATAAATCTATGGGTGGAGTTGATCGACAAGATCAGATGTTATCTTACTACCCAGGAGGCCATAAAACACTCTGGTGGTATAAAAAGCTGGGCCTCCACATTTTCCAACTAATTTTAATGAACACGAATTTTTTATACAATACCTATAGAGGGACTCAGCAACATTTGAATGCGTATGACTTTCGGCTAGCTGTCAATGACGCTTTGATCGGAGGTCCTCGAGTTACCCAGCTCCCTCAACTAACAACAGGTAGTATTCATTTGCCTAAATATCTGCCAAAAGATGACAAGGGAAAGACTATGAGGAGGAGATGCAAAATGTGTTGGGACACAAAAAAAAACAAAAAAAAAACGAGTAAATACTCTTGTATATTGTCTTCTATGCCCGAACGGACCAGGTCTTTGTCTGCATCCTTGTTTTCAAATTTTTCACGAAATGTTGTAAATATATGCCAGTATTGAAGAAAAAAATATTTTGTTTTATTATAATGTATTAATAATTAGTAATTAGTTTAGTGTAAGGATAATGATAATAAAAAAAAAATATTTTTTTTTTTTTTTTTTTTACATTTATATTAATTGGGATGACGTAATAAAATGTCATTGATGACATTTTTACTACAAAAACCACCCTACAAATTTATTTAATGATAGAAATCCTGACGTACGCACAAGGCCCACTACCCGCCAGGCGGGTGTGCCTTACCACGGGGCCCACCACCTGCCTGGCGGGTTGTACGTAAAAATGAGGTTAATGTTACATATATTGGTACTTTAATGTTTACTTTGATTTATAATAGTAATTTTCTCAAGATTTCCGTAAAAAAACGAGTGGGCCCCTCGCAAAGATACCGCTTAACTAGTGGGCAATGAATGTGTTAATTCACAAAATACTTAATTTATTTAACTGATATTGTAGGGGTTAATTCCGTACGCATTCAAGAATGAATAAATTAGTAATTAACAAAGAAATATAATTACTTACCCTTCATGGAGTTTTACTACTCTGTGGACAATAGGAATATCTCTGCCTTCTACTTTGAATACAACTATTTCTCCAACTCGAACTGGATCAGATTCAATATTTGTAAGAAACAGAAGATCTCCCCGGTGAAAAGCAGGTTCCATGCTCCCACTGGAGAAATATTAATAAAAACAAAACATTAATATTATTGTGCTAAGAAATAAAACATGTCTAAATACATTTCCTTTTGAAACCATTTTATTTTTCAATCAATCGTGAAGCGGATATTTTTTGTTTAATCCCCAACAGTAATATTATAACTATTAAATAAAACAGTTATTATTAAAGTACATTTATATGTGTGTAATGCAATTTAATTAATAAATACATCATCCCTGACATATGTTTATGCAAGAATGTTCAGATTACGAAATTTATTGTATGAAATTAACTAATATAATTAAGTCATGTACCAGAATAATAATAAAAAATCCATCTTGATCACAACATAATAAAATTCAGCAAAAAATGAAACAAACATACAAAATTGAAGGGTCTTTAAAACATTTAATTGCCATTTAAAAACTGTCAAAATAGGCGAAAGGTCAACAAAACTAATACCCACTACTTCAGATAGATCTATTATTTTGAGAAGTGAAGATGTGTATTTACTATGTGGAAACATTTATTTAGAGGTCTTAATTTTATTTAGTATTAGTCATTTTTTGTCTAATTTGCCAAATTGTAAATTGAGACTTATTCAAAGGTGTTGTTGGGAACATAATAAAAAAAAAACAAGATCTGATAAGCTGCCTAATATAAAAATTAAAGGGCATTGCTTTAGGTAAATGAAACCTTTCAGAAAATAATGTTCTCACTCACCTCAAAACAACAACAATTGGGCTTTCGCTCCCAGTAACTACCATCAGGCCTTTCCATATCATTAGTGCTGATGAGACTATCATCCCAAAGCTAAGACATTGGTATATGAACTGTAATTTAAAAATTAAATAATTTAGTAACACCAAAATCTAATTCAATATGCTCCATATCTTTATTAATAACAGACAGTATATCATTTTCAACCATTATAACTGATCTAAGAATAATACTATGCCTTTTCGTTAGGTGCATGTAATATTTTGTGTCATGTAATAAATAAAACTCATCTAAAAAATACCAAAAATAGGAATAAAATGCAAATCTTTCATTTACCTGGCGTTTGTTCATTCGCCGAAGTTCATCTAAAGCACCTTGAAACATATCGAAGAATAAATTGTATTCCTAAGAAAAACTGAACTGACAATGTTACAGGCGAGTCAACAATTTTGAACAGACCTAAGCCGCTAGACACGTCAATGTTGTAAACTCCAACACATGGTTGACTCTCTTTGAATTGACCTTAAAGCCAATTTGATCTGATTGATTTAAAACATGAAATTTGTACTAATACCAATGATTGACTATATTTATTATTTACTTATCAACCATATAAGAATTACATTAATTGCATTTTTTTTTCATAAGAAGGCAATCTGACTCGATTTTGAAGCCACTGAGAAAAGGCGCGAATTTTCTAGTTTTTTAAATACTCATGAAATGAATGTAAAATGCCGTAACTCAATACAACTGCCAACAAATTTTTAATCTTTGTATAAACAATATACCATCTTTCATTCTTTAATTTCATTTCAGATATTCAATATGATTACCGACGATGCCTCGAAAGTTGTTTCATCTGATTCCCCAAAGTATAAATACTTATAATAATCTAGCTGGAAGACTATTAACCTCCCATCCATAAGCACTACGATTTGTTATGTGGCGAAATACAATATTCTGGGGAGGAGATATTGCTGGTCAACGAACTTGGCCTTGTTTTAGATAGATATATCTCATTGCTACAGACCCTGGGCGTAGATAAGGGGGAGCTGCAGCCCCCCCCCCCCCCCGAAATCGGTAAAAATGTATCATTAAAACCTTAAAAATAAATTAAATAAGATCACTTAGTTCAGAAAAAATAGTTTTTATTGGGTGTAATAGCGTTTTAATTGGCTAACTGTTCCAAGTACTAGATTATTAGTATTCCATACCGCCCAAATGTTCTCACCCCCCCCTCCCCCCGAAATTCTTCCAGCCCCTCCCGAAATTATTTTCTATATACGCCCATGCTACAGACGGCCTTGCTACTTGCATGGGATCTTTTAATCTTCTTGCACCTGCTTCTTCTCCCAGACTAAATTTCTATCCCTGAAGCACTATTAATAGCTGTTCGGGCGATGCTATTGAATCCAGGAAGAGAGATTACCAAAATATCAGTTAACTCGAGTGGACTTTAGTTGTCATATTGAAAGAACTTTTCAACTATTTATTTCTAATATTAAATGAACGAAGAACATTAGACTATAAATTCCGGAATAAACTACTTGTAAACTCCTGCTTATATCATGCCAATCGTTAGGGAACTCCCTTAGCTAGATAAGTGAAGAGCCTGCGTTAGTGAATGTAAGCACGAATCCCTCGGGAGAAGTCAAAAGGATGAAGAGTTCGATTCCCAGAGGGGGGCGGGGGTTATATTGACCTAGATTCGTGGAGGGCCCGCGGCCACAGTCAGATCCCGGCTACAGATATCGTCAGGTTAGTAGAACTCCTAGGATCGATTCAGTTGAGCTTTTTAATCTTCGGGAAAACAGCACTACAGATGATGAGTAGTTAGTACCGCATGTACCAAATTTGGGTGCAGGGTTCTTGTTGAAGGTGTTCCTCATAGGTCTCTATATGGACCTTTGTTAAATAGACTCTTGTCAGTCGGAAATGTCCATGTAAGCCGGTAAGATCTTATCTTAACTACTTTGTGAAACATTTATTTATTCAATTGGGACTGAATGATGTATTTATACTTACTTACTCATAGATATGGTAAGCATCTAACAAAATTCTTTATTTACAATTTTATTGAAATCTAAGGCAATCGCGTGGAATAATCGTTAACCAATGTTTTCTTTGGATTCAAACCCCGATATTGCAATAGTACATTTCTTTGGAGATATATAGTATCTTTTTAAAGCAATCCTTGGGCACAAAAGCCGAAAAGACTGCTCCTGACTAGTCCCTTCCAGACGAAGCGCGAAAAGATAACGTTTCATCATTTTCTCAGGAAGTAATTATTTATAGTAATTACTCAAGTATTAGTTTTGCTTTAAAATTTATTTATATAAATAACATCATAGAAGATTCATGAGATTCGTAGAACTATGAGTACGGTTGAAAGTTTTTTTTTTTTTTTTTTTTTTTTTTTTTTTACTTCAAATAACTTACAGATGCCCGTGACTGTTAAGGTGTTAACACTCTGTGCCTTGGTTTGTGGATTCGATTCCCTCAAGGAGGAGTGGCTTTATTTTTGAAAAAATGGAAAGTCATCATGTCGATTCGGGCTAGAAAAGGCCGAGCCTGATAATCCATCTCCAAAATCTGTTAATAAAGGGAAGTTGAATTGAAAAAAAAAATAAAAAAAAAAAATATTATAAGACAGTGACCCTATTTTTCCAATATATTCGTCTGTGGCAGAAGGTCAATTTTATAAAAACACACTTTCTTTCTTCTGTGCTCTCTCTATATATTTTTTAATTTAATAAACAAGACGACTTAAAACATTTTATAAAATGACAAAACTTGTTTGGAAAATCGACATTTACCCTAAAACTATCGATTTTAAACAGCTGATACCCAGTAGACATGATTAATCGTATCAGTCCTGACGTGGCCCTACCTGCGGAAGGTTCTCTAATGGATAGGCTGTGACCATATTTTATTTTATTTAGATTAAGTGCTCCTGAAGAGGCGTCACAGTGACGTGAAACATGTAGAGCCTAATAAAAGAGTACAGAAGAAAGAAAGTGTGTTTTTATAAAATTGACCTTCTGCCACAGACGAATATATTAAAAAAAAGATAGTTTTATCGAAGCCTTATGAAGTTTTACTTGTAAAGAACTTTAAATGAGAGTTTCAATTAAAAATCCTAATAAAGCTTTCTTCTATACACGTTCTTTTCTTTATGAGCTTTTACTCTCGAAATACAATACATCCCGTCTATTCCTTTCTTTTTATTATGGACATAAATGATGTTAGTTTAATTTATTTTTATGGAGCCTCGACTTGAGTTGACAGTCGGACCATTGCTCCGACTTGACTCCGTTTTTCCGAGAACCAGCTTCTCTCCTAGTGCCCGATGTGCAAACTACTACCATAATTTCATTTTTTTCAATTTTGTTTGAAATTCTTCTAGAATATTTGAATTTATATACTTTAGGTGGCCCTAAACAAGGTATGTTTAATTCGCTTATTGCTCAAATAACCTTAAAACCGCAATTTCTTCTGTTTAGCTTATTCAAGATTGATTACCAAAAAACGCCGACTTTTTGGACAAGAGATTGATTGTAGTCGATTAAGCTTATTGCTTTCTTTTCAAGCCCAATTCAACAGGTTGCTCTTTGTTAAAAAACGGGCGAGCAATTTTCGATAACTTAGTAGCTTTACAAATACAAATATAATTGATACTTTCATTATTAAAATGCCTCTATTTATTCATTTTTTCTTTCTGATTCCTTCTATATATAAAATTATTAGTAGTATTACCTGATGAAGGCTGTTATCTCAAGCCGAAACTTCGCAAAAACATAACACATTTTTTAAATTTAAAAAATGTAGTTTTATTAACCGAATCCCAGCAATATTTATCGAACTTTGTACTCTCAACGAACTCCTCTTGAACAATACCTGGATTTCTGCTTTTGGGGTAACCATTATTACAGTTTGCAACGCTGATAATAATAATGCACTAGGAACGCTTTACCAAATATTCAAAATTTACCATGAAATCCAAATTACACTTCTTAGCCACAAATGGGGGGGGGGCAACAAAAATTGTTGAAACTTTTCACAGAGATTCCAGGTTTTCCAACATCAGAATAGAAACTGAGATTTGTTTTTAACTAACATTTAACAATTATTGAAGAGACTCTAGCCATGCACTCCGTGTTAAATGTTCCTTGAGAAGCAAGGTGTTCCAACAAAGAGTTGGAACCCCTGACTCTGGAGAGGACCATTTTTTGGCGGGCAAATGATCTGCTGTAAAAGTCCAAGATTTTGGTTTTATCGTGTTGGTTTGTAATAGAGTTTTCTATAAATATAAATCCAAAACATTAAAATGGTCAGTGGAGCTTTAGAATGTTGAGGTGAAATGAGATTTTTGAAGCTGGTATATGCCTTTATCTGAATTAATAGATTTAAATCAGATTGTCATTCCCAATTGCTCAAGCATTTATAACTTTGGTGCTACTTAATAATTATTTTCATGTAATGTCTTTGTCAAGGACACTTAGAAGTACTGTTAAAATTAAAGGTCTACTATAAGCCATAGTAGTTGACAAAATTAATTAACAGTAATTTTTAAAGGCTGGATTTAGTGCCTATAATGTGTGAAAGGGAAAGAAATGAAACAGATTGATTCTGTGCAGTTCACTGATAATAACTTCATTAATTAAATAGATTAGGAGTTTACTCAATTTTCTAACATTAAAGGGCGCAAATTTGACATTGTTTACTAATGTTTTAAATGTTTGGTTTATGCGTTTAGTTAAATGTGGGCAATGTGTTTAATAGTTTTTTTTTGTTTTTAATTATTTATTACAATATGATTGAACAAAATCTGCAATCACTGGTCTACTTACTTTTATTTTTATCCGTTTTAGTGTTTACAATTATAGTGTTGATCACATTCATATTGTAGGATAATGGGATATATTAAGATTGTGTGGCTCATGATTTGGTTTCTTATAGCATAAAAGTTTTACAATAATATTTTTTTTTGGTTTTAATCTATTTAAAAAGATATGTTCTGTGATTTTGATAACTTTATCTATTATGATTTGTACACATTAAATATTTGGGGCCTGTAAAATACTGGAAAGAGGTTCTGATGTGCAAAGGAGGAGACTGCTAAGTCTAAAATCGTTGCTAGTGTATATACATGGCAGCTGACTTAAAAGAAATAATTATTTGTGTTTTTATTATGACCAGAATAATCAATTAACTATTGGGTTACTGAAAAATCCTTCCTTTTCTACTTATTGTTAAAACATTTTATCAAAATATATATGCACATCTAAAAATCAAATTACATTATTTTCTAATAGAGGTGTAAATTTAGTTCTATTTTGGTACTGACTAAATGGTTCAGACAATTTACACTATTACTGTGTATACATCGGCTAAGTACTTTTTAATAACGTTAGGTTTAGCTTCTGTCTTTTTTGATTGATTATTGATTAGTTTGTTTGTGTATATTCCATTCATATTTATGCAAAGCTGCACTCCCATTGCTAGGTAAAATTATTGCTCCAAGTAATAATGTATAAGTTCAAAAAATCCATATTTCGTGTTACACTTTGTTTTCTTCTATAAATAATTATTTGCCTCAATGGCAAATTGAGATGATATTTTGTTCCCATTTCTCATTGTCTCATTTATTTTTTTAAAGGCATGGTCTTAGAGAGCGATTCTACATAAAAACTGAACATTGAATTGTCTTAAGCCTTATCTAAAAAAATTAATCTTTTAAGCTATTAGTGTTGTTATTTAATAGTCTGAGTTTTAAATCTGCTTAGTTTAATTTTATTATACCATGTATTCTAGGATTAATATTATTAGCTCATAGTTTACCTTTTAAATATTTGTTTATGTAACTTCCTATATTCAATTTATCTACATTAGTATTTATTTTACAAGCTAATTCTAGTCCTAGATCTACTCGTAATTTTTTTAATGTGCTTAATTGAGTCTTTCTCTAATGATATTAATCATTATATCTATTATATAAAAATTAATCGCTAAATGTGTTGGTAAGCGCAAATCTCGAGAACAACTGAATTCTTTTTTTATAATATTCCTTGAACTACGAGGATGGTTCTTACGGAGAGAACAATTTTAAAAATTGCCCGAAAAAGTCTAAAAACAACACTTTTCGGGTCTTTTTCACTTCCTTAACGCAAATTCATTTTTAAATAAAAACATATGTTCTGAATTATAATATTTTTAACAGTTAACGTATTTGTATATCTATTATATAAAAATGGATCACTAAATGTGTTGGTTAGCGCAAATCTGGAGAACAACTGAACCGATTTCGCTAATTCTTTTTTTATAATGTTCCTTGAACTATGAGGATGGTTCTTACGGAGAGAAAAATTGCCTGAAAAAGTCTAAAAACAACACTTTTCGGGTCTTTTTCACTTCCTTAACGCAAATTCATTTTAAAATTAAAACATATGTTCTCAATTATAATATTTTTAACAGTTAACGTATTTGGTTATTTGTGTATAAGCAAAAAAATTTAAATAAATAAGAACATGTAATCACTAGGTGACATTAGAATCACATGTTAATAATGCAATTTAAATTAATTTATATTTGCATTAACGAAGTAAAAAAAGACTCCACTTTTCTATATTCCCATAAAAAAGATTCGTAATAATACTTAAAGGTCAATTTGAACTTTAATACCATACCATAAAGTGTTAGTGGAGGGGTTCTGGGAAGGCAAAACAATTGAGTGACATTAGTATCGTATAAATATTAATGTCAATATGGAGACCCGGTAGCCATGAGGGTTAAGGCGTGAGCTCTTAACACTGCGTGCCAAAGGTTGTGGGTTCGATTCCCACAGGGGCGGTGGCTTTTCTTTCGAAAAAAGAAAAGGCATCACCCCTATCCTGGCTAGAAAAGGGTGGTAACCTACAGATAACCCGTCCTAAAATTCGTAGTTAATAATAAATGGACGTTAAAATTTAAATAAAATAATGTCAATATTTGTCAATATTTATACGATGGCAACATTACTCAAAAACAAATTGACTATGGTAAAATGTAAATTGTCTGTGGTAAAATGTCTCTTGAAATGTAAACATCTCTTTGCTGTGCATCTATAATATTACTAAATCTAAAAGCCGCAAATTTCTATAAAATTACTAAAGTGTTGTGTGTTTGTGACTTATTAAATATGCCTCCTATAAGGCGGCGGACAAATTTAGGCAGAAGAACCCGAAATGCAACACATCAAATTAATTATCAATCTAATTGTACTCTCCAGGAACGTGAAGATCGCAATGAACATGAAATAATTTGGTGAAGACAGACCCGCGAAGCGCGACATTCGACTAATAATAATGCAAGTTTGAATCAAGCTGCTGTGAATTCATTACAGTGCCTGCAGCTTTGTTGCTATTGGACCTATGAACTCAGTTTGACTATAAACAAATCCCAGGGCAGTCATTAAGTGTTTGTGGTAATAATCTAGAAAACCCATGTTTCTCGCATGGTCAATTGTATCTGCTCTGTTTATTTACGCGTCAGATAAGGAAACAAAAAATATTGTGTACCATTAAGTACTACAATAAAAGTGAAACTTAATTTAGAATAAGTAAAAATAAAATAAAATATAATAAGTAGGTATCATAATAAGAAATCTGATATTGTAATTTTGATTGTGATTTTTTAGTGACTATTAGAAGAATTTTAGTGTTTTATAATTTTTATTTTTTGACATAATTTAATTGTCGACTTATTAAGTTTTTTTTTTCTTTTTTTTATCTTACTAGGTGTCCGGGTGTCCCAAATAGCAGAATAAGTATTAAAAAAAATTAAAGAATTGACTGTTAGGCGGTACGAAGTTCGCCGGGTCAGCTAGTTATATTATAATTGTATTATTTGGAACATTTCGTCGAGTTAACTGTTTTTTTGTTGCTACTATATGTAAACTGTGCACTTGAAAATTTGTTTATGTTAACTCAATGTGTAAATTATTATTTATGATTGCTAGAGACATAGAGCTAATATTATAAGATTTAATTTAATTTTGTTACAGTATAGACATAAAATTCAGTTTAATACATTTAGACTTGATTTTGTATTATAATTATGGAAGCCTGAAGACTGTGAATGTTAAGGCCTGAAAATTATGCCAAGGGTATTGGGGTTGATTCTCACCTTGGGATGGTGGCTTTTTGTTTTGAGAATAGAATAAGCATCAACCATAAACTGGCTAGAAAATGGCGATAACCTGTTGAAAACGTATCCCAGAAATCTCCAGTATTAAAAAAAGGGACATTAAAATAAAAATGAAGTAAAACTTTTACAAAAAGAATTTTATTTGTTTGCAAATCATTTGCTGGTGTATATTTTAATTTATTTATTTAATTTATCGTTGTTAAGGCATGAGCACTCCACGCCTAAGGTGAGTTTGAGGCTTTTCTTTCAAAAAAAGAAGAGACATCAGCATTGCCCTGGCTAGGAAACAGTGGTAACTCATAGATAACCAGTCCTAAAAATCTGTGTTATATATAAGTAGATGTTAAAATTTAAATAAAAATGTCTTTATTGTATTTTTATTTTTTATTTTTTTGTTTAACGCTGTATCAACAATTTGGCTATTAACGCTGGGCTATCCACAGGTTGCCCCCCTTTTATAATGCCAACAGCACGTGGTCGGACACCCATTCAGGTAGTGGCCACGCCCGACGTTGCTTAACTTCTGTGATCTAAGGGAACCGGTGCATTCAACGCGGCTATGGCTGTTGGCAATATAAAAATTTATTGTTGGTATTTTGGCTTACAATGGACTGTTATTATTATTTTTCTTTTTATGATGAATTTTCTTTTGAATCAATTTACTTGGCTGTAAATTAAATATGTATCCTTGTGTAGGTTACTTAAATGATGTGTTATTAATTTTGATTAAGAATTCATTAAAAAGGAAAGGCTTCACTTATTTCCTACCTTTATAGATTGTGGTATTGTTGATTAGAGCTCAGGTCCTCCAGCTTATTAGTCCAGTGCTCTACCACTGAGCTAACCTAACTAAATATTAACTAAATTATTAAGTATAAATAAATTTTATTCATTAAAGGGCATAAAACATTAAAATAAAATAAAAATCATTACAGAATAATGGTAGTTTCCTTGGAATATTGATAATGCTGCTTGGTACCTTTCATATTAACATGATCCAACTGTGAATTTATATTTCCGTCTTTAATTATGAGTTCTGATAGTTTGGTATGAATGTTTAACCGTAAAAGGGGTGGTGCCTTTTCTTTTTTCTAAAGAAAAGCCACCACCCCAAAGTGGGAATCGAACCCACGACCTTTGGCACGGAGTGTTAAATGCTCACGTCTTAACTCTCACGGCTTCCAGGCCTAAAAAAAAAGAAATAAATAAAATAAAAATATCATTAATCTACTGTGACTGTACTAACAGCCCAAAGGAATTATTAATAAATTATATATATATATATATATATATATATATATATATATATATATATATAAATAAATACATACATACATACATACATACAGGGTTATTGTGCAGTAGATCCTTCGCGAGGTGAAAGTTTAGGTAAAAACAAACAATTTTAAGCCCATATTGCCTTATCCAAAAGTTTCCAAGACATTTAATATTTTAGGCTTTTCATAAAAACAGTCACTGTTACTTAAATTTTAGGTATTTTTTTTCTTTATTTCTAGCATTTGAGCTAAAAGTTTTTATTGTTTTTTTTATTTAAGACATTCAGAATCAACTATTAATTAAATAAAAAAAATCAAATTTGTACGGGACAATGGATGGTATGACCCAATAATTAAAATTTACATTACTGTTTTTCCTGAAACCTGTAACTTCAAGTCCATCACTCTTAAAAAAAATATTAGTCACTATTCCTGCAAGTTATACTAAAAACATCTTTATATAGTAAGCTCTACAAAAAGGTATAACAGTCAGGTAAACTTTTTATAATTCATAGAAAAAAAGTGTGCTCGTAACACAATAAAATTTCCTCACAGTTGAAAAGCAATATTGTTAAAAGCGAATTAAGGCGGTGATTGGGATGGTGTATTAGGAATAATCGTCGTCATATTGAACATGAACTTTAATTTAATAATAAAGTATTCGGATCTCCCTGTGGTCTAGTGGCTAGCGCCTTAGATTCATGAGTGGGAGATGGTGGCAGCAGGAATTTTCTCATCTCACGGCTCATTGGGAAAATTCCTCGCTGCACCCTGGATGTCCCCCAGTATTAAAAATGTTTTGACTTTTTTTAAATGGTTTTTTTTTTTTTTTTTTTTTTTTTTTTTTTTTTTTTTTTTTTTTTAATTTTGAACGTCCATTATTATTAGCTACGGATTTTGGGACGGGTTATCTATAGGTTGCCACCCTTTCTAGCCAGGACAGGGCTGATGACTTTTCTTTTTTCTCAAGAAGTGGGAAACAAACCCACGACCTTTGGCATGGAGTGTTAAGTGCTCACGCCTTAACACACACGGTCACCGGGCCTCATTTTTAAAATGATTTCTTTTATTTTTTTTATAATGGATTTTTCTTTAGTGCCACTATCTTTTCTCAGTTTTTGTAATTTTTTTCTGAGAATAATAACATTTTACCTGACTAATATACTTTTTTTAGTAGCTTAATAAACGGAGATGTCTTTAGTGTAAACAGCAGGAATAGCTATTCATATTTTTTTTAAAGAGAGATAGACTTGAAGTTGAGACAGGTTTCAGGAAAAAAGTAATGTAAATTTTAGTTATTTAGTTATTGGGTCTTACCATTCGTAAAAAATTGATATTTTTATTTAATTAATAGTTTATTCTGAATTTTTTAAATAGATAAACAATAAAAACTTTCAGCTCAAATGCTAGAAATAAAAAAATTACATAAAACGTAAGCAACAGCGACTGTTTTTTAAAATTCAAGTTAAACATGAAGTTAAAAATGTTACCTGCATAAGTATTTTAGTTACCTAATACTTATATACGTTTTTTTTTACTGAATAATGTTCAACATAAAAATTTGTAGGTTTTAAAAAATGGATGGCCTGTTAATGCTACCACCAGGAGAAAGAGGAAGAGTGAATAGAGAAATCGGGGAAGAAATATGGCGAAGGAAAAAGGAATTTGATGAAAGATATAGGAAGAATGAAGTTATTCAGGTGGGCAAAACATTCGTCATGGAGGAGGAACTAATTTTATAGTGAATATTATGGTGAACAAACTGTAGAACATTCTAACTATACTCAATGCTACTTGAATATGTAATAATTTTCTCAACTTCAACTCTTAAACTTAAGTTAATTTATAACTTAATGAAAGAAACTCCTTAAGTTAGTTTATAATTTTCTGTAGTAATATTTTAACACCTTCAAAAATCTTGTTATGATCACTCCAATCTCCTTTAGTGGCTATCATAAAAAATACCACATTTGCTCGTAATTTTGTAGAGTTTAAATGCGTTAATTAATAGAAACCTTTGATAAATATTGAAATTATTTGTTTTATAACTTTAAGTTCCTTTTATTAATAAGACAGATTTTTTTTAGATGGGTTATCTAAAGTTAACCACTCTTTTCTAGCCAGGAGAGAGGTGATCCCTGTCCTTTATTAACATAACACATGAAAGACTCTACATTAAAAAATATATTTATTAAGCCAATTTTCTTTAATAACTGGCCAAGAAAACAATGACGGAATTTACTAGAAGTTTAGAAACCAAAAAACTCTGGACAAAGTTCCATGTTAAAATGTTTTTATATGATTTAAAAAAAATTGAAAGAAAGCAACCTTGAATATAAAAAATAAATGTGATTCATAAATAGTTGCTGGATTAAAACTTTATTTCTCATAGTTATATAAGTTCATTATATATATATACCTATATGTTTGGTTCGTGGAACGGCTTCTTTCTCCAGCGGTGTTGCTCCCCTCTCTGTTGCAAATTTCCTCGGGTTCATCTCCGAATTCATCAGGCGTCCTTGTTATGTCCTTGGTGGTTGTCAAGGGAATGATTTTTTCCCAGAATTTTCCTCCTTTATAGCTCTGCTTTGGAGACTATGCGGGCCAATGACTCCTTGGGCCAATAGGGCTCGAGGGCTTTCTCCTTGGTTCATCAGTTGTCCGTTCGGATCACTTTGCTCAGAAAAAATAATTTTTTGGGGTGTAATAGGTTTTTAGTTGGCTAACTATTCCAAGTTCTAGATTGTTAGTATTCCATACCCCCCCCAAATGCACCGAGCCCCCTCCCAAATGCTCCCTGTCCCCTTGAAATTATTTCCTATATATGCCCCTGTTGTCCTCTGAGTAAATCAAAACCAGCCTTTACAGTTTTAGTGCTTATTGATTTTATGCTGGTAAGTTTTTTTTATCTGTTTCTCTATTTCGATCGAAAGTAATATAATATAACAGCAGTCACAATTTTTGTAAATGAGAAGTGAAGGCTTACCAGAAATTACTCCCACCAAAGTAAAATATAAATGTGTTCTGAGTATCGCTAATTTCTGTTATCTCACAAAGTTCTACTTGGAAGTCCCAAAATAATGAGATACAACTAATCTGAACATTAGCAAAATCGGTCCATTAAGAGTGGTCTATACCGGAAACCCATAATGTAAATGCTCTACTAATGTCTAACAATGTTTGGCAATCCATCTGAGTAATTTGCTTAGTTTCTGCAGCTTCCTTTTATGTACATATGTTGGTTTTTCATGACCAATAGGAATGAAACATCAACATTTCTCAACACCACTTTCAGATTACATCTTTGGGTCAACGTTGCTGGCTCAGAGGGTTTTGTAGGAATTGCTGGATGGTGAAAACTAATGTTCACAGTGATAAAAAAAAAAAGGTTCACAGATGTTTTATTGTATGTAGAATGTTTCTGGGGACTTATCCATTCCAGGAGCATGGCTTGACTGAATGAGGACCTTTGCATGAGCATTGAAAATGGGGCTAGGTCTTCGAGTATGATCTCCATAAAATAAAACATATGTGGACAATTTTTTCATCATTGGGCTCAGAAGTTTTGTTTGTAGAGAAAACTTTTTCAAGGCCCAAGATCTCTTCATTCATTTTCATTTTAAAGAAGGACATTTTTTTTAAAAATACGAATGCTTATTGTACATAATCTTCTTACTCGGAATAGGCCAAGTGCACAATAAAAACAGATGTCAAATGAACTTTGCCATAACAATGAATTTTAACATTTATGTAAAAATAACGCAATATAATAGCATGACCAAACATCATAATCAACTTTGATTTCGCTGAAAGGTCAAACAAATTTCATATCTTCGCCACAATGATTTTATTATTTCCAAAAAAATGACCCTTGAGGAAAACTAACACGAGAAGTAATGAATTTTTTTCTATTTAAAAAGAAAGTAGATTTTTACAATTCAGTATTGACTCAACATATTAGAGTTCAAAGTGGGCACTTCTAATCACTTTTAATTTTTTCCAAATACAACAGGTTATTACATCATTACTCACAATATATATATATATATATATATATATATATATATATATATATATATATATATATATATATATATTTACATTAGCGAATGACAATTATCTTCATTCATGTTTATTATCTCATTTATTCGATTTTCTTAGCATTTTATTTCACTAACATACTTATTCCTTAATCAGAATTCCTTGCAACCTGTCTACTGGCCATTTGGACTACCTGGAGGGGGTGCCCCAAATCCGTTCAGTATCAGAAGACAGAAAATGAAGAACCATCTTCCAGCTAGACTGGTGAGTGATTAATTTTCTCTACTTTATTCTATATTCACTTCACAAATCACGTGAAAAAATATATATACATATAAATATTTGTTTATTCATGCTCTACTATTTACAAAAATAGTCTGAAGTTAGATGAAATTTAGTGCAAAAATATACACACCCACATTTAAAATGAATGTTTGTATGTGTATGCGTGTATATATATATGCACAGGGTGGTCCAGAGGGAAATCGCCATACTTGAGGGGTGTGTACTCCGATTAAAGTGTAGTTAAATGCCACCAAGGAGAAATGTTTACTTGCATTATTTCCCTCAATATAGGCGTTTCTGTGTTTGTTTTGTCTAAACACTAGTTTTTGGCCATTTTTGAGTTATCTGTTGTTCACACCATAGGAAAAGTGTAATTCTGATAACATTTTCAAAATCTGCACCAAATTCCATATAAGATCTCACGTACCTTGTGTATAAAATTCACAAACCAAACTTTTTTTTCATTTAGTCGATATTATTTTCTAATTTCAAAAAGTTACTTTTCACTTTATTTCATGTGGTATGTACATTATCTTTACTATTTCATCTAAAGCGTTTTGTTATGATTTTTGAAGTAGTAACTTGGTTTTAATTGCTGCCTTTCATTATGTTAATCATTAAAAGCCAAAATGTTTTCCTTATTAACTTTGTTTTGTTTTAATTGACCACAATTTACCCATGCAAAGCATTTTTGGCCTTCGACACTTACTAACAACTTAGCCATGTTAATGAAATAATGCAACTTTTCTGAGAGTACTATCTACCAAATAAAAAAAAAAAAAAAAAATGTTTGTGCGGTGCGTGTGCAACATTAAAAATGAAACACCTTTATTTCGTGATAAGTTATTTGCTTGGGTGGCTTCGGTGAATTTGGTTTGAAAAATGTTTGCAAGGTATATAGGTACATGAGATCTTATAGGAAATGTAATGCAGATTTTGAAAATGCCATCAGAATTAAATTTTCCCTATGGCCTAAACGACAAATAGCGCAAAAATGGCAAAACATAGAGCTTAAGTCAAAAAAACACGGAAAAGCCTATATTTAGAGAAATCATGCATATAAAAATTTTTCCTTGGTAGCATTCAACTAGACTTTAGTCGGAGTACACACCTTTCAAGTATGGCGATTTCCATCGGGTCCACCCTGTGCATATATACAGTGACTCACAAAACCGTTGCGTACAAAATTTGAATACCTTGCTGTTAGAAATGTGTGTTGGCTAATGAAACAAATATATATGGTTTAACACATAACTCAATAATTAGAAATGACCATAACAATTTTATTGAGGTATAAAAATAAATTCTGAAAAACATTGCAAATTGAGCTGATTGCAACACTTTTGTGACTTAATAAAAACTATTATAAAACCTTATAATCTAGTACTTTTTATTGCTTCCTTTGGCTTTAATTATGGTCTGAATTATATTTAGTACACTTTTCAGTAGATTATTTGAAAATTGGATATCGTTCTATATCAATTAGGTTCGCCCACATAATTTTTCAATCGATTATAATGAATTTTCGCACTTGGCCAAATTTTGTTTTTTATAAAACGAAGAGTGCTCAATCATATCTATTTTAGGAGACTGAGGGGCCAATCTAACAAGTTAATTGAATTATTTTCAAACCATTCCACTTATTTTTGCAATGTGCTTTGATCATTACCCTGGTGAAATATAATATCTTCATTTTAGAATTTAAAACTTGGCAGTTGAGATGACTGGAAAATACTTCGATATTCCTCAGGATTCATTTCCCCTCCTATTCTTGCAATCTGTCCAACATTCTGGTCCTTTATGCACCCCAGACCATTTGACTGCCACCGCCAAATTTTCGAGTAGACTGGAATTGTCTGTTAGTAATGGGAGACACAGGTTTTTTTTCCAAAGCCAGCATTGTTCATCAGTCCCAAAACGATTTATTTTTTTTTTGTCTCACCTCACAACTCTTCTCCAGTCAGCAATTGTTCAATTTTCATGATTACGACAAAATTCCAATCACAGTTGCCTGTGCTTTCTTGATGCAATGGCTTCTTCACCTTACCCTTGCCATATTTCCCTGACTTATTAGTGTTCTTGGAATAGCTTGTGAAGCCCCATGTCTGTTTTAAGGCTGTTTTGGCCTTGTACAGAAGTGTCGATCTCGCCCATCCTAATCAGTCGAACTAGTAACTCGGTAGGGGTCTCCCGTAGTCTAGTGGCTAGCACGCTGGATTCATAAGTGGGAGATGGTGGGTTCGATTCCCACCTCCGGCAGGAATTTTCTCATCTCAAGGCTCGCTGGGAAAATTCCTCGCTGCACCCTGGATGTTGGCGCTAATGACCTAGAAGTAGATGCGCCGTAAAAAAAAAAAAAAAAAAAAAAAAAAAAAAAAAAAAAAAAAAAAAAACTAGTAACTCGGTGTTTCTTCCTGAAATTTTTCTTGGTTGACCTCCAACATGTTTAGCAAAATTAAGAGTATTTTTTATAACACATCTACTTACTGTAAAAACATTCAAACCAACTCGAGCAGAAATTTGTCTCATCGAAAGGCCTTCAATGACCCAAAGTCTAATACTGTTGTTTATGTCAGAGAAAATTGAGTTCAGCCTCATTTTTTTTTAATTTATCTGACAAAAATGCTATTTTTTATGTCCGTTTTGCTCGATAGTAACTATTATAAATGGTTAACTTGACACTCTACATCTTTAACTTCACTCCATAACATTCGCCACAAAACTGTTGCAATGAACCAACAACGGAAAGCCTATCACTGAGAGTGCTAACAATGACTAATCCCCTCAAGATCCTTCTAGAATTATACCTCCTAGTCCCAACTAAATTATTTTGACCCACAGGAGTAAATATTATACTGGTTTAATTCTTTTTTTCTATAATATAACTTAACTTTCAACTTCATTGCAACGGTTTTGTGAATCACTGTATATATATATATATATATGTATATATATATATATATATATATATATATATATATATATATATATATATATTGCCTTGTGAAACGTTAATTTCACATTAGTACTTCCAGATTAGGGGAATGTCATAACTCGATTTTCTATGTTGGAAGGAAAACACACATTTAAACATACAATCATAAGTACTTCATTTGGTGAAACAACAAATTCAAAGAAAAGAATAAGCTTAATTTTCCAATGCCAAATTTCTTCAGTTGGTTTATTTGTATTGTTTATTCTAACATTATCAAAAATATATATTATTATTAGGTTAAATTAAAAAAAGGATGATAATAATGTTAATTTTGATTAGCGTTTGAATTGTTTTCTTTTTTTTCCCAGGAAGAAGGAGCACTGCCACACCTACCTAGCATTAGGAAGCGTATCAAGTTCTCTGATCCTGAGCTGAGATTTCAATATCATCCTGATGTCAGAAGATCTGTTGACATACATTGGAGATATGGGTTTCCACCAGAAGTCAAAGCTGCATATAGACTGGAATTAGGTATAAAGCATAGTTATTAAAAATAAAAATCTAAGGGGTTAGGTTTACCGGTAAATATACTGTTGGTGGAGACCGTCGTCCAAGTAGTTGTTTGCCTGTACTATGGCAAAGGGTTGCACAGGTAAAGTTCACTGTTTCTCTGTCGACAGTGACTTGATAATGACATACTTACATCGAAAGTACTTGTCTTTAGTACTCCAACCAATGCCAGCAATGATTGTCTCCTCAAACAGATGAGACAACAAAATAAAAATGGCTGTAATTTATACTTCTTTCTAATAATGCCTTGTTCATACTTAGAGAGTTGATAAAAGTGATTCATGTTACATTTTCTCACTTTTAGAGGCTCAACATTGTTACTTGGCGACTCTAGGTTAAAAATTATCAGGCTAGAAAAAATTCAATCAACATATTAAAAAAAAAAAAAACATTATCTGGCACCTTAAAGAAACCAAAAGCAAAACTATTAATTTGAATGAAAAGGAATGTAGCTATTGAGCTTGCAATCATGGAAGAATGGTTGAAAAGTTATTCAAATCTTCATAAAACCTAGGTAAATTTATACATACATAGATATTTATGTATGTGTGTGTGTTTGTGTGTGTGTGTGTGTGTGTGTGTGTATATATATACACACACACACACACAAACACACATACATACATAAATATCTATGTATGTATAAATGTATGTATATATATATATTTTTTATTTTATTTTTATTTAGGTGCTTCTACTACCTAGGTCATTAGCACCTATGTATATATATATAAATATATATATATATATATATATATATATATATATATATATATATATATATGAAATTTGGTTCAAAACCAGTTTGGTTGATTTGAATGATCAGATTATATTAGATTAGATTAGGAATGGGTGCCTGGATCATATCCAGAGAAGCCCCACCGAGGCCTACAAGACCTATTGTGCCACCCGATGTATCTGTTATAGTACCAGACCCATGTCAGCAATGAACCTTCTAAGGGTTGTAAGGGCTCTGGTATCCTCCTCGGATCTTCAATATGCGCGATTCCAAAGTGAGGCTGTAAGCGCCGTGCACCTACTTACAATATGGTATGGAGTTTTGTCATCCTCAAAGCATAGTCGACCATGTCATGTTGGTAAGCCCCATGGGGTGAATCTGCAGTGGCCTGTAATGAAAGCTGTTAATGGTTTTACCTTGCTTCTGCAGAGATTAAGAAGTGTTTCCGTTCTCTTCTTGTCAGTGAATAGAATAAATTGCTTCGGCTGTCTCTGGGTGGCACATTGACACTACTTTCTCTTGTGTTCAGCTGTAGCCCATATTCGATTGCTTATTCGGATAACTCCTGGTGCAATTCAATATAATGGCTCAGGTGAGATAGGTACCTTGGAAACCCCAATGTTTGCCAACTCATCAGCTTTTTCATTTCCATGTATGTCAGAGCGCTCTGGAACCCACTCTAGTTTAACACTGATTTTACAGCCCAGGGTATTCAAGCTGTCCTTACACTCCTGTACGACTTTGGATCTTGTTCCATTCATGGCTCTTTGACTGACCAAGAATATAGTAATGCGTTTGTCCCTAGGTCGCTCGCTATTCATAAAGTCCGCACACTTATTAATGGCTATTACATCAGCTTTAAACACCGTTGAATTTCATGGAAATATTCACTGTGTTGATGTACAGTTAGCATAGCATCCAGTTTTATTTTCATAGCTAAATGAACATCAATTTTATTCGCTTTTAAGTAAAAACTCTTAGCATATAATATCATTAGTTGCTATGTTAATGATATTAAATAATTCACTGGCGAGGCTATAAAAAAATAGTAATATAAAACAATAAAACTACTTATATTTTTTACTTCATGTTTTGATGACAAAAAGATACAAATAAAGAAATAAAAAGAAAATATTAATAAATAGAAAATTATTGTTGTCAAGTAACATTCTTCTTTTATATATTTTTGTATTATAAAATAATAATTACAAAAAAATAATGAAAAACCTTTTCTCTTGAAAATTATTATTTTGTTGTAAATTACTTATTAATCGTGCGTAATTTATTTTATTTCTAAAATTGGAGTAAATGGTTGTTCTTTAGGTCAGGACTAAAATTGTTTCTGTATAGAATGAAATGTAGCTCAGCATGTTAATAATTAACCCTTACGAGACACCAACCCGCACAACCTCAGTTGTCTGTGGAGCGTAGCCCTTTCCACTCTCCTGGTTCCACAGGACGGCATTAAAATAGCTGAGCCTCCACTGCTTGTCTCTTCTCATTTCTTCTAATACCCTTTTGTTATTTATTTCTTTATAACGTTGCCCATTACCATTTTTGCGTGGTTCCTCCTTCCCTCCATAGGGGGAACCCCGCTTATAAGGTTGACCTCATGACGCTATCCGGAAGTGCCAACTAGAAACTTTTTGTATTGCTCTTTATTTTAGTAATTGCTTGTATTAGGAAAATGTATTTGTCTGTAAAACAGGATACGTAAAATGAGAACCAATTTTTTGTTGTTAGAAAAATATATTATATATATATATATCGCCTTAAATTCATAGGCGGGAGATGGTGGGTTCGATCCCGACCGGCAGCAGGAATTTTCTCATCTCAGGGCTCGTTGAGAAAATTCCTCGCTGCACCCTGGATGTCGGCGCTAATGGCCCAGATTTGTCGATGTGCCGCTAAAAAAAAAAAAAAAAAAAAAAAAAAAAAAAAATTATATATATTCTATTCAAAGCTTTCCAAATGACACAAGAGATAAGAACGGAACCGCGCTAAAATCCTGCGAGCCGGACTTTTTATTCTCATTCTGGGCTAAGGGCGAGACAACGGTAGGCTTAAAGATTTCTTTTTAAATTTTGAAGTACTGCTTCTACTTCTTTAAAAAAAATTAAATTATTTTTTCTAAAAATAATATTGCCAGATATTTCGGCGTTGGTATAATATCTACGGAACGTGATCTCTATATATACATTAACAGGTAAAACCCAAATAATGCCCTTCAGAGGCAAAAGGACGGGTTGGCAGAGAGAAAACTGTATTGAAATAGGCTCATATTAAATTTTAATGAACAGTAGCATATACACACGTGAGTAGAGCTTAAAAATACTTACCGTTAGATATCGCAAAAAGCTCTCACAGCGGTGGCTTTCAGCCCCGAAGTGAAGAAATAGTCTCGTTCCGATAGTGGCCACGGGGTATGCCGGCCCGTTGTCGCGAAAGTGGCTATCAGTCTCGAATGGGTTAAGTGTAAAAATCAGTTTATATTGTCAAACATAAGGGGTATCTTAGGGATTTTATTTTAATTAAATCTTTCTACTCAAAGTTGCAGTAAGTGCACTTTTTTCCGTGAAATAAAAATAATCCTGAAACCCTAGTAAAATAAAAATTTCCAAGTGAAAAGATGATCTAGAATGAATGTACTGATAAAACTAGAAATGCTGTGTTTATACCGAAATTACATTCCAAATCAATGTCGAAGTTCAGGATCACAGCCATTTCCGCTGTGAATGATAGGAGCTTGTTTATTTTGAATTGATAGAATGTTGAATTATGTTTTTGAAAGAAGTTGTTGGCATTAAGAATTAGGACCGATAAAATGTCTCCTTTGATAAAGGTTCCGTGACTTTCTGCAATTTAGGTTTCACCGACTGGTAGCTTCTTCTTCCAGATGGTTAATATTTCATATTAAACAGATTGTTATTTATTTATGGATGATTTATTTTCAAATAAATATCGATGTCCCGTTCCCTTCAACGTCCTGATACGACAAATTGATGGTAATTTTCTGCCTTGTGAGTGACGTATTGATATTTGAAAAGTATTGCTTGTAAAAAATGGATCTTTGCTGTTTGATACCTCATTAATGCCGAAGATCGTCAAAAGAAAATCATTCAGGAATTAAAAAAGAAAAAGAAGAAGCAATTGTTTTATCGGAAAACTTTTTTTTTTTTTTTTTTTTTTTTTTTAAAGAAAAGATAGGATTCGATAGAACTAAGTAATATAGTTATATATGCCAATGGTGGCGAAGGTGGTGAGGTGGATTATAGTTAGAAGAGAGGGGTCTGCCAATAGAATTGGGGTGGGCTGGGAGTTTAGAGAAAAAGGTCAGGAATCGGGATTTGGCTAAGTCATGGACAAAAAAAAAAAAAAACATTTTGGGGTTCCGCTTAAACAATACCGGTATAGATAAGAAGTTTTATACCTCTGATAAAAAAAGATGGATGTGAACAAAGATTTTTTTTTTGGTTGAATTTAAGGCGTGTCAACCGTTAAGGTCATTAACGCCAGTAGACTTTCAAAACAATTCCTATATGTTTTAACCAAACATTCAGTTTTTTTTATGCTAAATAAAAAATCATATTTTTTGCTCATACCAACTTTAATTAATAAGTAAGGTATCGACGGATTTAAAAAAAATCAAAGTGGATTAAACGCGTCTTTGTCTCTTCTTTAAAATGCAAAATTTATTTTTATCTAGGCGGTTTAACATTAAGAGTTACGTTTATTGACGACATTTTACAGGAATTCGTTACCTCGAAGGCAATAAGTTTACTTTTTTGTACGTAACCATAAACTTCACTGCAAGAAAATAACACAAAAGAGCACAGGGAAACGATTAATTTGAACTAACAGGAGATTCATCTTCATCCGGGGATATAACGTTTGCATCGAAGCTTCAAATGTAATGTGATATTAGATATGAAACAGATGGTCAAATAATTGTTTGATTGATTATTTCATTTTTAATTCTTAACATATAAAACAATGAATGAATTCCGTAGATTAATTGTTCAATTTTAACTGATTTCTTCGAATATGCTAAAAGTAAAGGGTTTGTTAACTGTTGTAGAAAGATGGGCTTCAATGAAAATTGCTAAGTATGTAACTGTTCCTCCTTCTTCGTTTGCTGTATCCATGAAGAAACCTACCATCCCGAACTTCAGAATTAGTAGTCAAACCTCACTTTCTTTAAATGTTAAGTATTCATCTGAATCCTGTGAAGACAATAGAATTTTTCACAATGACCTGAAAGTTCCAGATTTTGGAGATTACCGAAGAGCTTCGGTTAAGGATCCGGCTTGTAGTTCTCGTTCGAGCGAAGATGATAGGAAGACGTTCACATACATGATAGTCGGTGCAGGCGGCGTAGGCGCAGTTTACGCTGCTAAGACGGTCGTTGCTCAGTACGTAGAGTGCATGTCCGCATCGGCTGACGTACTCGCACTGGCTAAAATAGAGGTGAACTTAAACGAGATACCAGAGGGCAAGAACGTTGCCTTCAAATGGAGAGGGAAGCCACTCTTCGTCAAACGCCGGACTCAAGACGAGATTCAGAAAGAACGACAGACTCCACTGTCGGAACTGCGAGATCCAGAACGAGACGAGGATCGAGTACTGAAAGCCGAATGGCTGGTGGTGATCGGTGTCTGTACCCACCTCGGCTGCGTACCTATATCAAACGCAGGAGACTGGAATGGGTACTACTGTCCATGTCATGGATCACACTACGATAATTCGGGAAGGATCAGGAAAGGACCAGCTCCTACCAATTTGGAAATACCTCCTTACGAATTTATAGATGAAAATACCCTTGTTGTAGGCTAACATTATTTTGTTAGATATCTTTAATAAATAGGCATCGAGAACAATTTTGTCTTTTAATTGTGATTTTTAATAAGTGTATTTTACATGCCACAGGATTTTCGAATGTTTTACCTGCCGAACTTTCCCGCCACCTGAATCAATATTTCTTCAGATTCTTTATTTCTCGAATGAATATGGACAATTTTGTTCAGAACACCTAGAAGTAACTTTTGTAGTTTGTAGTTTTAAAATGGCAGTACTTACGTACTAACTTCACCAGGTTAGAGAGAAGTTGTTCTCTTTTAGCGCAGGCATTTCTATTGGCTTATTCCTATGGGCGATTCGATTGGCTGTACTTTCTAGTAACCGTTTTGTTCACTTACTGCTTTTAACGCGATTCACTTTTAGATTTGTGTTTCTTACACAAGTTCTATTCATTGTTTCTTGTTTGAGTTCTTAGTGTTGTTTGTGTCCTTTGTGCTGTTCTTCTTTCGGCTAGGAAATGAGTCTTTGGGATTTACCTGCGACTGAAAAAGATGCCATTTAGACAGTTGAAAAGGTTACTAAACTAACCTTCCCTAACAAAACAACGATTGACTATTCAATTGTATCGTAAACAAGAACAAAGGAAGTCTTTAGTAAAATCAAGAGGAATAATGTGCCCAATTCAATTGTTGCTTATTTTGTCTCCTGAATCGACATGCCGAGGACTCGGCTATTATTTACGTTGCAGTTCTGACGAACGCAAAGTAATCGTAATGCAAAGTAATCGGCGATGCCTTGCCGAAACGATGCCGTGTATGTACTCGCTGTGTTCATTTTATACTCGGCGATTATTTATTCGATTACTTTTAACGTATTCGGTCAGTTCTCTAGTACGTACTCCTTGCCTTTGGTCAGGGTTCTGTTATCCTAGCTAAAAAAGTGTGGTTACCTGTAGAAAACCTTTCTCCGAAATCTGTGTTATGAACCAGATGATACACTGAAACTTCGTCTCAAAACTATGTATTCCTTAGGTTGTTTTTTGTTTTTTTGTTTTGGTGCATCGACTGCTTAGGCCATGAGCACCAAGTATATAGTGTATTCCTTAGGTGTTACGCATTCTACCAATATAACCCTCGTTATCCCATTTTCCCAACTAATGACACCATAACACCGATCCGAGCCTGGGAGGGTCCAGAGCTAGGTACGGAGATGCCTCTTTGCTGATAGATCGATGTTGTTCTGCGCAGAGCGGCAGATGGAGGAGAAGAAGCAGCGGCGAGTGGAACAGTCGAGGATGAGGAGTCATCAGTTTCAGGTGAGATATCTTTCGGCAAAGTTTGGAGGCTGCACGCAATGAGTTCGCCAACACTCGATGCGGTATACACTCTATAGTCTGCACTATTGGCTTATAGTGTTTTCACGCT
Source organism: Gonocerus acuteangulatus (assembly GCA_946811695.1). Taxonomy (NCBI): domain Eukaryota; kingdom Metazoa; phylum Arthropoda; class Insecta; order Hemiptera; family Coreidae; genus Gonocerus; species Gonocerus acuteangulatus. The sequence continues at coordinate 52,382,694 of OX328124.1, read as the reverse complement.
TTTAGCACCTAAAATCATTGATTGCATTACGGATTTTGCACAAAAAGTGTGATGTGTTTCTCCAAACTTCCTTGTTGGCTTTGGCAGCAGAGATTATTTTATTTTTTTTCTGTTATTTTGTTATCTTAACATTATACATATTCCACCGGGCCTGCTAACACATTACAGCAGAGCCATCCAGTATGTCACTATGTGTGATGCGATTCCTGTATTGCTGCAAGGGACCAAACCTTTGAACAGTTTTTAAATTGATTATTAGGAAATATTAGAGGAATAAATTGTTATTTTATAATTATGCGGGGACGAGGTTAGCTCAGTGGTAGAGCACTCGACTACTGAACTGGAGGACCAGGTTCAAAACCCGAGCGCGCACTAAAGATTTTTTCTTCTAGTGCTGCCGTTCGAGGGTTGGATTTGGGGTCCCAGATCGTCCCTAGGCTCACCCAGCCTTTAATTAATTTAATTAATAATGGGTACCTTGGGTGCTAATGACTCTTGCAGTCGAAGCAGCCAAGGGGAAAATCAGGCGGCCGGAGCATATTGTTGACCACACTATCTCCATAGTGTGCCGTATGGTCAAGAATCAGATACCTCTACAGTATCTGCCCCTCTGGGCCCTTGTGGCCTGTTACGGGACTGATTTTTTTTTTTTTTTATAATTATGTATGCGTCCTGTGTTAAATTTAACATGATTTAGGAATTGATTTTTTATTTTATTTATTATTATTATTTTTAATCATTTTTCTCCTAAGAAAAGTAGCTATTTTAAAGTATGTTGAACTTGCAGTTTTACATTCCGTCATTTAATTTGTTAGACCAAGAAGATTTTTTGTTTGGGGGGGGAGAGGTGGGAGGGTAAAGGGGGTGGAAGATAAAACATATTCTTTTAATGATTTTTATATAGGCATTATGCAAGAATGCCTTTTCTCAATTGTGTTGTAGTTTTTTGCGTTTTTCTCGGAAACGAAGCAAAAACAAGAAAAATGCCAAAGGACTTTTTTCTTTCTTTTTCATCCTGCATCGATTCCCGATGTTTGGCTGTTTATTTTGGGGACACCCTGTTTATATATATACAGGGTGATTCAGGTCTGAATAGCCAAACTCTAGGAGGTGATTGTAGACTTAATTTCCAACAAAAAAGTTCATTTCAAGTATGGTCCGATTCCGAAAGGAAAAGGATCTGTGCTCAATTTTCTATTTTTTTTAACGTAGTCATGATTTTTAATGAATAATAAAGGTTTTCTCTAAAACTATTCCAAATAATTAAATTCTAATTATGCCATCATAAAATAGACAAAATTTCCTTTAAAAATACATTAATTTTATTCACTAAAATCATTATTAACAGATACTTTCTGGACGTCCAATAACGCACTTCTGTTTTTATCAATGAATCAGAGTATTTTCGCGATTTTTTTCCTCAGCCCTCTAATGGACTACAGATTCAATACTTACAGGAAAACTTCTACATTTAGTAAGCATTAAATCTATGAAAATAAAGTGGAGTTTTATTCGTGGATAAATTAAAAGATTGGCTCTCTTTTGTCAAAAAAATGTGGAATGTAGTTTTTTTACTTTCAAATACCATGTGTGAAAAAGTCCGACTCGCAGGAACTGCGTCATCTTAGCGCGGTTACGTGCATCTCGAAGAAATGGAATAGATTAGCATCACAAATCACAGGAAACTGACAGTAGCCAACTTACACAGAAGCGGATAATTCTTAATCTGTATAAGTCAATACAATTATGAACTGAAAACGTACTTACTGTTCGACTACTGCTGAGAAGGCTCTATTCTAAACAACCAAAAATTCTTTGTTATTTTAAGTATCTTGTTTTACTTGCAAATTCGTATTACTGTTATAATCAACTGTAAATAAGTGCTTCTTTCTATAAAATAAGAAATAACGATAACTTCAGTTGGAGGCTATTAGGAAGGGTAAATAGATAGAGTTCAAAACAAACTACGTCATCATGATTAGCCACAGCCATCTTGATTACCACAGCCACTCCAAATACTAATACCTTTCACCGTTTCTTAGCTTATTTTACTACAGTATTAATTTTACGGATAAATCCAATTAAAAACAAAAAACAACCAATTAAAAAGTGAGATAAACAAAGAGAAAACCCCTTTAAAAACAACAAAACAAACACTTTTTAAGTTTTAATCGCTTATATCTCTGATTGACGTTGCCCTATCGAATATTGCTTCAGGACCTTTTTAGCAGAGAATTTAGTAAGCATTCGAATGTTTACCTTCCACTTACCACGATTTCCCAACCGTTATCGAGATATTTACGAAAAATGTATGAAGATCCGAAAACTTTTCAGATTTTTATTCAGAGCGTTACGATTTTTTTTCGTCGAATTTCGCCCCAAACACTATCTTCCAGTGGGTGGATTCTGCTGGTTAACGAACTGGACCTTTCAAATCAGATGTCAGATTTTTGTACCAAATTTCATCAAAATCGGGCCATTTTTGAGCTTGCTAGAGCGCGAACAGACAAGCATATATATATATATATATATATATATATATATATATATATATATATATATATATATATATATATATATATATATATATATATATATATATTTATATATATATATACAAATTTGAACCACCTATATTTTCGTGATCTATGGGGTCTGAATCGAAAAAGTTTCTAGTCGGCACTTCCGGATTGCGTCATGAGGTCAACCTCATAAGCGGGTTCTCCCTATGGAGATAGGGAGTAACCGCGCTAAAAACTAAAAATTATTTATTTTTTAATGGCCAAACTGTGGGTATCCATTGTCCATTCCGGAAGCAATAAATGTAACTGAATGAAACGATTGGAAATGTTTTTCATTTGAGAGATCTGTTACATTTCATGTTTTCCAATTTTTCATTGATTTATGTTTTACATGATGTATTTGGCACCCAGTTTTGACTAGAAATTTTGAGTGGAAAATTTAAAAATATTTCAGGGTAGTTGAATAATTGTAATCCAGAATTTACACATAATTTGAATTGTTTTCAAATAAAATCTGAAATAAAACTAAAAATTGTGCAAAACATTGCGGGAGGAAAAATGTAAATCCTCAGTTCGGCCGCAACATTTTGTGGACACACAAGGGCACATTCACACGGAATGGAATATTTAACAGCCCCAATTCGCATACTTGGTTTCATTTTAATCCTTATGCCCTGTGAAAATCACACAATCAGTATCAGCTCCAAGTTAACACGTGGTGCAAAATTCAGGACGAATATCTTCTTCAGCCAATCCTGATTCCTGACAGGTTTGATTTAACATATTTTTAATCCTCCACACGATATAAATACGACCGACCTATTGCATTGGAAGATGTTCCGCTAGCACATAGATTCATGGTTCCAGATGGATTGCTGTCCTGCACATAGCAGCAGCGCTGTTAGACAGTGGATGGATCCACTGCCCAAGTTCATAAAGGTCCAATTGAAAATTTAGCAAATTTTCAAATATATTAGTAAATATTTTAGTGCCAACAACATCATGTAAAAGATAAATCAATGAAAATTTGTTGAACACAAAATGTAACATATTTCCCAAATGAAAACCTTTTCCAATCATTTCTTTCAGTTACATTTTATTCCTTGAACTGGACAATGGATACCCACAGTTTGGCCATTAAAAAATGAATATTTTTTGATTTTTTCACACATGGTATTTGAAAGTAACAAAACTACATCCCACATTTTTTGACAAAAGGGAGCCAAGAATTCAATTTATCCCCGAATAAACCTCCACTTTATTTGCATGGATTTAATGCTTACTAAACGTAAAAGTTTTCGTGTAAGTATTAAATCTGTAGTCCGTTAGGGGGCTGAGGAAAAAAATCGCGAAAATACTCTGATTCATTGATAAAAACAGAAGTGCGTTATTAGACGTCCAGAAAGTATCTTTTTATAATGATTTTAGTAAATTAAATTAATGTATTTTTAAAGGAAATTTTGTCTATTTTATGGTAGCATAATTAGAATTTAATTATCTTGAATAATTTTGAGAAATCCTGTCTTATTCATTAAAAAACATGACTGCGTTAAAAAACCAGGAAATTGGACATACCTACTTTTCCTTTCGGAATCGGACCATACTTCAAATGAACTTTTTTGTTGGAAATTATGTCTACAATCACCTCCTAGAGTTTGGCTACTTAGACCTATATATATTTATATGTATATGTATATATCTATATCGTGTCAGATGAAATATGCAATATTCATGTGTCACACATCTTTGTTTATTCTCGAAGTGAAAGTGAGACGACTATTTTTCTTCTTAATATTTCTAGTAGAATGATGGGATGTGTAGAGTCGTAACTATGACGCGTAAGTAGGGACAGTTAAACCATGAAGCTGTAGAACATTCTTTCCTTACACTTTCTCTTCATTGTAGGGAATATTGGTTTTTACATTTTTTTGATTTTTAATAAACCAAGGAGGATTTTTTCCTATAAAAACAGTACTACTGAGCTTTAAAAATACAGCTTTGCCTTTAATCTATTCTGTTTTTCGTGTTTTCACTTCAGTAAGTACATTTTTTTGTAGTAACAAATTCGACATGACAATGAGATATCCAATTCTTTTCTTATCCATTAACTCGGAGAAACATTATTTTTTCTTTATAATTGTAAACGTATTTTAGAGTGGCATGACAACAGAATTCAGCAGACCAGGACCCGGTGGACAATTGTGGCGACATCCTGCGAGAGTTGGAATGAACTTCTTACATTCATTGGTAACATTATTTCAATCAATTTTAATGTCAATCAATTCATTATGAATATTATAACTTATTTTTTCCCCCTCATTTTACCTACGATAGGGCTGGACTGGAGAAAAGGCATTCAGAAGATTGGAAGATCAGCTTGAAGGCAAGGGACCCCAGCAACTGATGATCAGGGATAAACCTCAATCAAGCTATACTACTCCTGAAGTAAGTCAAATCATACATTAATGAATACATTTCACTTTGAAAAAGTCCGACTCGCAGGAACCGCGTCTTCTTAGCGCGGTTCCGTTCATATTGTTAGTGCCATTAGTAAATGATTAGAAGCAGTTATTGGTGGGGTTTGATCCACAACAGTAAACTGACAGTATCATAAGCTGAGTCCCCTGCCGTCTCAACATTCCCTTTAGGAAAACACTATTACCAATAAGTTCCTCATTTTCTTGCCTAATTTTACTGATAAATGATATTTAAACAAAAAAACAAAACAAATACAATTAAAAAGTTAGTTAAGCAAATACAAAACACTTTCGAAGTTTTAAGCACTTATTTCTCCGATTGATATCGCCCCATCGAAAACTGTTTCAGATCATTTTTTATAGAGAATTTGGTGGTAACCTTAATAATTTAATGGTAATCATCCACTTACCACGATTTCCGAACCGTTCTCGAGGTATTTACGAAAATATACGAAGAGCCCAAAACGTTTCATGTCTATAAATAGTATAGAATAGAATACTTCCTGAACTCCAAATGTAATTAAAATTTAAGAATCTTAGTTTAGATGAGTTTCAAAAAAGTAGAAAGATTCTGAGTACGCATGCCGAAAATGAGTTACAAAAATATTTTTTACATTTTTCTCAAAAATTAAAATATAGATGTATGGTTCCTTTTCTTGTTGAAGGCCCTTGATGGAACCTATGCGGAAATATGTTTTTTGTTCTCAACATATTTCTATTCATTATCCAAATCTCACATTTCCACCACTCCTAATAACACTCCATGTTTATCATATCTGTTTATCTACCATAGCCCTCTGGCCATTCCCTTTAAGATTGTATCATTGGTTTTATTATCCTTTGAAAAGAATCTCAAAAACAATACCTATATTGGAATGAAAGGGCCCTGGAGTGGCTGTATTGTACTTTCATATGCACTTATGTTTAAAAAAAAAGTCGCCCATGTTTGCCTCGGTCGAAGAAGTGTGTTCGGTTTCCCTTCTTCGTCTCGAAGTCGAAGAGCCTCGTTTGCCACGCCTGAGATCGGACCCTACGTTATAACACTTGACTTAACAGAATGTCCCACTTGGTGATTGCAATTTTACAATAAAGAAGATTAATAATAAAATAAATAATAATTTTGGCAAAGCCGGATGACACTTACACTGTACTTTCTTAACGCACGGTACGAACAATTTTTTGCAAACAGGATGACTTGTTTAGGCAAGACTTTTGTAAGTTTGAAAAATTGTAACCGGATCCAAAAAATAAATATTCATACTTGTTCTTTGTAAGTCAGGAAAATAGGTGTAATTTTCTTCCTTATCAGCAAGATTATTATCATAACTACTTTCATATTACAACTACAGATGTTTGCTCTCAGGAATTAGTAATCTCGAATTGCTCTCATTCTCCATTAGGTGTTGTGTGAATGCTTATAAGCTTTTTGCTTATAAAAGTCCGTCACGCAGGAGCTGCATAACTAATCACTTTCCTCAGAATTGGGTAGTGTCGAGTGCATTCCTGAATAATTTGCTAAAAATAACCTATATAGATAAATAAAATAAAAACATAAATAGCACCTCTTTCAATTCAATTCAAACATAGTACAAAGTAAATCCTCCCCATCCGATAGACCGATTTCGTTTATTTTTACAACACTTCTTCCTTATTAGATACCTAGGACGCATACGCGTTTCGTTACAATACAGCAGAAATTACGACCGGTATGAGCAAATTAGTAATTTGGGTCCGGAGTAAACCCCCCTCCTAATGAACCGATTTAGTTTATTTTTACAAACAAATTTTCTCTTTAGTTGACCAGAACGAATACCGAGTTTCGTTGAAATATAACAAAAATTACGACCGGTATTGATTTTGTTGGTTAACGAACTCGTTCAATCGTTTGATTGGGGAATACTACATACCAAGTTTCGTGGGGAAGAAACAAAAACTCTGGCCTGTATCGTGTTAATGGACACATATATAACTATATATATATATATATATATATATATATATATATATATATATATATATATATATAAATTTTAACTGGGGTCATTTTCGGTGTCTACTAGGTAGGATCGATAAAGATTCGAAGAAATTTTTCAAAAATTCCGTCATGAGTGCAACCTCAATAGCTACTTTCCTTCGGAGGAAAGTGCTAAAAGCGTGCTACTATTTTGAGAATGTTTAAGATCAGAGGGCATTTTGTGTGTGTTTTTAATTTAGAGATGTATGTGTTTGTCTTTCTTCTTTTACTGTGGTGAGGGGGGGATCTTGGCAGATTTGTGCAGCACCTGAGTAACGGACTATTTCCCAAATACCATTGTTTTAGACATGAACTCTCGGCCATATTTCCCGTCATTATTATTGATACTGTTCAACACTTTTTCATTTCTACGTCAATTATTTTCATCAGCACATTTATTACTTACAGTATGGGCTTAATACATTTCCTTTAGAAGTGTCTATTTCTATAATTGTGACTTTGTGTTACAGGAAGCTCTGACAGGTGGAATAGAACTGGTTCCTTTGATGGCTAGAAGGAGGTCTTTCAAGAAGTCTTCCCATCTTCCTTCTTGTGACGTCACTAATACCGCTGCAATACACGGGTAAGTGGTACCACCAATTTATGCAAATATTTTGTTTATCCTAGAAATTGAGGTATCAAGTATTACTAAATGTTAGTGCACGTTTTTTAGACTTAAATATTTGATGCACTATTTTCGTGAAGTGGGGGAGGATACGCAACGATTTTTTTTCGCAAGTATTTCTCTCACAAAGCAGTGTTGCGGTAGGCGGATTCTGCTGATTGACGAACTTGACCTTTTAAATTATACAAAGTATTTCAGTACCAAATTTAATCAAAATTGTACCTTGAGATACTTCTTGATAGAAATTTATTTGGAATTCATTTAGTATTTTTTACAAATACAAACAAAGAAGTTTAAGAATATTTTCCACATTAATTTATTTTTAAGCTAGTTTAGTATGTTTCATCTTACTGTAATTTTGTTCAACAACATTCGTAATGCTCTTTTAGCAGCGAGCGATACGAACGTTATACAGTTTTACTCAGGTTTCGATTAGCCAATAGCACTAAGCGGTTAAATTAACGGAATTATTCATGATTTTTCAATGACTTAATTGTGTAAGTATTCATATGAGTTTCTATTTTAGGAAAGAAGCTTGGCAGGATTCTACTGGTCCAGTGGATTACCTGCGAGATTTGGACTCTCAAGTGAGTGATAAGCGTGGACAAGCGAGGGTAAGTTACTTAAATAAGAATTCTATTGGTGGCGGTGATTGTTCTTTTCACAATTTTAAGATTTTTTGTATTTCGTGGAATGGATTATTCAATATTTACAGTCTGGAGGATGTATATTAACTCCACATAATAAATATATACAAAATATTGTTTACTTTGGGGATTTTAGTATTGTGATAATGACAAGTATTTAATATATTGATCTTGTTCAACAGAAATTGTGTTTATCACCATTTTAGAAAAAAATGCAATTGCAGAAAGGGAAATGCAGCAATGATGTTAGACCTCACGGCAATAAAGTCTTTTGTAAAACTATGTATATTTATACCGGATTTGCTCTGTTGAATCAATATTCATAGTATTATAGGATCTAGGTGTCGTAAGTGTTAAAATTGGGGGCTGGATTTTATGCGGGCCTCTCGCTGTCTTACTTTTATCTCATAATTCGGGGAATGTCCCTTCTCTTGATTTTAGGCTGAAATAGAGGCAGAAGATTGTTTTTCATACATGTGTCCAATTGTTTAGAAATTCCTAATTTATGATCTGATAGGTAAGTATACAATTTGTTTTGTTTCTATAGATATATTTTTTTTTGTGAAGAAAAATTACACCATCTAATTACTAAAATGCATAGTTACGAAATCTAATTATATAATGTATATTACAATGCTAACTACAATGGCTTACGTTAAAAATAGTTCGCATAATTAGAAAAAAGAGAAGATATAATTTCAAAAACAATTCGGGCGATAACTGAAATAAAATAAATTGTAACAAGAACACATTATTTATTTAAATGTTAACGTCCATTATTATTAATTAAGAATTTTAGGACGGGTTCTCTATAGGGCACCAGCCTTTTCTAGCCAGGATAGGGCTGATGCCTTTTCTTTTCCTAAAGAAAAGCCACCCACCACCCCATAGTGGGACTAGTTCGCTGCGACAGATCGTCCTCTGTGTGACAGAGCTGATACTATACTTTATAATATAAGTTGATCGCCCGCAACTCTAGGTCAGATATCGCTGCTCGCCGCGATACAGATCGCGTCCTGTGTGCCAGAGCCTTAACCACTACAGTAATCTCACACCGCCGCCCTCATTATTGGATTGATTTATTGTTAATAATACTTTGTAGTAAACCATCCATATACTTTATCCTGATCACAAAGAAAAATATTTCATTGAAACGTGAAGTGATGACGAAGGCAGGTTGAGAGAGTGGATTAGAAACACTAATTGTATTCGTGAAGATGTTCCTCTCCTCTAGTTAGCCCTATCTTGCCCAATTAGGAAATCAGGCATGACTATGAGAGCAGGATTCTCGGAGAAATGTCACCCGAGCAGCCATTATAGATAGCCTCAGCTTCTTCCCTCCATAAATATTCAATAGTTGTTTAAAATGTAATAAAAGGAATCCGCTTGGAGTGTGGCGGTTATGAAGAGGTTGTATAAGAGAAAGTTTTATCACTGAAGCTCTGCGGTTTCTACTCAACTTAATAACTTCATCTCTGTTGATAATCAATTTCACTGATAAAAATAGTTAATCTCATATAAGTAAGTCGTTAATTATACTTCTGATAATGTTAGGTTAATTACTGGCGGAAGTATATTAAGGTTGCGAAGGGACTAAGGGTAATTATTTTTTTTATTTATTTTTTTGGTTGGGTTTAAGGCGTCTCAACCTTTAAGATCATTAACCCCAGTAATGGTTTATAGTTTTAACATAATCTTGTTTGAGCTGTAACCATTTTTAAGTCAAGTCAGTAGATAAAAATCAGCTATGTGATGAGAGAAGGGGAAAGTGAGGCCAGAGATGCTACCATCGCGGGGTGGCAAAGAAAGCAGACACCAAAACGCTTCTGTCTATTTCGCCTGGCAACTATTATTTCTTCCTGTACATCAGGTTCGACAGTGAGAAAGTGAACGTGCTTGCTCCGTCCATGCTTTCGTGAATCCGGGGGTCTCATCGATGTTCCAAAAGCCTTCCACTGTCTCTAACCAACAGCACCACCGGATAAAAACAATTATTATTAATTGGTTTTAATATACCAAAAGAATCATTCAAATATGAAGATTATAATGGTAAAGGAGTATTATTCAACTTAATTTGTTGACAAAGAAAGTATTTAAAGGTAACCAAAACTTCAAACGTTATTAGACTGTATATGTCATAATATTAAAAGTCAGAAAAACTGAAATATAAACATTTCGTTATGATATTTCGAAAAACATTTCAACAACCCCTGTTAATAGTACATTTCGGTGAAAAGTGAGATTCACTCGCCACAATGCGCATATACACAGTCGGAAATAACTCGCTTAAACTACTAAAAACAACAAGTAATAAAAACATGCTTCTCACTTTTTTTATGAAAAAAATTGCCGAACAAATTTGAGACAAAGTATTTTTGTACCACATTTCATCAATATTGGACTTTTTGTGGATCATGCATATAATGGGATGAGTCAGAAAAAATGACCGTTCTCTTTGTATTTGAACTTTGAATCGTAATTCCTCTCTTATTTACATTTGGGAGTTAAGAATTGTGATAAGAAGTTCATGTTTGATCCCTTCTGAATCATTTGGTAACCAGCATGCCCTCTATCCGGGCTCAGTACTTCTATAGCTTACGTCTGTTCACAATGACACTACAGTACGGAATTATCATAATTTTGCTTTATTTTTGGAAAAGGAAGTTTTCAGCAACTGAAGCCCCATTTATATATATATATATATATATATATATATATATATATATATATATATATATATATATAAAATTTGAACCACCATCATTTTCCGTCATTTTCGGTCTCTAGGGGTTCTGAAACGCAAAATGTTCTAGTAGGCACTTCCGGATTGTTTCATGAGATCAACCTTATAAGCGGGGTTCCTCCCTACGAAGGGAGGGAGGAACCGCGCTAAAACGGGGGTTGGCAGGGTCTAACTACATTTTTTTACTATTTTCACTCCCTTTGTTATTGTGTTTTACTTGCGATACACCCTGTATACCTATACAGTACATTATTCGATTCTCTTAGTAAAATTGTAAACTCGCATTCTATTTCTTTTGAACGTTATAATCATGGGCAAGGCTATTGTATATTGAGTCCATTTAGAGAGCCGCGGTGCATTATATGTATGTTAGATTAGCAGTATAGGTGGTTCTTTAGAGAGTGACGATATAATGACTGTTATTGTAAGGTTAAGAGACATCCTAAAGGTATTTACTGGAGCCTTAACGTTGAGAAAGTTCTGCTTAAACGATCAGAAAGCCCCTTTGTCGTCTGTTTCTATCTCAAATTCTTCTCTCTTCCACTCCAAAGAAATTTCTCTGCTAGGAATGAATGTTGTATTCCTGTTATTTTTATATTAGTAATACGTTTCCAATGTCATTTTAGAAACAGACTGTAATGTGTTGAAGTAGAAACAAGAATAAAATTTATGCCGCAGACGGAGGAAATTCAACTTCAGGGGTGTCAGAACAAACCGAAAACGCAAATTTAGGAAACTCCTTAGTTTGTAATGAATAGCTTGGATTAATTCTTCTGTTATAAGTTCGACGTTTCTCAGACCATGCTTTAATATACGTGACAGGCAGAATGTCCATGTCAGTGGGTTCGATTCCTATCGAAGAGACTGTAATTTAGTAACGTATTCGTGTAAACGTATGAATTTTCTCTTCGGCAAAGAAGTTATAATAGATTCATAAATTGTTATTAATAATGTAAACTCCCCTTTGAAGCAACAGGTATCCTGGTGAGGAGGCCTTCTCACAACCTGAGTGGACGATTTTGTCATTTTACATTTCATGGAGTAAATAACCCTCGAGTTTCCAGCTGTTTTCACATTATACCGTCGCAGTTCGTGCAACCATTCCACTGTTGTTTCTAGTGTTGATTGGTGACAACTTTCCACAATTTATCTATTTAGTATGGTACGTATTAGTTGACCTTTCCTGTATTAAAACAAGCGATTCGTTTTCAGTTTATCTTTTCATTTTAGCTCGAAAGGTTTTTTAGATTTGGTTTCGAGTGGTCCGGGAACCACCCTGTAAGGCCGTAGGCGTTTATTTGCATCAAAATTCAATAACCATTTTAATAAAATCTTACGGGAAGTCCATAAAGTAAGTGCATATAGTAGAAAACATTCCACTTTGCGCATACTATTTTCTTTAAGCAATTAGTATAGTTAAAGAATAAAATAAAAGTAATGAAATAGTATTTAAAGAACATTTCTGAGTAAGTTTTGAATCTCCACGAAGCAATTATGTATAGAAAAGTCGAGTAATAAAATAAATATGATCAACAAGTAAAGAAAAAAAAGGTAAACTCTTTGTAAATAAATAAACATTGCTATGCCAGAAAAAATATTAATTTAACTATCTCAAAACAAGTCCACGCCGAAACGAACATCACGATGTAGCATTACAAAACCGCAATCAGCCCCAGGATAGGTAATTGTCAGGTTACCTCAGTGTTGGGGAAACCAATAAAACAAACATCTGAAACTATTTCCTAAACAACAAATTATTGATCTTAACAAAAAAAAAAAAAAAAAAAAAAAAAAAAAAATCAAAAAGGCTACAGACAGTTATAATCGAATGCTAAACACAGAAAGTATACTTAATGAACGACAATACACCAAACTCTTGTGTATTTAATGAGAGAAACTACTTGACAAACGCAGTGTACGTGTTAATAGCTTATCAATGGAGTTTATAATCAGCCTAAAGTTGTGATGAAACCTTGGCCTAGAACCCTACTTGTATTACTAACTCCATGGTAGTGAGTTCCTAACACCAGCGTGATTCCAGGCTGAAGGAGCTTTTATTTTCACTCGCAGGTTTTAACCACCTACAGTCATTCTCAATTATATCAAAGACTCTAAGCCAATGAAAACGCACAAAATAAATTTCTTAAGAATGTTTAGCCTATAGCCGAAATGTATAATTCAAATATTTTTATAATTGCTTCATTTTAGCACTTTCCAAAGACATTTATCTCTTAAAGTTTCACTCATGAAAGAATTCCTGAAAAATGTCTTCAAATCTTTATCGATCCTACCTACTAGATACATAAAATGACCCCGGAAAATGTTGTTATATAACAAGCCTATAGCAAATGATCTAACGAGTTCATTAACCAGCAAAATCGGTCCTTCTGGAGGGGGTACTCCGGACCCAACTTACTAATTCACCCATACCAGTCGCAATGTTTGATATATAGCAGGAATACTCGGTATAAGTCATGACTATCATAAGAGAAAGATTTGTTGTAAAAATAAGCTAAATCGGTCCATTATGAGGAGGGGTTTATTCTGGAAACAAATTATTAATTAATTGTTTCTTGCAATAAAACTCGGTAGACAAGATGCCCCACCAATGAGGCACGTGTGTTAGGGAAAAATCAAAATAGGCCCGTTAAAAATTCGATTTTGCTCAGAAAACAATTAAACAAGAGGGAGCTGTTTATTCCAATAAAATATCAAAACTATTCATGTTTATTTTGAATTTATACAGGTTATTTTATTCTACAATTGTGGTTGGTTGGCTGGTGAAGGTTCATCATAGTAAACAGGATGCAAAAACAAGTCAACACACCTCCACTGTTTATTTAAATCTGACACAAGCCTGATTGAAATAAACATTTTTACAGGCCAAAGAATGCTTTAATTTATTATTATTCAGTAATTCAGCGTACACTAACATATTTCTAAGTAATGTGCTTAGTAATGCAGCTAATGCGTAACGACGAACTTTTTAAATAGCATATAGTATATTTTTTAGAAATGAAACGAGAAAGTTTATAAATATATCTGTTTATGTTCCATCCTTTTCAATTTTTTTTTATTTATTATACCATTAAAACAAAAACAAAAAAAAAAAAAAATATTTTATCTATTATACCATCGGTATAATCGGTGCTAATGACCGTAGCAGTAGATGCACCGTATATAAAAAAAAATTATACCATTAAATAAACTTTTATTAATCATGTTTAGGTTAGTGAAACTTATTTATTCTCTACTGAAATTTCATACGGAATGGATTTCCCAAGACACCACTTATGCCATGTTATGCGAATGAGAATTCTATAAAGGAGAAAATGCTGCTTCGACTTATCGAAAACTTGTAAAAATATATGGCGAAAATATCATTAGTGAGCGAAAAGTGTGGCGGTGGTTTGAACTATTTCGAGCGGGAAACCGCAAGCTAGAGGTCGAGCCTCGTACAGGTCGACCAACAGAGCTTGACGACGAATTCCTGCTGGTTACTGTAGAAGAAAATCCTGCTGTAAAGCGGCGGTCACACTAGGCTGTCTAGCAGCCGCTACTAATCAGCCGCTAACTAGCAGCCACTACTAATCAGCCGCTAACTAGCAGCACCAGCTGCCAGCGGATAAACCGCGGTCACACTAGGCTGATTACCAGCCGCTACTAACCAGCCACTAGCTTGTGGATAGCCGCTTATTCAGTTTTGAATTTGTTCAAAATAACTTGTATAAATCAAATAGAAGCATGAATAGTTCTGCTCTTTTACATTTGTAAAGAGCAAATCGATCAAGTTGATTTAATTATTAATTTCTTAATTAATTTCCTTGCAGATTTATGTGTATAAGTGATACTAAACTATTAAATAAATACAAGAAAACTTCTCTTTTTCGCCTTTTGGTCTCAAGCAGGAACGGGATACAGCACCCCTAGCGGTAGACGTGAGAAATAATATCTAATTAGTAATTTCGCTCAAGAGGAACCCCCCTCCTAATAAACGGCTTTAGTATATTTTTACAAAGTAATTTTCTTTTTAGTTTACCACAGCAAATACCGAATTTCGTTGAAATATAACAAAAACTACGGCTGGCATGGGCAAATTAGCGTTTTGGGTCCGGGGTAAACCCCCCTCCCGGTGGTCCGACACACACATAAATATTAACGGGGATCATTTTCGGTGTCTACTAGGTAGGTGGCTTTTCTTTTTTCGAAAGAAAAGCCACCACCCCATAATGGGAATCGAACCCACGACATTTGGCACGGAATGCTCTCGCCATAACACTCATATTATAATATAAATGATATCACTCACTATTATAATATAAATGATATCACTCACTATTATAATATAAATGATAGAATATTTAGAATAGAATATACATGGGCGTATATAAGGGGGGCTGCACCCCCCCCCCCCCCGAAATTTTGATTTGATGGTAAAAATGTGTCATAAATTCTATAAAAATAGATTAAATAAGATCACTAAGCTCATAACAAATATTTTATTTATATTGTAATAGCGTTTAGTGGCCTAAAACTATTAAAAGTTGTAAATTGTTAGTATTCCATACCCCGGAAATGGTCCCAGCCCCCCCCCGAAATGATTCGCTATGCTTGTTTCTGTTAAAAAAAAAAAAAAAAAAAAAAAAAAAAAAAAAAAAAAAAAAAAAAAAAAAAAAAACAACCACTTAAAAAGTTAGGTAAACAGAGACAAATACACGTTGAAAAGAATAAAACTAAAAACTTTGAAGGTTTAAGCAATTATCTCTTCGATAGTCATCGCCCCACCGAACATTACAACAGAATCGTCTTTGTGGATAATTTAGTAACCCTTCGAATAGCCACTACGATTTCCCAACGTTTTCGAGATATTTTAGAAAATATACTGAGATCCGAAAACGTTGTATAACATTAATACAATTTTTTTCTATATACTTCCTACCTCCAAATGATTCCAAAGTATAAATATCTTAGATTAGATGAATGTCGAATACCTGGTACAAGTTTCAAGTGAACCAATCATCGTTTCTGAATACCCAAACAGAGAATTAGTTTGGAAAAGTATTTCTAGCAATTTGTCTCGTAAAAGGTGGCAAAAATCCCTTGAAAATGGTTTCATTCGTTTTCCTACGTTAATGAACCTATACAACAAATACATGCAAGCATATAGACTCGAAAATGTAAGTGTTCCGGTTTATTCACGCACATTTTGCTCCCCAAACCATGTTCCAGTAAACGGATTCAGCTGGTTATTGAACTTGACCTTTCAAATGAGAAGAAAGATTTTTGTACCAAATGTAATCAAAATCGGACCATTTTTGAGCCGACCTTCTTAATAATTCAAGCCCCCCCCCCCCTAAAAGCACTTACGAGTATCTCTTCGATTGACATCGCCCCACCGAACATTACAACAGAATCTTTTTTGTAGAGCATTTAGTAACCTTTCGAATAGCCGCCTTCTATTTACGATTTCCCAACCGTTTTCGAGATATTTTAGAAAATATACTGAGATTCGAAAACTTTGTATCACCATTAATACAATTTTTTCCCCATATAGTACTTCTTACCACCAAACGAAACCAAAGTTTAAATATATTAGATTAGATGAATGTCAAATACTTGGTACAAGTTTCAAGTGAACCAATCATCGTTTCTGAATACCCTAACGGAAAATTAGTTTGGAAAAGTATTTTGAAATTTTTCTCGTAAACGGTTACAGAAATCGCTTTAAAAATGGTTTCTTTCGTCGTACCTGCAAGTATATGGACTTGGAAATGTAAGCGTTCCGATTTTTTCGCGCAAATGTTGCTCCAAAATCCATGTTCCAGTAAACAGATTCAGCTGGTCAATGAACTTGACCTTTCAAATGAGAAGAAAGATTTTTGTACCAAATGTCATCAAAATCGGACCATTTTTCAGCCAATGAGGAACTTCTTAATAATTCAAACCCCCCTAAAAGTACTTAAACATTTGAATATAAAAAAATAAACTTACGGAGTGTTTACATTCTAAACGGATTGTCCGTGCAAAATTTCATATTTTTGTGTCAAGTGGTTCGGGCTATTATTACCTCGGATGGGCCATCACCAGGGCGTAAACTCTATGAGGATCAAAATCACAGTTTATTTCTAGCAATTCAAAGTCTGCCACCATAGTTTAACCTCAATTAAAAATAATAATATTAAATAGATATAGTACGGTAACAGCTGTTCTGTTATCGTCCTTGCAACGCATGCTGCCTAGGCGTGCATGCTCTAACCAACTAAAACTTTAATCCCCTCTAAAAATACTTAAAAATTCGAATATCAAAAAAGCCTTTCTTAGCGAGGGTCTGCGTTCTATAGGGAGTGTCCATGCAAAATTTCAAATTTTTTGTCGAGTGGTTTGGGCTGGGGGATGATAGGTCAATGAGTCAGTCAGTCAGTGAGTGGTATTTGACAAATATCAGGTTATCGCATATGTAATATTACATATGCGATAACCTGATAGATAATATTTTTAAATATTGCAATTTTCTGAGGGTAAAAACATACATTTCAGCTTATCCCATTGATCTTTCATAGATACAGGTGAGATTTCCACCTTGAAAGGACATTTGAATCATGTCATTAAATCTTACTAAAAATGACTCTCACTGAAAATGAGTTTTATGTTAATATATTTGGAAATATAACGTATCTGTTACGTTTATTTTTTCTTAGATTCGCATTAGACTACGAAAGTAATCTTTGTATGTATATATTTAAATTTTCACGGCCAGGCATCTATACAATTACATATAGGGCAGTTGTCGTCTGTATCATTCTCAAATATTCCCTATGGATAGTGACGATCTGATGACCGTCCAATATATGCAGGATCCCTGCGTGCCGAGTGTAGTGAGTGTAGCACGCTATCTATTCGAAGCTAATAGAAACTAGATTGGAGCTCTTAACATCCTCGGAAAATAGCTTCCTTCATTCTATCCTAGAACTAGACCATTGGGTAGGGTTCTTCTTCCATTCTCATTTATTCTAACATTTTCAAAACTACATAAAATTAGATACCAATTTGTTTCGTTAAGTGTATATATTTGTCTACTGATATACACTTAGCTTTAACATTTATTTCGAAAGAATACGAATTTGTGAGTATGTGTGTAAAAATACACTCAATAGTGTAGTCACCAATCATATGTATATAGGGTTACCATTTAAGAATAAATGATTGACCAATTAGGAAAATAGAAACTGAATCCACTGAGTCCAGGCAATGAATGCTCAAAAACAGCTATAGATGGACATGCTTGGAACATAATTTCTGACCATAAATTTGTTTGGGCTAGTTAGACAGTAAAAAGTCATTTGAACCAGTTACCCTTGAAGTAAATCTAGCAAAATCATTTAATTCTATTATATATTGGTTGTTTTCTTTTCAGGCACTTTATTATGTATAAAATAAAGTAAAGAAAAAGAACATAATGAAATTTATTTAGTTAGATAGAGTTTGTAGAAATTAAATTATGAAAGTTGGAGAGACAAGTTGCATGTGGAATATTCCGCGAGCTCCGCTCGCTGACATCCATAAAGATGACTCAGGAAAAGAGGGATAGACCAACCGCGAATATCTCATTGCCTGATATCCATGGATGGAATGGGATCCATTATCCTGGTTGACATGGGTAGGCTCACGATATTCCAACATGGCGTGCATGCCGATCTGCGTTATTTACTATGCTTAGCTTCGGGAATGCTCTGACCCATAAATACCAGGCACTAAGGTGAACCTGGAACATTATGAAGTTTTTAAATTATATTTATGTTTTATCTTCCACGTGTTTTCTTTAGTCACCTACATTTCCGCAAATATGCGCTTATAAGAGGCGATTTACAGTTTTCTCACAAAACGTGCTTTATCAATAGATATTTCATGCTTTAGGACGCCTACTGAAAACCAGCTCGTTCGACATCTTTTCAATCCAGCCATAATTTTATGAACTTTCTCTAGACGTATTATAATATTATGAATGTGATTATCTCAGGATAATATACTGTAGTCGGGGGGAATTATTATCGAGTTGGAGGCTCATCATGAATACGTGAAAAAAAAAAAGTCAACAAGACTAATCCTCCGCAAGAAAACATGTCTCCTGCCAGATTTGGATTTGTCATTTTTCATCCTGTTAATTACGGTTAAATAAATACTTTAATTTTATTCCATTGACGTTTCCTTTACTACTAACTCAGATATTTGGGGCAGGTTACCCTTTTCCAATCAGGAAAGAGGGATTCCTTTACTGTTATCGAAAACAAAAGCCTCTATCCCTAATGGAACCCACATTCCTACCTTTATAGTTTTGAAATAAATATAATTGTAGTAATCGTAAAATAAACGGCAGATTCTAGGGCATGTTCGTGTCCCGCTTTTGGTATGTTGACTCTTTTCGGTCATAAGCTCGCTGAAAAATACGTTCTTCGCCATGAATTTTTAGGAAGGGTGATATTCTTTTGACAGACCTGCGCTTATGGCCTTGTGTTCATATGCTTTGTAAAAAATAATAAAATAATATATTGAAAATTGAATTTTAGCATGAACTATTGAGTCTTCATTCACGAGATCTTCGCGGGAGCTGGAGTAATTTCCGCTTAGGATGCTGTAGTTTCCTCGCTTTTTACGTTTTGTTCGAAAAATCAATTTTTTTTTCTATTCTATGCTTTCCACGCACTAGGATAAGAGGGGAACGCACTAAGATGACGTAGCTTACTATACAGCTCAGCCTAAAAATATAAATCAAAATAGACTTCAAAAGTCTTTGTGTTAATGGTTATGTTAGTAGTTTCAAATGTTAGTAGTTGCATATTAGTTGTTTAGTCGTTTGCCCTTCGTGTTTTTTTCCTAAAAATGTTCCGTAGAAATAATAGGAGTTGGTTTTATTTTAGGCTGAGCGGGAAGAGGACGTGAAGACAGCCCGACAACACTTCGAGACTTGGAACTCCCTTTGGGGCCGGCCGGGTCATGGCGCCCCTCGGGCTGGTGGTGTCAAAGCGAAGGGACACCTCGGACAGCTGCTGTACAGGGAACCTGGTGTACTCTGGCCCGGTGCTTCCGCACAGAAAGTACGGTAGTCTTCGGAACATCATGAGCTTCATCTTCAGCCGTCTTTGTTATCATCTCAACCATCACCATCGTCTCACATGAATCATATCTTTAGTTATGTTTAGTTATGACAGAGCTTGTATTTGTAGTTACACCTTCTTAATATTATTATTCTTATCTAATGCACTGTTGTTAAGGAATTACTCATCAAATATCATGTTACTAAAACATTGTATAAGTGCTAAAACGTATTTATGGAGTTGGTTTATTAATCAAAACTTGCCTCATTTGCCATATAAAATGTTAATTTGTAAGGGATTTCTAGAAACATGTTTTTCTATATGAGTAATGCCTGAATATAACGTAATACTAAATTTCTTGATTCTTTGTATATTTTATTTGTAAATAGGAGAAAATCAAAAGTTAAAATCCATTCTAATATTAAAAGAATATAAAAACGCGCTTAAATTTGATTATAATCTGAATTATCTAAAGTTAATGCTTTACTAAATTCGTCGGTTTTATTAAATTAAAACGCTTTTCTAGATTAATTCTATTTGTACAGTAAGCAATTTTTATGCTGATTTTAAAACTGAAGTTTTCGAAGAGATTATCGTTCGCCAAACTAATTCACTGTCTCTAAACAACCATAAATAAAAAAAGTCCGACTCGCAGGAACTGCAGCATCTTAGCGCGGTTCCGTTCATGTCCCTAGTGCCATTTGATAAGCTTAGAAAAAAAATAAACTTATTTTTTTTATATATCTTGTGAAAATTGTCAAAATCCTCTCGAACATCTCGAATAAAAGTGATATTAAGGCGTCAGGGACACCGACAGTAGCTAACTTTTACACAGAAGCGGAAATTACAGAATCTGGCTCTCATTCTAAAGCAAAGCTCTATAAATCAAAACAAAATATGCCTAATAAAGCCTTTCTAGAGGATACAGAAGCATGGGCGTATATGAGGGGGGGGGGCTGAGGGGACTGCAGCCCCTCCCGAAATTTTGAATTGATGATAAAAACTTCTCGTAAAACCCTTAAAAATAAATTAAATAAGATCACTTAGTTCATAAAACATATTTTATCTTACGTGTAATAGCGTTTTAGTTGCCTAAAACTATTCCAAGCTCTAAATATTTAGTATTCCATACCCTGGAAATGGTCTCAGCCCCCCCCCCCCGAAATTGTTTTTATATACGCCCATGTACAGAAGGATCAAGAAGAAGTACACAAGATTGAGTAGAATACCCAGCCTAATATAGCCTATATAGAATAATATGTTGAATAAAACCTATCTAGTAAATACACAAGGACAAATAAAAGTCTTGACGAATAACAAATCAAGAAAAAAAACTTTATTTAACAAAATAAAACAAAGTTTAGTTGCCCAACTACAATAGAATAATATACCTAATTAAGTCTATGGAGTAGACACAAATGGACCAAAAACAAGTCTTGTGGAATATTGTTTTTTTTTTCTAATTAAATACTTTTTATCAATATTTAGTATATAACCTTTGTTGAAAACTATTGATTGCTAATTGATGAATCGGTTTACAACTAAGTAGTCTTTATCAATATTTAGTATATAACCTTATGTTTGGATCTGAGTTTTTGGGGTGCTCTCCGCCTAGGCTTTGTATTTGTGTCGGCAGATACCTGGGGTATATTTACAGCTCTTGAGGATTAACTCTTAGCAGGTAAATTTCCTGCGGCCCCCTGGTTTCTACGGGCATTGAACTTTAGGAGGATTGGATTTAGGACTTAATATACGTATGTAGACTAAATCATAGCAAGAAGTAATCCTCCGTCGTCGGTTCTTAATTATGTAGACTCGCTAATGTTATCCAATCTTAGATCATCGTATTTAAAATCCACAGCAAAAACACGACATTTCATCAGAATCCCCTGCTGAATAAAACTTATATAGAATAATATGCAAAATAAAGCCTATCTAGTGGATAAAAATAGAGGAAAAATGCCGTTCGTGGTGGTAGAAAATCTTAAACGTATTTCGCTCAGAAATCTCCGAAATATTGTCACTAATTTTACGTGTCCTGTTTTATAGCCAAATAGATTAATATTCTATAATCAATAAGAAAAACCTACTAACAATAAAAAACTATGGGTAACAGATGAAAATAGGGAATACCAAGAATAATTCTAAAGAACGAAATCAACACCAGTACTGTCACATCTAGATATTCATACGGCATCTTCGAATTCTAACAAACAAAATATTGATTCTAATTATACGTATCCTGTTTCATTGACAAATACATTTGACTACTATAAGCAATTAAAAACACTAGGGAATAAGCCAAAGAACTCGGAGTAGGAGCCTCGACAGTTTCAAGACATTTGAAGGAAATCGACAAATCCAAAACTGACATTTCATACGGTATTTCTCCGATTGACATCGCCTAATCAAAACTTTCATTAGAACCTTTTTTGTAGAGCATTTAGTAAGCTTTCTAATGGTATTCTTCCGTTTCCCAAATTCTCAACCTTTTTCGAGATATTAAGGAAAGTATACAAAGTTACCAAAACTTTTTTATGCCTGTTAATAAAATATTTTATTCTAACCCTTCTTTAACTCCAAACGCAACCAAAATTCCAACATATTAGTTTTAATGAAAGTAGAAGATGCAGTAAATGTTTCAACTGAATTCCTTGATTCTAAGTACCCAAACCAAAAACGGCATTCAAAAATTATTTTTTCAGTTTTCTCGAAAACGGTTAAAGCTATCGCCTTGAAAATGGTTCCATTCGTTTTCCTAGCCCAAGAAGCCTATAAAAAGAGTACTTACAAGCTTATGAACTCAAAAACGTAAGCGTTACGATTTTTTTTGCGCGAATTTCGCCCCAAACGCCATCTTCCAGTGGGCGGATTTTGCTGGTTAACGAACTTGACCTTTCAAATTGGACGCCAGATTTTTGCACCAAATTTCATCAAAATCGGACCATCAGGGAAGCCAGAAATGAGCGAACAGACAAATATATATATATATATATATATATATATATATATATAAATAAATATATACATATATATATATATATATATATATATATATATATATATATATATATATATATATATATATATATACATATACAAATTTGAACCACCGTTATTTTCGGTCTCTAGGGGTTCTGAAACGCGAAATTTTCTTGTCGGCACTTCCGGATTGTTTCATTGTATCAACCTTATAAGCGGGGTTCCTCCCTATGGGGGAGGGAGGAACCGCGCTAATAAAAAGCAATAAAAAACCAAGGGAAAGAGACAAAAATTACAAAAAGAACGACAAAAACCCGTTCATAAGAACAAAACAGACGTATTTGAAGTTTTAAGCATTTATTTCTCCGATTGACATAACCTAATCAAAAATAGTTTTAGAATCATTTTTGTAGAGAATTTAGTAAGCTTTCAAATAGTTTCAATCCACTTACCACGATTTCCCAACCGTGTTCGAGATATTAATGAAAGTATACGAAGTTTCCAAAACTTTTCATATCTGTTCATAAAATATTTTATTCTAACCCTTCCTTAACTCCAAACGTAACATAACTTTCAACATATTAGTTTTAATGAAAGTAGAACATGCAGATAATGTTTCAACTGAATCCCGTTATTCTAAGTACCCAAACCAAAAACGGTATTCAAAAACTATTTTTCCAATTTTCTCGACAACGGTTAAAGCTGTCGCCTTGAAAATGGTTTCATTCGTTTTTCTAGCCCAAGAAGCCTATAAAACGAGTACTTACAAGCTTATGAACTCAAAAACGTAAGCGTTACGATTTTTTCTGCCCGAATTTCGCCCCAAACGCCATCTTTCAGTGGGCGGATTTTGCTGGTTAACGAACTTGACCTTTCAAATTGGACGACAGATTTTTGTACCAAATTTCATCAAAATCGGACCATTCGTCTTCTATTTAGAGAGCGAACAGACAAATATATATATATATATATATATATATATATATATATATATATATATATATATATATAAATAAATATATACATATATATATATATACAAATTTGAACCACCGTTATTTTCGGTTTCTAGGGGTTCTGAAACGCAAAATTTTCTAGTCGGCACTTCCGGATTGTTTCATTGTATCAACCTTATAAGCGGGGTTTCTCCCTATGGGGGAGGGAGGAACCGCGCTAAAAAAGATGATTAACCAAGGCTTTGAATACTTTTAGGAGTACTTAATATTTCCTAAAGTCTTGCAAATAGTTTTTCTTTCTATATTAATAAAAATAACTTTACTTAAAACTGTGCTGAACAAAAGCGCATTTTTTATAATGTTTGTGACATTTGATATGTATTTCCTGGTGTTTTAATACATTAAAAACCAAATGGGTAAATCTGAATGTGTTAAATTCATGAATAAAAATATTTTTAAAAAAATAAGAAATAAATGCAGGATTAGCCAACTAAGCCTTGGTGTTGACGCGGGAGTGTTACTTATGAGAATGGTGCTTATGAAGGAATTCGGGCTACCAATTAGCTAGGACTGTAACAGGGGAGTAGCATGAACGGGTGAAGGATTAAACGAAATTAATTTAATTAATTAAAAGGGTACAATTTGATCAAATATATAAAAAAGGACACTGAATTTTTTGCGAAGGATTCGAGCAAGATATTGTTGAATTTGGGCAGATATTGTAGAATTTTGCCCTTCTCCGGCCTTCAACTATTTACTATTGTTTTGGTTGGGCGATGTTAACGAACAGTAGTCTGTTTGTGGTGAGAGTTTTTATTGTCATAGTTACCCCGAAAATGTTTAGCTGTATTTTTTATGGTTTTATTCGCCTTGGGGATGTTATCTTGGTATTTTATTAATTGTATGTCCGGTGATTAGATAAACATTTTATTGTTTAATTTTCACTAATTATGACTGTTAATTATCATTCGCTTGAGGTGGGAAACACCCCGTTCTCATGAAGAAATACAAAGAAATCGCACGCGAGTTGAAATCAAGGAGCAACAGATTCTGAGGTCCTTTCGAAATCATGAAATGAGTTCATTCGAGTATACTTTTGTGAAATGTCTCCTGTAAAAGTTGTTACAAGAACTCTTTACAAAACCTCTGTCGATTTTAATCAAACCATTTTATACTTCTAATTATTGACCGAAGGTCACCAAAAGGACGAAAATCATCTAAGAAGGAAATATTCTTATATTATATACATTTCCTCCCTCCCTCTAAAGCAACCCCCCCCCCGTTTTTTGGTGAAATTCGCGCTACGGAATCATTCCGCTTACTTTTTTGCAAAAATAGGCTTCCAGGTACAAGTTTTCTAAGTAATTGGACGTGGGGAATTTAATGCAACCATTTTGTAAGGTCTTATAGATAGGGAAATCAAGGAGAGTAGGAATGTCTTTCCCAAGAAATTAGGAATGTCCCAAAGGGATTTTTGGGTATATTGGGTATGCGTATCTCGAAACCGGTGAGGAAATCGTTATTTTTCCTACAAGAACGATACTTATGCCTTTTCGATAGAGCGACCTCATTTGGAAAATTTGGTACTTAAAGTTAGAAAGTGTCGGTTTCTTTTTTTTTGAACATTTTTTTCTTTCTGTTTCTCTCAGTCTTGATTGCTTTTTCGCTCACTTTATCTGTTGTGGTGCCTAAGATCTTGCTTCGCTGTGAGATTTAATTTTATATTTTTCAAGAAAGATCGCTAAGGTTACGCCTGGTTAGTCAGTGTTGCCGGTGCCAAAATAATTTAATAATTAATATTTCAATTTCTGTTCCCGCGACTTTGAGGTAACCCGAAAATTACCTAGCCCGGTTTATGTTTTGTTTCCAGTAGTGCGACAACGTGGTGCCTATTTCAGTGTGGACTTGTTTATAGACTTTCATTAAATTATTATTTTATTTCTTGCGGTGGACTGTGTATTAATTTATTTATTTATTTTCAAGAAGCTCATTAATTATTATTTTTCCTTTACGAAGTGATTTATTTTTTATTATATAGACGTTTATTTTATTTTTACCTGAAACTCCTTCAAACTACCAATAACTGCATCCATTGCTTTACTAATGTCACTAGGGATAAGAACGGAAACGCGCCAAGATGACGCAGTTCCTGCGAGTCGTACCTACTTTTTTTCCTTGTTTTCCTTTACTCCGACTGGTTTAATAGAGCATCGAACAGGAACACAATTAAATCGCCTTATGACTCTACAAAACAAAATTTATCGCAAGTAATTTCTGGACATACAAGCTTTATGAAGAAATGACTTTTGAATATTTTCGATTTCTTTTATGAAGTTTGAGTTTGCTGATGTGCGACTAGCCGAAACTAATGAATGTGTTTACAAATATATAGGAAAGAATAATTCTTCTTTTTTAATATTATAGATTTACTTTTCTTTATTAATTATATTCTTCGGAAATTCAGAATATAGCTGATACATTTGAGTTAGATTCTCAGGATTATAATTTTGTTTCACGTGGGACATTGGTTTTGTGGTGGGAAGTCATTGAACTGGATTCTTGTAATTGTTTTGATATTACTTCCTGGATTCTAGGCAATAATTTTAGAAAGTTTACTATCACAAAGGAATGTTGTCATATAAGGAATTTTGTTTTTAGTATGACACCGTGGTTAGTTTGATTCCCAGTTGTGTAATCAGTATGTTTAATGTCATTTCACAAACATAATAAGCATCAGACATCCGTTTTATTTTGTGAAAAATAACCATCATACAAACTATAAATAAGGCGAATACTCGACATAGAATAGGCTACACCTCTTCTTTGATAAGAATTGTCACTACCAACGGGCATAGCCACGATGAATGTTTTCTTAGATCACCGAAGTAAAGCAACGTAGGGTGTGGTTAATACTTGGATGGGTGTCCGAGAGACTGTAAGAGAAGGTGTACAACCTAACTTACAACTATTTTTCCATCCTACGAGATCCGAAAGTTTTAACGGTGACAATATTTGAACATTTTTTTGTTGAAAACTATAAATTTTGGAACGTTATTTATATAATTTTAAAATATAATAGCACCTAACACTCCGTGCCAAGGGTCTTGGGTTCGATTCCCATTAGAGGTGGTGACTTTTCTTTGGAAAAAAAAGCACGAGCCCTATCCTGGCTAGTAAAGGGTGGACCTATAGATAACCCGTCCTAAAATTCTGAGTTAATTATAATGGACGTTAAAATTTAAAAAATAAATATAATAATACGTCAAACGCTTTTTTCAGTGGGAAGAATTATATTGTTAATTAGTTTAGGAAAAAGGGAGACCAATTTCTCATTTAATCCATTTTATTTATGTTAAGGCTTCCATTGAATAAAGAAATAGGTTATTTTAGTTTATTAAGTATAGTTTTTGTTCGTAAAACGGTAGCATATAGTTCGGTGGTCGTATAGTTCGGATACCACACTTTTTTATATTCAATTGAATTTCAGACCACCAGGCACCAGGATATTTGAGTTTCTTTATGATTAGTTCTTCTTTCTTTTGACAGCATCTTTTATTGTCAAAATGTCGTGTTGCTTGATAGCATTACAGGGTTTTATTGTGATATATTTATGCTCACGCTTTCGTCTTCATTATGCGTATTGGCTAAGCTCTCGTACTCTCAATAGTCACTGCATTATTCAAATATGTCAACTCGAACAGACGGTGTGTATTTTGACCGCAGTTATCTACCGAGCGGAAATAATACTCTGGTCATCACAATAGGACCTACTTGGAAGAGTTCAACAATACACCTCGTGGTGTGCACTGTCACGAGCCTCTATTATGGTGCAAATGTCAAACCTCTCAGCACCTGGAGTGTGGAGGCTACGAGTGATGATTATGTAATCCACTAAGAAGGCGTATTCCTGGGTGAACCTATCCCATACATGTGGAATATGAAATAAACTTTTCCAAATTGATATATGCTCGGCGAAATGTCGAGGCACGCCTTGTATTTGACCTCAGCGACCTTCCCTTCGAGCATCATCGCTAGAGAAACTACTCTTGTCTTTTCGTGTTATCGAAGAGTTCCCAAGGTTGAAGGCACTTTCTGGACCTCAATCAATTTGTCAAAGGTTAAATAATTTTATGCAAATTAGAAGCACAGAAATGTCATTAGAAAGACCCTTCTCTAATAACTCCGGTATTATTTCTGTCTGTTTCTGGCAGGTTCCTCGACATATTACGAAATCTTCTCGCATTCTATACCCGATGGAGATGATTCCATTATTTTAACTAAGAGCGGTTTTTGAGTAAGAGTTTCTTATGTGATTTTAGTATCTGTTATAACAAGAGCATCTGTCTCTTAGTCGGTACTCTAAAGTCTAATTGCTTCTGTAGTTCCTGTAAATATTGAAGACAAAAACCAAAATTGGAGCATATTTGATTGGAATGTCTGCTGAGTGTACCTGTTTGTCTTTTTTCGTTCAGTGATAAACTTGACATTTATTATTTCCACATCGAAGAAACCCTACGATGTGGGAGTTCATTGATTAATTCTGCACATCACATGCATTTATAAACATTTTATGTGCAACTGTTACAGATTTAATATATATATATATATATATATATATATATATATATATATCTACTATATATTTGTCAAATACCACTCACTCACTCATCTATCAACGCCCAGCCCGTTGAATTCATTACTTTTTACATCTTACAGCCTTTTCCGGGACATTGATTAAACTGGGCGGGACACCGAAACAATTGCAAAATACCGGGACAGTCCCGGTCAAACCGTGATGTATGGCATATCCTTAGGTTTTCCAGGCGAGGTAATAATATCCGGAACCCTTGCACAGCCTCCTCGCCTATAACCTTGGTAATACTCGTAAATATATTGGGTGTTACCATATGACTTCTTGGAAACATAAACTTTTAAATTTTAACGCCCATTGAATAAAATATAGTATGATGGGAACCGTACTGTAATAAACTGCACAGAATTGTATAGTAACGTAATTTTAATGAAACATTATTTAACGCAATAAAATAACTACTTATCTGCCGTGACGAAGCACGGGTATTCAGCTAGTCTACTATATATTTGTCAAATACCACTCACTCACTGACTCACTCACTGACCTATCATCGCCCAGCCCAAACCGCTCGACACAAAATTTTGAAATTTTGCATGGACACTCCCCACATAACGTAGGCACTCACTAAGAAAGGATTTGTTGATATTCGAATTTTTAAGTATTTTTAGAGGGGTTTAAAGTTTGAGTTGGTTAGAACATGCAAGCCTAGGCAGCAAGCGTTGCTAGGACGATAAAGAACAGCTGTTACCGTACATTATCTATTTCATAGTATTATTTTTAATTGAGGTTAATTTCCACCATGATGGCAGTCCTTGAATTACTAGAAAAAAAATGTGATTTTGTCCCTCATAGAGTTTACGCCCTGGTAATGGCCCATCCGAGGTAATAATATCCCGAACCACTTTACACAAAAATTTGAAATTTTGCACGGACAATACGTTTAGAATGTAAACACTCGCTAAGAAAGGTTTTTTTGATATTCAAACGTTTAAGTACTTTTAGGGGGGGTTATATATATATATATATATATATAAGAATACACGATTAAACAAAAAGAAAAAAAACTTAAGGCTTTATGGGCCAATGTGTTCTGTGGTTTTAATCTGTAGTCTTATTCTCTATCAACAGACATATATTACATGCGTATACGTTTGTTGTTTCGGCCTCCCTGACCGTCTCTAGGCCAACCGAGCGTTTAATTAATATATTAATGGGTACCTTGGTGCTTATGACCCTAGCAGTCAAAGCAGCAAATGGGGAAATCAGGCGGCCGGAACATAGTACTGAACACACTATCTCCCTAGTGTGCCATGTGGTCATGAATCAGATACCTCTTTAGTATCTGCCCCTCAGGGCCCTCGTGGACTGTTACGGGAATGATTTTTTTTTCTGATACGTTTCCCCCCCCCTATTTTCCGCGTTGGAGTAACCCTCCATCGTGGGAGTTTATTTAAAGTACGAGTGCCATCCTTTCTACGTTTGTTCCTTTCTGATACGTTTGTTCAAGGTAATAATCGCAGAGGGATGTAATTGATTCCGTCAGTTTAAATCTGTGTAAGTACGAGTTGAGTCAGTGGAAATGTTAAATCTGTTCTTTTCATGACATATTTGATGTGCGTTTCTAATATTTTTTTATTTGTATTGTAAACTATGACATGAAAAAGAAGTCCTCAAAGACCCACGCTGCTACACAAGCTGCTTACCCTCATAAAATTAAAAGCTATACGTCATGCTAGTACGTATTAATCAAAACAATATGCCTACAATAAGTAAGGAATGATAAAATTTATATTTCAAATGTGTGATTTATAGTTGTTACGAAGTGATGAATATAGATGTTCCTGTATGTAAATAATGTGTTCCATACACAAAATGGATGGTTGTTTTGGCAATACACCAAAACAACCATCCATAGACAAACATCATTCACATTCACTGGATAAATTCTTCTTCACCAAGTGAACATTTTTTCCTGAACGAATGTGGCTTGGAAAGAACGTTAACTTTAAACTGCCAACTTCGTGTTTTCTCTTCTATTTAGAAAGCCTTTTTCAACTGTGTAAAATATACTCATTGCGGCAAGCCACAAAGCCACTTCCCCTGTCCATCTCTTTGTTCTTCCCCTGGGAAGCGATTATTATCATCATTTTATTTTAAAAGATGATTGAAACTAAGATGATTCATTTTAGATGGGAATGATTTAAAATATTATAGAGAATACTTTAAATATTCATTGATAAATTAATAATTTGCGTTCAAATTAATATAAATCTATGATTCTAGATCAACCTATGAATAGAAGGGGGGGGGGGGGGTTATTACCGAACACTATTATGCATACACAACCAGAGCTCGCGTGTCCACTATGTAGACATGACAAACGATTTTCTAGGAGGGTGTACCTTCTCTAAGCATCCCTCTTCTTCATCGATCATTCTATGCATAGGGGAAAAAGACACGAGTCCCTCAAAATAGGCCATCACTATGCCTGCTTTATGGTGCGTCGGGAAAATAGAGTCATTCAATCTTCTCTTATTCCTCCTCATAGTAACCCTTTCCAGACGGATTTTGTTCTGTATGTCTCTGGCTTCGAATACAACATACACATCTTATAATATGTTTTTATTTAATTTAAATTTCCTATAAAAAATTTTACATTCAAGTATTTTTAAGTGTTTATAATGGAACATTTATGGATTCCTATTCCAAAATTTGTAAAATAAAAAATGGGAAAAAATAGTAGTACATGTAATAGAAATAAAAAATCTTATTTAACAACAAGTCTTTAATCTATTATCGAATATTAAGGAAAAAAAGTCCCGCAACAGGCCACAAGAGCCCAGAGGAGCAGTTACCATAGAGGAGTCTGATTCTTGACCATACGGCACACTAGCGACATAATGCGGTCAGTACTATGCTCCAGCCACCTGATTTTCCCCTTTGCAGGTACTCATCAATAATTTAGGGCTGGGGGGACGATCTGGGACCCCGAATTCAAACCTCAAATGGGTACACTAGAAGATGAAATCTTCAGTGCTGAAAATATCTTCATTATACCATTCTGGTCCCCTTAGCTATCAGAGTCGGATACCTTAGATGTCTATTATTCGTTGGCCAATATTTAGAAATTTAGGAGTAATACTAGCTACACTCTTAACTTTATCAAATAGTTTGTTTGCTTAGGGCGATCACAGTTTTTTCTTTACACTGATGCTCATGATGTTGTTTGAAGGATTTTAAAAATTATTTTTTCCTGTATGGTGAAACAGGTAATAATTACACCTGCTTTATACCTCCTCCTATCTTCCGTTTTGAAATCGTTCCTTTCATGTGGTCTATGAGGACTCTTCTATCCATTCAAATAGAGTCGAAACAGAATAAGCTGAGAAACTTTTTATTATTTATTTAGATGTCACAGAAATCCAATATTAGTTCAGAAAAATTATTTACAGCCTATCATTTTCACTTTCTGAAACAAATTGCTTGATTAAAGTTTTAGATTACTAAAATGTAAATTTTTTTTTTTTTTTTTTTTTTTGTTAGTTACAAGAATATATTTAACTATAGAGTTATTCTCAATAAACTGTCGAAATATTTCATAATAATAGTAGATATTTATATTTTTAAGGAAGGTAAAACTATCTAATAAGCAAACTTTATTGCTTTATTACACCTAATTTAATCCAAGATTAAATGATGGTGTTTATTCCGAGTATGAGTGTATTCTATTATTGAATTTCTTGCGATTTTATTATGTGAAGTTCTTAGCAAGAGATTCACAAGAGTTAAGCATAGTCTGTTTGTCTATTTAATGTTTGTGAGAGTATTTTTGGAAACTTATACTCATCTATTTAAATGTACAGATGTTAAATAAACGTTTTATAAAAAAAAAAAAAAAAAAAAAAAAAAAAAAAAAAATACTCATCTATTTAGGCGATATTCCTAACTAATCTAGGCATAGAGAGGTGCAATTATTACTGTTAGACGTTTTATTAAATTCCACTATTACTGAAACATTGTTCAAGATAGTTATAAGAAAATGTTAAATTTAGTTAAAACTGATTTTCTTTTGTTAAATTAAGTTATAAATCACCGACTGTTTTTTTTAGATTTATTAAATACGGAAGTTTTGTCATAATCAGTTTTAGGCGATTTGTTGTCGAATTCCGTAATAACCAAATTTTTCATTCTATAAGGATTCATTAAAACATTCTTTGTTCGTTTTTTTTTTTCTATTTTCTCCTATAGGAGAGCAACCCTTTGTTTTTGTTTTTTTGTAGAATCGAACAATATGTGACAATAAATTTTTCAAAAAGAATTTATTTGTTTTTTAATTTCTTAAGAAGTCAAAATGTACATAAAGTATTGTGAAATTTTACCTTTAGGAAGACAAAAAAAAAAAAATATGGAAGTTGATATAGTACACTCTCAAAATCAAATTATTTTCTTTAATCTCAATTCTTTTTCCTCCGAAAGAGCGTTCCTTATATACATATTCTATTAACAATAATTTAGTTTAGTTTTTTTTAACATTTTCTTAAATTGTAATTATTTCATTATTTAATTGATGACAAAATTCTGCCTTTTGATCAAGACGTTTCTATGGATGTAGTACAAATATTCGACGGGATTCATCATCAATTGATCAAGTACTGTCACGTATCAGATTCAACTACAACCGCTGAATTGAGGAGCAGAATTACATAAATTGAGGAGTCCCGGCAAATAAAAAAAGTCCGTCTCGCAGGAACTGCATCATCTTAGCGCGGTTCCGTTCATATCCCTAGTCTAATTTGGAAAGATTAAAATAGAAGCAGTTATTATTTTGGTTCCACCAGTCTTTTTTTTTAAATTAATTATTATAATGGCGTGTCAACCCTTAAGGCCACTAACGCCATTCCTGTGTGTAGTAAAGTCTTGAAAGGTCATGATTTACAATCTTACCTGGAAGGGTCGGCTTACACGAGAAACGGACCAGCTAGTGACAAGGTCTTGGAATCCTGGAAATCTATATTTCTAACAATAAATTGGTACGAAGACAGGTATAGTTGGGATTCGGCTAGGAGAAAAACGTCAGACTTTCAAAAAGAAATCTGTATTTGGACGTTTCGACTGCACAATGGCAGCCTTCTTCAGCTAAAAAATATATACAACTTATAAGTAAAGAAAATATATATGTCCAACTAGTAAGTAAAAGACAGGCAGAAATGAGCGGAGTATATATATCAATACAATAAATTTTAACCAATCTTATTTTTAAAACAATGAAAATACGGAGTTGGAAAGTAAACAGCATGTAGAAAGTGTTAGTAAAACAGTACAAAAAAAATTAAACAGTAAAAACAACGAACATTTTTTATGTAGTGAAAAAGAAAATCTATTTTATAAGTGAATACAATTTATAACAATTAATATATAGATACATACCACTGGAGAATGCCTAGGGGGGAGGGAGGAAGACCTCGAGGACAACTTAGGTAACTATGGTTGGAAGTATGAGGAACAGCAACTACACAGGGGGTCTTTATAGTTATGAAAGATGAGGGTGGGGATGAGGCGGTAAGTCGGTGAAGATGAAAGAGGTACAATTGCTGGGTTGTAAAAGCGGGTTGTAAAAAGGTGTTAAGAGTGTTGGGGCAAACAAGTAGAAAAATTGTCTGGAGCCTGGGAACAAAGATAAAAAAGGAGGTCAGGACAATTTATGGAAGACGGAGGAGTAAGCAGGGGATATGTTTTGTTTGTCGGTCATGTAATTAATGTTATTGGGGTTTAAGTTAATGTGGACGCATTCGGAAATCTGTCGTTTTTTGGTGTTTCGTTCAGTGGAAAGTATTTTAGTGTCGTCAAAGTTTAAAGTGTGTTTTTTAGTTATGGCGTGTTTTGCGAGGGCGGATTTGTGGATTTCTTTGTTTTTTATTGTCCGTTTGTGTTGTGTTATGCGGGAGTGAATATAATTTTTGGTTTCACCTATGTATACTGCATTACAGGAGGGGGTTTGGCAGGGTATTTGGTAAACACAGTGGGTGGCGCAGTCATAGGGAAGGGGACTGCCTTAATTTTGTTTGAAGTAACAATAGTTCCTTCATCAATAAAAATAATTACTTTCTTAAACATAAAAATACCAACTTAACATTCCACTTATTGCTCTAGACTTAATTTTATTATTTAAATTTTAACGTACATTTATTTTTAACTACGAATTTTCGGACGGGTTATCTATAGGTTACCACCCTTTTCTAGCCAGGATAGGGCTGATGCCTTTTCTTTTTTCCAAAGATAAGCCACCACCTCTAGTGGGAATCGAACCCACGACCCTTGGCCCGGAGTGTTAAGTGCTATTATATTTTAAAATTATATAAATAACGTCCTCCTAATTTTATTAGGATGTGTAATTTTATTGCACATCAGGGCTTCTCAATTCAGTTTAATCTTATCAATGAATGCAATTATCAATAAAGAATTTACAAAAGTGCTACACCTTGTTAGAAGTGCTGACTAAGGCTAATTGCCTTGCTGATCACATGTTGCCTGACCACTACGAGTTCATTGGCCGAAGTCCAAGATGCAGTGCTTTACTTTCTTCGAAAGGCCTAGGAAGTAGATTGGAATGTACAGGAAATGGAAGCTAT
This sequence comes from Gonocerus acuteangulatus, assembly GCA_946811695.1. Classification (NCBI taxonomy): domain Eukaryota; kingdom Metazoa; phylum Arthropoda; class Insecta; order Hemiptera; family Coreidae; genus Gonocerus; species Gonocerus acuteangulatus. Next base: position 52,347,413 of record OX328124.1, on the reverse strand, counting down.
CCAGACGCCTGGGGGAAAAGACTGCTTTTTCCAGGGACTGTTTCTGTTACAAAACAGGTCATTAACGCCAGTTAAGTCTTACAGTTTCAAGAAAATCATGTCTGCTGTAATTGTCCGAGCTATTCGTATTTTTAAGTCAGTCTGTAGATAAAAATTACCAATTTGTTAAGGGAAGAGGAGAGTGAGGAGCACAGAGAGACAAACAACGCGGCAGACACCAGAACGATCCTGTCTATTTTGCCTGGAAACTCATCATTTCTTCCTGTACATCAGGTTCGACAGTGAGAAAGTTGTTTATTTCTTTGTTTTGTTTTTTTAAATGAAAAAACAATACTCGAAAATGAGAAAAACACTCTGCACGATATTTTTATTGACCCTAGGATGGCCAAAGTGTTTTCTGTGTCACCCTTTCTCAAGGGGGGCTCTTGGAGTCCACAACTTCTTTAGTGATTTACTCTTAAGCGCCTCATTTAAAAATAAGCTTTTATCTTTTTGTGTTTAATATGGACCAAAAGAGACTGTTTTAAAAAGTACATAATCATTTTGATCAGTAATGTTTTCAAAAATACTTTGTTGAAATTCTCAGATTTCAACCAAAATGTAATTGTAAATTGTTTACTACTTATTTCACAGTTTTTCTGTAGGTTTTATATTGGTTTATAAAATCCTTTAAATAATTAATAAATTCCTTTTTTTGGAAAAATGTAAGTTTAAATTGAAAGGTAACTGAAATTAAAGGTTACTAGAAGACTACATGCTTTTCAAGGAAGAGCTCTTGTGCCCCGCGAGCCAAAAAATAATTTTTTTGTATGGAAAAAAAATTTAAAAATGTTTATTGCCACATCAGTATGAGTGAATGTATTTCTGACAATTAGATTTTTCTAAATTTTATGGACAGAGATATGGATAATAGAAAGAAAAGGGTGGCTCTCCATCTTGGGCATTCTAGGGTTAATCTTTTATTCATGTTTAAAAACGTCCGTCACACAGGAGCTGCATATCGAAACATAGTTTTCAGTTAGGTCGTTAGTTTACTCACCAATCCTGAAATACGTGCTTAAAATAACATATTTAAATTCTAAATAAACACAAATAGTTTTACTCTTTTATATTAGTTATCAAGAGCTGACTCAATTATTAATTTTTTATTTAATTTTGTTCTGGAATAAACCCCAACATTTAATGGATCAATATTCCATTTTAACTAATTTTACTAATGTTGTAAAAATCCACCACACTTCCTATATTTCTTTGGTATATATAGATTTATCTAAAAGTTTTATTTGGAAAAACATAAATTTAATGTTCAAAGATTGATGGAGAAATGCCAATTTCTTGAAATCACATAATAAACCTGTTCCACTACCTGGGATCACAGGAAGGATTAATTGGCTCAAAGCGAAATTCAGAGCTCTATCCTAAATAAGAATATTTTTAATGGCGTCAGTCCTAAAAACTAGTCCGATTCGCAGGAACTGCGACATCTTAGCGCGGTTCCGTTCTTATCTCTAGTGTTTATGAAGGCATAGAATAGAAACAGTTATTACTTTGTTTAGATCAAAAGCGAAACACCTATCCAAATGAAATCTCAAACAAACCAGTCTTGAAAGGTCTTGATTTACAATCTTACCTGTATGGGTCAGCAATCCCTTAAGTCGGGCAGAAAGGCCTCCGCACAGAGGCATTTGGAAAGCCTTGGGATCTCTCTCTTTGAACGCTACATTTTAGCGCGGTTTCTCCCTCCCCATAGGGACACAAAACAATCCGGAAGTGCCGACTAGAAAATTTCGCGTTTCAGAACCCATAGAGACCGAAAATAACGGTGGTTCAAATTTGTATATATATATATATATATATATATATTTGTCTGTTCGCTCATTTCTGGCTTCCCTAATGGTCCGATTTTGATGAAATTTGGTACGAAAATCTGTCGTCCAATTTGAAAGGTCAAGTTCGTTAACCGCCCACTGGAAGATGGCGTTTGGGGCGAAATTCGCGCAAAAAAATCGTAACGCTTACGTTTTTGAGTTCATAAGCTTGTAAGTACTCTTTTTATAGGCTTCTTGGGCTAGGAAAAAGAATGGGACCATTCTCAAGGCGATAGCTTTAACCGTTTTCGAGAAAACTGAAAAAATAATTTTTGAATGCCGTTTTTGGTTTGGGTACTTAGAACCATGGGATTCAGTTGAAACATTTACTGCATGTTCTAATTTCATTAAAACTAATATGTTGAAATTTTGGTTGCGTTTGGAGTTAAGGAAGGGTTAGAATAAAATATTTTATTAACAGACATAAAAAAGTTTTGGTAACTTTGTATACTTTCCTTAATATCTCGAAAAAGGTTGAGTATCTTGCGAAACGTAAGATTAACATTAGAAAGCTTACTAAATGCTCTAAAAAAAAGGTTCTAATGAAAGTTTTGATTAGGCGATGTCAATCGGAGAAATAAGTGCTTAAAACTTTAAAGTAATTGATTTCGCTTATTCGAACTGTTCTTTTTGTCTTTGATTTTGATACATAAAATTATGGGATTTAGTTGAAACATTTTCTGCATGTTTGAATTTCATCAACACTAATATGTTAAAATTTTGGTTACGTTTGGAGCTAAGGAAGGATTAGAATAAAATATTTTATTAACAGACATGAAATGTTTTGGGAACGTCGTATACATTCCCTAATATCTCGAAGACGGTTAGGAATATTGGTAAACGGAGGATTACCATGCGAAAGCTTACTAAATGTTCTACAAAAAAGATTCTGAAACAATTTTTGATTAGGCTATGTCAATCGGAGAAATAAGTGCTTAAACTTTGAAGTAATTGATTTCACTTATTCGAACGGTTCTTTTTGTTTGTTTGTATTCCTTGTTATTTTTTAATTGCTTAAAGTTGGATAATGTATTTGACAATAAAACAGATTAATTAAAATAAGAAAAACAATTCATTGTTAAAAATATATCATGCTGTACCGTATGATATGTCAGTTTTGGATTGGTCGATTTCCTTCAAATGTCTTGAAACTGTCGAGGCTCCTACTCCGAGTTCTTTGGCATATTCCCTAGTGTTTTTATTTGCTTATAGTAGTCAAATGTATTTGTCAATAAAACAGGATACGTATAATTAGAATCAATATTTTGTTTGTTAGAATTCGAAGATGCCGTATGAATATCTAGATTACAGTACTGGTGTTGGTTTCGTTCTTTATAATTATTCTTGGTATTCCCTATTTTCATCTGTTACCCATAGTTTTTTTATTGTTAGTAGGTTTTTCTTATTGAATATAGAATATAAATCTATTTGGCTATAAAACAGGATGCGTAAAATTAGTGACAATATTTCGGAGATTTCTGAGCGAAATACTTTTAAGATTTTCTACCACCACGAACGGCTTTTTTCCTCTATTTTTATCCACTAGATAGGCTTTATTTTGCATATTATTCTATATAAGTTTTATTCAGCAGGGGATTCTGATGAAATGTCATGTTTTTGCTGTGGATTTTAAATACGATGTATCTAAGATTGGATAACATTAGCGAGACTACGTAGTTAAGAACCGACGATGGAGGATTACTTCTTGCTATGATTTAGTCTACATATGTATATTAAGTCCTAAATCCAAAAAATAAACTTCACAACGGTTAGATACTATGAGCGAATATGGCGGTTCAATGCCCGTAGAAACAAGGGGGCCGCAGGAAATTTACCTGCTAAGAGTTAATCCTCAAGAGCTGTAAATATACCCCAGGTATCTGCCGACACAAATACAAAGCCTAGGCGGAGAGCACCCCAAAAACTCAGATCCAAACATAAGGTTATATACTAAATATTCATAAAGACTACTTAGTTGTAAACCGATTCATCAATTAGCAATCAATAGTTTTCAACAAAGGTTATATACTAAATATTGATAAAAAGTATTTAATTAGAAAAAAAAACAATATTCCACAAGACTTGTTTTTGGTCCATTTGTGTCTACTCCATAGACTTAATTAGGTATATTATTCTATTGTAGTTGGTCAACTAAACTTTGTTTTATTTTGTTAAATAAAGTTTTTTTTCTTGACTTGTTATTCGTCAAGACTTTTATTTGTCCTTGTGTATTTACTAGATAGGTTTTATTCGGCATATTATTCTATATAGGCTATATTAGGCAGGGTATTCTACTCAATCTTGTGTACTTCTTCTTGATCCTTCTGTACATGGGGGTATATAAAAACAATTTCGGGGGGGGGGGGGCTGAGACCATTTCCAGGGTATGGAATACTAAATATTTAGAGCTTGGAATAGTTTTAGGCAACTAAAACGCTATTACACGTAAGATAAAATATGTTTTATGAACTAAGTGATCTTATTTAATTTATTTTTAAGGGTTTTACGAGAAGTTTTTATCATCAATTCAAAATTTCGGGAGGGGCTGCAGTCCCCTCAGCCCCCCCCCTCATATACGCCCATGCTTCTGTATCCTCTAGAAAGGCTTTATTAGGCATATTTTGTTTTGATTTATAGAGCTTTGCTTTAGAATGAGAGCCAGATTCTGTAATTTCCGCTTCTGTGTAAAAGTTAGCTACTGTCGGTGTCCCTGACGCCTTAATATCACTTTTATTCGAGATGTTCGAGAGGGTTTTGACAATTTTCACGAGATATATAAAAAAAATAAGTTTATTTCTTTTCTAAGCTTATCAAATGGCACTAGGGACATGAACGGAACCGCGCTAAGATGCTGCAGTTCCTGCGAGTCGGACTTTTGTCTTTGATTTTGGTACTTAGAATTATGGGATTCAGCTGAAACATGTTCTGCATGTTCGAATTTCATCAACACTAATATGTTGAAATTTTGGTTATGTTTGGAGTAAAGAAAGGGTTAGAATAAAATTTTTTATTAACAGACAAGAAAAGTTTTGGTAACTTTGTATACTTTCGTTAGTATCTCGAAAACCGTTGACAATCTTGGGAAGCAGAAGGTTACCATTCGAAAGCTTACTAAATGCTCTACAAAAAAGGTTCTAAAGAAAGCTTTAATTAGGCGATGTCAATCGGAGAAATAAGTGCTTAAAACTTTAAAGTAATTGATTTCGTTTATTCGAATGGTTCTTTTTGTCTATTTTATTCCTTGTTATTTTTAAATTGCTTATAGTCGGATAATGTATTTGACAATAAAACAGATTAAGTAAAATAAGAAGATCAATTAATTGTTAAAAATGTAGCGTTCAAAGAGAGAGATCCCAAGGCTTTCCAAATGCCTCTGTGCGGAGGCCTTTCTGCCCGACTTATGGGATAGCTGACCCATACAGGTAAGATTTTAAATCAAGACCTTTCAAGACTGGTTAGTTTGAGATTTCATTTGGATAGGTGTTTCGCTATTGATCTAAACAAAGTAATAACTGTTTCTATTCTATGCCTTCATAAACACGGAACCGCGCTAAGATGACGCAGTTCCTGCGAATCGGACTTTTTGCAAGCGCCTTTAGGCTACAAGTTTCGGTCTACAAACGCCTTCATTTGGCGTGTGCATCTAGTTTTCAAGTATATTCAAGGATACTAAGTCTTTATTATTCATAATGGACCTTTTAGGAATTGTATTTCCTTGAAAGGAGCAACTATTTACGAAGACCGATGTGGAATCAAAGATCATGTTGAGTGGACCCCATTCTCTCAACAATTTTTGAATGGATTTTTTGGAGCCGCTACATAAAGAACATTGACATGGTTCAAGGTATCAAACATGATCCCAAATGACACACACTCATACAAGTCGTTTAACACGAAAGATGGGGAAGTACTGACTTGTTATATATACAATGTGCAAAAAGTATTTTGTAATATCTTGATGTATGTTAAAGAGCAAGTCGCCAAAAGTTGCGAAACTCTTAATAAATAAATATCAAAAATAACGAAAGATGGGACAATCTTGGTTCTTTCGCCCCGAAACTCAGCATACAATAATCCTATAAGAAACGGTTGGATTAATTGACAAAATTCAAAATAAGGTTATTAGTACTGCACTCCAAGCCTAAACGTAAAAATGCCCCTAAATGTAACTTGCTTCCATTTTAAAATTGTTCTGCCCATGATTCGAGGCGTCTATGCCCTCTATTCAAGATCCACTAGAACAGTATGTCGTCTGTTGATCATCTTGTTTCGTCTTCAAAGGAACTTCAAGCACTACTTGACTCCTGCGACTGCGATGGTTCCTATCGGATGTCACCCCTGAACCTTTTTTTTTTTTTGAATTCCGAATGATCAAGTCCCTTTCATCCAGATTTCTAAGCCGTTTTCAAGATACTTCAGAATATGCTCTAAAAGTATGGAAAGTAAATCAACTCGCCTTAAAAAAAAAAAAAAAAATTAAGAGATTTCTTTAGAAGCAGGAATGTGAATATACAAATATATCTATTCAAATTTTCCGGGTATTTTTTCCTGACATATACGGCCGATCTTTCTTCGCCGTGGGGGCTCCTTTCAATAGGGAGGGAAGAACCAAGCTAAAAATAAACGAACTATAAACATTTTGTTAGACCACCAACTCAATTGCCATATTTCCTACTGGCTTCCTGAAACTCCTAGGACGAGTAGAGGAGAGTACGGAAGTAGCGACTAACCCAGTGAGAGTACAAGGCCGACTGGGTCACCGGGAGCGAAAGTGACGTTAGCTTTCTTCTGGATCCTTTTCAACCTTTGTTACCTAATCCCACGCCACTTCTGTCTTGCCTTCCCATAACCCGCGCACTCAATAAGGACTAACTCTATCAGAAATCAGGTCTCCATGAAAGACTAACTCCATCTGCAATCAGTTCTCTATCAACAGACTAAGCCCATGAGAAATCAGTTTTCCAAAAAGGATGAACTCCATAAAGAATGGGTTCTCAAAGAAAAATTTGGATTTATTTCTCTAGGTAAGACGTACTCCATCGGGATTCAATTCTACACAAAAGACTAATCCAATCAGGAATCAGTTTTCCGGGAAATACTAATCCCATCAAGAATCTGTTCTACAAGAAACTCTGATTTCCTCAGGACTCCGTTCTTTAAGAACGGGTTACTCTATTAAGAATCAGTTCTCCAAGAACGACTCATTCATGTGGAATCAGTTCTCCATGAAATACATACTCCATCAGGAATGCGTTCTTCAAGAAAGGCATAGATACTCCTTAAAGAATCAGTTCTCTAAGAGCGACTAACTCCATAAAGAATCAGTCCTTCAAGAAAGACTAATTCTATCAAGAATAAGTTCCCCAAAAACGACTATCTCCATGAGGAATCCGTTCTCCAAGAAAGACTAACTCAATCATGAATCAGTTCTCCAAGAAAGACTAATTCCATGAAGAATCCGTTATTCAAGAAAGACTAACTCAATCATGAATCAGTTCTCCAAGAAAGACTAACTCCATGAAGAATCCGTTCTTCAAGAAAGACTAACTTGATTACAAATCAATTCTTCAAGAACCACTAACTCGACGTGGAATCAGTTCTCCATGAAATGCATAATACAGCAGGAATCAGTTCTCCAAGAAAGACATAGGTACTCCTTAAAGAATAAGTTCTCTAAGAACAACTAACTCCATGTGGACTCCAGGGAAAATACTCGTCATGTAAATATTCTGCAGTCCATGAAATTGTGTTAAATAGAAAGCATTTCACTACATACGGTACATTCAAGTCCAGATTCCCTTTTAATTATGCATGGATGGAATTAGAGGGTCCAATTTTTATTCTCTACCGTACAACCTCTTCTCGCCTAATGTATTGTGATGTAGTCTAGCAAATAATTTCATTAATCATTACACATATAATGCGTTTGATAACAATAAAAACTAGTATTGAATCCGTTGAGGTCGGTGGAAGTTTAAACGGTAGCCCCACGGACTGTCGTTTTAATTTAATGAATTTAAGTTGATGTGACCAGAAATATTTGAATTGAAAGAAGTTTGGCTCCAAATCCTATCCTATCCTATCGTGTAAGGTGTAAGAATTGCAAAACCACTTTGGCTTTGTAGCATTCCATCGGAAGAGATATTTAAATACCGGCGTATAATAATAAAGATATACCCGTAAGGCACGGACATGGAGTAGCTTTCTAAACCTGCAGTAAACTCTCATGGCTTCAAGATAAATCCTCTTCAGCTCTTATGTAATTTCTCTTCTTTCCTTTTTTTCTAATAACACAACACCAGTCATGTGTTCACATAATCCTTTCAAAAAAATTCTTAACTATTGAACAACTTCAATGCAAGCAGACCTAAAGCAATACTCTTGTTTTACTAATGGCTTTATTTGAATAGGTGATTGTTTCTTGCTTTGCTACGTATTTTGTAACAGAAAACGGAAAATGGAAGTCATTGTTTTGTTCCACTTTCAAATATTAAAATGGAGGCCCGGTGACCGTGAGTGTTAACACTCGGTTCGATTCCCCTAGGGGTGGTGGCTTTTCATTGTAAAAACGAAAAGGCATCAGCCTTATCCTGGCTAGAAAAGGTTGGTGACCTATAGATAATCCGTCCTAAAAAAGAGTTAATTATAATGCACATTAACATTTAAATAAATATTAAAAATTAAACGTCCATTTATTTATTTTATTTTTTTTTTTATTTTTTTTTTTTTTTTTTTTTTTTTTTTTTTTTACGGCGCATCTACTTCTAGGTCATTAGCGCCGACATCCAGGGTGCAGCGAGGAATTTTCCCAGCGAGCCTTGAGATGAGAAAATTCCTGCCGGAGGTGGGAATCGAACCCACCATCTCCCGCTTATGAATCCAGCGCGCTAGCCACTAGACTACGGGAGACCCCACGTCCATTTATTATTGACAAATAATTTTAGGACGGCTTATCTTTAGATTACCGCCATTTTCTAGCCTGATTAGAGCTGATGCCTTTTGTTTTCGAAAGAAAAATCATCATACCTAGTGGGAATCGAACCCACGACCTTAGGTACGGCATGCTCACGCCTTAGCACTCACTGTATTTGAACATTTTTAATGAGATCTTTAAAATGCCAATTAAATTCCGGTGGAGATGCGAATTCTTATTGCTTGGTAGATGCTGAAAAGATGAAGCTGTAAGGGTGAAGGTATAAGAATATATAAAGTGGGAAGACTAACTCTGGGGTGCGTATTTACATCGGGTTTTGAGTTTTTTGACTTGACTGCTGTTTATTTATTGACATTCTGCTATTCATTCAATCAAGTTGAAACAGTTTAACGTCGCCTTTTCATAAAATTCCTTAAATGATGTGTACTCCCAAAAAGCCAAGCATCTAGAATTAAATGAAATAAAGGTTTAAAACACATTCGAGCTTCTGCTTGACTTTCTATACGATGAGTTAAGCGAAGAAGCTCTTAGGCAGTGAGTGATAAAACCACTTGTTTATAAGTGACAACTAATGTGGACGAAAATCCATTAGCCAAGCGTGAAGACTCCATTACTAAACGCATGCGCAACCAAGTCTTTCCTTTCACATGCTTCCTTATTTAATACATTATTGCCTCATCTTACTCTCGATAATAGCACACCTTTGGAAATGCTTTTTGTTCTGGAAAAATGTTTCTTTGGCAGCGATTTTTGCTTTATTTTTATTGCATTATTGAATAAACCAATAACCAATTTTCACTGTATACTTTACAGTATTAGCAAGGAGTAAAATAAATACTCTCCATTTTCATAGCAATCTTCTCTATTCAGGTGGACATGTTTAGTAGCTTTTTTCCTAATAAAGCAAATAAAGCTACTAATAGGCCGCTCGTCCACTGGATCCGAAAAGCTGCGAACTGCGAAGCAACGAATTCGGAACGTATTCGTGCGAATGCCTTTCGTCCATTGCAACCGTGTTCGTCCGAATTCGTACGAACGATACGGGCCCAATGGACGCGGTCCATGATGGAGCCTCGTGTTTGGATTGTTCGTGCGTATTCGTCCGAATTTGGACGAATTCATTTCGCAGCTTTTCGGATCCAGTGGACGAGCGGCCTAAGCAAATATTTGAAATATTTGGAGGAAAAACCTCATGGCTGTCAGAGCCCTGAAATGTAGCCATATCACAGGAATACACATTCCATGCTCTTCAGTTAGGGTGTAATTTCCTTAATTAGCATTTATGTCTAGATTTTCTATTTATTTTTTATATTTTTATTTATGTTATGTTTTTTTCTGATATTTTTATTTATCTTTTTCCTTTGAAATGCTAATTCTTACAAGTAAATGTAAAAAATATATACCTGCAACAAACAGGTAACAAACAAAAATTGCCACAGAAAATGACTACTTAAAAAATACAATTGTATATACATTTTACAAGCATAGAGGAAATAACATTATTTGAATAATAACTAAGTCTAATAACTAAAAGTTAACAACAAATAAAACAAAAATGTCACAATAATGATCACAGGCAGGTTAACTACATAAAAATTACTGAAAGAAAATAAATAAAGATTATATACATATACATTTATATACATATAGATTTAAAATAAATTAAGTACATTCGCAGATGCTTAATTAAAAATTCGAACATTCCGAGAGGATTTTTCAAAATTTCCAAACTCACTGGTTACAAGTAAGTTTAAAATGTATTTATGAAATACATTGCATTTACTGTAGGTTTGCATATTTTGAGAAATCATCACAGCTTTTATGCTAAAGAATACAACTACTAGTGAAAAGCATTGACAACAACAAAACCATTAGGGTCTCTCCGTGGTTTAGTGGTTAGCACGCTGTTTTAACATGCGGGATAAGTGGTTTTGAGTCCCGCATGTGGCAGGTTGACTGTTTTCAGGGCTAAGCACCCTGCGGCCCATGGGTTCTTAGAAAGGATAGTAAGATAGCCCCGGTAATAAAGAATAATACAAAAATGCCTGCTCTGAAAAACCATGGATAATGTTGAGAAGCATTTATTTATTTTAATTTTTAACATCATTTAATTAATAACTAATACTTCTTGGGCAACATTATCTAACTGTTACCACTTTTTTCTAGCCAGCTTATAGGTTATGTCTTTCATTTTTTCTAAAGAAATGCCATGGGAGTGTTAATACGCCCCTGTTCCGTGAGCCACATGTGGCTCGCACAATGGGGCACTGGGACGTCTCACTACGCTCGTGATATACAATTTCTATTGAAATATATTCACTGAGAGTGCTAGGTTATGCACAGTTTTAAGCTTGGAGTCGATAGGAGAGTCATAAAGTTTAGAAAAACAGCGGGACATAAGAGAGTTAATATGTTTTTGTAATATGATACAGAACCCTTTTTTATAAAAATTCATTTGCACTTGTCGAGTTGTTTTTATTGTTAAGTGTATAGGATTTACAACTTACAAGAATGAATTGCAGTTTTCAATTGCGAGAGAACACTTAATAATGTTTTATTTATTTTTTTTAAAACATGTGTTTTTTGGGGGGTTATCTGATAACCGCTACAGGATTCCCCTCCCAGATGACGGAGTCAGAGAAGCTGACTGTGAAACTCGTTTCACGGTTCTCCCGGAACGGGTCCTGTAGGGCTCTTGAGTTGGCGGTGGCGTTTGAGACTGCGTTTTTGGGAGAACTGGTGGTGTGTCCTGAGTATGTTCGGATGGAAGAAACGCAGGCTTAAGCCGGTCTATCGATATGGTGGCTTGGCGGCCTGGGAGTTGCACTTCGAAGTACTTGTCGTGTCGTTGGAGAACTCTGTGTGGTCCGGAGTATGGTGGTGTCAGCGGACGTCGGGCACAGTCTTCCCTGATGAACACATGCGTGCAGTTCTGCAACTCCTGGTGTACGTAGGTCTTCTTAGTGCTCTCCCTATACTCGGCTGGTCGAAGGGTGCGAAGATGTTCCTTCAGCTCCTGCAGGAGTACGTGTGGATTTTCCGCGGTCGTGTGTTGCTCCAAGAATTCGCCTGGCAATCTTATGGGACAACCGTAGACTGCTTCAGCTATGCTCGATGAAGTATCATCTCGCAGGCTGGCTCTGAGTCCGAGGAGTACGGTTGGCAATATGCGGGTCCAGTTGTTGCTGTCAAGGTGTGCTGTAATGGCGGCTTTGAGTGTCCGGTGCCATCGTTCTATGCATCCGTTAGCTTGGGGATGATAAGCAGTTGTGCGACCTTTCTCGATTCCCAGAAGCGAAGTCAGCTGATGAAAAAGCTGGGATTCATATTGCCGGCCTTGGTCGGTGGTTATTCATGAGGGAACGCCGAATCGGCAGATCCAACCAGTGTAGAATGCGCTTGAGACGGTTTCGGCTGTGATGTCACGTAATGGTGTTGCTTCTGTCCATCTGGTTTGACGGTCTATCATCGTGAGACAGTAACGGTGGCCGTCGGAGGGTGGTAGTGGGCCAATTAAATCTAAGTGGACATGCTGAAAGCGAGTGGCAGCTGGGAATGTTCCAGGAGGTGCATGGGTATCGCGCGACTGAGATCGAGGGAGATTGTCTTGATTCCGGCTGCTGCTGGAGCTTCTTTCGCGGTTCTTCATCTTCAGAAAGCGTAGGATCTCGTCTACGTCGCGGCGTAGAGCTCCGAAATCTTCGGATGGGTGCTCGCATCTGTTCGTGACTGATGTGGTAGTTGCGGAAGACTTGTTTGGGCGAGGTTCTGACATGTCTCGAATAGCGTACGTTTCAGCTGACGGGGATACCTCCAAGATCTTGTCGGCTACTTCTGCCAGTTTTTGGATGTCAGTGTGGCCTGTGGAAATGAGGATGGGACGAATTCGTGGGGGTAAATTCTTCATCCACAGGGTGCTAATAAATCCGTTTGATACATCGGAGCCAGCTAATTGTTGTATTTTTCTGAGGAGCTGTGAAGGAGTCTGGTCTCCGAGTGGCATTTCTTCTAACAGCTTGCTAATTCTACGTGTTTCGGATTCTCCGAACGTGTTGATCAGCCTAGCTTTAAGGTCCTCGTATGGTTGCTCAGTCGGTTGGAGGACGATATCTGAGACTTGGCTGAGAACATCCAGATCGAGATTCGGTATGACGAGCTGGAATTTTTTTAGACTCGATGTTACGCGGGATGTCGCAAATACAGCTTCGATCGTCGCGAACCATAAAGTCGGGTTCTGTTTCCAGAATGTCGGTAGTCTTGAACTCGGCCCTTGGTAGAAACTAACCTCAGGCTGGGTTTCATGGAGATCTGTATCGGACGTAGATGAGTTTTTTTTGGACATGACGAACGGCGAGAAGTGAAATCAGAAGTATTGTTCAATATCAGGGGTCACCAATGTTAAGTGTATAGGATTTACAACTTACAAGAATGAATTGCAGTTTTCAATTGCGAGAGAACACTTAATAATTTTTTATTTTTTTTTTTTAAAACATGTGTTTTTTTGGGGGTTATCTGATAACCGCTACAGGGTTTCATACAGGGGTCAGGGAACATGAAAGCATTAACAATCATGGCCATTGAACGTTTTGTATTGTAAATAAATTAGAAATGAAAATTTGTGCTTAAATGATTAAGATGTGCCTGAATTATGTCTTATAAATCTTTAGTTTTGATAAATCTTTTTGATATTTAAAATTGTGTTTATTTGTACAAATTATAACAAAACAAATTTTAGGATATTTGCAATTCACAGGAAATGGAGGCTGATAACATAAAAGGAAGATCCTTGTAATAAGTTCATATAATCGCGCCAAAATTACCAACGCAAGACAATAAAACTCCTTAGAGAAGACTTATAGTAGAATATACGGTGGCAAATTTGTCACATATCTTCGATAGGTTATTTTCTCCTGGTAGGCTGCTCAACCAGACTGCCAAGATATCAGCTGTCCGATATATGATCACTCGGACAGGAGAGGTTGGCCCTTCGTTTTCCAGGCCTAGCAAATGGTGTAGGTTTTCGACAAGGGTGTCTCGCAGTCTTCGTGTTCTCTTCCCGATAGGAGTCACCGTCATCATCTCGTTTATTTTCGTAACCTGAAACATATTACATTATAAAATAGAATAGAAGCGGACTGAGGCAAAGCCTTTCCTCACAGGAAGGCCATGGAAGAATTTATTGCCAACTTCGCTAGCCATAAGCAACTCAACATCTTGAGCCCGGACATCTTGCTTCACAGGAAATGCAGAGCTCAGAAAGACACGACTCTTCAGGTTATCTGCAGCACAAGAAGATTAGTCTAGCCCTCAAATTCAGGGGATTCGCCAAAGATTCTGAGCAGTTATTAATGCGGCATCTCTTACCTCAGGGGACCTTGAACATCAATCTAATCTAATATAGCACTAAGCAAAATGCAATATCGCTAGAATCTACATGCATATAAACAATTTATAATAAAAAAACATATTTAGAAAGAAATAAACAGGACTCCATAAACTCTTACCTGTTAACTAATAGTTAAAGTATCATGAACTATTAAGGAATACGTCTGATAGATAATTCGTATCCATAATTATCTATATTTATTGTTATCACTCTAATTTACCTTATCAGCTAACACAAAAGCAATATCCCTCGCCCAGCAAATGTCTGCGCCCCTGACATGAGGAGCAGGTCCCAAGACTTCAGCTCTAGCTTGTCGCTCAGCTTTAGCTCTCTGCTTCAGCAGGAATTCCAGGGCGTCTTCAGAACTCATCTCGAATTCCTCTTGCAGGATTTCCTTAAGCCTGAAGCAAGATTTCAAGTAAATAGAAATAAATAAAAATGTCTCAGTTATATAAATGTTTTTTGTAATTTTTTTAATTGGGAGTTTCATCTTAAGTTCTGTGCAGACCCTATTGGACAATTCGTCATTCTCAATAATACCTTTTTCTGCTGCCTATCTTTATGTCCTGGAATTTCCCCGTATTTCATTTTTGAGCGTTTCGTAATTTGCAATTAATTTCAATTTTGCATTATGATGTGTTTATTAACTTTATCAAACTACTTTGTGTTTATTAACTTTACCTCTCTCCCTATAGGGAGAAAACCTTGCATAGAACGTCGACCCTATGACGCAGTATAGTACAAAATAATAGGTCCTACTAATTTGTATGCATATCAGTATAACGGAATAAAGTGGAAAAATTATTTATCTAAAACGAATGATCAAGTTCATTAATAAGAAGAATTCGTATACGAAACGCTGATTTTCGGTAGAATTTGTGCGGGAAAAAGTATCGCTTACAGTTTAGAGTTAACCGGTTTTAAGAATATTAGGAAATCGTCATCAAGACTAAATCTTTAATTTTCGAAAACATTTTTGAAAGTTACTGGAATTGAGGATATGGCTTCTGAAAAACGACGGGAGAACTTGATATTGTTAGCAGATATTAATATAATAAGATATATACATTCTGATTACTTCTTAAAAAATCAAAAAAAAAAAATAAATAAATAAAATAAAATAAAAAAATTATCAGACGTTTGTAGTTTTGGAATTTCCTTTTCTTTTTATTAAATATCTCGAAAACGGTTGGGAAATCATGTTAAACGGAAGGTGCCAATTCGAAAGACCAATATATCATCATAAAAAATAGTTCATGCGTAAATTTAGATATGACCACTTCGGTTGTAGAAAACAGTACTAAAGGTTAGTTTCGGTACATTGAAAGGAAATAAAAAAAAAAAGAAAGGGTTTTAATCTAAGTTTTCTTAAACACCGTAGATAGTTTCTTAAACAATGTGCTTGATATGCAATTACGAAAATAAGACATTGTTACTGCGAGTCGGGCTTATTATATTTCGTTTAAATTTATTGAGTGTACCAAAACATTGGGGAGAAAAAAGCGTGAAAGCCTTAGCTGCTTTGTAGTCCATAGTAATCCCTGGGTTAGAAAAACACGATGAAGCAGCTTGGATTATATAATAAATAAATAAAAAGTGAAATGATTCTTAAAATATTCAACATCAGAAGTGAGGTTTATAACATCAACGTAAGAAATTATGTCATACCAATCACATGTCTCGGAGAAATTTGTAGTAATTGTCTTAATTAAAAAAAAAAATCCAGAACTGTAAGCTTATCTAATATTACTCTAATTATGAAGCAAGTGTCATGCCCACTACTTTCCATGGGCTATCGAAGGAAAAAAACTAGCCGTACAGCAAGTTTCACTTTAGATCACCATAGCAGGCAAGAAAAAAAATGTGAAGGACGACTCTTGTAATTATTGTTCAAAAAGTTTATATTGCCATCGGCCATAGCCACGTTGAGTGCACCGGTTCTAGTTGATCACCAAAGTTATGCAACATCCAGCGATAGCCCGGCGTTAATAGGCCAATTGTTTATACGCCGTTAAACAAAAAACAAACAGTTTATATTAGCGCGGTTCCTCCCTCCCCCATAGGGAGGAACCCCGCTTATAAGGTTGATACAATGAAACAATCCGGAAGTGCCGACAAGAAAATTTCGCGTTTCAGAACCCCTAGAGACCGAAAAAAACGGTGGTTCAAATTTGTATATATATATATATATATATATATATATATATATATATATATATATATATATATTTGTCTGTTCGCTCATTTCTGGTTTCCCTGATGGTCCGATTTTGATGAAATTTGGTACAAAAATCAGTCGTCCAATTTGAAAGGTCAAGTTCGTTAACCAGCAAAATCCGCCCACTGGAAGATGGCGTTTGGGGCGAAATTCGCGCAGAAAAAATCGTAACGCTTACGTTTTTGAGTTCATAAGCTTGTAAGTACTCTTTTTATAGGCTTCTTGGGCTAGGAAAACGAATGAAACCATTTTCAAGGCGATAGCTTTAACCGTTTTCGAGAAAATTGGAAAAATAGTTTTTGAATACCGTTTTTGGTTTGGGTACTTAGAATCACGGGATTCAGTTGAAACATTATCTGCATGTTCTACTTTCATTAAAACTAATATGTAGAAAGTTATGTTACGTTTGGAGTTAAGGAAGGGTTAGAATAAAATATTTTATGAACAGACATGAAAAGTTTTGGTGACTTTGTATACTTTCCTTAATACCTCGAAAAAGATTGAGAATCTTGTTAAACAAAAGATTACCATTAGACTGCTTACTAAATGCTCTACAAAAAAGGTTCTAATGAAAGTTTTGATTAGGCGATGTCAATCGGAGAAATAAGTGCTTAAAACTTTAAAGTTATTGATTTCGCTTATTCGAACTGTTCTTTTTGTCTTTGATTTTGGTACTTAGAATCATGGGCTTCAGTTGAAACATTTTCTCCATGTTTGAATTTTATCAAAACTAATATGTTGAAAATTTGGTTACGTTTGGAGTAAAGGAAGGATTAAAATAAAATATTTCATTTTTAGACATGAAAAGTTTTGGGAACTTCGTATATTTTCATTAATATCACGAAAACGGTTTGGAATCTTGGCAAGCAAAAGATTACCATTCGAAAGGTTACCCTTCGAAAGGTTACTAAATTTTCTACAAAAAATGTTTTGAAGACATTTGCGATGGGATGGTCATATTTGGAGAAATAAGTGCTTAAAACATAGGTAATTTCGTTCATTTGAACGAATCTTTTTGTGTGTTTCCTACAGTTTTTTTTCACTGCTCGTTATTTTTGTGATTGCTTATAGTAGTCAAATGTATTAGTCAATAAAACAGGATACGTATATATAGAAACAATATTTTGTTTCAACGGTATCTTGGAATTCGAAGATGCCCTATGAATATCTAGATTACTATACTGGTGTTGATTTCGTTCTTTAGAATTGTTTTTGGTATTCCCTATTTTCAGCAGTTTTTATCTATTTATTAATTTTTTTTTTTAAATTCATTGAACGAAATCATATGAATTCGAACGTGAGGAGCTAGGAGGCTTAGGGTGGGGGGCGTTTTCCCTGTCCCCAGGTACCCTCGTCTCCCTGTGTACCCTCGTCATCTTCAAGTCCTTGTCTAGAGTCATAAAGATAAGCCTCCAAACAACCTTAGGAATGTACTATTTCTAATTTTTGCCAGTATCAGAACAGCCGCTCTTTACATACCACAGTGGTACAGACGTACCGGTCTATACTAGTTGCACTCCACACGGTGGTAGTACTTAGTGTATGCCACAGCGGATCGCTCATTATAACCTTATTTTATACGTATTAAATAGGTACCTAAAAAAATTTATTTGTGTATAAGTGTTGCGTTATTGGGATTAGAATAAAATATTTTATTAACAGACATGAAATACTTCGGAATCTTTGTATATTGTCCTTAATTTTTTTTTTCTTTTATGGTGTATCGAAATCTGAGTCATTAGCACCATTCTTTCCTTATGAGCTTTATAATACTTAGATTTAGCTAGCAACAATATTTTACACGGCAATTAAAGTGATTTGCTCTTCTTATAAACATAATATTTATATTATAATATAAACATAATACATTAATTTGTCTGACAAAAAAAAAGTCCGACCCGCAGGAACTGCTTCATCTTAGCGCGGTTCCGTTCTTATCTCAAGTGCGATTAGTGAAGGAATATAGCAGCTATCGGTAGGTATTAGCACCATTTTCCCCCCTTAATATCTTCAAAACAGTTAAGAAATCGTGGGAAGTACGATTTAACCATTCAAAAGCTTACTAAATTCTCTAAAAAAAAGATTCTGAAGCAAATTTCGATGGGGCAATGTCAGTCGGAGAAGTAAGTGCTTAAAACTACGAAAGTGTTAGTTTTGTTATTTTAAACGGGTTTTTGTCACTGTTTACCTCACTTTTGTTTTTTAAGTTTATTTAACGGTGGAATGAGTATTTCATTAAAGCTGAGAAAATAAGAATCATATTGGTAATAGAGTTTTCCTAGAGTGAGCGTCGCGATGACGGGAGAGTCCCATCCGCTTAGAAAACTGTCAGTTTCTATGTGTGGCGCTTTAAGCTTCCTTCTCTTTGAGATTTTATTTTATATTTTTAACGAAAGATCAAAACCTACCGATAGCTGCTACTATTCCTTTACTAATCGCACTTCGGATAAGAACGGAACCGCGCTAAGATGATGCAGTTCCTGCGAGTCGGACTTTTTTGTCTTTGATTTTGATACTTAAAATTTTGGGATTCAGTTGAAACATTTTCTGCACTTCTGAATTTCATCAACACTAATATGTTAAAATTTTGGTTACGTTTGGAGCTAAGGAAGGATTAGAATAAAATATTTTATTAACAGACATGAAATGTTTTGGGAACTTCGTATACATTCCCTAATATCTCGAAGACGGTTAGGAATATTGGTAAACGGAGGGTTACCATGCGAAAGCTTACTAAATGTTCTACAAAAAAGATTCTGAAACAATTTTTGATTAGGCTATGTCAATCGGAGAAATAAGTGCTTAAACTTTGAAGTAATTGATTTCGTTTATTCGAACGGTTCTTTTTGTTTGTTTTTATTCCTTGTTATTTTTTAATTGCTTAAAGTTGGATAATGTATTTGAAAATAAATCAGATTAATTAAAATAAGAAAAACAATTCATTGTTAAAAATATATCAGGCTGTACCGTATGAAATGTCAGTTTTGGATTTGTCGATTTCCTTCAAATGTCTTGAAACTGTCGAGGCTCCTACTCCGAGTTCTTCGGCATATTCCCTAGTGTTTTTAATTGCTTATAGTAGTCAAATGTATTTGTCAATAAAACAGGATACGTATAATTAGAATCAATATTTTGTTTGTTAGAATTCGAAGATGCCGTATGAATATCTAAATTACAGTACTGGTGTTGATTTCGTTCTTTAGAATTTTTCTTGGTATTCCCTATTTTAATCTGTTACCCATAGTTTTTTATTGTTAGTAGGTTTTTCTTATTGATTATAGAATATAAATCTATTTGGCTATAAAACAGGATACGTAAAATTAGTGACAATATTTCGGAGATTTCTGAGCGAAATACTTTTAAGATTTTCTACCACGAACGGCTTTTTTCCTCTATTTTTATCCACTAGATAGGCTTTATTTTGCATATTATTCTCTATAAGTTTTATTCAGCAGGGGATTCTGATGAAATGTCGTGTTTTGCTGTGGATTTTAAATACGATGTATCTAAGATTGGATAACATTAGCGAGTCCACATAGTTAAGAACCGACGACGGAGGATTACTTCTTGCTATGATTTAGTCTACATATGTATATTAAGTCCTAAATCCAAAAAATAAACTTCACAACGGTTAGATACTATGAGCGAATATGGCGGTTCAATGCCCGTAGAAACAAGGGGGCCGCAGGAAATTTACCTGCTAAGAGTTAATCCTCAAGAGCTGTAAATATACCCCAGGTATTTCCGACACAAATACAAAGCCTAGGCGGAGAGCACCCCAAAAACTCAGATCCAAACATAAGGTTATATACTAAATATTCATAAAGACTACTTAGTTGTAAACCGATTCATCAATTAGCAATCAATAGTTTTCAACAAAGGTTATATACTAAATATTGATAAAAAGTATTTAATTAGAAAAAAAACAATATTCCACAAGACTTGTTTTTGGTCCATTTGTGTCTACTCCATAGACTTAATTAGGTATATTATTCTATTGTAGTTGGGCAACTAAACTTTGTTTTATTTTGTTAAATAAAGTTTTTTTTTCTTGACTTGTTATTCGTCAAGACTTTTATTTGTCCTTGTGTATTTACTAGATAGGTTTTATTCGGCATATTATTCTATATAGGCTATATTAGGCAGGGTATTCTACTCAATCTTGTGTACTTCTTCTTGATCCTTCTGTACATGGGCGTATATACAAACAATTTCGGGGGGGGGCTGAGACCATTTCCAGGGTATGGAATACTAAATATTTAGAGCTTGGAATAGTTTTAGGCAACTAAAACGCTATTACACGTAAAATAAAATATGTTTTATGAACTAAGTGATCTTATTTAATTTATTTTTAAGGGTTTTACGAGAAGTTTTTATCATCAATTCAAAATTTCGGGAGGGGCTGCAGCCCCCTCAGCTCTCCCCTCATATACGCCCATGCTTCTGTATCCTCTAGAAAGGCTTTATTAGGCATATTTTGCATTGATTTATAGAGCTTTGCTTTAGAATGAGAGCCAGATTCTGTAATTTCCGCTTCTGTGTAAAAGTTAGCTACTGTCGGTGTCCCTGACGCCTTAATATCACTTTTATTCGAGATGTTCGAGAGGATTTTGACAATTTTCACGATATATAAAAAAAAAAATAAGTTTATTTCTTTTCTAAGCTTATCAAATGGCACTAGGGACATGAACGGAACCGCGCTAAGATGCTGCAGTTCCTGCGAGTCGGACTTTTTTTTTTTAACCATAAGACTCCTGGGTCTAGGAGCAAGGCTCGGCTGAATAAGGACCTCTGCATGCGCATTAAAAATGGGCCTGATTCCCCGAAAACGTTCTGCATAAAATAAATCATCTGTGGAAATGTTGGACACTTCGTACATAAATTTCCACCATCCAGCAATTCCTTCAATTACATTTAAAATGTTGTAAAGCATTACCAGCCGTTAATTACTAAACAGTGCGGGTTCCTTTCTGGAGTGCACCAGTGTTAAAAATAAAACTTAGGAACCGAAAAATGTTCATGTCGTCACTTCATATTGTTTATCCTAGTATAATAATATTAAAAAATGAATGAAAATATAAATAATGCACAATCTAAAAAAAGGAAATAATTACAAGTACGCAAATTTAGATTTATTTTTATAAAATTTCGTTTCGTGTATTCACATATATATGATAGCAATCAATTTTCATTTAATCGTTATCAATATTTTATTTTAAAATTAATCAAAATATTCAGTGACAAACAACAAGTTTCAATTAATGATTAAATTTCTAGGATGTCTGGGAAATGTATAAGTCATGATTTTCTTAAAGTAAATGAAGCCTAATAGTGAGGCCCACCTTTTGATAAAAAGCATATAAGTCCTTGTACGTACAAAAATACTCATTTTCTTAATTTGACTTATATCCTTTTTCCCAAAAGTTAGGCCTCGCTTTTAGGAGGCTTCATTTACTTGCCATATCTTATTTTAAGCAACTCATGACTTATAGTGTTTTTCCCGGGCACTCTATAATTTTTCTTCTACTAGAATTTCCTTCAACTCTTAGTAAAGTACAAGCCATTCCGTTCTTTCAGTTTTCAACATTCTTGCTCCTTGCCAAGATTACCCCAGCCAGGTCTTTACCCGCTCATCTTAGCCACGTTCCTCTAGGCCTTCCACTTCTTCTTGCTCCCTACGGGTTCCACTATAAAGCATCTTCCTCAATGGTTTCGTAAGGTTTTCTCAGAGTGTGTCCAATCTTCTTCTATTTCTTTTTCCTTATTTCAAAGCGGATAGGATACTGCTCTGACATAGAACTTTTCATAGATTTTTTTTTTTTTTTTTTTTTTTTTTTTTTTTTTTTTTTTTTTTTTTTTTTGCAGACCATCTCATTTCCAGGATTATTCGCAAACATCGGTTTACAAACGTTTGAAGATTTTGGGTGTTGGTTTCGCTTAATTTCCAGGTTTCTCTAACACAGAGCAGGACTTCACGTTGGTTACTTTATTTATGTTGGTGCTAAATTGTTCACCTTGAAAGAAATGTTTCATAAAATGTCTAAGTGTTTGAATGAATGGAGGATTGCTGCTGAAATAAATGAAGCCCACATACTTGACCTAATATATTAGCATCACTAAGATACTCATTAGCTTTTACTCAGGATGGTAACCGGTTAAAGCATGAAAACACCTAGCTATTGCAGCCAAGACTCGAGGCCGTGGAAATTGGAAATTCTAGAAAGTCCTTGGAGATAGCCTATATTCACGCTGAATATGAATTCGTGTTACTCTTTCTTACTCGAATACTTTTTATCTACAGTAAAGAAGATTAACTAAAATGGATGCATTTCACAGAAAGGCAAAAAATATAAAACCTTTTCATCATATTATTGTTTTTTTTTATCAGCAGAGTCAATATTATAAAAAAACACTTTCAGGTAAATACCTGCTTTCTTGGTAAATCTCCAGGAAATTTTATATTTTAAACCAAAATTAAAACCTTCATATGTACATTAATAATTCGCTTCACTTGTAAACCCTCACTCCTTATTATACGATTTTGCGCTTAAGATATATATGTAGATGTTAAGATTAGCCTACAGAATGAATTTGTTGTTTGTTTGTTTACTTATGCTTAAGGGCAAAAAACTGCGAGGTCATCATTGCCCGAAGAATGAATTTGTGAAAAACCTTTTCAAAACGACCTTGATCCTGCCAGTGCCAAATATGACACCTATTAAAATTTCTCTCTCTCTC
This sequence comes from Gonocerus acuteangulatus, assembly GCA_946811695.1. Lineage (NCBI taxonomy): Eukaryota > Metazoa > Arthropoda > Insecta > Hemiptera > Coreidae > Gonocerus > Gonocerus acuteangulatus. Next base: position 52,324,269 of record OX328124.1, on the reverse strand, counting down.
TCTCTCTCTCTCTCTCTCTATATATATATATATATATATATATATATATATAAATATATATATATATATTTATATACATATATAAATATATATATATATATACATATATATATAAATATATACATATAAAGATACAGAGAGAGAGAGAGAGAGAGAGAGAGAGAGAGAAATTTGAATAGGTGTCATATTTGGTACTGGCAGGATCAAGGTCGTTTTGAAAAGGTTTTTCACAAATGCATTCTTAGGCCAATCTTAATATCTACATTCCTTCTGATTGTGTTGCAATATCAGAATCCATTCATTACATATATATATATATAACTCTGTATTATCATTTTTAAAAACAATAAATTGACTGGCGAAGAACTAAAAAAGTCCGACTCGCAGGAATGCGTCATCTTGAGGAAATGGAATAGATGAGGCATCACAAATAACAGGAAACAGACAGTAGCCAACTTACACAGAAGCGGATAATTCTTAATCCTCATTTTTGAGGAAGCCAATAAAATTATGTACTGAAAACGTACTCACTCTGCGACTACTGCTTAGAAGGCTCTATTCCAAACAACCAAAAACTCGTTGTAATTTTAATTTTCTTGTTTTACTAGCAAATTCGTTTTACTGTTATAATCAACTGTAAATTTGTGCTTCATGGAAAATTAAATTCCATTCTCTCGTGGGTTAAATCTTTCTATAAAATAAGAAATAATGATAATTTCAGTTGTAGTATGAGGAAGGTTATATAGATAGGAGAATTAAAAACAAACTGTTCACGCCATCATGATTAGACACAGCCATCTTGATTACCACAGCCACTCCAAACTTATTACCAATACCTTTTAGCAATTTCCTCCGAAGGAAAGTAGCTGTTGAGGTTGCACTCATGACGGAATTTTTGAAAAAAAATGTCTTCAAATCTTTATCGATCCTACCTATTAGACACCAAAAATGACCCCAGTTAAAATTTATATATATATATATATATATATATATATATATATATATATATAGTTATAGTTATATAAGTGTCCGTTAACACGATACCAGAGTTTTTGTTTCTTCCCCACGAAACTTGGTATGTAGTATTCCCCAATCAAACGATTGAACGAGTTCGTTAACCAACAAAATCGGTCCATCTGGAGAGGGGGTTTACTCCGAAGCCAAAGTAGTTATTTGCCAATACCAGCCATAATTTGTGTTGTATTTCAACGAAACTCGGTATTCGTTCTGGTCAACTAAAGAGAAAAATGTGTTGTAAAAATAAACTAAATCGGTTCATTAGGAAGAGGGGTTTACTCCGGACCCAAATTACTAATTTGCTCATACCGGTCGTAATTTCTGCTGTATTGTAACGAAACGCGGTATACGTCTATAACTAAATCGGTCTATCGGAAGGGGGGGGGGATTTACTTTGTACTATGTTTGAATTGAATTGAAACAGGTGTTATTTATGTTTTTATTTTATTTATCTATATAGGTTATTTTAAGCAAATTATTCAGGAATGCGCTTAGTTATGCAGCTCCTGCATGACGGACTTTTATGGTTTCTTGGCTTATTTGACTAAAGTACTAATTTTACTGATAAATGCAATTTAAAACAAAAACAACCAATTAAAAAGCGAGTTAAACAAAGACAAAAACAGGTTCAAAAGAAAAAAACAATTAGTTTTAAGCTTTAAGCGTTTATATCTCTGATTAACATTTCTTCATCGAATATCGCTTCAGAACCTTTTTTGTAGAGAATTTAGCAAGCATTCGAATTGTCACATTCCACTTACCACGATTTACCAACCGTTTTTGAGATATTTACGAAAAATGTACGAAGATCGGAAAACTTTTTATGTCTATTAATCAAATTTTTTTCGCACACTTCCTTAACTACAAATATAACCAAAACTTAATCGTCTTAGTTGAGATGAATTTCCAAGATGTAGAAAATATTTCAATCGAATCCCGCGATTCTAAGAACCCACAAAAAAATAATGACTTACTAAAACATTTGTTCCACTTTTCTCAAAAACGGTTACAGATATCACCTTAAAAATGGTTTCATTCGTTTTCCAAAGTCAAGAAACCTATAAAATAAGTACCTACAAGCATATGAACTCAAAAACGTAAGCGTTACGATTTTTTTGTCGCTAATTTCGCCCCAAACACCATCTTCCAGTGGGCGGATTCTGCTGGCTAACGAACTTGACCTTTCAAATTAGAAGACAGATTTTTGTACCAAATTTCATCAAAATCGGACCATTTTTGAGCAGTTAGGTGCGCGAACAGACAAGCATATATATATATATATATATATATATATATATATATATATATATATATATATACTAATTTGAACCACCTATATTTTCGTGATCTATGGGGTCTGAAACGTGAAAGTTTCTAGTCGGCACTTCCGGATCGCGTCGTGAGGTCAACCTCATAAGCGGGTTCTCCCTATGGAGCCGCGCTAAAAATTGCATTCAACTCATTGAAGTAGACGCATAGAAAATTTAAATATCACCAACACGGGAGAATTGAAATACTAATTTGGTTGAAGCTCGCCAGACAAGAAAGAAATATATTAATTCATGTGCGAACTGAGAAGTTGCTGTGTGCGATGACGGAAAACTTTCCCCGTGCAAGTCGACGAAACTTCTGGTGACCTTAGTGAAACCTATTCACGTAGAGAGGGAAACAGACAGATTAGATATTCGAAACACGCCATAGAGCTGCGTGTTCCGTTCGAAAACGGCTCTATTTGCAATCACAAACACACCCGCTAGGAGCAGTCCGGAATTCGTGGAAACATCTAGCTACATTCCAAGAACACAGACTACCACTCAGAGAAAGAGGTCTAGGGAATGGAATATCTGGATATAAAGAAATTCCTAACCCAAAGCGGGAAATTCTAGATTGCATTGAAATATATAATTGTTTATAATTGATATGTTTATAACTATCAACTGTATACAGAAGAAGGGATATGGTTTCCTAATGTCATTCCATCAGCTAGTTAACTTTATAACAATCAAATGTTTTGCCACCTTTGTGTTATCGAAGGTCGACAATTGTCATCAGCAATCCCAGATTGAGTCATAAGCGACAATTCCTTCATATAGGGGGGGGGGGAATGCATTAAGGACTAATACTTCCTTGTGCGATCACTATCAAAGTAATTTTCTTGAATTTATAAATAACAAATAAATCAACATATTTTCAATTCTTAATACCAAACGTTGTTATATGGGATGTTAAAGTATCCCAAAAATCGTTCCAATTTTTCGAAAAAAATGGCGGCGCTGTGTCTGACGAACGGAAACCCTCTTTTTTCACGGTCGATAGTTTTTAGGTGGCGATTTTAATCTGGAACGAAAAACTAAAATTATTTCGAAAGAAGAAGGATAAACCTAGAAAAGTACGTAGTATTTTTAAGAAATATTAATTTCTTCGAAAATGGCGAACAATTATTAATTTTATATTACAAAAACCGTCATAAAATCGTTATAATTCATTGAATCGAAAAAAAATCCTATGTACTTTACTAGCAAATATCATTAGGAAACTGCAGTTAAAATTTGAAGTTTATCGGACAAAAATCGAAGACGCCAGAGTATCGACCGATTTGAAGAACATAGTTTTAGAAAAATACTTAAAGTTTATTGTTCTGAAATGTTCATATTTTTCCTATTTAATTTTTTTTTCATACTTTCTTGTAAAAAAGATAATAACAAAATATAATGTATGTAATAATTATTTTACTATTAAATTATATTTTAAAAAATATAATAATTATTTTTAAAAAATACTTCTTTTCAGAATAATTTTGGTATTCAAATGCTATGGAGCTTTTTTTATTTAAAGCAAACAAAATTTAAAGATCTCAGAGGCACATAAATTGTTTTTATGAAGAAACAAATTTAGTCTTTAATTCTAGACGTTAATAACGTTTTATTAATAAAATAAAGTTTTTCTTGTCATCTGAATATGTTCCTTACATTTTTGAGCTAAAACACTTATTTAAATAATATTTCTTTTGGCCTGCTTAAACAAACAACTCAAAAAAAATTATTTTTCATTTATTTTCGTATTTTCGCGCTTTAGCCAATTACACTAGAAGAAGAGAAATCAGGTCTGTAATCTAAAACACTTCTTGTTCTTTTTCATTATGTAAAAAACCCTTTATACAAGAAATAAAATGTAACAAATACTGAAAAGTATCATAATATAATCATATAATAAAGCAAGTAGGTGCCAAATGTCCGTGAATACTATGTCGATTATATGAAATAATAAATAGTACAGAGAGTTTCTTAAATAATGAACAGGAAAAATATGGCATTAAAGATCTTATTTTCTTCTAGCGCTATTGGCTTGAGCCGAAATGTTATGTAAAAGAAACGAAAATATAACATTTTTTTTTTAGTTAGTTGACTAAAATAAATGTGGTTATAAAAAGTTGTTTATTTTTCTGTTTCCTTTCTAAGGAGCGCATAATATAAATATCGCTCAGGAATCATAGAAGGACCTAAGCGGCAGGTAGATTTAATTATCATGTTACCTTTTAAGAAGTTTTAACATTTAAAAAAAAAATAAAATATATTTGTAGTAATGATCGATAAGTGCAATCACTTGCCCTGGAAACCATATACTGAATGAATGCTGTTTCACATAATTTGCAATCCATGTATATGCATTGCAGGAGAGAAAATGAAAGCACCATGAATAATTAACATGTGAGAAAACATAGAACTAATTCTTTGTAATTACACACCTCCAACCCAAGTAGAGGTCAATCATTTTTCTATTTATCTCACACAAATACACGAAGGAAATCAAGCAACGCCTGTTACTCTCTCACACAGGTTAAACAACAATACATTCTCGTGTCAACTGATTGGTTAGTCATTTATGGAGACTCACCTTGGTGTTCACTCTGGGGTTCGTTGTCTTATCTTTTAAGGGGTTCGCTGAAAAAGTTCTTTACATAAGCACGACTCTTTATTAGGCTATTATGGATTCCGTACTAAAAGTCCATTCAATTATAAAGTTAAATACAAATTATGTTAAACGTTGCTCGAGTACATTCGATTTTTGATCTCTAACAACGAAAATCTTTTAAAAATACATATATTATTAGTTTCATGCACCGCATCTTAGGCAAAGTGCATTGTTTTATTTTTTATGCTTTTCAATAGAGTGCGATTATTTAAAAAAAAATTGACAAGACCCATATCAGGACTAAACGTTAATGACACAGTACTTCGCAACTATAATGACATCACATATACCCCAGTTAGACAATTTAGAGACAGATCGAAGGCTCTAGAAAACAAGGATGGATATGAAGATCACATGGTACGAACACCTTGAAAAAATGTCATAATGAAACAAACAATCTTAACGAACCATTCTGCCTTAATGGACTCCAGCAAGCAATAGAAAACATTAATGACAGGTCACCAGGATGTGATAATATACAATTTATTTATTTAAATGTTAAGTACGTGTATAAATGACACTGAATGACGACCCTTAGGGGGAATAATAGTAATTAATTTATTTAAATTTTAACGTCCATTATTATTAACTACGAATTTTGGGACGAGTTATCTATAGGTTATCACCCTTTTCTAGCCAGGACAGGGCTGATGCCTTTTCTTTTTTCTAAAGAAAATCCACCATGGTAGGAATCGAACCCACGGCCTTTGGCAGGGAATGTTAATTGCTCACGCCTTAACACTCACGGCCACCTGGCCTCCATAATAGTAATTTGTCTCCGGAGTAACCTCCACCGCCCTTCAGATGGGCCATTTTTTGATGTTTTCGAATTCGTCCAATTGTTTCTTATGGCGAGGATATATTCTACGTTTCTTGGCGATAAAACCAATAGTGTGGCTGCTATCGTGTTATACGTATCTAGTACGTAGGATCGATGAAGATTTGAAGAAATATTTCAAAAATATTTTCATGAGTCTAACCTCAATACTTACATTCCTTCAGAAAGTTGGACTCAAATAATTTTTTTTCTTAAACAACGAGGTTTAAAGCTTATTAAATTAGGCAACTTTTGAGGCTGAGGCAAACCTCTAAATATTCAAATAGCTGATTAAGAGAATATTGAATAAGGCAAGAAAACACTAATAAGAATAGTTCACATCTACATGGCTCTTAGTATAGCTCTTAATTTACATGACATTTCCATAACGGGAGTTTCTTATTGGAAATTTAATGTACATTTTAAAAATGTGGTCGCTATTTACGTTAAATTAACCAGAAATCCGGAAAACACAGTTTTTCATAAGCAAACCACTAGTTTTGAAAATAGACAAAAGTTTCAATAGCTCTACTACAAGTGGAGATAGGACGCTCATTTCTGCGTCCCTGAACTACAAATAAGGTGCAGAATAAACCCCTGAAGTTATCACACCTCAATGCGGGACACCCTGTGTAATGAATGAATTTCAAATTTCAAAGCCCAGCTTGATAGCTTTCTCTAATTCCTGTTGCTAAAAACATCACTTCCTGCATGGTGATCCTGCGAGATAGACTTCTATAGATTTATTAATGCTTGTTATGGAGTATAAGCTGTTAGAAAGGTTATCTTTTACAATCCAATTGAGTTATGCAATGGATAATACAGATTTTATAAAAAGTCTATTTATTTGTGATAGGTCACAGGAATAGGTCTTTCCCGGCCGACACACGTACACCTCATAACGAGACAGGACAGTCCGACACGCGAAGTATGTAACACTCCTTTAACTATCAAACACATATTGACAGAATGTTTACTGAGACAGAACTATGACTTACCGGACAACATGACTGAGTTACTCTCTGATAGGAGCCAATATATATAGACAAGATTTACAATTACTTAAAATACAGAAACTTATTTGACCGAATATGACGACAATATAATATTGATTAATTCTTCATTGTAACTATCTGAAATTGAGTAATATATACTATTAAGATTTATACAATCATATACTACTCAAACTCACTGACTACATGTAAAACTAAATATTAACATAAACAGTACAGATACACTTTACAAATTCTTAATTCATCACGACTGATTTTATTATTGTTTTTTATTTCCTTTAAAGAACATTTTAATTGTGTTATCGCCTTTTAGCGTTGAACAATAAATAAATAAATATTTGTGATACAATTGATAATAATCTAATAATTATCTCTTGTGACATAAGCGAATAACTCGATTTGTTGTTTATCCCTGAAGCAGAATATGTCGTCCTAAGTCCACATGTTAGAGATATCTAGGGGTCAATTTAAATTTAATAAAACATTTTTTTCCCTCAGTAGAGTTTACGTAAAGGAATTTAAAAGTGAGATTGTATTCGCGCTCCCTATGACCTGGATATTCTCATGACCGAAGCAACCTCAACGTTTGAAATCACAACATGTCTTTATGTTAATGTACATCCTGTGAAGAGTAAATGGCCCCTGCCCAACCTCAAAATTGCTCTGCTGGCTTCGGCTCTCTTTCGCAATTTCCTTTAATAAAATAATTACAACGACTGAGAAAATTGCGTATAACAGCAAAAATAAGAATGATGATTTTTAAACCGTTTGACCAGATCAATGGTGGGAGGATTGTGTATTTCTCTTCGATTTTTTTGTACATAAGCAGTTTCTATATTTGTACTGCATTTTCTCGCCTTGTAAAATCATTAATATCCAATGCTGGTGGATTTCTGGAGCGCAAAACTACTTTCTTTTATAAACAATATAAAAATAGAAAATAAGGAACAGAGCCAACGGTCATAGCCACGTTGAATGCACCGGTTCCCGTAGGTCACCGAAGTTAAGCAACGTCGGGCGTGGTCAGTACCTGAATGGGTGACCGACCACGTGCTGTTGGCATTATAAAAGGGTGGCAACCTGTAGATAGCCCGGCGCTAATAGCCAAATAGTTGATGCGCCGTTTAAAAAAAAAAAAAATAAGGAACAGATTTAATTTTAACTCTATTAAAAAACTGGGGAGTGTACATTTGCAACTGAATGTAATAAAAAAAACTTTGTTTTACTGACCATCTAAAAATTACTTATTAAATGGAAAGTTTCATTTTTTTTTTTTTTTTTTTTTTTTTTTTTTCAAAAATCAATTTACGTAACTACGAAAATTTTCTCGAAGATATTGAATTTTTCGGTTTTTACTTTTTTCTAAGAGTTTTAGTTGTTATATTTACTATACTGATATTTAAGGAATTACGAAACGTCGACAATTACTCTCTATGTTTATTTTGTTGAACGATGCACGTACGCGGTTAACTTCAAAATATGTAGAATTTTATGTCAACCTGATCGTCATTGTTTAAAAACCTGAACCTCATGATTGAACTACGTCTCGGATTTTTTCTACCAATGATTAATTAATGAGTCATCTGTTTCTCATCTAGAAAAATACCTAAACTATATTTAATTCCTATTTTCGCCTATATGTAGAAACAATAAACAAGTAGTAATCTCGCTTTGGCCGAGTAATTTGATTCCTATTTTCGCCTATATGTAGAAACAATAAACAAGTAGTAATCTCGCTTTGGCCGAGTAATTTGATTCCTATTTTCGCCTATATGTAGAAACAATAAACAAGTAGTAATCTCGCGTTGGCCGAGTAATTTGATTCCTATTTTCGCCTATATGTAGAAACAATAAACAAGTAGTAATCTCGCTTTGGCCGAGTAATTTGATTCCTATTTTCGCCTATATGTAGAAACAATAAACAAGTAGTAATCTCGCTTTGGCCGAGTAATTTGATTCCTATTTTCGCCTATATGTAGAAACAATAAACAAGTAGTAATCTCGCTTTGGCCGAGTAATTTGATTCCTATTTTCGCCTATATGTAGAAACAATAAACAAGTAGTAATCTCGCTTTGGCCGAGTAATTTGATTCCTATTTTCGCCTATATGTAGAAACAATAAACAAGTAGTAATCTCGCTTTGGCCGAGTAATTTGATTCCTATTTTCGCCTATATGTAGAAACAATAAACAAGTAGTAATCTCGCTTTGGCCGAGTAATTTGATTCCTATTTTCGCCTATATATAGAAACAATAAACAAGTAGTAATCTCGCTTTGGCCGAGTAATTTGATTCCTATTTTCGCCTATATGTAGAAACAATAAACAAGTAGTAATCTCGCTTTGGCCGAGTAATTTGATTCCTATTTTCGCCTATATGTAGAAACAATAAACAAGTAGTAATCTCGCTTTGGCCGAGTAATTTGATTCCTATTTTCGCCTATATATAGAAACAATAAACAAGTAGTAATCTCGCTTTGGCCGAGTAATTTGATTCCTATTTTCGCCTATATGTAGAAACAATAAACAAGTAGTAATCTCGCTTTGGCCGAGTAATTTGATTCCTATTTTCGCCTATATGTAGAAACAATAAACAAGTAGTAATCTCGCTTTGGCCGAGTAATTTGATTCCTATTTTCACCTATATGTAGAAACAATAAACAAGTAGTAATCTCGCTTTGGCCGAGTAATTTGATTCCTATTTTCGCCTATATTTAGAAACAATAAACAAGTAGTAATCTCGCTTTGGCCGAATAATTTGATTCCTATTTTCGCCTATATGTAGAAACAATAAACAAGTAGTAATCTCGCTTTGGCCGAGTAATTTGATTCCTATTTTCGCCTATATGTAGAAACAATAAACAAGTAGTAATCTCGCTTTGGCCGAGTAATTTGATTCCTATTTTCGCCTATATGTAGAAACAATAAACAAGTAGTAATCTCGCTTTGGCCGAGTAATTTGAATAATTTACTCATCTTAGAAGCATGACTGAAACGTTTCTTCTGCCGATGAGCCAATGGGAACATGCCCCAACTTCGACGTGGTTACTCTGAAAGAGTAACAACCAATAGTTCGACCAGACAGGCCCTCAGGAGGTCACTTCAATCTAGCCTCTAAAAGAGGAAACTGTTTTCAGAAAAAATGTCTGTGATAAAACTTCTGTCCACGGACAAAATTTTTTTCAAAATTATATTTAATATTTGGAAACGGTGCTAATGGCCCTAGAAGTCGAGGCACAAAATTATAAAATCATTTTATCAAGGAATATTAAAAATAGTATTAATTTTTGAAATTTTCATTTATTTTAAAATATCTATCCATATATAGACCATCATTAGGCTATCGTCTGCTTTGTTATATAAGCTTCTGGTTCTCTGATTCCGTAGCTTACTGAGTTCATGAATTTACGAATATCTATTTTAGTCGTGAACCCATTAAAGTAAAGTTAAAAATCGAAATTGCAATAAAAAAGTAATAGTTCTTCATCGTGCAAGTCAACGCATCGACAAAATGCAATTCATAAACCGTTAAAATGCGGAGAGCCAACTCATTGACCCAGCCCAGCAAGACAACATGTCATCCATCACAAAAAGAGAAAGATCAGCCATCAGAGAATTCTCACGACGGAGCGGGAAAATTTCAACATCAGTGAGATTTTTTACAAATATGCTTCGTGCACGATTCGTGACACGATTACTGAGTAGAAATCCAACATCTGGCAGGTAGAATGCATTGTTCCTAAAAGTCGCCGGTTTTTATTTCAGCCCATCTTATTTTTTTGCCTACAAAAAACGAGATAAGAAATGTCTGAAAAAGGGAGAATAAAGGAAAAGTTTTATGTTCTTAAAAATTACAAATATTTCCATTAACGCCAGAAGTGTCAATCATTAAAACTGATTTCATTTTATTTATTTTAATTATTACACTTGTATTGCGTAGGTACATTTGAATTTTCTTTTGATAATGGGCCTGCAAAATATATTCCGCAGGTGGTTAAGAGCACTTACCAAAATAAATCTTGTTTTAAAAGTGTGTTGGCTAGATGGAGTGAGGAGGGCTCTCACTCTATAGTGAGTATGTGTGTGAGCAAGAGAGAGGGAGAGAATGAGTGAGAAAGAGAGTGAGAGCAAATGAGTAAGTGAGAGTGAGTAAGTGAGTGAGAGAGCTTGCTTAATATCCATATCAAGGAGTACTAGAAGCTTGGGTACAAAACATTTACACCCCAAAACAGTGACAAAGCGCCATCAAAGGAAGAGTTACATTTAAATACTTACCGTATCTCGAATATCAAACTGTAGAAAATATTTATTATTTAATATCTTGGAAAATATGTCAACTGTATCCAACTATTTTAAGTGCCCAAACTAGTTAAAAAACTAGTTGTATTCTCATTAATCGAAAACGGTTAGAGATATTCCATTTAAAATTATTTCATTTGTTTCCCTACGTTAAATGACCTGTAAAAGTGTGCCTGAGAGTAATGTCATAAGCGCGAGTTTTTACACGTGAATTTCGCCCATTAAAGAGTGTTCCGGTAGGCAGATTCTGCAAGTTACGAAATTCACCTTTTAAATTAGACAAAGTATTTTCGTAACAAATTACATCAAAATCGGATCATTTCTGAGCCCGTGAGAGAGCGAACAGACAAATATATATTGATCCACCGTTATTGTCGTGATCTATGGTTTCTGAAACGTGGAATTTTCTTGCCGGCACTTCCTAGATTGCGTCATGAGGTCAACCTTATAAGCGGGTTTCGTACCTCTAAACGGAGGCAAGAAACGCTCTAAAAAGGTTTAATAGGTTTTAGATCTCCTTAATTTCTTTGTAAGTCAGATACTGACTCACCTGAGAATCATATCCGGCGTGAGTACATTCCATATGCCTGCCATGAACTGATTGAACCCCGGGAAAGGTGGCTTTCGGGTCTGAAGTCTCTTCTTCCCGGGCTGGCCTAATCGAGAACGCTTCATGATGTGTTCGCTCTTTCCGTACCATCTACAACACAAAATGTTAAGGGTTCGATATTTCGAACTGATTGGCCTTTATTATCAAAATAATAACAGTCCATGTCTAAGATTCAACTCACAAAGGGGAAGATGGTCTGTCTTTAAAGAAACAAATAATAAAAGGCACCACCTCTATCCTGGCTAGAAAACTTTAGTAACCTAAAATACTCTGTCTTATTATAAAGGAATGATGAAATTAAAATAAAAATTTCATATATTTTAAGGATGGTTAGATCATAAAATAACTTGCATCTTTAATAAATATTAATTTCTGTAGAAAAGACTATATATAATTCTGAACAAGTCGTGCCCAAACTCCGATTTTTGTGAAACTTCACGTACAGCTTATTTTCAGCCTAAATAAGAATAAAAACGAAAAATAACGTGGCAACGCACTGTACAGCATTTATTTTACACGTTTCTTTGTTATGAGACAACTTTTATAAACTACAACTTAATCAATTTCTATGAAAACATTACATTTACATTACGACTTAATTAAATAAAAATTAAAGTCCGTTACGCAGAAGCTGCATAACTAAGCACTTTCCTCAGAATTTGGGTAGTGTAGACTGCTTTCCAGAACAATTTGCTTAAAATATCCTACATAAATAAAATAAAAACATGAATAGATCTCTTTTAATTTTGTAATGAGTAACTGTTCAATTATTAATTTTCTAATTAATTTGCTTCCAGAGTTATGTTTACACATGGTACCTACTACACTACTTAATAAATACAAAAACTTCATATTTTTAGCACTTTCCTCCGAAGGAAAGTAGCTATTGAGGTTGGACTCATGACGGAATTTTTGAAAAATTTCTTCAAATCTTTATCGATCCTACCTAGTAGACACCGAAAATGACACCCGTTAAAATTTTATATATATATATATATATATATATATATATATATATATATATATATAAAATGAAGTTATTTTCAAAGGTGCCAATGACCAAAGCAGTCGAGGCACCCAAATAATAAATAAATAAAATATATATATATATATATATATATATATATATATATATATGCATATATATATATATATATATATATATTTTTTTTTTTTCTCTTCATAGTATCCCTATGAAGAGTGCATTTATTTTGAACACATGTGCCAATGCCTTATTTGGCTTATTACATGTAGTGATTATGTGTTTTGGTACATATTTTATATGGAGATATAAACTTCGATAAGATGATTTACAAAACAAATTTAAATAATGTGAGTTTAAATAAATTAATTGTTTAACTTAATTACAATGATACTCTAATAAGTGAGTAATTGTGACAATAATAAACTATACTTAAAAATAAAAAATATTAAACTAAAATACTATTTCAACGGATGCTGCGGTTTCTCTTGAGCCGGAAGGATATGCAAGAGCAGATATATTGATATACATGCATTATTGTTCAAATCAAAACATAAATTCTAAGTTTATTTTTCTACATCCATGTCTATACTTTTGGTAAATTTTGAAAATTCTTTTTTATATTCATCAAATAGAATATTTGGTTGTACTGGCCAATTGCCACCTTTTAATGTAATAGCTTTTATTAATTGTAATCGGTTTTTGTCGAACAGTGTACATGAATATAAGATGTGGGTAAAAGTTTGTGTAGTCCGTCCGTCATATTTACACTTATCGTCATTCTGTATCTTAAATATTGTCAGATATTGTCCAGTCGGTCCATGTTCTGTAAGGAATTGTGTGAATTTATGGTGTGAGCTTTTGATGGAGTTGTAGTTGGTGTTTGTAATGTGAGGGATATATTTGTGTAGACTGTAGGATTTATTTGAGTCAGTCCAGTCTTTGTCCCATTTTTCTACTATCATTGTACATAGATCCTTTTTAATGTACGATAGAGGTACAAGGGTGAATTCGGGTTCCAACGATGGGTCTTGTGCTGCTTCTTTGGCTCTTATATCGGCTAATTCATTCCCTTTATTTCCGGAATGTGCTTTAACCCATTCTATGTGTATTCTTATATTTCTGTCAATCAAGTCCAGTATATTTTGTCTAATTTGTTCTGTAAGTGTGTCATGTATGTAAGGGTTTCTAATAGAAATGGATAAGGTTTGCGTTGTCTGTATATACAGTAATATTTTTGTGTACGTTATAAGGTGAATGTTTAATGTATTCTATTGCTTTAAGAACTGCAAACTTTTCTGCCTGATTATTTTAACATCTCATGTCAAGTTTATATTTAAATTCCAAGATTTGTCCGCTTGTAGACTCTATTATTAATGCTGCACCCGGTGTATTGTTTTCTGTTTTGCTTCCGTCCGTAAATAGGTTAGAACTTGTAACTGTTGCCTCCCATGGTTCGTCAAGGTGTGTCTGTATTTTTGCTAAAAGTGCAGGATGTAACCAGTGTGAACAGTCAATGTTTTTGTCTATGTTATTGTTTAATATTTCTTTATAGTTTAAGTGTTGTTTTTTGATATTATACAATGTTACTAGTTCATGAGCTTTATATTGTGCAGGTATTATGGCTGCTAGAACAAAACTAGCCTCAAAAGAAATAGTTCTATAAGCTTTGGAAATTTTGATACCTATAAATCTCTGGAGCCTATGTAATTTCTTTAAGTTTCTTTTCCTTCTTAAACCTTCACACCATATAGGTATTCCATATAACATTTTTGGAATGATTGCTCCCTCATATATTGTTTTTAACGTGTCGGATTTCATGCCCCAGGTAGCTCTGGTAGCAATGCTTATTGTATTAATAAGTTTAGAAATTTTAGTGTACATAAAGTCTATGTGTCTGTTCCAATTTAATTTGCGGTCCATTAGAATGCCGAGATATTTAACAGTGTCAGTCTTTATCAATTGTGTATTGTTAAGTGTGATATTTAAATGAGGGATTTGTCTTTTTCTCGAAAAAATTATATAATTTGTCTTCACAACATTAAATTCTAGTTTGTTTTCTCTCGTCCAGTCCGTTAGTGTGTTAAGTATTCTGTTGGTTGTAGTTTCAAGGAATTGAAAACATTTATTTTCTACTAATAAAACTATATCATCTGCATAGGCAATTATGTATGTTGCAGGATGTCTCGGTAATTCAAAAATAGAGTTTAGTAAAATATTCCACAGAGTATGCGACAGACTACAGCCTTGTGGTGTACCAATAGTAATAGGTTTGGAGTAGGTATAATTTTTACTTTGTATGGTAATATATCGATCCTGTAAGAAATTAGAAATGATGTTATACAAATTTTTAAGGCAATTGTACGATTTTAAATTCTTTAATATTGCAGGTCACCATGCATTGTCGAACGCGCATTTTATGTCTAGGCTAACCATTAATACATTAGATTTGGCACTCAATGCAACTTGAATAATATTCTTTATTTCTGACAAAGCATCTAATGTTGATCTCTGTGGCATAAAGCCATATTGGTGTTTATTAATTATGTTATGAACATTTAAGAAATGCATTAATCTGGAGTTTATGATTTTGTCAATAACTTTTGACATTACAGGCAGTATGCTAATGGGTCTATATGTGGTACTTTCTGGTTTAGGAATAGGAATGAGTAATGCTTTCTTCCATTGTTTAGGAATATAGCATTTTGAAAATATTATTTTATATAATTTAGAAAATAAAACAGGAAAAAATTCTGCTGATTTCTTTATAATATGTGCATTTAGATTGTCCCATCCCGAGGCTTTGTTAGGGTCAAGGTGTCTAATGGTTTCTAGGATTTCTAAGTGTTCAAGTTCTCTGTCATGTTGAGTATCTGGTAAAGTGTAGATCTGGTTACGTATCTGTTGATGTTCGTCTGTGTCATTACTCCTTGTATCGTTATTGGTAAGAGAGTGTAGAATGTGTTGTAGGGTGTTGGCATAGTCTGTAGTTGAATTTTGATATGATATATTAATTGGTTTTATTATGTTTGACTTTAATTTTCCTGCTGCATATTTATATGGCCAAGACCATGCAGAAGTTTTGTCTATACTACTACAATATTCTTTCCAGGAATTAATTTTGCTGTTTTTAATTAGTCTTTGATATTTGTTCCTCATAGTGACATATTGAATTCGTACTAATTCTCTGGCTTGTATGTCTGTTTTTGTCTTCTGGTACTGTTTTCTAAGTCTGTTAGTTTCTTTCCGTAAATTGGTGAGGTCATCATTCCACCATGGCACAGATTTATGAACATGGTGTCTTGTTTTATTAGATTTTTTAAAACATATATTAGTGGATTTTATTAGAGATAATGTGAGATTGCTAACTATTTCTTCGATCGTAAGTGAAGTAAAGCTTGTACAGAGTTCGTCTTGTCTACAACTTGTCATTTGTTGTAAGATCAAAAGAGTGTTTTAAAAATTGTTTGTTTAACTGTTGAGTGAGAACATTTTTAAATCTATCCCAGTTAGTGCGCTGTATGCTTGAGAGAGAGAATGAACATGTTTTTACACAACCAACGTACACACACAGACATCTTTCAATCCCTCCATGGAGAGTAAACAACTTAACAATTGACCTTATTTTGACAAAATATAAGAAGAAATCTGCACTTTCTAACCAGCTTTACAACATGATGTACAAACATTTAACAGAGACGAATACAGAAACAGTTTACATATTTACTGACGGATCTAAGATGAATGACGGCGTAGGTGCTGCTGCTATCGTAAATACAGAAAAATATCTCGTCACCTTACCAAAGAGCACGAGCATATACACCGCTGAGCTGCATGGAATTCTCTTAGGTCTAACTAACGTACAAACTACAACACAGAACATAACACTATGCTCGGACTCGTTATGTTGTTTACTCTCCATACACATGTACAACACTAGACAACGAATGCGGACGAACAAGCAAAACACGCCAGCAGACGGGAATCAGTAGACTCAAAGTTACTAACGACTGAAGACTTACATTTACTAATTACAGAAAATATCCGTCTTGGATGGCAAGCCTCATGGTACAGCACAAGAGATAACCTCCTAAGGGAGATAAAAAGCAGTACATATGAATGGCAAGCTAATACGCAATTTACAAGACGTGATGAAGTTGTAATTACAAGACTACGCATTGGACATTCACACTTAACACATTCCTATCTCATAACTAAACAAGACAGACCTATATGCCAGACATGCAACAGGCCACTGACAATTAAACACTTACTAACAGAATGCAAAACACGAGACTACTTAACTATACCATATCACATGTCTGAATTATTTTCCGAACAAAGCCCTCACATTGCTACCATTTTAGAACACTTACATAAAATAAAACTTTATGACAAAATATGACACAACCTACCGTGTATATGTATGTTTGGTGTGTGTGCGCGCACGTGTGTGATGTTCGAGCGTGTATGTGTGTGTGTGTGTGTGTGTGTGTGTGTGTGTGTGTGTGTGTGAGCGTGGTTGTGTCAGGAGAGGCTTCAAAATTGAAAATAAAGTCTTTATATTAAATATCTTACAGTTCACAGACAATAATGATTTTCATCTTGCAATAAAAAAAAATTATTATTTATTACTGTCGCAATTTGTCATTCTTTATTTTGTTATATTCTATACATTAAATTATGAAATCAATTGTTTGGTTTGATTTAATTATTTATTTTATTTTATATTAATGTTATTATTAATTTTTTTTTTAATTTTATTTTTTTTCTCATTTATTTTTTAATATCTTTTTTCTTTTTCTTTTTTTGAAATTGAAAATAATGAATTCATGTTCTTTACCCTTTATATAGTTTTAATTGATTATTTTTATGTGAGCAAATCGCCTTGCCGTTGTGAAGCTCCGTGAATTAATAAATAAATAAATATTATGTGGAATATAGTTAGTCTGGATATTATAGACAATACTATTGTGATCTGACAAGTTAAGATGATTAGAAATATGCCAGCTGTTAATATTATTATTAAAAGCAACATTAGTTATAGTTAAATCTATATTACTTTTCCCTCTACTACTTTGGAAAGTAGTCAAGTAAGATTTTTTGTAAATAATTTTTAGATCGTTATTAGTAATAAATGATTCCAATGCATTACCACGTGGGTTTGATTGAGAATCAAACCAAAATTTTGAACGGGCATTTGTGTCAATTCCCAAAATTATCCGATGATTTTTATAATTAGACATTATTACATGTATTTTATTTAAATCTTCATGAATGTCACGGTTACAATCGAAATAAGCACTAATTGCTAAAAATTTAAATTGGTTATAAATGATTTACATTTACAGCACAAAAGTCAGCGTCTGAAAACTGTTGAAGTAGGATGACATCCATGTCAGATCTAAATGTTACTATGGCAACTCTTGGTGTTCCACCATATGATTGATAGATTCTCCCACTAGTACTGTAACCTATAACCTTTTTATTTATTATATAAGGTTCTTGAAGTAAAAATATATCAATACGTTCATCAATTTGATATTGTTTTAAATGTAGAGTACAAGTTCGAGAATGATGAGCATTTAATTGTAATACTTTAAGCATTGTATTCATAAAATAAAATATATCTAATATTATTCAGTACTTTTATTATTAAGTTATTAGTATTGAGTGTTAGCTATAAGTTTTTTAATTTCAGTTAAATAAGAAGGGCAATGTCTATCAAAAGTATAGTGGTCTGTAGCTAGTTTGGGTTTATTAGAAAATTTATTGTGATTTGAACAATAAATTTCGTGATCCTCGGAACATCTCGGACAGGCGATTCTTCCTTCACAGTTCCACTTCTTGTGATGGAATTTCAGGCACTTGCCACATCTCAAGATCCGTAGATAGTCTTCGATGTGAACCACTTGATATCCAACCTTGATCCTGTTTCGTAGAAGAAGCTGACGAGTCTCTGCATCTACTTCTATTACTGCATGTCTGGTTTTATTCCTCTCGTTGCTTAAGATGATAACAGGTTTTATAGAGTCCTTATTGAGTGGAAGGTCAAGATTTTGATTTATCAAGTAATCCAGAATATTTTCTTTTGTGATTTCTTCCTCTATATTCTTTATGATCAATCGAGGATTCTTCTTCTTGATTTCTTCTGCCTTCAAGAGAGTAGATTTATTTAATTCAGATAGAATTTTATCCTTATCCTTCTCCTTCTCTGTAATAATGATTAGCTTTGCTTGTTTTGTAGTTATAACTTTAGTTATGCCAATTTTTAAATCTTTGGGGTTTAATAATCTTTTAAATTCTTTTTTTGTTTCATTAATAGAAGTTTCAGTTTTATTTTTAACAATAATTTTATGAGATGGAATTTGTTGTGTATTTTTTATCTTACTAGACACTGCTTCAGAGTAAGTTTTATGTGAAAGGTTAGGTTTAATTTCACTTACATATTTCTTATTCTCAAGGGCCGTATTTTCCATTGTTGAGAGTGCTTCGGATATTTCATCCACTGAATCACTTATTCTGCTCTTCATGTCCCGTCGAAGGTTGCTAATGTCCAATAAATCATTTAAAAGAGAGAGCACATTTTTAAATAACACTGAGCTATCCGCCATCTTGTTGAACGCCATCTTGTTATATATATATATATATATATATATATATATATATATATATATGTCTGTTAACACGATAGCGGCCAGAGTTTTTGTTTTTTCGTCACGAAACTTGATATATAGCATTCAATTAGCAAACGACTGAACGAGTTCGTTAACCACCAAAGTCGGTCCACCGGAAGGGGGGGTTTACCCCGAACCCAAAACACTAATTTGACCATTTCACCCGTAATATTTGTTATATTTCAACGAAACTTGGTATTCGTAGTGGTAATATAGAGAGAAAAGTGAGATATAAAAATGAACTAAATCGGTTCATTAGGAGGGGGGGGGGTTTACTCCGGACCCACAATACCAATTCGCCACTACCAGCCGTGATTTTTGGTATATTTCGACGAAACTCGGTATTCGTAGTGGTAATCCACAGGTAAATATGTGTTGTAAAAATAAACTAAATCGGTTCATTAGGAGGGGGGTTTACTCTGGACCCACAATACCAATTCGCCACTACCAGCAGTGATTTTTGGTATATTTTGACGAAACTCGGTATTCGTAGTGGTAATCTACAGGTAAATATGTGTTGTAAAAATAAACTAAATCGGTTCATTAGAAGGGGGGGGGGGTATACTCCGGACCCAAATTCCTAATATACTCGTAATTTCTGCTGTATTGTAACGAAGCGCGGTATACGTCGTGGGTAACTCATGAGAAAGAAGTGTTGTAAAAATGAGCTGAATCGGTCAATCGGAAAGCGGGGGTTTACTTTGTAATATATTTCAATAGAAAAGCCCGCCAGACGTAGGTTCACAAAGCCGCCGCAAGGAGCGCTTTCTACCACTAGAGGGACTATATCCTGTTCCTGCGTTAGATCAAAATACGATAATATGAGCTTTTTGTATTTATTACGTAGTGTAGTAGGTACCATGTGTAAACATAACTCTGGAAGCAAATTAATAATTGATCAGTTACTCATTGCAAATTTAAAAGAGAACTATTCATGTTTTTATTTTATTTATGTAGGATATTTTAAGCAAATTGTTCTGGAAAGCAGTCAACACTACCCAAATTCTGAGGAAAGTGCTTAGTTATGCAGCTCCTGCATGACGGACTTTCTCCTTTTGATCTGACGCAGGAAATGGATACAGTCCCTCTAGTGGTAGAAAGCGCTCCTTGCGGCGGCCTTGCAAACCTACGTCTGGCAGGCTAATTCTATTGAAATATATTACAAAGTAAACCCCCCTTTCCGATTGACCGATTCAGCTCATTTTTACAACACTTCTTTCTCATGAGTTACCCACGATGTATACCGCGTTTCGTTACAATACAGCAGAAATTACGACCGGTTTGAGTATATTAGGAATTTGGGTCCGGAGTAAACCGCCCCTTCTAATGAACCGATTTAGTTTATTTTTACAACACTTCTTTACCAGTAGATTACCACTACGAAAACCGTGTTTTGTCGAAATATAACAAAAATCACGGCTGGTAGTGGCGAATTGGTATTGTGGGTCTGGAGTAAACCCCCCTCCTAATGAACCGATTTAGTTTATTTTTACATCTCACTTTTCTCTCTAGATTATTACTACGAATTCCACGTTTCGTTGAAGTATAACAAATATTACGGCTGGCATGGTCAAATTAGTGTTTTCGGTTCGGGGTAAACCCCCCCTTCTGGTGGACCGATTTTGGTGGTTAACGAACTCGTTCAATCGTTTGCTAATTGAATGCTATATACCAAGTTTCGTGACAAAAAAAGAAAAACCCTGGCCGCTATCGTGTTAACAGACAAACACACACATACACACACACATATATATATATATATATATATATATATATATATATATATATATATATATATAATATATACATATATATAGATAGATAGATATAGATATATACAAATTTTGACGGGGATCATTTTTGGTGTCTACTAGGTAGGATCGATAAAGATTTGAAGAAATTTTTCAAAAATTCCGTCATGAGTGCAACCTCAATAGCTACATTCCTTCGGAGGAAAGTGCTAAAAAAAATTATTAGTTAAAAGAAAAATGGTATGAGACTTCTTTCTGAATCGCTTTAAATATTCTATTAATTCCGTTTCTTATACTCAGGGCGCTTCCTCATAAATTCTGCGATATTGCATATAAGATGGTATTTTATATTCCCTTATTGCGGAACATTCCCCGAAAGATATGCCCTTGACTATTTTACAATCATTGTGCGTTAATTCTTTCGGAGATTACGGAGGTCACGTTCTAATATGAAATATAAGCCAATGCAAGACATTTAAATACGATTTTTGGGCAGTTAAGGCCATATTAAAGGTACGTAAATTCTATTGTTTCTAATTTAATAAAATACATTTTAAGTAATCACTAACGTCAGTCAGTCTTTTTTTTCACAAGTTATATAAAACAGAATACAATTTAGAAAAATGTAAACAAAATATAAGACATTAATAACCTCAGATGTAAAATACTTCTATACTGTAGTACAAAATTATTCTACTTATATGATGCAATAAGGAAATCATAAATATTTTCATGTATATTACTATTTATTTTTTTAATTGAAAATATCCATTATAAAAAGCAAAAAAGATAATATCAGTAGTCATACATGCAGAGTCATGGCTGAGTCCATCTTAGGGGTTTCTTTTGTACTCAAAAAAATTATGTGAGTAATTGATACGGTTTTTTGTTTGAAATTCTTCTTTGTTTAATTTATAAGCCCACCAGTCCGTTGATAATTTAGTGCTCATCGAAATTAACCATAATTGAACACAGACAAATGAATTGTGGTTATTACTGTTCCTCCAGAAATAAAGATAGGAGCCTCAGCATTAGAAATGTATTATTTATTTATTTTTTTACGGTACACGGGCATCTAGCCCATTAGCAGGGAAATTCTTCAACGAGCCTTGAAATGAAGAAACTCAACCTGCAACAGACTTGCCTCGAATTCGCATCTGCCGTATGAGCATTCAAGGCGTTAGCCCCAGGGCCACGGGGAGACCCTCATTACAAAATGTTAAGAAAAGCTTCACCCGTACACGGAGAAAAAAAACAGGCGGCTCGCATCTACTTTCAGGCTGCCTGCAGCCTGAAAACTGTGACTCAGTGCCAGTATTTTGAAATAGGACATTTTAGTCTAAAATAGGATTCTACATATTTAGCCTAAAATAGGATTCCACTAGTTAGAGTGCCCGCATTTTATAATAGAGTGCTGGAATGCTAATTCTGCATCCTATAGTAGAGTTCTCACACCCAAAGCTAGCATCCAACCATAGAGTGCCCAGCACTCTACTTTCAAGTGCGTACCCCTAGACTTTAGATTGCTGGCACTCTGATACTGGCTTCTAGCAGCCTACCCATATAGGCTGCGAGCATCCTGATGTTTGCTTCCTGTATCCTACCCCTATAGGCTGATAGCATCCTATATGGATGGGTTACATTGACCCCATCCATATAGGATGCTAGCAGCCTACAGACAGATGACTTTATTATTTGGATAAAAAAGAACAAAGGTAAAGTCAGAGTAATAATAATGAGACTTTATTTGGGTGTAATTTACATATACACTTCTTAACAAGTAGATATTTACAAGTAGGTATGAGGTATACACTTTTTAACAAATGTAGATATTTACAAGTATTAGGTATTAGGTACAATGTACTTATGAACAATATTGAACAAGTAGGTCTAGAAATAAATTTTTTTTTTTTGTTTTCATGACACTTATAGCCTAGAATATTAGTTCAAAATTGTATTAGTAGACTTTTATTTTGGTGTCCATACTGTTTCTATAGTTCCTTCATTTATGACCATATCCATAGACAAAAACCTTATTTTATATTTATTTTGTAATTCCCTGGCAGCTTTGAATTTACTGCGACATTTTAAACTAGAAAAAATGCCTATTTATGTTTCTTTTTAATTTAAAACACAACAACAACAACTTTTCTTTTGTTATTAATAAAAATTTATTTTTGTTTCTGTTTGAACAGATGCTGAAATCAACTGTCTTCGGCTTTATGAATACGGCTATAAGTGTCATGAAAACAAAAAAAATATTTTATTTCTAGACCTACTTGTTCAATATTGTTCATAAGTACATTGTACCTAATAATTGTAAATATCTACATTTCTTAAAAAGTGTATACCTCTTACCTACTTGTAAATATCTACTTGTTAAGAAGTGTATATGTAAATTACACCCAAATAAAGTATCATTATTATTACTCTGAATTTACCTTTGTTCTTTTTTATCCACATAATAAAGTCATCTCTCTGTAGGCTGCTAGCATTCCAGCACCCTATTATAAAGTGCGGGCACTCTAACTAGTGGAATCCTATTTTAGGCTGAAATATGTGGAATCCTATTTTAGACTAAAATGTTC
This sequence comes from Gonocerus acuteangulatus, assembly GCA_946811695.1. NCBI lineage: Eukaryota > Metazoa > Arthropoda > Insecta > Hemiptera > Coreidae > Gonocerus > Gonocerus acuteangulatus. The sequence continues at coordinate 52,300,545 of OX328124.1, read as the reverse complement.
TATTTCAAAATACTGGCACTGAGTCACAGTTTTCAGGCTGCCGGCAGGCTGTTTTTTTTCTCAATGTATGTCAATGATTTTCAATTTTTAGTATAGGAATCTATTATTTCCTATTATCTATCAGAGCATTAGATAGCCCACAGCATAGAGTCGGGTTTCAGTCTCAATAGTTTAATAAAAATACATTATAAAAAAAAAAAATAATAAGAGTTTGAATTTTGCCAAAGTTTCTGCTTGGTATTGTAATTAATAAACACGTTTAGTAAAACTAAGGGATTAAATAATAAATATTAATTTATTACATTAATTATAATTAATGTAACGAATCGTGCTAATTTAGCTGATAATTATCCATTAAATTAGCAGGATACGTAGTTTTAATAACAGACTCGATGAGTTCATTACAATCTATTAGAACTTGAAATAACCAGAAATATCAAAACTTTGAGGACTAACTATGAGCAGGTGTCAAATAAGGCAATTGCTTAAATCTAGACCCCTTCTTCCCGCAATATTGGTCTAAGACCAGAAGGTAGACGAAGGAATCGGAAAGGCGGCTTTTCTAAAGATTTGATTCCTTCTCAATTTTTTCTGTCTAGCCGATAATTGCATGTATGGGATGAGTATACATGCAATGAATATCATTCTTTTTCAAGTTGATGAACCTGACGAATGTCACCCACCGAAGGCTAGAAAAACAAACTGAACCTTACGATTACCTGATCGAATCTTACGACGTTCTGCATCCTGGTAATTGTACGGACAACAAGTTGCCTTCTCCCATTATTATATAAAGGAAATTAATTTCCTTTTAAAGTCTGATAAGTGATTCATACCTGTATCCCTTTGGCGTGGCGAGCAGGTCGTAGTGTTCCTGAATCGTAAGAAGATCTCTCTTGAACTGGGGATCTTCGAGGTGAACATGAGGACAGGGGTGATATTTCATTGGCACCACCCAAGGTATGTCGGGGAAACTATGTTTCTTCATTGGGTAGTTCACCTGAACATGGCAAACATTGCGTGAAAAACATATGAGTGCATACGCCTTAGCACACACCGCCACCGGGCGATCCAAAAGATGGAGTATTTATGAAATGTTGAGTACATACCTTGCTGTATCGATGTCTCTTCCTAGGAAGAGGCATGTACGGCCGTGGTTCCGCCATGTTTCTTCTTGTTGGCCTGGTCAGCAACCTTTATTAGTCCAATGCGGCGTGTATTGCCATGATATGTCTATGTATTTGTTGTATGTGTATTCCTAACCTATTAATAACATAAAAACAGATGCTTATCTTGAGATCTAAGTGAAAGTACCTCGGTTACCCTTTGCATTTACTTTCTGAAAAACATTCGTAGAGGATATCTATTTTCTTGTGACTTGAGATATTGAAGATTTACTAATTCAATTTTGTGTAATTATAGAATTCTGAGCAAGTAGCGACCAAACTCGGATTTTCTTATAACTTCAAGTACAGCTTCATTTCAGCCTAAGAACGTGAAAAAAATGTTGCAACTCACTTTTGTGTTTATTTAACACTTTTCGTGTTCATGATAAAATTTGTATAAACTACAATAAAAAAAAAGTCTATTAAAAATACGCTAAATTGTGCTCTAATATATATGAAACATAGCCACTTTATCAAACAAAAAGATTATTTTTTAAAAAACAAATACTAATAGTCATCATTACTGCAGGGCCGCCACATGGGGAGGGGGACTGCCGGGTACTGTTGACCCGGGCCCGGGCGCCGTGGTGGCCCGGGCCGGGCCTCGCTAATTGGAAAAAAATAATAGGTTATGAGCTTGTAAAAAGAATGGGGTTTAGAAATATGGACGGGCGTAGCCTATATTTATTGGAATGGGATCTATATTTTTTTTAATGTTCATAAACGACAAAACAAGTGCCGTCCCAGAATAGCATATTTCAGTAGGAGTCGTAATATAACTACAAGTACCAAAAGTGACCTTTGCTGCACATTGTCGGCTTTTATTCTCATTTCGCTCAAAACTCAAGATGAAAATAATAATAAAAAAATAATGTCAAAAGTCCTATAGCAAAGTACTAGAATTTTCAGCCTGGCTCTGAGAAGTGGGGGCCCGGCTCTAAGATGTGGCGGGCCTGCATTACTATCTGAATCCCGGTCTGAATCGCGGACCGAGAAGAATGGACCAAGATGGTGGTGGAGGCCCAGCGACGTCAAGGACTGTAGCGCCCGATTGTTAGTTAGTTATAACAAAATTAACAAAGAAATGCATGCATTACTTTGGAATGACCAAACGAAGCTAAATCGGGTTTGCAAGCCGATGAAACGCACTTATCCCTAAACATTACAATCATAGCTATTCCAAACACGCAAACTCACTGAAGTGATCTCGTGTTAACAATCTCCACACGGATATATCACGACAACGATACTTATGCCAAATACCGGAGGGAAGCCCCTTGCTGCTGCTTTCAGACTAAGAGGAGACGTGAGGGAAGTCGATGAGAGACCACCAAGTTCAGGGGTCGGAGGAGAAAGTGGCTTCCCATAGCCGGGAGGTGTGGTGCTTTGTGTGGAGAGGAATCGGTAATAGTCTAGTATCCTAGAGCACGATACACCTGCGGTTTCCTTTTTCTCCCGCAAACCAGACGATGAAGTATTTGATTGATCTGACTCATTAATAATAGGTTAAGAGTACTTTTTGAAATGAAGTACTTCAGGCTCTCTTCGTGAATATTAATTCAAAGTAACCAAGACACAAAATGCAGGATTTCTTTAAAACGGTGGACAAACTGAACCAGTTAATGTGGACTATTTTCGTTGCAAAGCGTGGAATTACCTCGTGGTTCGCCAATCCTCCCAAACACTATGTGTGTGTGCCTATAATGATATGCACACACAATATATAACTAAAATTCAGCCGCCTTCTTGTGAGTAGCACAATAATCATGAAGATGCTAATTATTTAAGAATCAAAACCTTAAGACAATAACTTTTAGCGCGTTTCCTCGTTCCCTTCATAGGGAGGGAACCCACTTATGAATTTGACCTCATGACGCAATCGGTCATTAATGATTTGTCATAATGAATAATCTCCATATTTCAGACCGCATAGATAACCAGTGGTTAAAATTTATATATATACATTTGTCAGGTTGCGCTCTAGCAAGCTTAAAAATGGAAGGATTTTGATCAAATTTGATTAAAAAATACTTTATCTTTTATTGGAAAGGTCAAGTTCGTTAACCACCCGTCCACCTGGACATAGTTTTTGTGGCAAAATTCCCAGTGGCTTTCGGGTACTGCTAAAATGTTTTTCAAAGTGGGAAGGAGAATGAAACCATTTCTAAGGCGATATCTGTAACCGTTTTCGAGAAAATTAGATAAAACTACTTTTCTTAACGAATTTTCGGCGTGGTTTATAAGAAACGTTGTATTAAGTTGAAAACTACTCCAGATGTTTGAAATTAATTTAAACTAAGATATTTAAATTTTCATTTCGATCATATTATTTCGATTAAGTTTTTATTTTATTTCTTTGGGGTTGTTCTTCATATTTGTTTTGTTTCTTGCTATTTAAGTACTATTCTCAATGATGTTTATTGATTTTTTTTATTTTGCCACATGCAAACATTCTATTTTCCACCTGAAGTAAAATTTCAAATAAATGCATAAACCTTTAAATTTCGTTTTAACTATAATAATTATTATTATTAATTACATTCCTTTGAAATTCTTATAAAATCATTCTTAATAAGTATTTGTAAAGAAGAAAATAAAGCGCTAATTGAAACAGGTATAGCCTCCTCTGTTTGATGGAGAGCTGGAGGGGTGGCTTTGCGGGGGTAGGGGTGCCTGGTCCGCTCTTGGAGTCATAGTGCTTACAGACTTGCAGCTATGCGGACCTCACAGGTAGGCACATAGAGACAGTTCCTTCTACAAAACCAGCCTTATCGAACCTATTTCTTCAAGTCTATTTGTTTAATATATAATAGTAAGTGGTGATTTATTGGCGATCAACGTTTCAGATCATTGGTCTCTTTGCCAGTTAACTTTAATATTATCAGGAATAATGTTTCCAAATTTCTAAGAAAATATATTGGAAAATATATACACTAATGTATCCAAAAGAACGAACTAGTAAAATTTAATAAATTATTTCCAAGCAAAATTCAAGCCAAATAGCTAATTCTAACTTCTTGATATTATTGATCTAGATCTAATGAAAAGGCAATGTTCTAAAAAAAAGAAATCGTTACTTCATACAAAAAAGACAATTTTAGTAGGGTGTATTGGGAAAAGTTTGGCGAAAATGTATTTCGTTCATCGAGACATCAAAAGATTAAGAAAATTGGTTGACATTGTGATAAATAATATACTATATTAAAACATATTTCTTTTACTATATTAAACCTATTTAAATTTGGTTTAATAAAAATATATTTAATATTTTTATATATAATATATAAGAAAAAGAACGCCGGTGACCGCGAGTGTTAGGGTCAGAGAAATCCACGCCTTAAGGCGTCCTAACGATTATCATTTGGGTAGAAGACTTTTCTTTTGAAAAATGACAAAGCTTCAGCCGTATCCTGGGTAGAAATAGGTGGTAACCTGTAGATAACCCTTTCCAAAAAATTCATATGTAAAAGTATTTATTCCAATTTTTTTTCACGTCCAATATTATTAACCAAGAATTTTAGGACGGGCTATCTATAGATTACCGGCCTTTTCTAGACAGGATAGGGTTGATGCCTTTTCTCTATTCTAAAGAAACGCCACCACCCCTTAGCAGGAATCGAACCCTTGGCACGGAGTGTTAAGTGCTCACACCTTAACACTCTCGGCCACCCGGCCTCCAAATGTATAAGTAGACGTTAACAATTATGTATATACACATTTTTATCTTTGAGAAAAAATTATTTATCCGTTTCTGAAATCTGACGAACTTATAAGCTGGTTTGTTTAGGTGGGAAAATTAAGATTTTTGTCTGAAAATCTATGTTTTTTTACGTTCAAACTTCATTTTCTCCCACTTTTATCGTAGTGATATACCGCTGTGGGCAAAAGTGGGCATACCGCTGAAAAACTAACACTTTGAGGCTGTTAAAAACTAACACTTTTTCCCTAAGAGTGCACATCAAAATTCCAATATTTTCTCAGACAAAAAAGCGATTGAAAACGACCAAATTTCGGAAACTTTTGAAACTCTTATCTTTGGCTTGATATTTCTCCTATTGAATTTACTCCAATGTTTTTTTGTTTGTATTAGGAAGATTGCATATTTAATCTACTTTCCTACGGTATGCTCATATTTGATGTTAGTAGAATAATTAGGGTAGTTATAGCCGTTGTAATAGAAAAAAGTCGAAGCCACAAAAGAAACTTTCAAAGCCAAAAAGGTGGGATTTCTAGCGGAGAAAACAAAAAATGTTGTAGAACATTTTTTGTTGCAAATTAGTCGTAGAATTGAGTTTGGTACAGAACGGTAGGCACCCTGTATATTTATATTTATATATATATATTTATATATATATATATATATATATATATATATATATATATATATACATATACACACACACACACCAAAAAAAGAGGGACTAGGTTTTCTCAGTGGTTGAGCGCACGACTAATTAGACCTGAGATTTTTGGTCTCGCAACAAGCCCATCGACGCGGTCTCGTCTATAGATATGTCGACGTAGAGATCCTGAGAAACGTCTCGAGACCAAAATCGCGCAACATGTCTACCAGTGTGGACATACCTTAATGTACAGGAGGATCTAAGTTCAAAACTTGGGCGCGCAATAAAGATTTTATCCAGTAGCGCCGTCCTTCGAGACTTGGGTTCGGGGTCCCAGACCGTCCTTAGACCCACCCAGATTTTAATTAATTTATTAGGTACCTATGAAGGCGGAAATTAGGTGGCCGGAACGTAGTGCGGACCAAATTATCTCCCCAGTGTTAGATACCTCTACAGTATAAAAATAAATGAAATAGTCATTTCCTATAAACTAACTTCATGGAAATGGTGGAGTTCGGTTAGTTGGTTTGAATTATTTGAGCGTATATGTTTAGGCCTTTGTAATTGAGATTGTTTTAAACATGATATTGGAGTTCTCTGTGCACTCCTACAGCATGAAATTTTTTGTAATAGCTGTGCCGATTCCCTAAATATAGCGTGCGTCGCAATCGTTACATCGAATTTTGTATATATTCTTGTCTTTGATGTTGTTTTTTGTCTTTAATACTGCTACAATTGTTTTCAATTTTATTGCCATATTCACTATGATCAACGTCTTTACATATTAGTTTAAGTCTATTAGCAATTAACGTATGATAATCGAAAGTAAAATATAGATTTATTGAATTAAAATCGTTATCACTTTCCTTTGATAATTCCTGTTTTCTCTTTTGTACTTCCTTATTTAAAAATGTATTTTTCTTAAAGAATTTTTTAATCGTTTTTGTATGTGTCAGCTAACACGATAGCGACCACAATTTCTATTCTTTCACCTTGGTGGGTTGTTAACCAGCAAAATTGGTCCAACTGGAGGAGGGGGCGTTACTCTGGAAATGTTCATGATATTGTAAAAAAAAAACGAAAAAAAAAAAAAAAAACTCTTTATGGATTGCTAAATTGAAATACCTGTTTTAAATAAAAACAAACTTGGTCTATTAGAATTGAGGGTGTACTCATCATAATAACTAATTACTATATTATTAATTTGCTCGTAACGGTCCATTAGATTTTTGGATATGCTTCAAAACAAAATTAAATTAATAATTGAGTCAGCTGTTCAAATCAAATTAAAAAGAGCAAAAATATTTATGTTTATTTTATATTCATATAGAACGCTTTAACAGTCTTCTACAATGCCGCTAAAATCAATAAAAATTCCAATTAGTCGTAGTTTGTTTAAATGTTATTGCACTTTATGTGTTATTCATCGATACCAGCCTTGCAATATCATAAAATTCTTATTATTTTTTTTTTTTTTTAGTTAAGTTAAATATATATATATATATATGTGTGTGTGTGTGTGTGAGAGTATTTCCAATAATAACAGTACTATTAATAAAATTGCTCAGAAAAAAAAAATTCTTAACAATGTGATTCAACCTTCTTGATTTTTCTTATAATTTTTATTAATATTGTTTTGAATACGATCGTTGTTACTTACCCTTACTTCCTAGAATATAAAACAAAAAGTTATTATTTTCCTTTCGCAATTTGAGCGTTCCCAATTATAAGAAAAATCAGTATCATTTTGTATTTTTATGAAATTTCTATTTTGCACTCAATCGAAAATGAAAAATATTTTTGATTGTACCACAGCAATGAGTTGAAAAACTCGATTAGATATTGACATTTAAATTTGAATCAAACCGCATCCTTCCTCCATTTTTAAGAAAACAACAATAATTCCAGCACTCTGGAATAAACATTCCTTGTTCCTTATTCGATTAGTTTTAAATAACAGGAAGTGAAACCTCTTTTCCGCAATTGCTGAATGAAATCGAAGTTAAAACCTCAAACTTTCTTTTTTATTTTAACGATTAATCGTTTGTTTAGGAATTATAATTTACAAATCACACGTAACCTTGTGTGAATTTAATTAAAATTTAAACAATTTTCATCCTTGTCGTAGGATACTGATATATATATATATATATATATATATATATATATATATATATATATATATATATACACACACATAGGGCCCATATAATCCTATTTTGGCTATCTATTATTCCATAAAAAATAAAAATAAAAAAATCAGTCCCGTACAGGCCACGAGGGCCCTGAGGGGCAGATACTATAGAGGTATCTGATTCATGACCATACGGCACACTAGGGAGGTAGTGTGGTCAGTACTATGCTCCGGCCGCCTGATTTTCCCCTTGGCCGCTTCGACTGCTAGAGTCATTAGCACCCAAGGTACCCATTGATAAATTATTAAAGGCTGTGTTGGCCTAGGGACGGTCAGGGAGGCCGAATTCAACCCATGAACGAAGACACTAGAAGAAAAAATCTCCAGTGCTTGCTCGGGATTTGAACTCAGGTCCTCCAACTTATAAGTCCAGTGCTCTACCACTGAGCTAACCTCGCCCCCCTATTATTCCATATACATGTTATAAATCCTGAAAACAAAGAATAAATGGATAATAACAGAGTTTCATTCATACAAAATTGCTTATTCGGCTGAGCACTTTCGGTTCTAAAAAATCATTATCGAAGCTAATTATAATCTTGGCATTTAATATAATGTAGTGTTGAAATATTAATTTAAAATGAATGAAGGCTAACTTTTCCTATATATATATATATATATATATATATATATATATATATATATATATATATATATATATATATATATATATATAGGAAAAGTAGGAAAAGATATATGAATGAAGGCTAACTTTTCCTATGTATATATATATGTTTTCCAGAGGGAATTAAAGTTGAGCAGACACTTTCACATTACTATTTCTACTGATTCGCCACGACAAGTTCAAGTTTTTATAATATGTGTCCTTTTTCTTTATGAGACCTGATCGCATAACTTATTTCGAAAGACAGATTTTATATGGAAGTCCGTTTTTATGATGTAATAAAAATGAATCGAAACGAAACAACCTATCGTTTGGATTCTTTTTTAACTGATTCGAAAGACATTGCTATTTTTTTCAAGAATAGAAAGTATGAAGTAAACAACTTACACTAATTTATTAACAAATAATGAAAGAAGTTGGTGAGAATAAAATCAATCGGCTGCTTAAATAGAAGTAATTTACTTTCATTTCCGTCCTAGGAGTGTTAAAACTTAATGAAATGAAAGGATAATTAAAAGAGGATCAAGGGGCTCGCAGACATTTCATCATCTGAGTTTTCATAAACGATTTGCAAAGCTTAGATAAGAATTATAATGATCTCACATACATTGTAACGAAAGGATCAATCTTAAGCTATGTCTACACTCGTGCGTTTTTCAGTTCAACTAACTGAAACTACTACTAACTCACTACTACTAACTCGTCAACGTGCGTTTCAATATGCCTTTAATTGCATACATCAGCCCATGTCCTTATTGAAAAGGGTTTCCTGTCTACATGTGCGACAAGCACAATGGATTCGCCTGACTTGAGAGCACTTCTCGTGATAAGTTAGGCGTTTTTATTGATTAAAAGTGAAACAAAAGAAGAGGAGATCATGGATGAAGAACTGTTAGAAAAAAAAAGGGAATTATTCGGGAAATAAGTTTGGATGAAGGTCTTTTCCACAACTTCACCAGAATGTCAAGAGCTAACTTCGATCAAATCCTGTTATTGATTGCACCTAAAATTACAAATTCAGAAACACGTTTCCGTGTGATTTCTCTTGAAATCAAATTAGCCATCAAGCTTCGATTCTTAGATAAGCATTTGGGGAATATGGAATACTAACAATCTGGAATATGAAATAGTTAGCTAACTACGAGTAAAACTCTATTACGCCCAAAAAACATTATTTTTCCTGAACTAAGCGATCTTCTTTAATTTATTTTTAAGGTTTTTCTGAGACAGTTTTACCGATTAAACCAAAATTTCGGGGGGTCTGCAGTCCTTTCAGCCCCCTCTTATATACGCCCATGACCAGGGCTACATTTTCTCAGAGCCAGACTGAAAATCTAGTACTTTACTATAGGACTTTGGGCATTTTAAAATTATTTTCATCTTGAGTTTTGAACGAAATGTGTATAAAAGCATGGGGGGGCAGTCCCCCCCCCCATGTGGCGGCCCTGCCCATGACACAGGTTTTATCACGAAAATAGGACCTTGCAACACGCAAGATGCAACGTATACGTGCCCTTCACTGTCAACAGGCCGTATGCAACATAGCGCAAGTAAAAACGCACAAGTGTAGACATAGCTTTAAAACCTCAAGGAGCGTTTTCTCCAATTAATGAGGCTGTATCGAAATTTACGCTTGTTGTTGTATCAAGTTTATTAGGCTTTAAAATGGCAACCTCAGACCTATGACTCTTTATCTATAAGAAACTTCCTAAACTGCTCATTTATTTTGATAAAATACTTTCTTTTTCATATTCTTTTGAAGCCAAACGTAACAAAAGTTTGCATATCTTAGTTTTGAGAAATATCGATCGAGCGACGAAGAATTCAATCAAAGTCATCGTTTTTGAGTATTCGAAATCAGCATTCAGGTGTATTACACTTTTGTTGAATACATCACCTTGAATGTAATTCGATTCCTCGATTCAAAATATCTATAAAAAGTGCAGTTTGTTGTTTACTAACGCATATTTGCAAGCTCCGTGATATGTTTTCGCTCGAAGTTTTGTGCCAATTTTCATCAAAATCAACCCTTTTTTGATACGATAGATATCGAAATGTGTCACTTGATAAGTTCGAGGTCCAAAGAAGAATATATTTCCAAATCTCATTCAAATTTTTCCTACCAAAAATTTGAAAAAAAAAGAAGGAAAAAGTACAAACACTGTCGAAGGTGAGACAAAAGAAACGCGAACTACAATTCAAAAGAGCAGCAAATTCCAGACCAAGCTCAATTAAACTATTTTTTTATTGAGATCTCAAAACAAGGTCGAAAATCCCGGTAAGTTGGAAAGTGCCTCTTGTTGAAAATTATTTACAATTTTCCTGTTGCCCATTTGTTCAATTAAGCATTGCGAGTTACAAGTAGCTTAAGCACTTCTATTTCATTGTGCTTAGTGCTTATCAAAAGTCCATTCACTACGAGAGAAGACGTAACTAAGTCCATTAAAGAATCATTACCTTTTCATTTCACTCGTTCCTCCTTTGAAAAACATTTCGAAAGTTCTTTAAATTAATTTTCCTTTAGTCCAATGCTGAAAAAAAAAGAACATTAAGCTTTTGAGGTTTACCATGCCTTCGTTTATCGTATGGATTTGGCTGGTTTAATCTAACTAAGCGTTTCTTTTAACCCATGGATCGAAAGTTTTTCTATCCCACATATTACGAATCTTTTAAATATATCAGCCTGTACAAAAACACAATATTCTCTTACTCACGGAACACTTAACTGTACAGTCTCGTTTTTAGACGTCTGCTGAATAATCAGTAGCATTCAAGCATACTGCTTCCACAAACTAAATATTGCATACTATTTCCACAAACTAAGGAATTAATTATCCATTGTTTACAATGCCCATAGGGGGTACGTTACCGCCCTAGTGGTGTGAAATCGCCGTTGAAAGAAAACACTTATGTAATAATAATAAAGACCTACTTATTGAATGCACTTGTGGTGACACAACAGCTATTAGCACTACACGACTTTGGAGTGAGGGTTGCTCCAGAGGGTAGTGCCAGCTCTTGACATTGGATGTAGTGTCAGCGTTGTTCCGATGACATATTGGACCGTGAGTTAAACCTTTCGAAGCTGTACAAGGACGCTATATCCGATTCCTAGGTTGTTATCGTTGCGTTATATTCTCTTTTTACATGTGGTCGCTTTTATTATGCATCAAGGCCAACAAGCAAAAATATGAGGTTTATGTGTATTTATTAAGTAGTTCAGTACCTCTCATACACAATCCTCTGGAAGAAAATTAATAATTGAATCTGCTGTTTAGTAAAAATATAAAAGAGTCAAACTATTCATATTTTTTTTTACATATTTTATTTTAAGCAAAGTATTCAGGAATGTACTGCGGGCTACATTTTGTGTTTTTATTTCTATCTTCAAAAAGAAAGTTATAGTATTTTATATCCTTTCAATCTGTCTTTTAATTATTTTTTTTTTTTTTTTTGTGCGTCGATAAGGATGTGTGCCTGTACCATCGTCTACAGTTTGAATGGAGCTCCTGTGGCCGTGAGCACTCAGTGCGTAATGTTGTGGATCAATGACCACTTGGGGTGGTGAAAAAATAAAATCAATCACCCCTATCCTAGGTAGCAGGAAGGAGCAGTTCTTATAAATTTTCAAATTAAAAAAAATCCCCAGGTCCAATATTTTCTCGTAGACTGGTTGTTTAGTTATTTGAATCCTCCCCAATTGTTGTAAGATACATAAGAGTTATTATGTCATGCGGACTATTTCAAGGCCAGCGGAACACTGTCTGAATCCAGTCTAGCCGAATCGTCTACTACTTTGTAGTGGTTTGGATCAAGCCCACTTAACCACTCTAAAATTATAGATTTCCTTAACAGGTGGTTTTGAATTTTGACAACGATCGAAAAATTTCATGACTTTCTATATGCACTGTTTACAATATCGTATATAAAAACGTAATAAACTACATAAATCTCTGTATCAGCTAGTCTACTTTTTTTAAACAGTATGATGACGTTATAGGATGTCCCAAAAACAAAATGGAAACGTGCTTAGATCCTTTTTCTTAGCCCAGACGCAATGCTGTAACCCCACATTATAAACTTAAATGATCAAAACATCATCTAGATAAGCCCTTACACACACGCGCGCGCGCGCGCTGTCTCTCAAACGTTCCATAAGCCTAAAATAAGGGCAAATGATTGATGCAGGACTCCTGGTTTAATAATATTGTTTTCCTATCCAGCTAAAAATCGCCTTCGGAAGAAGTGTGTGGCCCGGCTTACGAATAGTTCCATTCTTAGTCCTGTCAATGGTTTAGTCTCCTTTGTTTCTGCTATTTTAAATGGTGTTCATTGTTTATCCATTATTTGGAATGTAGTTTATTGTTTGTTAACACTACACCGTACACTAGAAGACCGTGTGCATGCAAATGTAAGATATATTTATGTGATGTAGACAGGATAGATATAGTATATCATCACGAAGAACAAAAATTGATGAGATTTTTTATTTCGTTTTATATTGATGTAAAATATGTTCTATTCAATCAGCAAACTTCCATTAATCCGGCACGTTCGGAACTTGAAGCATACTAGATTATCGGATGCAAGTCGAAAAGTCCGTCACGCAGGAGCTGCATAACTAAGCACTTTCCGCAGAATTTGGGTAGTGTAGACTGCTTTCCAGAACAATTTGCTTAAAATATCCTACATAAATTAAATAAAAACATGAATAGTTCTCTTTTAAATTTGTAATGAGTAACTGATCAAATATTAATTTGCTTCCAGAGTTATGTTTACAAATGGTACCTATTACACTACGTAATAAATACAAAAAACCTCATATTATCGTATTTTAATCTAACGCAAGAACAGGATATAGTCCCTCTAGTGGGAGAAAGCGCTCCTTGCGGCGGCTTTGTGAACCTACGTCTCGCGGGTTTTTCTATTGAAATATATTACAAATAAAACCCCCGCTTTCCGATTGCCCGATTCAGCTCATTTTTACAACACTTCTTTCTCATGAGTTACCCACGACGTATACCGCGTTTCGTTACAATACAGCAGAAATTACGACCGGTATGAGTATATTAGGAATTTGGGTCCGGAGTAAACCCCCCCTTCTAATGAACCGATTTAGTTTATTTTTACAACACATATTTACCTGTAGATTACCACTACGAATACTGAGTTTCGTCGAAATATACCAAAAATCACGGCTGGTAGTGGCGAATTGGTATTGCGGGTCCGGAGTAAACCCCCCCTCCTAATGAAACGATTTAGTTTATTTTTACAACACATATTTACCTGTGGATTACCACTACGAATACCGAGTTTCGTCGAAATATACCAAAAATCACGGCTGGTAGTGGCGAATTGGTATTGTGGGTCCGGAATAAACCCCCCCTTCTAATGAACCGATTTAGTTCATTTTTATATCTCACTTTTCTCTCTATATTACCACTACGAATACCAAGTTTCGTTGAAATGTAACAAATATTACGGCTGACATAGTCAAATTAGTGTTTTGGGTTAGGGGTAAACCCCCCCTTCCGACGGACCGACTTTGGTGGTTAACGAACTCGTTCAATCGTTTGCCAATTGAATGCTATATACCAAGTTTCGTGACGAAAAAACAAAAACTCTGGCCGCTATCGTGTTAACAGACATATATATATATATATATATATATATATATATATATATATATATATATATATATATATATATATATATAGCCTTGGAGGGGGGAAAGGAAGGGTTATGTTACTTTGTATTTACATAGGTCAATTTCAACATATGATTCAACTATCCATCTTGGAATGTAGTTATTGAGCTTTATTTAATTGATTTAAACAAATAAATTTTAGTATCAACGCTGTGGTCAAGTGGTAGTAACAAAAAAAACATCAACTATTTAGTATTTCTATGTCTGAAACTCAAGTGGTCAAAATCTTGGTAAAATAGTATTGCGTATGCCATGACACGAGCTAACCGTAGCAGAAAGTTCCTTCGCTGCTTCTCAACGAGCAGCCCTTATTGTTATGCCGCCATTACGCCTTTGTGTAAGAAGAATAGAATACTCAGAGTTCTAATGAAGCGTTTCTACCTTATTGAAATGTTTCTCGAGTTTAAAAAATTTTAACGGGGGTCATTTTCGGTGTCTACTAGGTAGGATCGATAAAGATTTGAAGAAATTTTTCAAAAATTCCGTCATGAGTTAAACCTCAATAGCTACTTTCCTTCGGAGGAAAGTGATAAAAAATGGATAGAAGTGAAAATTTAACGAAATGTAGACTATAAGACTAGCACATATTTAATGTAAACTGACATTTAATGTAAATAAAATTGCATACGGTTAGAATTATATTGCCTCAGTCGAAAGCTATAAACTGAACTGGCAACAAGTCCGTACTTGATCACAGAGAGGGTTTCTGGGAATTCTTCTACGACCCCGTCCAGCACCACGGGGTTGTTGGGGTGAGGATTTCGTGGTATTGATGCATAAGAACTAAAGAGGTGCACTTTTCATGTTTGACCTTGACACCCTTGCCGTACCGGTTTATCAAGCGTGCCGGACCGTAGGATGCTAGATTAGAGGAAGTTTACTAATATTTCACACGGATTATGATCTGAAAGAATGGCCCCAGAGCCACGTCATTAGATAATGGCGCTTTTATCCACACAGGTGCTATTGAAACCCCCACGAAAAGATAGGTAAATGCCATGAAATGAGGCCTAAGGTATGGTTAGATAATGAATTAAGGAAGTGAGGAAGCAGGTGGATCCTGATGGTTACATGATCAGTCCTCCAGCAACCCTCCAAGGTCGAGGAGTTAGTGCGATAGGTTCAGAGAGAGTTAGAGGGCTTTCTATCTCCTGTGTTAGGTAATATACCAAGCCGTGTCTTAGGGGGGTTATATGGGAATTTCACTTTTAGGTTGTTTTCAACATTTGCTTTAATGACAGCATTTTTGGGCGGGTTTTCACGTTTCTGGCCGGAAAAACCACCAACCGTGTCCCTAAAGAGGAGGTTGTAGATGTAGGAAGGGGATTTAGGTGGAAATGGTCAGGTAAAGTACCCATGAAGGGAGGGAGGAGACGAGCTAAAACTAACATTGATCTATGTGCTTATACTAAGTACTTAGGATACTTTGCTGTTTCGCTGAACCAAAAAATTCTCTTAAAATAAAATACTCTCAAAAACTCAATAATAATTGCCAACAGCCATAGCCACGTTGAATGCTCCGCTTTCCATTGATCACCGAAGTTAAGGAACGTCGGGCGTGGTCAGTAACTGAATTGTTGACCAACCACGTCCTATTGGCATTATAAAAGAGTGGAATCTGTAGATAGCCCGGCGTTAATAGCCCAATTGTTGATACACCGTTAAACAAAAATAAAATAATTATTGTTTGAGAGGAGATCGTTGACCGTAGATGATGCAAGGTAGGGATTGTCGGGGTTCGGTCACTGCTACAGCAGTGACCGAACCCCGACAATCCCTACCTTGTAAAATAATTACTGTGGTCTTTCCGTCACCTAGTTTTGTCATGTGGGAGATGGCGGTTCCAGTCCCACCTGCAGCATTTCAGAGGCCATTGAGAAAATTCCTTGCTGCACCACAGATGTTTAAGAAGGGTGGTAACCATAGCCCGGCGCTAATGGGCTTCATGTCGGTATGCCGTAAAAAAAAAAAAAAAAAAAAAAAAAAAAAAAAAAAAAAAAAAAAAAAAAAAAATTCACTAAGGAGTGCATGTTACATATAATGTTTTCATGAATGAATCTCATTTGATAGAATAATGGAATGGGTTCAGACAACTTCTTTATGTTCCTCGTAAATTACCAATAAATGTGATGATAGGATTAAAAACTCCTTCTCCATCTTGGACCTTGATAATGAGATGGGGAAAAGTCGTTTGGAGAAAGCGATCTAAGAACGGGACGAGCTATTCACGTTGTGTCCAATGTGAGGTCCCGGATGGTCGAGTTCAGCCAAGGAATCGTGATGTCCCCTTGGACCAATTGGTGTCGTGATGTACTTTTATCTCCGATAACATGAAATCGTGTTAGTTACTGTTATTGTATGTTTTGGACGGATACACAAGAATTTCATGGTCAATGATATCGCCTCGAAAGTTTTTTCACTCAATTTCGCATCAAAATAGTTATAAAAAGGGTGAAACCCAGGTCTACTTTAATATTTTTAGCGGGAATGTCACCGAAGCAGACAGTGTTTCGCTGTTTGACGAACTTCGCCGTAAGTATGTATGAGAAAATGTATTTTTTCATCATTGTTTGTTATATTTAAATAATAGTGCCTATGAGTGCATTGTGATGTATAATGAGGGGCTTGATATGTCTGACATTACTTGATGTGATGACTCCACTGGAATCGGGTTTCACCTCTCGTCCCGATGAAGGTCTTGAGTAATGCAAATGCATATCTCGACTCGACACGGTGCATACGATGATTCATCAGGATTGAAGTCTCCGGAAAGTTTAGAGGAAGAGAGTCGGCTTGGATCAATCAGAGAATTGCATAATAAGATACCATCAAGAGGTTCCTTCGAGGAACATCTCTTAGACGGTTCATTTAGACTTATTAAGGAGAACAAGTGAGAGCATTTATATATATATATATATATATATATAGCCTTGGAGGGGGGAAAGGAAGGAACGACGTCACACCACCTGGACGACCAGGACGCTGGCAAGGACCAACTGAGTTCACACGACGACTAGTAGACGTACTAGAACATAACACATTTTAGAATACACTAGGAACAATCCAACAAAAACAAGCTACACTGACACTTGACACGTAAGACAGTATAACTGACCTTCTTCCCCTTTCTTCTTTCTTCTACTCTCCGACTATCTTTCGTTTTACCTCCTCCTCTATCGCTGTGCCCCACACAGCACATTACACATACCTCCCATTTGGGAATCCTATACCTTTTCTCTCCTTTACTTACCGCCTTCAAGTGCATTTTGCAGAATAAGGACACCTCCTCCCTCATCCTCCCTCTACCTGTGGCCCTTACGCACGCCTGTGGCGTTCGAGGTCCTTAGTTTTTCTTTTGCGTTTCTGCACGTTTTCCTTTCACTCTCGTTTTCATCATGCCCTTCCTTGCATGCTTTTTTATTTATCTTTTTCTCTAAAGTGGGGTTTAGGAAAAAAAAAAAAAAAAAAAAAAAAAAAAAAAAAAAAAAAAAAAAAAAAAAGGAAAGGAAGGGTTATGTTACTTTGTATTTACATAGGTCAATTTCAACATATGATTCAACTATCCATCTTGCTAAGGAATGTAGTTATTGAGCTTTATTTAATTGATTTAAACAAATAAATTTTAGTATCAACGCTGTGGTCAAGTGGTAGTAACAAAAAAAAACATCAACTATTTAGTATTTCTATGTCTGAAACTCAAGTGGTCAAAATCTTGGTAAAATAGTATTGCGTATGCCATGACACGAGCTAACCGTAGCAGAAAGTTCCTTCGCTGCTTCTCAACGAGCAGCCCTTATTGTTATGCCGCCATTACGCCTTTGTGTAAGAAGAATAGAATACTCAGAGTTCTAATGAAGCGTTTCTACCTTATTGAAATGTTTCTCGAGTTTAAAAAAGAAGAGTTAGAGTGGATGGGGATTGTGGTTTCTCTGACTCCTTGCGTCCTACAGGTCCCAAGAAGATTCCTCTTTTTAAGAAACTAGCTCTTTCTGATAATAGAAAATAAAAACTTTCATAAAATACATAACAAATGTAAAGTTCTGCAACGTATAAAAAAAATATTAAAAGAGTCCAATTTCTGGGAGGTGCCTTATCTTGGAGCACACGTTCCCAACAGGGTCGATAACGCCCCTTATTGAGCGCTGGAGCTTTTCGTGGTGGCGGCAGCGGGTCCAAAAGCAAATGGGGGGCGTTATGACAGTCAAAGTATGGTCGCGGCGTAATTAATTAAAGAAATACTTTTAAAATACATCAATTGTCCTTATATCATCGCAAAAGCGTTTATTGATCGCAAAATCGGGAAACCACACACAATTGATGAGGAAGTAATTATGCCAGCAGTCAAAAAGGTAAATGAAACTGCTCTTCATCATAAAAGGCCATCAGAAATCAACAAAAAATTTCGTTTGAGTAATAATATAGTGCAAAGAAGAATCGATGAAATGGTTAAGAACGTTGAGCTATTTTGCTTCTCCCAGATGTCTTGTGAAATAGAAAGTTTTAATGTTTACCATTCTTGGGCATAAGGAATCATTATGCAACTTTTTTAATGAGTATTTATCCCAAAGACTCTCACGATAATAATAATATACAGTCATAGAGGTAAGAAAAACCTACAAAGCAAGTTTGTTTATAGTGGAATGATCGAAAACTTGACATATCGTCCCTACCAAGTCAAAATATCGAATATGTAAATCGGAGCAAATTAAAGAACGGACATATTCTATCTATTGTCAAAGTAATATATTAAAAAATGGTCGTATTCGATACTTTCTTTAAGGCATTAAAGGCTATTCAAAAGGGGTTAGAGTTGTGACATATCACGACAAGAAACACAAAACAATTTTATTGGACCAATACAAAACGTATTATACACAAAACAATATATGTAAGATAAACATTTAAAGGGTTAAAATGTCTTGGTAAAGTCTGTGTTTTATTCGCGAAGTTTTTCTTTGTCCCAGTTGATAAAACACAGAACTGCTGGAGGCTGGTAGAGTCTGGTGATATTTTCGCACTAGTTTTTCTATGTGAGTGAAAAATGGATCAACCTCCAATTCTCTATGGATCTGGCTGTTCCGTACGAACCAAGGAGCATTGGACACTATTCGGAGTACCTTATGTTGAAAAGTTTGTAGACGTGTTATGTGTGTGTTACTGGCACCAAACCAGACAGGGCATGCGTAAGTTAGTATGGGTAGTATTGTAGATTTGTATAGAACTGTGGCGCAGGTGTATTTCAGGGGAGTTTTTCTATTTATTAATGGATAAATTTGTAAAAGTCCTGTGTGAGCTTCTTGTAGTTTTTTGTGAATGTGATGTCGCTAAGTTAGTCTTGTGTCTAGATGTACTCCGAGATAGCGTATACTCTGGTATTTTGAAATCCAGAGAATTGAGTGATGACGAATTTTCAGCTGTCGTAAATCTTCATTTTGGAATTTTCTGAGAGAAAACACTTTACATGAAGATTTCACCGGATTTATTGCGAGTTTCCATCTTCGGAACCAGGACGATACATCATCTGCAGCTTCTTGCAAGTGAAGGATCGCTTCCTTGAGGTCGGTGCTCTTTGTGATGATGAGAGTGTCGTCTGCGAAGGTAACGAGGGCTGAGTTGACTGGTTCAGGCGTAATCACGACAAGATGTATATCCACAATCCAAGAGCCAAGTCTCGAATCCGAAAAACGAAATTTTGCATTTTCGATAGTTTTACATGGCAGGGACAATATGTCGATATATGTAACATGGGTATTTTTTCTATTTATCTATCTATCAATCTATATAAATAAATAATTGTATATATATATATATATATATATACTCTAAATATATTTCTGGAGCGGGAACCCACGAAAATATAAAATATTGATTGCAGAGATGAAGAA
Source organism: Gonocerus acuteangulatus (assembly GCA_946811695.1). NCBI lineage: Eukaryota > Metazoa > Arthropoda > Insecta > Hemiptera > Coreidae > Gonocerus > Gonocerus acuteangulatus. The sequence continues at coordinate 52,280,625 of OX328124.1, read as the reverse complement.
AGGTAATGCTATGGATAAGAATTCACCATGTGCTGATATGAATCTGTATTAAATGTCTGTGTTGAGTGATGATTCCCGGTATTATTTATAACTAGAGGGTAATTGCGCAAGTAATAGAATGAAAAAGATACATTTAGTATTAAGCGTGTGTAGAGTAGAACAAATGTGGATGCACGGAACACATATGCATTTCTAATTTCTAATTATAATGTCATAAAAAGTATGAAGACTACCAAATTCAAGAGAAAGAAGTGTTGTAAAAATAAACTAAATAGGTCCATACGGGATGCAGGTTAACTCGAGAACCAAATTATTAAGGGCTCGAATTCCACGAGGCATTGTGGCTTTTCATTCGAGAAAAAGAACCGAAAGGGTGGTAACCTGTAGATAACCCGCCCCAGAAATCTGTGTTACATAAAAAGTGGACGTTAAAATATAAATAATTTAATCAGGAGTGCGATGTGAACTAGGAATGTGCTTATTTATGCAGCTTCTGCAAGAAGTACTTTTATTGATTAATAACATTAGTTTTGCCCATTGATTTTCATAATTATTACTCGTATCTATATGTAATGTTTTTTTCTTTGCTCTTAACTGTCTATTGGAGGCGCAATTGAAAGGCATTAACGGAAGGAGGAAGCGCGAACAACTTTAAATTTTGTTGCCAAGTATAAGAATAGGTTAAACAAAATAACGATGTAATCAACTGAAATGATTAATGGCTGTGGTGTCACGAAGGCTTTCACCCCTCACAAGGGAAAGATCTGTTTTGTTCTTGCGGCTGAAGGTACAGTTCGTAAGAATCAGTTTCACCAAGACCGCAAGCGATGGAAACCTAAAATGAAGAATTTGTGTGTAAATAATCTCATGGCAACGCCTCCTACTTGGTCGACATAAAAGGTTTGTCTATTGCTCAACAATCCATTACTCCGATAGCCAAAAAGGCTCGAACCTTAATGTGAAGAAGGAATGAAGCAAGAAGTAGTTCTCAAAGAAAAATTCACATAATTGTACTTTATTCAATATGGTGCAATTTACTTAGTTAAATTTTAATGTCCATTTATTATTGATATCGAATTTTAGGACGGGTTATCACCCTTTTCTAGCCACGATATGGATGATGCCTATTCTTTTTTCGAAAGAAAAGCCACTACCCCTAGTGGGAATTGAACCCACGACCTTAGGCCTTTTCTTAGTTCTAATGTCATGGATATACGAAATTACAAAGTTTATAGAACAATCTCCACTTTCTTCGGAGAGCAAAACTAAATAAAGTCCGACTACCAGAAACTGCGCCATCTTCCGTCCTTAATCTTAGTGTCACTTGGAAAGATTAGAATAAAAAGAGATAAGGTTTTGTCTTAATCTTTTTTGAAAAATGTAAATACATTTGAAAATGTAAAATAAACTGCAATATAAGCCTTATTTGTAGACTAATTCATCAGCTTCCGAATTGTTTATTTACATTTATTAAGATTTCCCAACTGGTTTTGAGATTGATAGGAATTTATCAAAACCGAATTAGGCCGATTTATCAAAACCTAACCTAGGTTTTTCCATTTCCCTTGACAAAGATTTTAGATATGGTGTTAAAAACGGTTTCATTTGATTCGCCACATTTAATTACTTATAAAACGTGTATCTGGAAGCTTAGTACGCAAAAAAGTATGCATTACGATTTTTTTCGCGCCAATTTCACCCAAAAAGCCACGTTCAGGTTGACGAACCTGTCCTTAACTTCATAAGCGGGTTTCCTTCCTATGGGGGAAGGAGTAAACACGCTAAAATTGCGGAATGTATTATTCTGCATGTTTTTTTGAAGCTATATGTTTTACCTCCGCTTCAGGAGCTTAAAATGCATGCATAATTTAAGTCCAATGCTGCTAATGTCTGTTTACATAAAATTGTTTGCGATACCTCCTCAACTCTAGAAGTACCTGATAAATATTTCAATATCTTTATTTAGAGAAATGCTAGCATTTTTGTGGAGTACCAGAAACAAAAATTCCGATTGTTTCCAATTTTCTGTTAAAGTTTTCGTCTTGAAAAAAGTTCCATTCGATGTATATGTAACGAAAATAGCAAGCGCAGATTTTTTTCGCTCGTGCAAGGTTTGCCGAAAGAACATTTTTTTTTTTTTTTTTTTTTTTTTTTTATCGGTTGGAAGGGTGTATTCAACCGCGGGAGGTCATGGCCACCCAACTAAAGGAATGAATTTCTTAAAACAATTTAAATATACGGTTAAAAGATTTTCATCAAAAGAGGACCAATTTAGTGAAAATCAAATCAAAATGTGGGCAAATAACCATTGGGAAAATAACCCATGACCTTAACCTTAGCTCTCACTGCCACCGGACCTTAACTATTATGACAAAACGCAAACTATTTCACTCTCAGTAATCACCAGGGTCAATGATCTCTTCTTAATATATTTATATATAATTTATTGCATAATATATGTCTAATTAGAATAATCATAATATTAATAACATTCTTTCTGTTATAGTTGTTTCTCCTGCTATTCATGTATGGAGTGATTGGCGTGTGGTCTCGTCAGCCTTCAGCAGAACCTCAGGATATAACATCAATTAATAGCCTCTCAGTTTCGAATAATGGCATAGATCCAAAACTAAGGAAAGCACTTCTCCGAGTTCTCAACAAAATAAAGGAAGAAGAAAATGGGCAGCTCCCGTCCGATTTGCCTGAAGAAGACTTCTTGAAGGTCATTGGTCAACCTGCGCAAACTGAGGACTTAGGAAGCTATGAAATCAGCGAAGAGTCAAAAAGTAAAGATTTCCCTTACCAGGAGGCTATACAGTTTGGTCAAAAGCTACTAGGTGAAAATAAGCAGGAGAACCAAGAACCAGCAGAGACTCAAAATCCAGACTTCCGCTCATCTGACTTCAATGGTTACTTCATAAATTCCCCGACAGAAAAAAATGTCGATGTTCAATCTGAGTTTGAAAAGGATAATCCAACATCAAAAGATGGAAGTTATCATTATGATCCACCTTCTAGTGATGGAAGCTATCATTACAGTCCACCAGTTTCTGGTGGTTTCTCTTCAGAAGATAGAAAAGAGAAAGGGGAGGGAAAAACAGGCACCTCAGAAAGTAATACTAAAGAAAATGATGACCGAACAGAGTCTAATGCTGAAGAAAACGTAACGATACTTACTGAAGCTACACAGAAGAGTAGTATTGCACCTGAAGTGACAAGTAATTTCGAAAACCAGAACTCTGAGGGAACTGATGAAAATTCTAGAGCTACAATTGGTAGTAATGAGGGTGAGACAACTGAAACACTTAAATCCAATGATAAAGAATCAACTGATGATGATGATAAAGAAGTATTATCCACAGTTGATGAAGATAATTTGACGACCGGTGCACAAGATGAATCCTCCAAAACTATTATCGAGGATGTTACAAGTGAGGGACTAGATGTGAGATCAATACAGAATGACGCACAAGAGAAAGGAGCAGAAACTAACATATTCAGTCAAACAAATAACTACCCAAACAAATATCCTTCATTTAATGCAATTACAGCAGAGTCTAATTTCTTGCCAACAAAACCTACTCCAGATGAAGAACAAAATTTCCAAGGACCAACTCCGATTGACATTCCTGAAATCGATGAAGAAAGAATAGAAAATCCAACATCACAAAGACCAGCTAGTGTTAGGCCATTAGATAAAGCCCAAAAAACAGTTCAAAAAATTACTGGGAAAGAAGGAAAAAAGAAGGATGAGAATGTACGTCACATAGTTGAATTTGTTTCTGCTCCACTTATAACCGCATTTACAGTAGAGCAGGATGACAAGGGAATACCTCATAAAATTATACCTTTGGATTACATTCACCCTACGCAGCCTCCAGCACCTACTGAAGACCCAGAAATTGTTGCTCAGCGACAACAAGAATTGGAAGAAAAAGAATTCATTTTGCAGCAACAGCTTAGGACTTTACAACAAGAAAAATACAAATATGGAGGACTAAGAGTGCCACAAGCAGATCTGCTACAGCAAGCTGATCATAGGCAACAACAATTTTTCCAGCAACAACCAATTCCACTTGTCACTCAACAACCTATTGCCCCAATTCCTGATCTTCCAAGACAAGAACAGCAACTCTATAAGCAACAAGAATTTCAACATTATCAACAGAATTTTCAAAGACATCAGGAGTTACAAAGACAGCAAGAATACCAACGACAAGAATTACAAAGACAACAAGAACTCCAGCGACAACATGAAGTATATAGACATCAAGAACAACTAAGGCAACATCAATTTGACAGGCATAGGTTTCAGCAGCGAAATCCATTTCAGTCACCTCAGGGAATAGACTTTCAGAAAAGCGTTGACTTCAGGCTGCCCCTATTTGAGCACAATCGTGTTCACAGGCAAGAACCAGAAAGATATATCAATAACTTCGGTTATAATCGCCCTGTCACTATACAAGGTCAGATTCAAAGTCTTATTAGCGAGTCTGGAATTAGTACTGGTCTACCCAGAAACACTCAAGCAGATTTAAGTATTGTTTCAAAGATTTTGGCTTTGAATCATGGGACTTTTAGTCCACAAAATCAAGTCTCAAATAATGTAAAACGACAAATTCCAAAACTAACAAGATTTGTCAGAAGTTCCATTTAAAGTAAGAATTATAGAACATTTTTTCAGTTTAAGTAGAATTTCCTAATTAAGCCAAGCTATTGAAAGTTTGAGCCAACTAAAGGAAAGGCATTTAACATTAACGTTTTTGCTAATTTAAATTAAAATTTAAACGAGGAAAACACTCTCACAATACAGGGTAGAAGTATAATGAAATCAGATAGAAATTAAATACCCTACTTAAGTATACAAGAAGCCTCATTTAAATAATATGAGAATGTCATATTGTATAAATAAAAAGTTTAAAACTGCAATGTCCTGAATTAAATTACTATGAATAATAATTATCTGATGCAAAGAACTGCATCACTATTTGTGCCAAAGAATGTGTTGAAGCTTGCGTAATCAAATTTCTTTTAAAAAAGAAGAATTAAAAAATTGGTCGATAAATAAAATCAAATAAGATGTATACCGTCAGTTAATTTTAATCAAATTGGTTAAGTTATGTAATTATAATCAAATCTCTACTATTAAAAGGGACACACAAATTAATTGTTAAATATAATAAGCTAATAAATAATAAGAGATATTTCTAAATGTAATATACATAATTTGAATGGTATATTATTATGTGTGAAGTCAATGAAACTCATTAGTAAGTACAAATGTAATTATTTATTTTTATAGATTAAGCTCCTCAAATAAAAATTAGAAGCACCAACTAAGGATGACTTCATTAGATATTATTTATTTAATATTTATAACTAACTTGAGTTATATGAGATTGTACCATTTTATATTGTATTTTATTAATTCTTGTTCTTTTATTTGTAACTTCTATGTTATAAATTTTGAAAGCAACAATTGTAAATAAATCAAAATATCATATTTTTGTACAATAAACTCCTTGTTTTTTAAGAAATCCTTACTATCATTTGAGATATTGAATCCTATTCCTTTTCTGTTATAAACAATGTATTTTACTTTTTCGTACTTTTCTTGTGTACTTGGGTTTGTAAGCTCTTGTGCACTTCTGTTAGTGAATAGTTATTTTATACAATAATTCTGAATAAGAATATATGTCTCATTTTGTTTACCAAATAATTCTTATTGGTAAGACTTTAAATTCTCTTAAAATCATCTAAAACCTTACAGACCAATATGCCTGACATCCTTCCTAATGAAGACACTAGAGAAGTTGGTGGACAGGCACATCAGGGACAACATTCTTAGGCAAGCACCATTAGAAACAACGTAGTATGCCTATCAATCTGGCAAATCATGCGAAAGCGTGCTGTACTGTCTAGTACAGAAATTAGAAGAATCCATCAATAATAAGGAAATTGCTCTTGGAGCATTGAGGGAGCATTCGATAACACCCCACTAAACACAATAGCAGAAGCTATGGGGAGCTTTAACATCGATCCTATCACCACCAGGTAGACACTGGCAATGCTGAGTGAAAGAATAGTTTGTGCCAACCTGGGGAAGGCCAACATACGTGTCAAGGCTACAAGAGGATGTCCATAAGGAGGGGTTTTATCTCCACTGCTGAGGTGTCTGGTAGTCAATTCTATCATTAAGGAGCTAAATAATGTAGGCTTCTATACACAGGGCTATGCTGACGACTTTGCCATATTAATTAGAGGCAGTATACCTACAGTGATAACGGACCTAATAAACGAAGCACTTAAACAAGTTGCAAGTTGGTGCTCTAGGTCAGGACTCAGCATTAATGCACATAAGACAGTCATAGTCCCTTTTACAAAAAAGCGACGACTGGTATAAGTCACTCTAAGAATTCAAGAGAATATTATTCCTCTAAGCAGTTCAGTGAAGTACTTAGGAGTATTACTGGACACTAAACTAACCTGGAAAATACACTTGGAACATGTAAGAAATAAGGCCACGTTTGCACTGTGGACATGTAAGAGGCTGTTTGGTAGAACCTGGGGTCTTAAACCACACATTGCCAGATGGCTATACCTGAACGTAATCAGGCCAATTGTTGCCTATGGTGCATTAGTCTGGTGGCACCGATTGGATACTAAATATATGAATGCCATAGTGAATAAAATACAAAGACAAGGTTGCCTCCTTATAGGTGGGGCAATGGGTTCTACGCCCACTCTCGCCCTGGAAGCACTCTTAGATATACCACCGTTACATTTGCATGTAGCTCGGATGGCCATGATCACAGCTCATAGGCTGACCTCTCTGAATGTGATTAGAACACCTCAGGCACAGGGAGGACATTCAAGAATCTTTAGGATGATTGAAAGTATCCCGGAACTGGGTATTCCGTCGGATAATATCATCCCAGAATATGATTTCAAAAGAAGCTTCAGAGTCAATACTGGAGTGGAGCGAAAATCCATGGTGCCCACACCAGCGAACATACCCAATGGATTCAACGTCTATACAGATGGATCGAAGACCTCAGAGGGGACTGGCTCAGGAATATGGTATGGTATGGCATATGGTATGCGGGTGCCCCACCCCTGGGGTGCCAAGGGGGGGCACCCGCATTGCCTTAGGAAGGGAGCCATCGGTGTTCCAGGCTGAGGTATATGCAATCCTTGCTGCTGCAGTTCAGTTGAGAGGAACACAATGCAACCAGGAAAGGATTAATTTTCTAACGGACAGCCTAGCTGCCTGTAAAGCTCTAAACAACCCAATGAATACATCAAAACTGGTCAGGGAATGTAGAATGGAACTTAATGAACTGGCCAAGAATAGGAACTGTGTTGAGATCCACTGGATACCTGGGCACAGTGGAATCCCTGGCAATGAAAGAGCGGACCTACTTGCAGGAAGTGGTGCCGCTACAGCGCCAATGGGCCCTGCCCGCTTTTGTGGGGCACCACCGTCATTATTCAAACGGACAATTCACCAATGGCTATTTAGAAAGCAGCAAAACCTTTGGGTGAACCAGACACTGAGGCACTCCAAATGCTTTATTCAAAAGCCCTCTGGAGAACCCTGGAAGGAGCTGAAACTCCTAAACAGAGTAGAACTTCGAGAAGCAATTGGAATAATTACGGGACATTGCAAATTGAACAAGCACCTTCATAGGATGAAGCTAGTCCACTCCCCCATCTGTAGATGGGGGAAATTCTGTGTGGAGCAGAAGAAGAGACACCGATACACATCATCCGTGATTGTGAACGGCTAGATCACATACATTTTAGGTACTTTGGTGATACAAAGGATACCAATCTTGAACCAAGTGAAATATCCATTAGGAGACTTCTGGATTACTGGAAGGTAGTACTCTGAGGAGAGATAACGACGGGTAGCACAATAGGCAGACGGCGGTGGTGCGCTCCCACTGAGGAGGATAACCCGGAAAGTATTGTATTGTATTAAATTCTCTTCTTTCTTTATACGGGAGAGCTTACATTTTCTATGTTAAGAGGAACATTAAGAAAAATTGAAAGTTTTATTGTCATGATCCTGCTCTTCGATTTGCCTTAGTATTTTATCCCATATTTTGTGGTCCAACGTATTCTAGAATTTGAAAGTCAGAGGAAGGCAGTTTGTTCTGAGGTGCTGTAAATATCTGATTTTGTCCCAGTAACCAAATCGGGGCCTGAAGATGCTTGCAGCGGATTTGAGTTCAAATCAAATTACATTCCTTAAAGCTCAATTAAACTAAAAAAAACGGCGTTAATGGCCTCAAAGGTTGACACGTCATAAGCCCAAACAAAAAAAAAACTCATTAAAACTTAAGAGTAAGAAATTTTCACAATAATTTTGAAAATAATAAAATTTATAGATGACGCTTTAATTTTTTAAAGAAAAAGCCTATTTATAAAAAATATTGACAACATTTAAGAGGGTGGGTTGATTACAAATTATAATAAGCTAGCTGAATACCCGTGCTTCGTCACGGCAGATAAAAAGTTTTTTTATTGCGTTAAATCATCAAAATTAACGCTACTATATAATATTTTGCAGTTTATTAAAGCATGGTTCCCGTCATACTATATGTTATACATCAATTGATAAGTAATCAAAATAGTATAATGTTTCTTGACCCTGGTCCGTAGCACCCCAGAGTCAAGAAATAGATACCCTGGATATAACCCGTTATCTATAGATTACAACCCCCCCCCCCATGAAATTTTGATTTCATCGGTAAAAATGTGTCATAAAACCTAAAAATAAATTTATAAGATCACTTAGTTGAGAAAAAATATTCTTTTTTTTTGTGTAATATTGTTTTAGTTGGCTAACTACTCCAAGCTCTAGATTGTTAGTTTTTCATATCCCGGAAATATGTTGTAGTGTATAGATAAATTCTTCAACAAATGGGTGAGAGGCAGAGGGAGTTCAAAAGATGATAATTTCAAACAAAAAATAATAAGAATCAATTGGAATTAAATAACTTTTTCTAGTTAATAGCTTCTAGCTTACTCATACTTTATTATTTATTTAGGGCTTCAAAATATATCATTCAGCCCAGGTCCACCTTGGTTGTTTTCCAGTCTTCACCTGTAATCAATAAAAGATACGGAGAAATAAACTGGAAACAAATATTTATTATTAAAGTAACTACTAAAATATTAATTTAGGTACACATTGTCACCACCAGCTCAACTAAACGATATGTTTGATTGTTATACTTGTAATTTTGTATATTCCCTTGAACCGCACTATAACTCCTACGAGAATGAAAGACATTAATGACCAAATATATTTTTGTTTTCCGCTCTATGGAGAACACTAAAATAATAGGTGGTTATCATAGCAAATACAGAAAAATTAATACTTCATTTATTTATTTATGGCTTCAAAATAGATCATTCAGCCCAGGTCCACCTAGGAAAAAATTAATACTTTAAAATTATCTTTTAAGTTAAATCATATGACTTAATAAATAAATAAATTAAATGACTGTAAACATAATTTTTTAGTAGTTAGATGAAGTTATTTAGTTCTAAAATTAATGTGACTAAATTTAAGAACAACTTTGGAAATCTTTAAAGTCCACACGTAAGTGATTAAAAATGATTTTTTTTTAATATTTAACGTCGATTATTATTAACTAAGAATTTTAGGACGGGTTATCTCTAGGCTACTACCCTTTTCTAGCCAGGATAGGGCTGATGCCTTTTATTTTTTCTAAAGAAAAGCCACCACCCCAAAGTGGGTTTGAACCCACGACCTTTGGCACAGGGTGTTAAATTCGTCCTTTTCTCCCCCCCCCCCAGGCCTTAACACTCACGGCCACCGGGCCTCCCGATTTAAAACTTAACTTCATAACAAATAAAAGAAAAATAAGGTAAAAGTGAAGTTTCACGCCCTCCAAACCGATTTCTTTCAAATTTTGTACAATAACCTATTTTGATGCATTAAACACGAATACGTTAAAAAAAAACCTTCGCATTTAACTAGGAAAGAAGTTATTAAGCACTAAAGTTCACTGTTATGCGGGTTATGAGAGCTAATGTAAACAACTAAATTTGTGACGACTTTAAGGCATACATGCTATGCGTTTCCGCTCGCTACGCTCGCTCAAGAAAATAACAAAACCCCAGTCAATCCAACTCGCTAAAATTAATAGAATTCTATTAATTTTAGCGAGTTGGATTGACTGGGGTTTTGTTTTCTTCTTGAGCGAGCGGAAACGCATAGTACGTATGCCCTAAAGCGACAGGTGACGACGGGTGAGGATGCCCTTAAAATTAACAATATTTTTGAATAAATGGCTTATAAACATTTCAAATGAGAGTTCTGTTTCCCAATGTTACATATCTGTGCATGCGCGTGTTTACAAATACGCTGTTGACGCCAAGTTTTATAACCTTCCTAATAGTGAACTTTAGTGCTTAATAACTTCTTTCCTAGTTAAATGCGAAGGTTTTTTTTTTTAACGTATTCGTGTTTAGTGCATCAAAATACATTGTTGTGAAAAGTGTTAAAAAAATCGGTTTGGAGGGCGTGAAACTTCACTTTTACCAAAAATAATAATAATAAAAAAAAATGTAACACATTGTAAGTGATCCAAAAATAACACTACTTCAAAAGTAAAACATTTTTAATAGAATGAGTATTAACATTCAGGCTTTAAAAGTAACTATACACCTTATAACAATTTTTGTTTTCTTTTTTTTTTCTTTTTTTTTTTTTTTTTTTTTGTAAGAAAATGAGAGAACTCAACAGCAGGTTTAAATAGTACACGGGGGGCCATGGTCCGTGAGTGTTAAGACCTGGGCACTTGTATTTGCCCTATTTTGCCTAGAAAAGGATGTAAAACTGCATTATGTATACGTGGACTTTGAATTTGAATAGATAAATAAATGGTATTAGGTGCAACTTCTAGGCTATTTAGTAAAATTATTTTGCACAACAATACTAAAAAAAAAGTCAGCCCCGTAACAGGCCACAAGGGCCCAGAGGGGTGGATACTGTAGAGGTATCAATTTCTTGACATTATGGCGGCATACTAGGCAGATAGTGTGGTCACTACTATGCTCCGGCCGCCTTATTTTTTCCTTTGCAGGAGCCCATTAATTAATCAATTATTGAATTAAATGCTGAGTGAGCCTAGGGATGATCTGGGCCCCCAAATCCAACCCCCAATCGACAACACTAGAAGATATAAATCGTTAGTGTGCCCTCTTTGAACCTGGGTCGTCCAGTTCATTAGTCGAGTGCGGTAACCCGTCCAAAAAATGTTTTATTAATAAAGGAAAATTCAAAATTAGAATAGAATATTCATAACACAGATTTTGTCTGACAGGATATCTAAATGTCGCCAACTTTTTCTAGCCAGGATGGAGTTGATATATTTCATTTTTTTCTAAAGAAAAGCCACCAACCTTAAGGAGAATCAGTCCTGGGCATATTGTCATGGAGAGTTAATTCCTTAACACTTTCGCTGCGGCTGTCATTGTTTGGGATTACCTCAGTATTGGGTGCATTTTTTGTTTGAATTTTTCTTGTAGACATTTTTTTCCATCAACAAATCATAGAAAATCGTCCAGTCAGCCGATTTGAATACAGAGAACACTGTGAGAAAGCCCAAACAATACTGAAAGCAACTGTTTTTACCGGGAGCTTTAAAAGTGAATCCCCTCCATTTACAAGCCTTCTGAATCTAAAGGGAAAAGTAATGGAAGAGTGTCCTTCCGAAGGGACGCTCGTAAGCAGGTAGGATCGCTAATGTCCTTCCGTAATGACACCCGAAGCGAAAGTGTTAGCAATCATGACCACCGGGTATCCCATTTTACTAGAAAACATGAGTACCATCTTACAGTTTTCATTTCACCACCTTTTCTCAACAAAAATGAAAGTTCATCAATACATTAAGTATATAGAGAATCTTATATTCCAGTTATCGCCAAAATGAGGGAAATATGTCACATTCAAGCAGGGCAGTGTGGGAATCAAGTTGGAGCAAAATTCTGGGAGGAGATTGCTGAAGAACATGGAGTCGATCCTGCGGGCAATTTTGTAGGCAACAGCGATCAGCTTCTCGAGAGAATCTCTGTCTACTTTAATGAAGTATCTTCGAAAAAGTTCGTTCCTAGAGCAGTTCTCGTGGATCTGGAGCCTGGAACAATGGACGCGGTGAGATCAGGACCTTCTGGTCAGCTGTTCCGTCCTGACAACTTCGTATTCGGGCAATCAGGAGCTGGGAACAACTGGGCCAAGGGCCACTATTCCGAAGGGGCAGAACTCATTGAACCAGTCCTCGATATCGTCAGAAAAGAAGCTGAAGGCTGCGACTGCCTTCAAGGGTAAGTTAAAACTTTCTTGATACAAATACACCATAAAATATGACATGAAAACAAAAAAAAAATCCAATGTACAGGATATTTACTGCTCTTGTCTTCTATCATATATTTATTCGTTAAACCTCCTCTTATTTCAACCATAACCAACATTTATAAAAGTTAGTTTGGTTAAGTTTAAACAAATTTTCAAGTCTGTGCGACGTACTTGAGTGACCAGAACAAAACATGTACATATGTATTTAATGTGGCAGAAGGTCAAATTTCATAAACTACAAACCATTCATCCACAATCCTCTAATTCGTTCTAAATGTTTCACGTCTCTCTGACGCCTCTTCAATTAAACCCCTATCCAACAAAACAAGATCAAAAATGGCAACTGTAAATCAGTTGTTTACATTAGCCATGGTAGCTCTTGTCAGTCTAGAAGTTCCCCAGAGTTAAGGGGGTACTCCTTATTTTAAGTGCTCCTGAAGAGGTAAGACATGTGGAGTGAACAGGACCGCCACATCCAAGAGCCGGGTCCGGGACCAGATCACGGGCCCCCACTTCTCAGAGCCAGATTGAAAATTCTATTACTTTGCTATAGGACTTTGGGCATTTTAAAATTATTTTCATTTCAGTTTTGAGCAAAATGAGAATAAAAGCCGACAATCGGTGCTGCAAAGGTCACTTTTTTCCCAATTAGCGAAGATCGGCCCGGGCCCACACGGTGCCCGGGCCCGGGACAACTGTACCCGGTTGTCCCCCCATGTGGCGGCCCTGGGAGTGAATTACAAGATTTAGAAAGAATGGTGTATAGTTTATGAAATTTGACATAGTGAAAAATAGGCTCACCATCTTATAAAAAAAAAAAAAAAAAAAAAAAAAAAAATCCTGAAAATTCATTACTCTGGTGGGTGGATAATGCTGGTTAACGAACTTAACCTTTCGAATTGGACCACTTTTTTTGTGCCCAATTCCATCAAAATAAATCCGTTTTTGTATATTCTCGAGAGCAGACACACACACACACATATATATATATATATATATATATATATATATATATATATATATATAAAACAACAGCACCTTTCTTTTCACTTAACTTGATTTCAGATTCCAAATGGTCCACTCCCTCGGTGGTGGTACCGGCTCCGGGATGGGTACCCTACTGATACAGAAGATTCGGGACGAGTATCCAGATCGTATCATGAACACATTCTCCGTTGTACCCTCGCCGAAAGTATCGGATACCGTCGTGGAGCCATACAACGCAACCTTGTCAGTCCACAAGCTGATAGAACTCACCGACTCTACCTTCTGCATTGACAACGAGGCCCTCTATGACATCTGCTTTAAAACCCTGAAGATGACGACGCCTTCCTACGGTGATTTGAATCACCTAGTTTCTAGCACCATGTCCGGTATCACTACCTGTTTAAGATTTCCAGGCCAGCTCAACAGCGATCTAAGGAAACTTGCTGTCAACATGGTTCCATTTCCGAGGCTTCATTTCTTCATGCCTGGATTTGCTCCTCTAGTTGCAAGGTAATATAAAATTCCTGTAAACTTTAATTAATTTATTTTAAAGTGAATATCAAAATAACGAATTATTGAATACTTTTTGTTTATTTTGTATTATGTAAAAAAAATCACAAACATGTTAATAATATGTATAAATTGAGCTCGTCCATATTTTACATGCAAACAATACAAAAACTGTCCCCAATTTTATTCTAATTGGTTGTTAATACGCAAACATTCATAACTTATTTTGTGAATTTCTTTTTGAATTATTTATATTCGCAATCATAATGTGAATATATATGTATTCATTTATTTGATTTATTCATTTGTTTTTATGTAAAATTCACATTTTTTGTGAATATTTGCAAGTTTTCCTATGAATTTATTTTTACTTACCAAAAAAAAAAAAAAAAAAAATCATAGGAAAACTTTATTTTACTTACCCGAAAACGGCGTTAATAACCCAAATGCTGCCGTTAAAAAAAAAAAAAAAAAAAAAAAACTTACCCGAAAATTAGTAAATACAATTCTATTTATATCATGGGCGTATATAAGGGGGGCTGCAGCCCCTCCCGAAATCTTCATATGATGGTAAAAATCTGTCATAAACCCCTCCCGAAATTATTTTCTATATACGCCCATATGATTTGTATTCACTCAAATCACTTTGTATTCACACTTATGAATACGAATTTATTTATATTCATATTTACAAATAAGTGAAGGACGAATAAATTCGTATAAATAGAATTATGCTCACCTCTAGTGAGTAAAAATGCTTCAGGACTCCGTTCCAGGTCGTGGGCTTGATTTCCAGTGGATTTTCTAGGAAAGGGTGGTAAGCTGTAGATAGCCCGTTTGCAAATGGTTTGCTATTTATTAATGATCATTTAAATTTAAATAAATAAAATGTTATAACCGTTGTTCATGTAGTTCCTGCTGGCGTTGTTCAAAATTTAAATTCCTCCATATAATATTGTAGATGCTTCTGTTTAATTATTTAATAGAGTAATAATAATACATTAATATTGTGTGTTTTTGTAGTAATAATATCAACAAATAATTTTTGATTTACCAGAGGCTCACAGCAATATAGAGCTGTTACAGTTCCAGAGCTGGTTCAACAGATGTTCGAAGCAAAAAACATGATGGCGGCTTGCGATCCCCGCCTTGGGCGGTACCTTACAGTCGCCGCGATATTTAGGGGCCGGATGTCAATGAAGGAAGTAGACGAACAGATGCTGAAAGTTCAAAACAAAAATAGTTCCTTCTTCGTCGAATGGATTCCGAACAACTGTAAGACCGCTGTCTGCGACGTTCCTCCAAGAGGTCTCAAGATGTCGGCCACTTTCATTGGAAACTCTACAGCGATCATGAGTCTCTTTGAAAGAGTGACAACCCAGTTTACCTCAATGTTCAAGAAGAAAGCTTTCGTCCACTGGTACACGGATGCGGGGATGGACTTGCAAGAATTCACTGAGGCTGAGGATAACCTCACACATTTGGTGTCTGAATATCAGCAATATCAAGAGGCGTCAGCCCAATCAGATACGGAAGGCGAAATGGATGATGATGAGGAAGTGGCTGTCTGAGGATCTGTGATTTTGTTGCAAAATCAGTAAAATATCATGTTTCGTGAGAATAAAATTGTATTTCATGGAAGGGTATCATTGTGTTGGTTTGACTCTTGATTTGAAGTAGAATAAGTCACAGATTAAGAACATTAGTCATTGTATTAGACTGTGGTTAAATAAATTCAAATCCCAGGAGATGCCTACTGGGACGTCTGTCTGAAGCTTTGGCTCTATTAGATGAATTAACTAGCCAAACTGTGTATGATGTACAGATGCGTAATTGGACAAATTCCAACCTGTAGATCTAATTTTTCCAGAAGGTTCAATGACCTACTGCATCTGTAGGTTTAAAAAGTCCGTCACGCAGGAGCTGCACAACTAAGCACTTTCCTCAGAATTTTTGTAGTGTAGACTACATTACTGAATAATTTGCTGTAAATAACCTATATAAATAAAATAAAAACGTCAATAGTTATGCTCATTTACATTTCTTATGAGAACTGTTCAATTATTAATTTTTGTAAATAATTTATCTATTTATTTATACATCAGTGAGACCGCGACAAAGGCAATTCATCACTAAACACATGTGTAAATAATTTGCTTCCAGAGTTATGTTAATGCATGGTACAATACTACTTAATAAATGCACAAAAACTTCATTTTCCGTCTTTTGATCTGACGCAGGAACAGGATACAATCCCCCTAGTGGGAGATAGCGCTCCTTGCGGCGCCCTTGGGAACCGTGCTCCTAATGAAACAGAGTTTAAAGTAAACCCTCCTTTCCAAAAGACCGATTTACTTCATTTTTACGACACTTCTTTCTCGTGAGATACCCACGACGTATACCGCGTTTCGATACAATACAGCAGAAATTACGACCGGCATGAGTATATTAGTACTTTAGGTCCGGAGTAAACCCCCCACCCCCTCCAAATAACCCGATTTAGTTTATTTTTACAACCCAATTTTCTCTGTTGATTATCACCACGAATACCGAGTTTCGTTGAAATGTAACAAAGATTACGGCTTGTAGTGGCAAATTGGTAATGTGGGTCCGGAGTAAACCCCCCCTCCTAATGAACCGATTTAGTTTATTTTTACAACGTATTTCTCTCTTTAGATCAACATAACGAATACCAAGTTTCGTTGAAGTATAAAAAAAACTACGGCTGGCATGGCCAAATTAGTGTTTTGGGTCCGGGGCAAACCCCCCCCCCCCCCCTCCCGGTGGACCGATTTTGGTGGTTGGCGAACTCGTTTAATCGTTTGCTAATTGAACGCTATATACCACGTTTCGTGAAGAAAAAACAAAAACTCTGGCCGCTATTGTGATAACAGTCACACACACATATATATATATATATATATATATATATATAAATTTTAACGGGGGTCATTTTCGGTGTCTACTAGGTAGGATCGATAATGATTTGAAGAAATGTTTCAAAAATTCCATCATGAGTGCAACCTCAATAGCTACTTTCCTTCGGAGGAAAGTGCTAAAAGTGTGGCAACATGTTGATAACCCTGTAATAATTGCTATAGAACCCGACACAACATTCCTCATAAAATTGTTCTAATGTATTCTCAATCAATCAATGAACCATCATATAAACGAATTTTATACACCTGGTTAAAGGGGACAACAAATTCGGTAAATGCACAATTAATGGACACAGTTATGAAATTTCTGTAGTGATGTCTTGCATAATTTCAGTCTTTAATAGTCAGGAAGTTTACGATGGGCCCAAAGTAATCCTTTTTAAAAACGTGTCATGAAAATGTAAAATATAACGTTTTTCTATTTTTTGTGTTAATTTCCCCTCAACATAGAATTTGCATCAATAATGGACACTTGAAAATCTCAACAATTCTGAAGTGGACACTTCAATAATTTAGTAGTGGGCGAGTATGTTCCAACTTTTTCTTTGAAAAATAGAAAATACAAAATAGTGGTTTATAAAATAAACATGTTTTGATTCAGTTAAAATAAATACCGTCATTTTGGGTGAGTTCGGACACATTTTCGAGGTTTTCTCTTAATTACAAAAGACAGAATTTTTGTAAAAATCTGCAAAAATTAATGTATGTACTCTTAACATTCCTCTATCGAATAGTGTATTTTGTTTTTTGAATATCTCAAAAATGTTCAATGTTTTTCATTGCTAAAATGTGTCCGAACTCACCCCTACGTGTGGGGTGAGTTCGGACAGCCTTTAATTTCTGTAAAAATCGAAACTTAAACTATAGTTAGAGTGAGCTCGGTCATAATTGACGATATTCTAAAGAGGAATACTTTCTATCATATTTTTTAGATTAACAAAATATTCTCTCAATTTTCCCTTATCGACTTCTGTTCTACACCTTTTGATGTTTTGTGTTAGGCGTTCCATTAATGGCTGATTCCTTTTCATGAAGCCGTTACACCATTCCACTCTGGACTTGTCTTAAAATCGTGCGAATTTTTTCCTGGCCATCCAAATATGTTTTTAGGATTTGGCGAATATCTTAATCGAATTAATGGAAAGTCCCATTCAGCTACAGTTAAAATTCCCTTTGATATTTTTTTTCTTCTTGACTCAATTTTGTTTGGCCACCACTTTTTTTTGGTGTGCATTCCTCTAACTTTATCATTTAAAGTCGATTTAGGTGTTTTGTTGTACAACAAAATACCTAAATTGATCCACTGCCTCTCAGAGTCTTCTTCTTACTCTTGACATCGGCAATCACATTTTTCAAAGCCTCTTTGGAATAAATACTGTTTTCCTTTAAGCCAAGAGGACGCGGGTATAATTGATGCATGTCCGAACTCACCCCACGGTATGCGAGTTTTTAACTTAAACAAGAAAAAAAAGCTTTTGAACAAAAAAAAAAATAAATATATTTATTTATGTATCATTAGAAAACATATAAACCTACTATAAAATATGAAAAATTAGGGTTTAATTACTTACACAGCTTCCACACAGACGTATGTTTCTAGCATTTCGAAAATCATGGAAATTACAACTCACATTAAAATATTCGTTATTCACTTCAAAGTGTTCTCATGGCGATTTCGGTTTAACTACATGGGGAAAATGCACTATCGATCGTATTTGTCAAGCCAATTATGACTCTAATGAAGAAATTTGCTCAAGGTCACGTGATTTCCTGCGCCATACACTATTGTCCGAACTCGTACGTCCTGTCCGAACTCACCCCAAATGACTGTATAAAAAATAAAGTATATTAAAAAAATAAATAAGATAGTTAATAAAATAAAGTGCTTTCCACAGAGTTTAATAATGAATGATTTACCAGTAACCTCCAGAATAAAATGCGGAATGTGATACATGTGGTTTCCGATCTTACAATTTGACCCGAACATAAGTGGTTTCGGTAATTTCGCATCTATCTTATTTTCACTTAAATTTCTGATTTAATAATCATTTACCTAATATAAAATATTTTCTTCTCTAATTTCCTTCTTTTATATTATTGGCATCTTGTGTCTCTGGCCTTCTTGTTCCTTTGTCTGTGCAAGGGCAGATATAGGGAGGGGGGTGAGAGGGCTGCAGGAAACATTCAAATTAATTCTACTACCAGATGCCCTGTATCCGGTTCTTGCGTTTTTTTTTTATGATTTTATTTTCTCTTTTTACACGTGTACGCTTTATTATTATTCAAAACCAATAAAAACGAATGTCCAGCGTTTGTAAATTTATTAAGTAGTGCAGTACAGTCCGGAAGAACGTTAATTTAAAAATTAATAATGGAGTCAGCTGCTCAATACAAGTACAAAAGGTCAAAGCAAATTATTCAGGAATGCAGTGTACTCTATCTACCTTTTGAGGAATTTGCATTGCTATGCAGGAAGGACTTTCATAATATAGAAAATGCTAAAAATCGATTGATCTTTAATGGTCTTTCGAGAATTCCCGCCTTATGTAGGGTAGGTTATTTACGGCTATCTTTACTCTTGCAGTGATCTCGCTATGTACTTTAGGACAAAAACTATGAACTTGTCAAGACGTTTTTATATACTGTTTTACTCGGCTCTTTAGAAGCCTAGAAATGACAACAAAAATGTGTTGTAACCAACCAATTAATTGTTCTTGTTGAAGCTTACTTATTCTTTGTAAGCCTCCCTGTGTAATTGCTTAGCTTATCTAGTTTGAAATTATATTGAACAGAACATAGACCCACTCTAACTATTTATGTGGATTCTATAAAGTAATTGAGTTAATGCTTGTTGAGTAATTTAAAGGTTGTTGTATGCCTTATATATAAAAATGGCCCATGATCTCTCTGATGATGAATTTTGTGAAACAAACTTTGCAGAGCCTTCTCCCATCAAAAAGGTAAATTTATTTTAAACATAAATAGATTCATATTTTTATAAATTGAAGCTGAGTTGACTGGTCATTGCTTAATTTTATTAGAAGACTGTACTTACGGATACACCATTGTTTGTGTATATATAAATAAAGCCGGAATTTATTAATGGATCATTGCCAGAAATTAAAAAGAAATATCTTATAGTGAAGATATTCACTATAAGAACCAAAGAAGGGTGAAGATATTCACCTAAGTGTCGCGAATCATACATATGACAGGCAGAATGTCATTTAAAATAAAGTTAACGACACCTATTCATTTATTAAAACCAAGACTACATGTTTCACATCCTTTTAGGTTTGAGGTGCCCTTAATGTACTTTGCTAATACATACTAATTGTACTAGGACAAAACGTCCCTACATTGGCCATAAAAAAGGGTGATACATGTAGAGCCTCTTTAAATAAATTAAATCTAATTTCATTGACCTTTTGCCTGGCATATATATATATATATATATATATATATATATATATATATATGCCAGGCAAAAGGTCAATGAAATTAGATTTAATTTATTATATATATATATATATATATATATATATATATATATATATATATATATATATATATATATATATATATCAAAATGAAATACTTCTCTCAAAGTATTTTGAGTTAATCAGCTAATTCAGTCTTAGACTTGTGATTTTGAATATTTTGTTTAAAAAATGACTGATAAATGTATCAGTAAATTGAACTTGAGAATATATGTAATGTGCTGCAAATCATTTCCATCTAGAAGTTTTTATTTAAAATTCAAATTCCTTTAAGTTTAAATTTATGGAATAAATGTGAGTTAATTATTCTTGTTAATATATTGAATGGCTTTTAGAAATCATACCATTCTTGAGATAGTGTACATTTATGGCTTATTCTTTATTATTCTGAATGGCTGTTTTCCAGACGCCCTATTTTTATATTCACCAAGGTTCGGATTTAACCCTTGGATGGCCAAGGTGTTTCTAATCTCTCCCTTTCCTAAGAGGGGCCCCAACGTCTTGAGTGATGTACTCCTATGTATGTAAAATATGTTTTGGGGGGCTTATTATAGATAAAAAAAGATTGGTTGGGGGAAAAAGTGATAAAAATACCTAATCATATTTTAATAATAAGTGGACATAAAAAATGATAAAACATTTTCATCTTCATATTATTAGTAGTGAATATATTTCACTACTAATAACAAATTGATTTTTTCCTTAATTTTTCAAAATTTGGTGAACAGAGATTACTTTGTACATGTTTACTGATTTTTTTTTTTGTTTTTATTTAGAGGAACGACCTTTTGCCAGATCCAAAAGAATGGAAAAATAAATTAGAAAAAAGAGTTCAATTTAGGAATAAAACGGATCGTGCTGAAGCTGAGTTTTTGAGATTTCTTGAAAGCAAGCTCACTAGTGAGTGACGTTCATGAGTCTTGAACTTATTGAAAAGTAAACTATCTTGAATGTATTTTCATTGAATAAATTGTCATATTTTAGAGAAGGACAATAACTTAGATATTATGTTGAAGAATGTTGAACTTGATGAATTCAACATTATTAGAGCAGTAGATCCTAGCAATGAAATACAATTATTTCCGGGAGGCAGAAGTTTTTTTGATGAACATTCCATTGAAGAAGGTAAGTGGCGATGGCATTACTTATACTAGGGGGGGGGGGGTCTAACTGAAATTTCATTATAACTCTGGGTGTATTCTATCTTTGCCATATTTGCTACATTTTCTAGGATATTTTTAAAGCATTCAATTATTTTTGTCAAATTTTAATATCACTTAAAGCAATTTTAGCAGCAAATGGATTATTTTCTACTAAGGATATGATTTACTTGCAGAAATTCAAATTACCTGTGCTGTAATTAAAAATAATTGTTTTAGGGAAGTAACATTAGATAACATATGATATATCTTCTCAGCTGTAATTGTTGTTATGGTAACAGATGTTCATTTGTTAACAATTGAATTCCATTGTAATATTTAGTGAAAAGAATATAGAGAGGTATTAAATTGAAGTATTTGTGTATATTAAACAGGTAAAACATAACAAAAATAATAAACTAAAACGTTTAAACAAAATATTGTATTGTTTTGACTAAATTATTTATTCAGTCCTCCATAAATGAAACAGACTCAAAACATGACATTAACCATGCAAACCAAAAAAAGAGATTTCCTCCTAATTCAGACTAAATTACATTAACTTAAACAAGCACATGATCTATAAAAACAATATCTGAAGATTATAATATAAGAAATAACGCACGATCATACAGATTGGAAATGGCATATAGCCGAAACGTTTCTGTAACAAAATTTAAATAACCTAGTGAGCGGCATGCTGCACTCGTATGTAACTTGAAAATAAAATATATGGGGACTGAATAAAGCCGTTACCAACTATCTATAAAATATTTATTATTTTAAAAATTATTGAATATTAAAACTTACATATATGTATCTGATCAACTAATACAAAATATCAACCTATTACTAATGCTTATAAAATTAAATAGTGGCTTATTAATTATCAATAATTCATTGATATGTATATACATACGAAACATGTACGAAATGTACCTGTAAAATATTGAAGTATTAGAATATCATTATGTATATGTGTGTGTGTGTGTATATATATATATATATATATATATATATATATATATATATATATATAAATAAATAAATTTATTTATATATTTATTCATTCTTCTTTTTTTTTCTTTTCTTTTTTTTTAACGGCGCTTTGACAACTAGGTCTTTAGCGCCTCATTTAGTATTGCCTGTTTCTATGTAAAGTATATTTTTATTTCAGGTAAACTTGAGCCCTCTTATTGGTTTAATGAAAATTCAATGTATCATTCTCTGAGCCTGGAAGATTTTTTGAAACTGATAAAACAAGGGTTTCTTGTAAGTTTTAATTTTATTTAGTTGATTCTCAGTCTTCTCTTTGTTTTGAACAGAATTTGTATGATTTTAATTCATAATAAGAAAATTACCCTTTAGGAAGATAATATCTGAACAGTATTAGCAATGTTAAGATTTGGAGTAATTAAAAATTCATTTTTACTTATTTATTGAAATCTGTTTACTGGTAGCTTTGAAGATCTTGCACATGATTTTCTTTTCCATAAGAAAATATGTAATTTCTTTTTTTGTTTTATTAGAATGATTTAGTATTGAGAGTTTTTAAAAATAATTCTCTTCCCCATAGCGGGAACTATGGGCCACAGTTTGCAACAATGTCCTCTGCAGAAAGATCAGCCTGAGGGACCAGTTGTTTTTTAAATAGTGGATGCAGAAAAAGACAATAAAATTATTTTTTGTAGAAAGATTTTCTGCAGAAAGTCAAAAAAACTATTTTCTGCAGGAAAATTCTCCATTTCACAAACTATAACCAACACTACAAACGTCATGCATTATGTAAACTGCTAAGTTGGATATTCGTTGTATCGATCATGAGAAACTATGCATTCCATAGAATAAACGAATTACCAAAGCAATAAAATATTATAACAACAGTAGGCGTATACGAACCCGTACAATCGTTTGAAAACTATCGATATCCGATCATAAAATCGATCATTGAACGAATTCGTACTCGAATTCGCCGATGCGCGAAGTGCTACTGCGCATCTTCTAAATATAAAGCCATTTTTAAAAATCGGCGACCGAGAAGCTGTGGCCAGAAAATAAAAAATTGTGCTGAATTAATTTATTATTTAAATTTTAACGTAGAATTAATGTGCTATTCGAAAGTATAATGGAAATGAAAAAAAAAAAAAATTTTTTTTAATAAACCTGTTGATTGAATTGAGAAGGAAGAACTACACTGTAAATCTATTTATTTAAATTTTAACGTCCACTATTATTAACTCAGAATTTAGGATGGGTTATCTATACACCCTTTTCTAGCCAGGATAGGGCTGAATTAATTTAAACATGACCAGTTCTACCAAATCTATACATTTAATAAAATTGTAAAGGATCGCTGCCGAAGAGCATTCTGAATATCTGACTTTTTCCCCTAGCCGAATCCCAACCAGTCTTGGAATTCTTATCACCTCACCGGCTAATTATTTTCATCTAATTTAGAATTAATTGTTAGCATAATGTTGAAATAGAAATAATGTTAGTAATTTTCATGTTTTAATATGTTTATTTTATATCCTACTTTCATTTTTTAGTTATAATAGACATTTGATTCTTAAATAAACATTACGAGTTCGAACAGATTCACATCATAAGTGTTTTTTTTTGCTATTTTGTCATGAGTTGGCCTGTGTTCTTCCATTAGGAACTATAATTTCATTTTATTTTATGACCCTGAAAAATTTCCTTTACAGCATGAAACATTTTAAAATGCATAATAAATTGTGCATATTAAGACAAGGTGAATGTCAACTTTCTAACGTTGAATTATCCTCCAATGAATAGAAGGTACTGATCGTCGGGGTTCGGTCATTTAGTTGAATAAAAACTAAGTTTTATAGCTAAAATGAGTTTTATTTTTGCCAACATTTGGGCTTGACATGCAAGCCTTCTTCAGGGCTCTGGAGGAGAGGGAGAACTGCCCCGCTTCTTGGAGGCTACATTTCTGAGGACTGGAAGGATAGTGGTCACTGATCCACCAGATGGGATGATTAACACCTTCCATATCTCAACGGTCGACTATATCTCCTCAATTCTCCATAATGAATAATCATTCATTGTGCGTCGTCTTATTCAATCTTACTAGATTATTTTTGTATTGTTATTTTTTACTTTTATTAGTTTAGGGAGAGGCCCGATGACCTTCAGTAATAAGATATGAATAAGGTCTTGGGCTTGATCCTCACTAGAACTGTATATAATTTGGTTTTCCTTAAAAAAAAAAAAATATCACTTCTTTCCTGGCTAGGAAAGGGTGTTAATTTATAGATAACCTATCTCAAACAACCTGCAACATTAAAAAATGGGTTTTAGAATTAGAATAAAAAATGATACATATTTTAATTCTCATTTTACTAAGAGGTTATGGGAGTGATTCTTACAAGAAGTAATGGTTTTTCTTTAGAAACCTAAAGATAGCTTACCCCCCCCCCCCAAAACAGTATGTTATTATTAAAATAAAATATAGGCATTATAATTCCAATTTTATTACAAATTTAAATCCCAATTGAAAATTGTGAAATAATATTGAATATCTAATTAAAGTATGGTATATAATAAAAACTCTTGTAGCTTACTAGGAGGAAGTGCAATAATCAGGAATCAAAGATTTTGAGAATTTATTGCTTGGAAATTCTGAAAGTGAAACAAGACGCTCTTACTGCCAGCTCATTGCTTCACTACTTATCTGCACAGCCATTTCCCTTTGATGCAATCACATTGAAAAACTGGAATTCTCCTTCATTTCCAAGACTATTAGAACTTCTGGAAAAGTCTGTTTTGGGTAAGTATTTTCCTATCTTAATGGTACAAATACTAATTCTTGTGCCTGAATATATTAACAAAATTACTACACAGCTAGAAATGTTATATTTCTAATCTTAATTAGACTTATCTTAGATTCTAATCTTAATTATTTTTATTTAAATTTTAACATATATTATAATTAACTCAGAATTTTAGGATTTTTACAGGTTATCTGTAGGTTACCACCCTTTTCTAGCCATGGTAGGGCTAATGACTTTTTTATTTCCAATGAAAAGCCACCATCCATAGTGGGACTCAAGCCCACGACTCTTGGCACGGAGTGTCAAGTGCTCATAATCTTAATTAGACTTGTCTATTCTAACTAAATTAAATTGTTAACTGCCTATTTTTGAAATATCAAATGAAGTTCTGGAGGCCCTGAAATTCAGCAGTAAAAAATCTTCTCTTATTGACATTCTGTGGTTGAGATTGTGATTCTTTATCATACCCTTCCATTCTAACCTTCAGTTGTGATCTAACAGCTATGAGTAGTATTCTGTTCCTGAATTGGAGAAACCCACCGTTTCCCTCAGACACTTTATATACTGTCTGTTGAACAAACTTCCGTGTCCCGTTCATACGCAGCAATCCAAGTTCAATAGATTTAATCTATTTCCTTTTTGTCTGTAAATGTTGTGAATTTTATTGAGTTATCGCTGTTCGATCTATGAAACGGGATGAGGATATTTTTCATTCTGCTGACCCATATTTTGCTGAATGAATTCAAACTTTTATGGCGAACTCATCTGATGATGAAGAACCATTTGCGCACTATGGATTATAAATCTAACCAATTAAAAAACTCAATCTGCATGAGTCCCAAAAAGTCTGCATGACCTAGATCCGAAAAGCCCCCTGGACACCGAAAAGTCAATTTTGTAATACCATATTTTACTTGAAATGTTTTCTTCATATTTCATGTTGTTCCTTCTAGTTCATAAATGTGATTCTTAGAATCGATCTTTCCTTGTTGTTATTTCGTTACAAAAAAATCAGAATACTGAAGACTAATAACGTTCTCAGCAGGGTGTCAACGATTTAAATCAATTGATTAAAATCATTTGATTTAAATCAATTGATTTCTTTTTAAAAAAACATTGATTTAAACCAATTGATTTTATTAAAAAAATAATTGTTATTTTTTTTTCACTTTAGTTTATTTTTTTAACTTATACCTAACTAGTTCTGCCTTTTTTTCAGCCATTTCAACATTTCGTCTTTATTTTTGCCCCTAGGGACTTGACCGTTCTTATTTCTTCAAAGTATGTTTCTTTTATGACCCTTTCTTTGTTTTTAATTCTGCATCTGCACCTTTTAAGTTTAAGATAAAAGAGATTGGCAGGTAGTGGGCGAAGTGAATGCTTTAAATTGGTGGAAGTCTTCGTCGGCCTTAAAATATTGTATTTCCTCGAAAGAACTGTTAATAATAGAGCAGCTTATGACAGGAAAGGCAACTTCTGCAGGGGTTGAAAGAATGTTTTCAACCCTTGGTTTTGTTCACAGTCAAATGAGAAACTACCTAATTAGATGTGAAAAGGCTGACAAACAGACGTTTTTGTTCAAAGCTTTAAATAAATAATATTACTGTTATTATACGTGATTAATAGGGAACGAAAGTTCATGTAAAATAAAATTCAAAATATGGACATATATATTTAACTTTTTATAATAAAATATTTAATAATAAATTGAAAATATTTAGTAAACAACGGGTCTCCCGTGGTCTAGTGGTTAGCGCCTAAGATTCTAAAGCGGGAGATGGTGGGTTCGATTCCCACCAGCGGCAGGAATTTTCTCATCTCACGGCTCGTTGAGAAAATTCCTCGCTGCCCCATGGATGTCGGCGCTAATGGCCTAGATGTTGATGCACCGTAAAAAAAAATAGTAAACAAATACATTAAACACTATAAGATATTGAGAAGAAAAGCATAAATAATAAGTAGGAACTCTATTATTAATGGAAAGAACAAAAGTATAGAACAAAATGACTAAAAATGTTTAATATATTGAAAAATAAAAATTTGGAACTCATTATAAAAGGGGAAAAAGTTGAAAATTTCTACAGATGAACATTATTTTGGAAGACTGTTTGCTACAACTTGAATTTTGAAATTTTCAAACGTGAAATGTTGCCGGTCTGATCTGAGTATACTTTTGAAGCGTCTGAATTATCTTTCAACATCAACTAAAGTCACTGGTGTGTATTTTAAGGCTACAATCAACTGCTCTGAAGAGTGGGATTTAACTCAACTATTAATTGTTTTACCACTATGGATATCCCCAATAATGTGGATATTTTTCCACCCAGGGGTTTTTTCTAGACTTTTCACTTTATTCCAAGTATCCCCTTCTAAAACCTGGATTTTCCCTATTACTCTCGTATGATTCTAATGCTATCCACTAACAACATGCCTTTTGCACCTAGTATTGACATAGTATATACAGGGTGTTTAAAACTCGATTGACACCCCCCTTTTTTTCCACAATTTTTGAAATTTAGAAACAAAACTTGGTGGGTCTTAACGTGGTCAAATGTGCTTTCAGTGGACCTAATGCACGACCTCTCAACTTTCTCCAGTTCTTCTCCAGAGACCCTAACTCTGGAATCTCCAATGGAAAGGGGTTATTTTTATGACGGATTATTCTGGAGAATTGAATTATTCGCTAAAGCGCACCAATGAGTAACAAATTGCGAAAAACCGATAAAACGCCTGTTTTTTGTCACTTTTCTGCCAATAACTTTTCAATAAAACTTAATAAACATTTCCTCAACTATTTTTGCTCCACCTAGTTTTGGATTTAAGAACGTTTGAAGAAAAAATAAAATTAAATTACTTTATAAAGGCACTAAAATAATAAATTTAAAGCAATAGAACTAGATTAGAATTTCGTAGTAATTATATTTGTGTTAGACGATTTTTTTTTTGTTTTTTGTTTTTTACGGCGCCTTGACATCTAGGCCATTAGAGCCGACATCCAAGGCGCAGCGAGGAATTTTCCCAATGAGCTAAACTTCTTTTCTTGTTTCAAAAAGGCTACAGCCTCCAAATCTTAACCGATTTCAATGATTTTTTTTTAAATGAAAGCTAATAAAGTTTAGAACAGCCTCGTCAGACCAGATTTTTGTTTTTTGTTTCCACTGATTATTAAATTACATGAAAATAATTCAAAAACTTTAAGAATCAAACATAAAATAATATGTTATTTTTAATCTAACTTCGTATCAGCACCGTTGTCGTTTAAATTAAACAGTCAAACCCTGATTAGACTTGGATAAAATCAGACTGACGTCTTTAAAACGTAAATTTATCATAATTCAACAAAGAGAATTATTGAAATGATGTGATTTTTGAATGAGTTGATTATAAATTTTGATTTTTAAGTCTAATCAGGGTTTGACTGTTTAATTTCAACGATATCAGTGCTGATATTAAGTTACATGAAAAATAAAGTATTATTTTATGTGTGATTGTAAAAGTTTGTGAATTATTTACACGTAATTTAATAAACAGGAGAAACAAAAAACTAAATTTTATTAGCTTTCTTAAAATAAAATTCAATTACTTTATAAAGGCATTAAAATAATACATTTAAAGCAATAGAACTCACCTAATGATCAGAATTTCTAAGTATTTATTTTTTTTTTTTGTTTTTTTACGGCGCCTTGGCATCTAGGCCATTAGCTTCGACAGCGCGGAAATTTTCCCGAGCTGTGGGATGAGAAAATTCCTGCTGCCGCACAGTGGGGCCAAACTGCTTTTCGTGTTTCAAAAAGCCTACCGCCTGAAAGCTACAGCCTCCAAATCTTAACCGATTTCAAGGATTTTTGTAAAATGAAAGCTAATAAAATTTAGTATTTTGTTTCTCCTGTTTATTAAATTACTTGTAAATAATTCACAAACTTTTACAATCAAACATAAAATAATACTTTTATTGGCAGAAAAGTGACGAAAAACAAGTGTTTTATCGGTTTTTCGCAATTTGTTACTCATTGGTGCGCTTTAGCGAAAAAATGACAGATATAAAATCGACATAAAATTCAATTCCCTACAATAATCTGTCATAAAAATAACCCCTTTCCATTGGAGATTCCAGAGTTAGGGTCTGGAGAAGAACTGGAGAAAGTTGAGGGGTCGTGCATTAAGTCCACTGAAAGTACATTCGACCACGTTAAGACCCACCAAGTTTCATTAGAAAAAAAGGGGGTGTCAATCGAGTTTTGAACACCCTGTATACAGCCGCCTTCTTGGAATTATAAAAGGCACAGTCACCTAGACTCAATGGGTAAAATTTTATTTTCTCTCTCGGTTTTCCTTTATTTCTTCAATTACAAAATAAAAAGAATATTAAAATATGTAGCAAACATATGTATTTATCGCAGTATATGTAAAAATATGGAGTTTTGACAAAATATGTAAAATAAAAAACTGTTTAAATACTTTAAAATCACTTAAAACGCGCAGAATTACATCAATACTTACAATTTACGAGTCAGAAAAAAATATGTAAATATAATAACATCCGTTCCCTAGTGATTAATATTTCTGTAAAGCTTTATTTCTAAAATCTTTGTTTTAAAATTTGAAAATTAAGTCATTATATATACAGGGGTCAAAATTGTCCTATATTTTGAGGCCAGAGTTTCTGTATATTTAAATTTAATGTCTTTAATTGCCTCTTTAAAAGATGTTCGTGGATTTAAGTCCTTAAATTTACAGAAATTCCAGTCACAAAATATAGGACAACTTCAGCCCCTGTATATGTGATCCGACAATTCGACCATGCTCCCAAAATTATCCACTTAAGACAAAACACTTTAGAACAGTTATTTTATTATTTGCATTGTAAATAAACAAATATTTTAGGTTACAGGTTTATATAATGAACAACTAGGTAATAACTAGCTCTCTATATAGACTAGATACATTTACAAAGTCTGATTTCTTTTTTAAATCCGGTTTTAGTAAAAAAATCCAATTTAAATAAAAAAAATCCTATTTAAATAAAACAAATCTGATTTAAATCAAATAAATCAGATTTTTTTTTTAAAAAAATCATGATTTTTTTACACCCTGGTTCTCAGAATTGTAATGTTATCAGATTCAAGGTTTTTTCCTACATGAATCATTGTTTCTTGTTTTTACTACCTATAGAATACTTGGGAGTAAGTCTTTATTTATTTATTACTTCATTTCAACCAATAAAATGTTGATTTGGCGAAAAATGTGTTAATTAACTCCTGGTGTGTCTTGAAAATAACGTTGAAGTTGCTGTATGTCTGTCAGACACTTTATACACTGGCATTGCAATAGAGGGTTTATACACACCAAGGGTTAAGGTGGCTTTGGCTTTATGTCATCTCTAGCTCTAAAGTGAAGAAATTTAGTTTTGGATACTTTTATTCTTTTATTCAGGATATGCTCCCAAAGAATGCCAGGTATTATTTCGTGAAGCCTGTCGTGCTGCTTTGGACCAAAGGACATCCTCATACAACTACGTTTTTCCACCTTTCCTTACCTCATGCCTTCAGGTTTCCTCAAGTGAATTCTTGGTACGTTTATTTCCATTACATTTATGGGAGGAGGAGGGAGTTAGAGATTACAAAGCACCTGAGGAGGTATATAAAATGATTATTAAATATTAGAATTAAATGTGCTATTCACAAGTATAATCGAAAAGAAAAAAAACACAAAATTTTGAATAAATATGTTGATTGAATTGAGAACTATAATGTGAATCTATTTATGTATTTATTTAAATGTTAACGTCCACTATTATTAACTAAGAAGTTTTGGACGGGCTATCTATAGGTTACCACCATTTTCTAACCAGGATACGGCTGATGCCTTATCTTTTTTCTAAAGAAAAGCCACCAACCCATAGTGAGAATCAAACCCACGACCCTTGGCACATCAAATAAAAAACTCTATTAAACAGAATATTAAAATTTAATGTGTTTTAATGAAAAAAAAAAAAAAAATTACAAAAATAACAGAACGAGAAAATTTCATATTTTTTATTTTTTATAAAATTTCAATTTTATTTTCTTTAATGGCACTTAATAAGAAGTTTTGCCTCCTCTAGCTTTTATAACTGCTTCCATCCTTTTTGGCATAGTCATTAATAGATTTTTAATCAAATATTGTGAGATGTTGTCCCACTCCTCCAATACAGCCTACTTTAGCTTTTCAATGGTAGTAAGAGACTAATCTTGTGGCCTAACCTTATTTTTATGTTTGTTCCACTCATGTTCAATTGGAGCATAAAAGCATTGAAGGCCACTCCTTCGGTCGGCAAAAATTTGGTACGTGGCTCCCAAGAAATGCCAACCCAGAACATGAAACACCACCTTCAAATGCCACAGTTTCTGATACACTGAACTTCTGGAACCGTTTTTCAGGTCTTGTCCGCACTCTTCCATGACCATCTGGACCATTAAAGCCCACTCTCGTCTTATCACTGAAGAAGATATTTTTCCAAACCGTCAGTCCAAGATTAGCGTTCCCTTGCAAATCTTAGGCTTTGCCTTCAATGTTCTGCAATAAGAAGTGGCCCTTTCGAACACCTTCTTGAGCTAGGACCTACCTCTCTCAGTCTTCCCCAAATGTTTGACTCTGACATTGATATCCCCCCCACAAACTCCTGTAACAACGAAAACCAAGTTTCCAATGCCCAAAGCTGTGAAATGGCGATTCCCGAGCACTTACAATTTAATCGAACGGTCGTTAATGGGATCAGTATCCTTTAGACCACCTGAATTTGGACAGCTCGAGTGACTTTCAATATTTCTATACCTTTTTATGGCCTTTGAAATTGAAGAGTATTGAAAATCAAGGCGATTAGCGATATAACACAAAGATTTTCCTTCTTTTTGAAGAGTTATTATTCTTAGTGGATTATTGTGACTTAAACCACTCATTATATTAAGAATAAACCAAATAATAACAAATTAAGCAAAATATTGATGTATGGGCGAACAAAAGATAAAACAGACAAAAATATGGATTCAAATCAATTAATCAAATGTTTGTTTAATTCTTCATTTTTTGTCAAACAGTGAAAAACATTGATTTGAATAATCCCTAACGTCTCTCGTGTGACTAATCCCAGAGCTAGAAATAAAATAAAACATAGATTGGCCTGTTAAACTAATAAAACTAATAAAAAACAGTCCCGTAACAGGCTACGAGGGCCCTGAGGGGCAGATACTATAGAGGTATCTGATTCATGACCATACGGCACACTAGGGAGATAGTGTGGTCAGTACTATGCTCTGGTCGCCTGATTTTCCCCTTGGTCGCTTCGACTGCTAGAGTCATTAGCACCCAAGGTACCCATTATTAAATTAATTAAAGGCTGGGTCGGCCTAGGGACGGTCAGGGAGACCGAATTCAACCCATGAACGAAGCA
This sequence comes from Gonocerus acuteangulatus, assembly GCA_946811695.1. Lineage (NCBI taxonomy): Eukaryota > Metazoa > Arthropoda > Insecta > Hemiptera > Coreidae > Gonocerus > Gonocerus acuteangulatus. Next base: position 52,247,927 of record OX328124.1, on the reverse strand, counting down.
CTAGAAGAAAAAATCTTTAGTGCTTGCTCGGGATTTGAACTCAGACCTCCAGCTGATTAGTCCAGTGCTCTACCACTGAGCTAAAAAAATCTCGAAAATTAAAACATCTGTAAATTTTAGACTTATCATCATTCTCAATACTTTAATTGTTTAGATTTAGAGATCGCCTACATAACAGCAAGGCGATTTGCTCACATAAATGGTTAATAATAAAAAACAATATATATATATTTACAAAAAAAATAAATAAATAAAAATAAAAAAAATTACACAATTAATTAATAAAAAATGAGAAAATTATGATAATAATAAGTAGAATAATTCTTTATAAAAGTCATTATTATTATCAGATAAAAATCATTTAGATTTAAATACTATGTAAATAATCTTTTAATTGTAGACCTCTATTATAGTTTTTTTTTTTCAGGCTCAAGAAGAAATTGAGTGGCTCATTGAACAAAAACTTCGACCTGAAGAAAGTTTTCATATTTTAAAAATTCTTCCCCAAAATGGAGATTTTAAAGATTTTGGCTTACAATTTGCATCCAGGGCTCTTTGTGCATTTGTAAATTCATCAAGTGGCATTGAAGTATGTATTTTTTCTTTACATAATTATTACATTTTGATTGCTGATTGAATTTAAATCAGATTTTGCTTTAACTAATGGTTTTCAACCCAGAGTACTTGGGCTGCAAATTGCCAATTGTAATTTATTTTTTTAAATTTATTTATTGAGATGTCACAACGAAGCGATATGCTACCAATTGTAATTTCCTTACCCAGATTAATACATTTTCCTAACTTTTAGTAATTCCTCCCTCTCTCTAGGGAGGAGGCACACTTGATGAATGCAGATGTGCTTGCAAGAAATGTTTGGTGTTTCATAACCTGTAAGTCATGAAAATAGTTATCGCTCAAATTTGTATATACAGTAAAGTTCCTCTAATTCAGCATCCTAAGATGCGGAACGCTGGATAATCCGGCACGGCTGGAGTGTCAAGGCCGTACATAAAAGTGTGCCTCCAGTTTTTGTGCATCAATTCCATGAAATCCCCACCCTAACAACACCTTGGTGCCCGATGGGGTAGTAGAAAAATTCCCGGAAACCCTCTCAGTGATCAAACACATACTTGTTGCTCTTTCAGTTTATAGCTTTCGCTCGACTGAGATCATCTTCCTCAACGAGACTATTATGTATACATACTTTTTTGTATTCTAACAGTGTGCAATTGTATTTTAGTCATTTTACATTAAATATGTACTAGTCTTTTAGTTTACATTTCCTTTAATTTTCATCTCGATTCATTTTTTTCTACTTGCATCTGATAATCCAGAATATTTGATAATCCGGTATGCTTCAAGTCCTGAACGTGCCGAATTAAAGAAAGTTTATGGTACTTATTTGTGTTTCATCTTGTATCTACAAACGTGGTTCAATTGTGTTGAAATTCGGCACAAAAATACTTGTTAAAAACAAAAGCTTACGTTTGCTAGCAGAGCAGTTTAACTTGGCAGAATCCTCCCAAAGGTACACTGTTTTCACAGCAATATTCACATAACAAAGATTGTAGCGCATACTTTTTTTGTTCTTAGTATGTATATTTTATTGATATTTAGACATTTGGAATGGAATGAAGACAATTTCCTGGTGATACTTTTAATCATTTTTAATAAAACTTGGAAAAACTATAGATTTGGTTGCTGAAAACTATATAGGGCTTGAAAATTGACTTAAATATTCCACATTTGTGCAAACTTAAATATATCAATTTTGGGTAAAGTATGTAGAGGTGGGAGTTTTAAATAATTTGTTTAGAACCTTCTGCTCAAATTCAGGAACATTAATGTGCTTTAGGTCCACCCGACATACATATGTAATGTACTGTATAACATACAGTCTTCTTTTTCGTGCAAGGCCATCGCACATGCACGAACACCAGCAGACACTTTTTTGTTACGTTTTTTTCTAGTTTAGTCATCACTAAAGCGTATTTATGCTAAAAAAATATTATGTTACTAGACAAGCAGTTTTATACATTTTATATACAGTAAAACCTCGTTTATACAGATCAACTGGTATCAGGCCCGATCCGAGTTAACAAAAATCCGGGTTATCCAGAGAATGACGGAAAAAAAAAAAAAAAATCACCGAAATATTTTTAATAAAGTTTAGATATTATTATCGACTCACTTTCACCTAAAATCACATACACTGTATGTACTGTAATAGCCTATGTACACACTAGTATGTAGTAAAAAAGGCAGTGAGCTTCTGCTGTTTCAGTTTAGTGTAGCTCATACGAGCGGCGCAATCTCGCATCCGCTTTAGCATTTGAAGTTCATTTGGCAATATTTCGGGTTGACTCTCAAAATATACCATAAATTTCTTTTGTTTGCTACTTCTTCTGCATGGGTCAGAACCACCATATATTGTCCTTAGAAATCATCTTGAAACAAGTCTTCAATTCGTTTTCTGTTCTTTTTACAATCAAAATAGGGTCAATGTTCCTACTCCTAACTCAGCAACAATGTTCTATAACGATTCTGCTTTATCAATTCTTGTCAATGCTTCCAGCCTTTTTTTCCATAATCACAACTATTTTTTTACGTTTCATCTAAATCACGGTCAACGAGCAAACGAAAGAGGAAAACAATACTGTACCTCGACCATGACGGTAGGTAAACTCCCATACATTAACCTAGGAAAACTCGGGTAATTTACCTAATGAGAATAACAATTTATCTTCTGTAAAAACAGTCTTCATTTACTACGCTAAACATCATAATTTTGTTTTCAAAAATGGTCCGGGTAATCCGGACGTCCAGGTTTATGAGGTTTTATTGTATTTGTATAACATTTTGAAAACAGTTGAGAAATTATGATAAGTGAAAGTTGAAAATTCGAAATTGAAAAAAAAATGTCATACCAAAGATACAAGATCCAGCCTAAATTTTGATAGGACCACCTCATTTTAAATAGTCAAACCAAATATTACATCATTACTCATGACTAGGGAACAGATGTTCATGTAAAATAAAATTCAAAATATGTGCATATATATTTTAACTACTTATAATGAAATATGTGCATATATATTTTAACTACTTATAATGAAATATGTGCATATATATTTTAACTACTTATAATGAAATATGTAATAAAAAATTGAAAATATGTAGTAAAAAATACCAAAAATACTATAAAACATTGAAAAGAAAGCATAGATAACTAGTACAAACTCTGTTATTATAAATGGAGAAAACAAAAGTTGAAAATATAACAAAATGACTAAAACTCTATAACATATTGAAAAAAAAGCATAACTAAAAAGTAGGAGCTCATTTTAAAAGGAGGAAAAATGAGTTGAAAATTTCTAAAGATGAACATTATTAATATTTTGGAAAATTGTAAGCAACAAAATGCATTTTTAAATTGTCTAACGTGAAATGACGCCGGTCTGATCTCATAAGGGGATTATTCAGTGGTGGGGTCACCGATCAGGCCCATTTTTGTCTGGTGATTTCGCATCGAAAAATAGTCGACACGTGTCCGAGCGTTTCGTCCAATGCGCTTTAGGAGCTAAGAAATAAAATAGGTTGAAAATTCATTATTTTATATCTCGAGTTTGGAAAATAATATCGACATGATTCTTTTGCGTATTCTCTTGTTTTAGATAGTAGATTAAAGTAATAATATAATCGTTAAACAATAATTTGTTATACATTCATTTAAAACGCATCTGCCTCCTAGATCATTAGCGCCGGGGAAGCATGGCTGTCAGCTACCTTTGCTTTTTGCAATTAGAAAAGACACAGTGATCTAGATTCAATGGGTAGAGCATTATTTTCTTTCTCGGTTTCCCCTTAATTTTTTCAATTACCAACTAAAAAGAATATCAAAATATGTATTTATGGCAAAATTTGTAAAAATATGGATTTTTGACAAAATATGTATAATAAAAACCTGTTTAAATGCTTTAAAATCACTTAAAACATGCAGAATTCCATCAAAAATTTCAATTTGAGAATCAGAAAAAAAAAATGTAAATACATGAACTTCCGTTCCCTACCTCCATACTGCTTTTTTTTTTCTTCTTTTTTTTTTCGTTTTTAACGGCGCATCAACTCCAAACTGCTATTTTTTTTTTTTTTTTTTTTTTTTTTTTTTTTTTTTTTTTTTTTTTACGGCGCATCTACATCTAGGTCATTAGCGCCGACATCCAGGGTGTAGCGAGGAATTTTACCAGCGAGCCGTGGGATGATAAAATTCCTGCCGGAGGGTGGGAATCGAACCCACCATCTCCCGCTTATGAATCCAAGGCGCTAGCCATTAGACCACGGGAGACCCCTCCAAACTGCTATTGATCTCAAAAGAATATATATACTTATCCCACTAGATCTAGTTAAGCCTTTGATACTATTGTCCACAACATAATCCTTTCCAAACTCCAATCTCCCTCATTCTCTAACCCTGCTCTCATGTTATTGCTATCCTTTATTCCGAACCTCTCTCAATCTTCCCTGTCCTATGGTGTGGTTCAGGTATCCTCTCAACCTCAACATTTTGTTAATTACATAATTGACCTCCTTTCCTCCATCCTATTCTGCATCTCCTACATGACATTTAGGTGACCATGGTTAAATCAACATTTAACCATGGTCACCTAAATGTCTTTTTGGTCATCCTCCCTCCCCCCTAGGCATTTTTTAGTGCTGAAGAAGGCTGCCAAAGTGCAGCTGAAACGTCCAATATAGATTTCTCCCTGAAGATTTGACTTTTTTCCCCTAGCCAAATCCCAACCATCCCTTGACTTTGTAAATCAGTAAAGATGAAAGAGGTCTGATCTATAAAAGTAAATTAGTAATTCCCATATTGTGAGAATAACTTTATATAAAACAAATGTGTCCATAATTTTAACACATTGTGCAAAACTCAAATCAATAAAGATTATTATCATTTGAATTAACTTACTTTCAATTTCAGTGTTCCAGCCTAAATGCCTTGGCTGTTTTTTTGAAGAACCATGAACTGCTGATTAGAAACTTTCCAATGAATACAGTATTTCATTTTTTGAATATACTAAATTATATAGTTTTGAGACTTGTTATTGGATCTGAAGAAAAAGTAAGTGTTTGGTATTTTATAATACTATAAAAGTATTTATTATACAGTATATGGTATACAGGGCGTATTGCAAGTTAATGGCAATCCTTTAGGGGAAAAAACTAGACAAAAAATTTAGTTCAACACCACCAACCATACATTTTTAACTCATTCCGTTTCAGACATATGCCGTTATAAAGGTTCTTTAGAAAAACCATTTTCTTTTTTTTTTTTTTTTTTTTTAGTACAACTTCAATTTTCTCTGCTTGTACACATTTTTTTTTTCCAACAATTCACTACATTTTTTAAATCAGCATTAAATTTGCTTTAAGGCTAATGCACATTCAATGTTCACAATTATCTCATTCAAACCGTAATATCAATTCAAAAAGTAGAAATGAATAAAAGCTTCTCGTTGGCGACACATTTTAAGCTCTTTTTTTTTCTTGTAGAACACATTGGAAGAAATCATTTACTTCGTAGAAGGTCTTAAACATTACTACCAACGAGAGAAAGGCGTTGCTTACTTTGTTCTTAATGAGTGCATAAATAGAATTTGCTTTGCAATGCAACAAAGGATTCCATTACACAGAAAAACCCCAGGAGACGTCCAGTGTAGAAATGAATTACTTTTGCAATGATCTTCATACTTCTGGTAAAACGACTGAAATTGAAGTAATGTGATTTTCTTTTTTAATATTTACATTCCTATGTCTTAGGCAACTACTTATTTGTTTTTTTTTCTTCCTTTGAGGGTAATCTTAAGTTTATAGACCATTTTGAACATTCAAAATTGGAAAAAAAAAAGAAGTTAACAATACCTACATTAACTGTTTGTTCTAATAAATAATATTTGTTTCCATATCTCAGGAACCCCAATGACATTTATTTACACATATGCCTCATTCAATCAAATAATTTAGTTAATTTACAAAATGGATATTTTTGCTCTATTTTTAAACTTAAGTTAAAATTAGATAAGTTTGAATAAATCTCATACATCTCCATAATTATGAGAAAAAAAAATTATAAATAAAAAAAAACAAAAAAAAAAAAAAACAAACAAACAAGAAAATAGGCATTAAGTCAACACTAAATACCATGACAATAATTACAGCCGAGAAAACATATGACTGACATTTATTGAGTTTTTAAGGCATATTAAGCGTCTTGTGTCAAGAATTAAAGGTAAGAAATTATGTGTTATAGTATACTGCAATTTAAACTGCTGTGTAGGGTGTCCGATGAGAGGTAAAATCGTTATGACGGGCGATACATATACTCATTGAACACATCTGAGTAATTACAATTTAAAAGTGCAACCAGCTCTGAGATTATAATTGTTTCTAAATCCCATGGCTTCTCTACTAGTAGCCATTTTTTTTCTTATATCTTGGAACATTTTTTTTAAATTTGTCGATCAGTTCAGTTATGTAATTTGAAATTCTAGATTATGGGGATCTGTAGGGAGGACCTTGTTCTGTTTCTGTTTTTAAGGCAATTGCTACAATGTTTTGTAGTTTATGTAAGGGAATCAGTTCATGATTAATTTTGTCTTTAATGATGATAGTGATATCTCTTTCATCATGGTCAGCCCTGTAGATTTTGTATTCTTTAATGCAACGGTTTCCAAACTTTTTTTTTGCGCCCCCCTCATTTTTCATGGCTATCTTATTTTATACATGCTAATTTACTCATGATTACTTACATAATATATTTAATGGGCTGCAAAATAATATACCTAATATACATCAAATATTTATTAAGAGAAAAAAAAATCATCCAAAAATACAACTGGAATACAGGTTATAATTAATAAAGCATAATTATATTTTATTAATATTTATTAATGGTGTGATGGATGAGCTTGTTTTTCAGCACACATTTTTTCAAACCGAGGTACCATTGTAGATATCACTGTTCTCAGTTCCTTTTTAATCACTAAACGTGATAGATACTTTGTCTTCAAACAGCAACTGCAGAAAACCCTGTTTCACATAAGTATGTTGTTACAAATGGTAATAAAATTTCCAAAGCTTTGTTTGTTAAAAGTGGATAATCTTTTTTCACCCGTAGCCAAAACGTAACAATATCATTTCCTTGTTAAAACATCTGTTTTAATGTGGTGTCACAAGACAAGTCAATTATCATTTCTTGCTCTGCTGTTGAGAGATTAAAATCGTCAAATTTTTCAATTACTAACGGGTTTCGTATCCATTCGTATTTCGATATGTCAAGATCTTGAAAGTAAAATAAGAATTGTTTCCGTAGACTAGTCAAGTGGTTATTAATTATAATTTTACTTTCTTTTATTTCATCTGCAGGGCAAGTGGCTTTAAAATTGCGAAACATTTCATTGTTATTATTTTCCAAACTTGTTACCCAGAGCTCCAATTTTTTCATTAATGCAGTAACTTTATCTTTCAGTATCAAAGCATGAATGTGATTTCCTTGCATTGATTTATTCAAAGTACTGAGTTTTTCAAAAGTATCTACTAAAAATGCAAGCTGACGTATTTTATGTCATAAAATACGTTTGCTTCAGCTCTATTATTATCAGACAGAAACATAGCGATCTCTTCCCTTAGCTCAAACACCCTTCGAAGTACTTTGGATCGAGAAAGCCAACGTGCCTCACAATAATATAGGAATGCTCTACACTCTGCATCCATGTCATCACACAATTTTGCAAAGAGCCTTCCTCTTAATGGGCTATTTTTTATAAAATTTACAACTTTTATAATTACTTCAAATACTGTTGATAGACCTTCGGAAATATCTTTTGAAACAAGTGATTCTTAATGAATCATACATTGTGTCCAAATCGCACGAGGAGCTACCTTGCGAACCAGTGCCTGTAGACGAGCGTTTTTTTCGTGCCATCGAAGGAGCCCCATCTGTACATAGCCCAATACAGTTTTCCCAAAGAATATTTTTCTCTTTAAAAAATGTATCAATCATTTTAAAAATTTCGCTTGCTATAGCTTTGTCTTTAATAGGTTTACAGGTTAATGAATCTTCTCTAACATCAGTTTCTACAAAATATCTTACCTACGTAATCAAGTGTGAAGTGTTTCAGTCAGATGTAGTCAAGTGCTTCATCCACCTGCAACGCGAAATAGATGGTTTTAATAGTTCTATTAATTGATCACAAAGATCTTCAGATATATCGGAAATTCTTCTTCCCACCGTATTATCTGCAATTGGAATCATTCTAAGCTGATCAGCATACGATTCGCCGAACATCGTGGCTACCATGTCAGTAGTCGCTTGTAGTACCAAATTTTCTCCTTTGGAATGGGGCTTCTTGCATTTACCAATTCGATAAGAAACCTTGCATGATGCAAGTAATGCTTTGGATGTTACTGACATGGTACTTGACAATACTTTTTTTTGTTTATTTAAAATCTCTAATTTTCTTTGGAAAAATTCTCGAGTCTTGCCAACATGATCTGCATGTACTTTTTCAAGATGTTTTAATTTATTCAGTTTCATGCTATCTGCGGCCAAAACTTTGTTACATAACAGACACATTGGTCTTTCTTGATCATTAATAATCTTACATGTAAATCTCAATGATAAATAATTTGGATCATATTTTCTATGTTTGGTTTTATCATTTTCCATTGTTGTATTCTCCCTATTCACATTATCTTTACTCGTACCCACTTCCTCTGCATCATTTATTTATCCATCTAAAAGGGATATTAACATATTATAATATAATCAATTAATAATGTATACTTGACATTAGTGGAGATATGAAAAAATAGTCACTTTCCCTTCTTCTTTTAATTTTCTTGATCAATTCAAGACAATTGAAAGTGAAAGATAAAAATGAAAATGATTCCTGAATCGAAAATCCATTTTATTTACATTTCTTGTTAAATTATATATTAATATATCCTAAATTTATAATATAATTAATAAATTATTATTGACTGATTAAATTTCATTTTAGATTTTGCTATCAACGACTTTGAATTTAAAACTGAAATTGACAGAAGAAAAAGAGATTGACGATTTTTACATGTGTCTCATTCGGATTTGTTTCCACTATTCTTTAAAATACTTTATTGCACTTTTGAAATTTAGCTCAAGATTAAAAGTGTGCCCAGAGGAGGTGCTTCGTTCTTCGTAACAATCTATTCCTGATGAGCGAGATCTTTTGTGGGGAGTGTTAAAAAATTTAGCGCCGCCTGAATACACAGTCATATGCTACACGGTGTTGTTCGATGGGAAACCAAACAGTGACTTTTCAACAAGGGAGAATGAGGTACAATCATAAACATAAATGCCGACATCTGTTTACTTGGAAATCGTTCGATCCCGACACACAGAGGCAGAGGGCTGTTCTCCTTGAATCATTATATGTAGTTACCAAGAAAATGGCACCTACCATGCCTTTCCCATTTCCATGTCCTCTCCTCCCCGGCGCTTGTCTGCTCACAATAACGCAGCTGTCTGTGAAAACTCCTGCGCCCCCTTGCAATAGTCTTACAGTTCCAGAATAATATATTTAATATACTAGTGTTCATTAAACACATGATTCCACAATGGATTCTAGCACAAAACAGATTTCACTAAATGGATCTTTAGTTTGATTTAACTTGTATAGTACATCCTTTATGTTATTTATTTATTTATCAATTTAAAACAATCACAGCCTCGGCCATCAAATTGTAGTCATGCAAAATTAAAATAATAACCAATATATAAAAATATTACAAAACAAAACAATCCAGATATAAATAAATATATAAAATATAATATCACAACTATATATTGATTTAAAAAGTCTTGAAATATTTGTTGGTAATATCTCCATTAAAAAAGTCTTTATTTCTTGGAATTTTATCATTCCAAAGTCCACAACTTCGAGAAATAATGTCTCTAAAAGCAGAGTGGCGAGTCTTGTGTAGTAGAGGACTGAATTGGCTGCATGTTCTCAGCCTGAGATACCCGTACGCGGATGGAAGGTCGCCCACACCAAAAGTGTTAAGTCTTTGTTTCAAGCCTCTCGTGCTTCTTCTGAGGGCATTCCAATAGGCACAATGCAGTTATTGATTATTTCGGTGCTATGTATAAGTAACTTATGGATAGTGGGAGACATATAGTACCATGAACATAAGTTTATATATAGGCTTCTCGTCTCCTGAACATATGTACCAAAATTGTTCACATTAATCTCATATCCAGAAGATAAGGCACTCTTCTTCTTCTTTCCCTTCCCTGTGTGCCTTTCAGCATGGGAGAGCCTCTAGCCATTCGGCCCATCCATCTCGGTCCCTAGCAAGTGCCTTCATGCTTGGTAACATGGCACTCAAAATAACATAAACTCTGTTCAGGAGATCACCATTTAACCCTGTTAGGGATGCATTAAGGACATGATTTTTGAAAAATAGTCTTGCGCAATTCCCACCATTAGAGTTCCCAATACTATGTTTCGCCGATCAATTATTAGATCCATCTCTTCTTTAAATTTGAATTGGATTTGCGTTTTTCTATTTTTATTTCAATTTTATCTTCCTCGTTTCTAATTGACCACATCCTTACATTCTGGTTATAACTGATATTAAAAAGACACTCATATGACCTGATCCAGTCATTTAAATGCGATATACCAAATTCATATTTTTATGTTTTTTTTAATTGAAGACAACAGAGAAAAATTGTTGTCTTCAATTAAAAAAATATTGGAGCTACTCAAAAATATTGGATTAGCTCCACAAATATAAGAAGACTGACTTGTTTTCGTTTATGTTTACGCATTGATGGTTTTACAACAGTCAGCAAAAATGTATAATTTACAATTTATCTCTTTGTTTTCTATAACTTTTTGACATGTTAAGGATTATCCACAGGAATTTCTGACGTATAAATTATTTCCACTATAATTTACATTTGATCCTCACCTTAGCCATTTTTATTTATCAGCTAATTACATTTTTTTACTTGACGTTTCGGCCTCAGGGCCATCCTCTCATAAAACTTCATTCATATGTCCACATATTATTAACCCTATTTCAACAAGGGCTTGTCATCACTTTTAATCTTGAAACTGCTAACCTTTAAATTTTAGTTACATTTAACTTAGCCCATTTGACTTAGTTTGTCACATCTTCTATAACTAAAAATGTTTACATTTTTCTAACACTTAAGCTACAACAGACCATGTGGCCACAACATTCCACCATTTTCTGAAAGTCGGTTCGAATGATTCTATTTCATCTTATCACTTTCAAGTCTGGTTAAATCTGTTGTCTGGTTACAGTTCTTAATCGTAAGCGGCTCACAGTTTCGATTAGATGACGGAAATGGATTATTCCATACTAAATTTTCCTCATTTTCAATCTCACATAGTGTTATAGGTCCAAACAAGAAGGCTATCAAATTCTCATCATCAGCGCTTCTGTCTTCAAATTTTAGTTTATACCTACTGTGACCACTGCTACCATCTCCACCAAATCAAACATACAAATCAAACATCAAAGACAAGGTTTTGCATAACTTCTTTTTGAGCTAAAACAAGTCTTTGGTTTTAAGGCATGCAATACTTTGAACGTTTATGGTTGCGACTGTTACAGTAATAGTCGTATCACATGATGAAGGATAACAATCACTCCTGGCTTTTGGTACTAGATAGTATGATGGGTAAATATCATGGCCTTTTCTTAGTGCTAGCTTCCTAGCTACATTATAAGTATGCTTAGTTAATTTGCAGTCTAGGATAAAAGTATGGACCTGCTCGTTAAAAAAGGGCACATATGATTAGTATCACTAAATTGTTAGTTTTTTTTTGGGGGGGGTTAAATTCTGAGGGAGATTGAACTATTTCTCTGATAAGATTTGCAGCATCCCGTTTTCCTGACTTGCTAACAGACACTTCTGTTAACACTAATTCTTCTTTAGTACGTGACTTTATAATATCTTTAACTTTATTTAACCTTGCTCGGGCACAGCAGTCATCGAATCGTTTAATAGGGCGACCGAAATCGGCAGATGAAAAATATGGCAAAGTTTCTTCACACAAATAATCGAACGTAAACATACATTCTAGCCAATCATTATTTTAAATTATAAATCTGTGTTTTTCAGTAATTGATTGTAGCAGAAATGTGGGAACAGCAGTAGAAACAGAAATGTGGGAACAGCAGTAGAAACAGAAATGTGGGAACAGCTGTAGAAACAGGAATGTAGAAACAACAGTAGAAACAGAAATGTGAGATTACCGTACATAATCTGTTAGCACAGCCACAACTATGGCTTGGAATGCTAGCGTATCCATTAGAATTCGGTTTCTACTCTATGTAGCATTTGTATTTTTTCTACTCATATGTCTCACTCTTACTAAAACTTCAATGATTTCAGGTTTCATTTTAATATATTCTAAATCAATCTCATCTGAATCACCCGATAGTTCAGATAAATAGCATATGGGTTGGCCTAGTTAAGAGGTACCTAAACAAATATTACATTGATCAGACCTCTTAAAATAGGTACATACGAAAATAAAAGAAAGATTATATATTTACCTACCTGAAAAAAATATATTCAGATCTCTTTCAGTCATCTCCGGGAAGTCTGTAATTTCTAGAGATGTTAATTTTGTCATTGTAGACTTCTTCAAGCATTTTTGGCTATTTGGGCTAATGTATTCTTGTTGTTTAGAATTTTACATTCTTTCTATAATTATCTGTTGTAAACCATCATCAGTTTGATCACTGTTCAATCGCTATCCATAACGGTTGTTAAGAAAAGATGCAATTCTTTCATTTGAGCCTATTTTTGGTAAAAGCTTGTTATCTAATTGGCGATGAAAAAGTAGATACTTTTTACTGAGAGTGCGATGATACTGGGTCTGAACCGGGCAAATATGTAATTTTTTCCTTTCATGATTTCTTTGAAAGAATCATAGATAGAGGTTTCCGTGGGCCTCATGAGTGATTTTTCGATGATCAAATGTATGATTTTGGCAGTTTTTGATTGGTTAGCCATTTTCCAAAGCATGCTGCATTAATTCACATTTGTCAAGTGCTGATTTATGTAAATCCTATAGAACTGGGGTTGATTTCAGAACTTTTAACGCATCAGAACGAGAACACAAAGCCAACGTGTGAGTTGCACACCTCAAATGAAATGGTAATCTCTTAAAATTGAAATCATCCGACGTTGCCATCCGACATTGAGCCAGTGAGCTGTAACCCTTATGAAACTTCTCAAGCCCCTGACCATATGTCTGCAGTTGTGCAGACCCACAATGTTGTTTTCGTCTCATACGCCATTAACTTGTGCAGAAAAATTGTGTCCATTCGCCGATTTAACAAAATCAGACCGCTTCTTTCAATGTTAAAATTATAAAATTTTCTTGAAAGGTGGATCATCAACTGATTGGAGAGCTATCATTGCATGTATGATATAGTCGATGATTAACTGTTCAAATTGGGATTGGAGAGTTGGTGAGGTCTTCTATATCGAGTTTCACTGCTATAAATTCCTTCTATATCGAGTTTCACTGCTATAAATTCCTTCTATATCGAGTTTCACTGCTATAATTTCCTTCTATATCGAGTTTCACTGCTATAAATTCCTTCTATATCGAGTTTCACTGCTATAATTTCCTTCTATATCGAGTTTGACTGCTATAAATTCCTTCTATATCGAGTTTCACTGCTATAAATTCCTTCTGTATCGAGTTGAATGCTAAAAATTCCTCCCTGTCTGATGAAGGGATCTTTGAAACTTTTCAGGGACTGTGGTGTCATGATAGTGTTGTAGGTGACCAAAGAAATTCAAATTAAAAGACAGGGCAGCTTTTATCCTCTTTCTTTTCAGGCATAGAGGTCAGTTTTTGTAAGAAAATATCTTGCTCATCTTTTGATATCAACTGATTCGAAGTAGCAATGAATTGAGATTTTTCAACATAATTGAACTTACATAATTTACTGTTAAAAGGAGGGCTTGTTGTTCTAGATTGAATGCGACTCCCTTTCCAGTTAATTTATTCAACCCTGCGAACTTATGACATTTCTTGGATGTTTATCTTCATTTCTTCTCCTCATCCTAGAAGCTGTTTCAATATCACTTTTACTGCTTGCGGGACTCAGTGAGATATTCGAACTTGGGATACATTTAAAGCAACCAAAACAGAAAGATAAAGCACAAAGAATGAACTCCAACCCAAAAAAACTGCTGTTTAAACCCTGAAACACAAGGTGCATGATCGAGTGGGCAGAAAGTAATGCACTCTAGCTTGGGGTGCATAATCCACAAAATTCATAAGAGAAGTCCTATGAACTACTAACTTTACTGACGTGATTTTTGCACTCGGTAGGCATGTTGCCTTGCATTCCAGCGCTTGTTTCCATGAAAAACGAATTTCAGGGACTGAAGTGGTTTCTGCTCTCACAGCGTAAATCTGTTTCATTTTTACTTACAGGCTTGAAACGTCCCATCCAAAGGATTTCTCATAGAAGACAGACTCGTTTCCAAGGTCTGCTGGCATTGCTGTCTCTTGAATCCTCAAGATCACTTATCATATCATCAATCAATCAATTCATTGGTATCAGAGAGATCTTATGTAACCGTACTGGCATTACTGCTCATGACGGCTCAAGACCAGCTATGTCTGTTTCCGTCAGGGCAGTTAACAATGATCACCGCAAGTTTAATGGATTGAATCCTTTTTTTCTGGCCATTTCCAATTCCCTTTTGCCATCTTAAACATAGCACTCACTACTGCACCGTCTTCATTAAGACTTTCAATGATGCCTGGCTAGTTTTCATCTTCATAAATCTCAACGATCATCTGCAAATTGGTTTCATCTAGATTCAAAATATTTTCAGGTGGTACATCTTTGATAACTTCTTAACTTTTCTTTCTTAAGTTTTTAATATAATCCTGCAGTGACTGGGGCTCGGCTTCTTTTTATGTTGGATGCTATACGTTCTTTCAATCTTGGGTAACGTTTTAAGAAATGTTTTACCCACTCAATGCCAGGCTTGTTTCCTTGAAACTCTAACAACACGACTAGTTCTCTCTAAGTAATTTTTAATGACATTCCTGAGATCTTCTGTAGTCATTGGAAAGCCAAAAGCACTTAATGTTTCAATGTACGAAGCAAAAGATTCCTCCTCATCTCTGGGTTTCCTGGATTGGGAGGCTTGAGTCTCTCGGTGTCTTCTTTTCCTGTGGGTAGCCTTGAGCTGGTGGATTTGTCGGCCGTTCTTCTTCATTCAAATCTTTTAAATTCCCTTTATTAGAATTTTTATTCAGAGGTGTATTGAGGATTGAAAATCTTTGAAGAGATGAAGAACAACTGCTCCTGGAGAAAGTTGAGTTCTTGTTTAATTGAATCGAAGTCCTCTTTCATCGGTCTGCAAGAATCTGAAGCTTTGTTCTCTTCGATAGGGGTCGATACTTTTGACGCATAGGAGTTTCGAAGAGACGTTCCCACTCTTTTTCTTAGCTTCTCCATAAGAAAGTCTCTCTGAGATTCACGTAAAAGCTGCATTTTCAGTCATTAGCTTCATGGCTCTCCTTGCAGTTCCTGCAGTGTATTCTTGAGCAAGGGCCTTTGTGTGCACAAGTTCTGCATGTTTCATTCTTCTTGCATCCTCTACTAATGTGGTTGTAACCCCAACACTTGAAGCAGATGAGTGGAGGGGGTATATATGGCCTTAATGAGGTTATTGAATAATCTTGATTTTCTCTGGTAGGATTTCTTTGTTGAATCTTGCTACAAACAAAACTTTTTGAGGATTCTGTCTAGTTTTGAACCTTCATATATGAGTAACTTTCTGGTCTTTTAATTCCTTGTGTATACTCACGTCGTCTAGGTCAATTATCTCAACACATGAGAAGATCCCTCTAGAATAATTTATTGTCTTATGGGGACTTACTGTTATTGCTGTTCCAAAAAACGTTTTTTGAGCACACATTTTGGTGGCAACATTATTGTCCGGGCAGGTGATTTTTTAAGTTTCTTTACCTTTAAGTTTTTTTCTGAAGCCCTTTAACCATCTTTCCACCATAAATGGACTAACAGTGTTAAATGAACTTTCTCTTATTAATATGATGTATTTAGCTAACAAATAATTAACTTAATTTTGTTAACAAATAGCTGTCCTCTATAAATAAACGCCTTTGCTTACCTTTAAATGTCTACAAATGGGTCGAAAACACCACTTTTATTAAAGTAGAAGAGGAGCATAATTTTACACAACTGTTTCAAACCATACAAATCAACGCCAAAATGGTGGAATGGCCTGAAAATTATGTGTGGGTCTCCTAGTAATGTTATCTAGCGGATAAACACAAAACGGTTGCAGTTCATTAATTCACCGCTAGGTTGCACAGCATCTTTTCTTGTCGCTGGAGCAAAGTAACCACCTGCGGGGCAAAATAGCCCGGTTTACAGTATCTTATTTTTAACTAATTCTTTTAAATAAGTTTTTATTTTATTATGCAAGTTAAACGTAGGGTCTCCTTTTAAAATTTTAAACAGAGTTGGCTCTTCTATAATATTTAAAATTTTATTAATATAGTCATTCTTATTTATACATTTTTTTTTATTTGTCTTATCTGCCGAAGGTTAGCCGGACGGGCCGCCTCGCGCTTTCCCTCACCCCCCTGGACTGGATTGTTTTACAGTCCTGCCGCGCTACCCTCGCACTGTCCTCTGACTTTCCGTAGATGCTCTGACTTCTTGCTACAATGCTATTTCTTAAATTAACTGCTTTCCAGCACTATTTTTCCCTCTGAGGTTTGAACCAGTGAAAGAAAGTTTTTTTGTTTAACAGAAGCAAGCAGTAATTAGTACAAAATCTTTTTTTTTTACTACAAAATTAAGTAGTTACGCGTGAATAACCTTTTTTTTTCTACTTTTAAATGCACAGTTAAACTGTTCCTTGTAAACCGTGTTGAGCAAAAATCGTTCAGAATAATAAATAATGAATAAATCTGTAATTTCACGCTGAAAAATGTTTTATTCATTATTAAGTCATTCAATGAATAACGTAACTTTTTTTTTTTTTGTTCATTATTGAATAAAAATGATTTATTGACTGAAAATTTGTATTGAATGAAAGTCATTTATTCGAATCAAATTTTTTTTTTTAATGAAATTGATTTATTTGACTGAAATTTATTCGTTAAATACAAGTGATTTATTTTAACAATCTTCTCTAATAAAAATGACTAAATCAATAAACTTTTTCTTACTTTTAATGAAAACTATTTATTTAAGTGATATTGGTTACTTATTATAAAGGATCTGAGTTTCATGAACCCCATTATTTTAAATGTATAAAAATAATGAAAGAAGAATGAAAAATAATTAATTATTCATTAAAAAAAATAAAATCAGTCAATGAATAAATGAATAAATTATTTATAAATAAATAAATTATAAATAAATAAATACAATTTTTTTGAATAATGGGCCAACCCTGTTATTTAATGAATAAAAATAAATCACTGGATAAATAACTTATTCATTGAATAAATTATTATTCAATAAAAATTATTTGAATGATTATTGAATAAAAAATTTATTTAATAATGTCCTACTCTTTTTGTAAATAAAACTTTTTTATCAGTACATTACAAGAAGAAAAACTTTATTTAACATACTAGCTCACAAAATAAACAAATCCACAAAAAATTACAAAACTAAGTCAAAAAAATAAAATAAATGTATAAATTAAAAACAAACTCATAAAACAATGAACTTAATGTTAAAAGTAATTGTACATATATCAAAAGAAAATGTTATACATTTTTGCAGGCAGGGGATAGTTGGGCTACACTCAAGATGTTTTGGCTAAAAAAAATTATTAGTATAAAGCCATTGAACTACAAAGTAAAATATGAAAATTATTATTAACATAAAGTTCTATCATTAAAATTGATGCAATAATATGAATGTTTGTAATGAAACTTTATATAATATGTACTTAGAGAGAACATATAATTAACCTTTAATTAATACTTCCTGATAATTTACAGATTTCGTTGAGTATGGTATATTTTAAAGCACTTGTCAGCACATATTGGAACATCACAGTCACGGCAGTAGTAGGTCGTCCTGGTTCTTTTATTATGTAGTTTCTTACAGAAGTAGCAGCCCCGCATGTTTTGTTTTTTATTGGCGTCTTGAAATATTTTTTCTATAAAATGCCTCTCCTTCAGTCTCCAGGGCATATTCTGTGCAGGTCGTCTGCCTGGTCTTCTATCCCTTTTTAGTTTTTACGGCGCTTCGACAGCTAGGCCATTAGCGCAGGTCTGCCTGGTTTTTTCAATCTTTCTTTATAATACAAAATTAATCATTTCTGTTATCAATGTCATTTTAAAATCATCAATTGGAAATTTTTTTTTCCTCTTTTGTACTGGTAAAGGCAGTGGGCATTATACAAACTCATATCCAATAAATGGAAGAACATTTTTCTGTACCAATTTAAGGATTTGCGAACGCATTCTAATTCTTGGCTATTGTCTCAAGATGATTATTTCTTTTTGCTTGCCTTATGCCAATATATGTGGGTACATTTTTGTAGCTAAAATTATTTTTCATTGAGGCAACTATACTGGATAAATTTATCCTAATTTTGTTCAAACATCAATTATTGGAGCACTTTCCAGCATATATTCAGCATCTATATATATATATATATATATATATATATATATATATATATATTGTAATGAACGTAAAAATTTAGGTATAAATAAAATTCTATAAGTTTTAATATTTTAAATGATATTGATTCTCAGGGAGGAATTTTCCTATTATTGTGGGTCCATTTACCTTAAGCTAACTTGGAATGGACTGAAGTACCGGGCGTTATAAAATTACAAATAAATGGTTAATTATTCCACACAAAGATAACTTTGGAACTCAGAAAATTTTTATATCTATTGTTAGTCACACATGAATTACCTGTTTCCATCTTCCTGAGGGAATCCTTTAGAATGCTAGATTAAAAGCTATTAATTATTGGAAAAAGGAAATTTATTTGATATGGTAAACACACCAATTTAATTCCAAATTTATATTTTCGTATTTTGGTTGTTTCTCTGAAAATTATGAAATAATCTGGATTTTTAAATGGATCAAGTGAATAGTCTGATGGACTTGAAAATCTAAGTCAAACAAATTGTGAACAATGGTGAAGTTAACATTTCTTTATATTCCCAATTAAAAAAAAAATAATTCACAGATTTGTTCATAAAAATTTCTATTCCATCTACTTTTTCTTAGCTACATAAATAATGATGACACACATTTTTTTTTTTAATATATATATATATATTGTAATGATTAATTTTTACAATAAGAAATAAAGAAGTTTTAATTAGTTTTATTATGTTAATTTAACTTAATCTCATGGATCAAGGTTCCGAGTGAATGAACGGTATTACATTTATCTCCAGACAATTCTGAGATACAAACAATATTAAATCACATACAAACAATAATAAAAGAATCGACACTACAAAAAAAACAATTCTTACCTCTAAATCAATCTGCTTCCAACAAAACCTCAATTCACTTGGTATTCCTTGGAGGAGAGGTCCGCCTTCAACCAACGCTGAGAATAGAATGCGAGAGACGCTCCGTTCGAGCGGGAAAGTTTGGCTTCTTTCTTTCTAACTTCCGCAGTTTGTTGGATTATATATAAAGATAACAATTATGTTTTTTGCAATACAAATAATTAATTTATTGTTATCTGGATGTAAATTTAATATGGATATATTGTATACCAGTATTGTCCAAAAACATTATTAATTTTGATCGTATATAATACAATGTTATTTGTACATATGGTTTGTGATTTGCGCGGGCTTTTCAAAATATCGATGGTTATTTGAATTTAAAAATATTTTCAAGAATGTAATATATCATTACATTTGCACTCCTGTCTAAAAAAAAATAATAAAAAAAATGATTTTAGTCCGGTATAAAAAATAAATTTAAAATTGAATTTTTTAATTTGGAGTTTCGGAATAGAGAGTTCAGAATAATAGCAAGTGTATTATATTATTTTTAAATTTTGATAGCTTACTTCGTCTCATAATTTTTAATTATTTTGATTATATGAATATAGTATTTTATTAATATACTTATTTTAAATTATTTTTATAATTATCAAATTTATTTTAGGCTAAACTAATGATCTTTATTGAAATAAGTTTATTTTAATATACAAAAAACATTATTATTAAATTTATTAATTTTACATAATATCAAAATTTTCTTATCCTAACCAATGTGCTTTCAACATTTATATTAATTTTTAATTATTATTATTTTCAATTAAATCTTATACTAAACTAATTTTTGTAACAGATAAAAATTCTAAACTAGTACTACATTTAAAAATTGTCCTGGATCCACTATTTATCATTAAAATCTTTTTTGCATCTGTCCGAATTATTCCTAAGGATTTGTTTTATTCTCTTTCGTGGTGGCCGATTTAATTTTGCAATTTTTTCAATCCCATTTTGATATTGATACTCAAAAAGTATTTTTACTTTATTACCAAATTTGGTGTCCATATTTTTCAGATGATTATTTTTGTTAACATTTTTATTCATTATATTATTTTGATTATTACCATTATTATTATTATAACTCATTATTTTTAAACTAATTATATGATCATCTTCATTCACTAAACAAACATACTCACTTTCATCTTTAGTTTCAACAAATATTTTATTTTCTTCACATTTTTGATCAATAATACTACAATCATAATTTAAATTATCTTTTATTAATTCACTTAAATCGTCATTATTGATTTGTGTATCGTCATTTTCGGTATTTTTAATTAAATTTTCATTATTATTTTCATTAATCTCAATAATTTCTTGACAACTTCTATTATTTTTATTAAAAAGGTTATTATTCGATTTTTCCAACTCTATCGTCTCTTCATTTTGATTTTCCCCCATATTATTTAAATATGCACATAAATCGTCCAATTTTTTATTTTGTTCTATTCTATTTGCATCTATTTTATTTTCCAATATTTTATTATTTTTATCAATTTTATTTTCCAATATTTTATTATTTTTATCAATTTTATTTTCCAATATTTTATTATTTTTATTTAGCTCAACCATATTTTGATTTAGTTCTAATAATAGCTTCATCACATGTTCTAGGCCTTGAGGATGCATCTCATTATCCCTTTCGGAAGTACGGTCATTGGATAGAATTTCTGTTCCTAAGGAACCCGCCGTCGATTCTCTGAATGCTATTGCATCATCCTCCTGCAATTCGTTTTCACGTGTTTCAACTATAATATTTATTTCTCCTGGCGTAAAAAATACGTATTCCGGTGATTCTACATTATTTTCTTCACCGTTATTTTGAAATTGTTCAATATTTACGTCAGACATTTTTATTGTATAAAAAAAATTATTTTTAAAATTTTATTTTTAATATTTATTTACCGTTTTTAATTTTAATTCACTCGGCCGCCCCACGTTGGGCGCCATTAAATGTAATGATTAATTTTTACAATAAGAAATAAAGAAGTTTTAATTAGTTTTATTATGTTAATTTAACTTAATCTCATGGATCAAGGTTCCGAGTGAATGAACGGTATTACATTTATCTCCAGACAATTCTGAGATACAAACAATATTAAATCACATACAAACAATAATAAAAGAATCGACACTACAAAAAAAACAATTCTTACCTCTAAATCAATCTGCTTCCAACAAAACCTCAATTCACTTGGTATTCCTTGGAGGAGAGGTCCGCCTTCAACCAACGCTGAGAATAGAATGCGAGAGACGCTCCGTTCGAGCGGGAAAGTTTGGCTTCTTTCTTTCTAACTTCCGCAGTTTGTTGGATTATATTTAAAGATAACAATTATGTTTTTTGCAATACAAATAATTAATTTATTGTTATCTGGATGTAAATTTAATATGGATATATTGTATACCAGTATTGTCCAAAAACATTATTAATTTTGATCGTATATAATACAATGTTATTTGTACATATGGTTTGTGATTTGCGCAGGCTTTTCAAAATATCGATGGTTATTTGAATTTAAAAATATTTTCAAGAATGTAATATATCATTACAATATATATATATATATATATATATATATATATATATATATATATATATATATATATATATATATATATATAGATTAAAACAAAAGCATCTTTAGGATCTAAGATCTTAATAATATCTGCCTATAAGGGACTATTTTGAATGGACAGACCTGAGCTAAGCGTCTTCATGAGTACTCTTCCTCCAACCTAGAACGGCATCATCTTCATGCTGGCAAGTATTAAGATGTGGTGCCGCCTCCAGCCGAGTCTATACATGTCCTGGGGTCATAATGGGATGTCCTTATCAACCTTCCTCTCTCTGTGTGTCTAGCCCCTCTACCTTCTTAGGGAAGGGTAAGCCCTTCTTTTGGTGGGAGGCAGATAAGGCTGATAGTCTCTGCCCTACTCCTGGGTCTGTAATCTTTTCCCGCCCGTGCGTTTTTCACTGGATGCTGTTTTGTTTTCCTTTGGCCTCAGCCGGCATTAAATTTTATCCTCATTACTGTTCATTTTACATTTTAATTCGAGTCGCTACGATGAATAGATGCTATGTTATGCCTCTTATATAATTGTTTGTCCCTATATGTGCCCCATAAGAAAACTTCATTATATAATTGACTAATATTGGGAATATTTGTGCCTATAAGTGCGTGGGAAAGGAATGAACTTTATTTATTTATGTTTTATTTATTTTATTGGGTTTAATAAATCGTTTAACTATAAGAAATCTATGACCCCCCCCCCCCATATACTATACAGACAGGACAGATGGTAAGAAGTACCATGGTACTATACTATAGGACAGATGGTAAACTATAGGACAGATAGATGGTATACTACTATACCATCTATCTGATATACTATAGGACAGAAGGTAAACTATAGGATAGATGGTATACTATAGGACAGATGGTACTATACTATAGGAAGATGGAATGAACTTTATTTATTTATGTTTTATTTATTTTATTGGGGTTAATAAATCGTTTAACTTGAATAAATCTATGACTCCCCCCCATATACTATACGTTACAATATATATATATATATATATATATATATGTATATATATATATATATATATATATATATATATATATATATATATATATATATTTAACATTTCAAATCAACTTTTTCTATAATAAATATAATTAATTTTCTATTTTCTTGCCCCAACCAAAACACCACTATATATATATATATATATATATATATATATATATATATATATATTGTAATGATCTAAGAGGGGGTGCTCTAGAAAGAGTCAGTTTCTGGCATAGCAAAGAGTAGCATTCCTATTCAAAATAAAGGCTAAGTTATATTCCATAAGTCTATCACAAATATTATCTTTTGTCAACCAATTAAATAAATAAAAGAGTAATAAAAGGGATAGGAATTGGCAGTGCTTAGCTTGGCAGTATTTATTTATTTTTAAAGGCAGTGTGAAATAAAAGAAGATTCCAAAGTCTCGGCTAGGAGCGATAAGGCATCGAGAGATGCAAGTTTCCCAGGAAGATAAGAATAGAGGTGCTTCCAAAGATGACCTTTGAGCATCCAGGTGGCGATCGCTGTAGACAAACACCCTTGGTATGGTGGGAGTAACGCCTCTATAAAAAGGGGCCTTCCCCCACCACTCGCTCTCATTCGAGCACCAGAGGCGGAGGGCACACGAGCTCACTCGAGCACCAGAGACGAAGGGCACACGATCTCCCTGCACAAACCAACTGGTCAGCCGACACCAAGCTCTCACTACATCTTCACATGATGGCCAGATACCACTCCATGATCTAGCAGCCGACCATCATTCTCCTCAACATACCGACATAACTACAACCAGTCTGCCTCTTCACTTCCAGAACATCATTCGTATCATAAGCTGAGTATAACTCAATAACTGCCAATCTTCAATTAAATTCAAAAGCTAGCTAAAATTTCATAATGGCCTATATTTATATTTTATTTTAATATCTAAGTTTCATATTTTAATTATGTTCTAACTTTCCTTTAATAACCAACCTTGATACAATTATGTGAGTCAAGCACTTTTTCTTTCTTATATTTAAGTTTATATCACAGTCATGCCAAATCAGAAATTATATCTTTTATTCAATATAAGTCATTTGTTTCCAACTCTATTTTATTTATAATGAACCTTTCTCCTGGTATTTAATATGGTCTCAACACATAAAAGGACAGATGGTAAGAAGTGGTTCTAATAATGTATTTCTCATGCTTTTCTTTCAGGAAATTTATTAAATTAATTTAATTATTCAAATAGTTTTATTCATAAATCCGTGTGTGGTGAGTTTGGTCATTTTAAATGAACCCTGAGATATAATGAAAATATAATAAAAACATTTCAAATCAACTTTTTCTATAATAAATATAATTAATTTTCTATTTTCTTGCCCCAACCAAAACACCACAATATATATATATATATATATATATATATATATATATATTGTTGCGTTTTGGTGTGATAGAAAAAAAATGAATTATATTTTAAATTTTTTAAAGAAATAGTGACTTTAAAAAATAGTGACTTTAATCTCAGGGTTCATTTAAATATTACCAAATTCACCACATACAGATTTATGAATAAAACTATTATTTATTTAATGTGAATAATTATTTTAATTTAATAAAATTTCCTGAAAGAAAAGGATGAGAAATGTTAGATTATAACCACTTCTTACCATCTGTCCTTTTATGTGTTGAGACCATATTATATACCAGGAGGAAGGTTCAAAGTAAATAAAATATAGTTGGAAATAATTGACCTATATTGAAATAATATATAATTTATGGCTGTGATACTAAATTAAATTTATAAAATAAAAAGTACTTGACTCACATAATTGTATCAATGTTCGGGTATTAAAGAAAAAGTAGCACATAATTAAAATATTAAACTTATATACTAAAATATAATTATTGGCCATTATTGAATCTTTGCTAGCTTTTATATTGAATTTACTTGAGTATTAGCAGTTATTTTATTATTGAGTTATACTCAGTTTATGATGCGGAAGATTTTCTGGAAATGAAGAATCAGACTTGTAGTAGTTATGTCGGCATGATGTGGAGAATGATGGTCGCTGCTAGGTCATAGAGTGAAGATGAAGTCGGCTGCCGGCTGATGGGAAGTGCGTGGGCGCCGCCCGTTGATGATGCTATCAGCGTGCTCTCGCCCTTCGCTGGTGCTCGAATGAGATCGAGTGATGGGGGGAGGCCCTTCTTATAGGCGTTACTCCCAACGTACCAAGAGACTCCCGGATGCGGGCCAGACACACAGGTGTTCAAAAGGAAACACCTGTGTTCTTATCTCCTGGGAAACTTGTACTTTTCTATGCCTTATCGCTCCTAGTCAAGACATTTTAAATCCTTTTATATTTCACACTTCCTTTTTAAAAATAAACACTGCCAAGATAAGAACTGCCAATGCTAAACCTTTTATTATAACTGCTTTCATTTTCAATTATTTAGTTGTTTGACAAAAGTAATATTTGTGCTGGACTTATTGTATAGGAATGCTACTCTTTGCTATGCCAGAAACTGATTTTACAGAGCACCCCCTTTATAGATCATTACTATATATATATATATATATATATATATATATATATATATATATATATATAACACAAGTCAACAAATTTTAACTTTTTGGAAGTAACACGGAAGTGAACCACCATTTTGGGGGTTTTCGGGTGTGCTGAATCCGAATCTGACATTAGTTTTTCTCCTATATGTCAATTTTTTTTTTAAATATAGGGATTTTAAGTTGTTATTTATAATAATGAATCTTATAATTTGTTTTGTCTACAGACATTTTTTTGGCATTCTGGTTTCTGTATTTTTTAATGCTTTTTGGGGTGGAGAATACGAATATGAAGTTGGATGTGTGATAAGTTGGTTGGTTTTTGTAAAAAATATACTTTTAACCAACAAGAAATGCCCATTTTTCACAACTTTAAATAATTTTTTGACAAAATACAAAATTGATAGGAATATTCGAATTGCGAATTTGGATTCTCCATTAAATATCCTTTAAGAAACAGCTATTAGAATTTTCAAAATTACAAAAATGAGTTGGTAAAAATAGTAAGTATCCTGTACGGGAGAAACAGGCTGATTCTCCACCAACACTAGGGCCCAGCTTCATCTTTCTTAATCCTCAACAAGGTAGGCAAAATAAGTCAATAGTATTTTGTTGTCTTAATTCTGATAACGTTAAATTGTTAACCTGTAAATTATTGTAACTCATAATAAATTATTTTACATAGTTAACAACTTAACATCATCGGAATTAAAACAACAAAATACTATTGACTTATTTTGCATGGAATGTGGAGTATACCTAGTTGAAGATTAAGAAAGATGAAGCTGGGCCCTACTGTAGGTGGGGAATCAGCCTGTTTCCCCCACATGGAACGTGCTGCTCACTAGTTTTTGTGGGCGGGCAATTTGCCTTTTATCTATTTTTTTTTTTTTTTTTTTTTTTTTTGTACCAAAGTTTGTCTTTTGGGTTGGGCCAAATCCAATATTGCCCTCTTTTTTCATTGCTGATACGGATCCTTTGTCGTTGTCATCTATGTCCATCATCATCTCCCCTGAATAGAGCATTCCCCTATATTAGACGATCACAAAGTATCCTCTGACTAGATGTTCGCTATGTTCTCCTTAGTTATTGGTTGTGGGGTTGTCAGTCTCACATTTGTTCACTGTTGCAGGTGGAGCTACATTGTTGTCTGCCTGAGGAGGCGTGTGCTGTAACAAAATTATCATAAGTAATGCCTTTTCCAGCAGTGTCAATTTTTTCCCCTCTCCTGCCTTTTTCTTTTCTATGATTTCCTGACTTAGTGAGGTTGCCATCACAGACCCTGTGCCCGCACTTTAAGGAGATAATTTATTTATTTATTATAGTTTAACATCATGTTGGTGATCCAACTTAAGCAATAATAATATATTACATTATTAGGTTAGTTTGTGTAGAGGTAATAATGTAGTCATGTTGTGTTTGGTATAATTATTTGTATGTTCTTTGTTATTTGTCAGGTCAATGATGCCGAATCAACATCACAAAGTGTCTTTCGTTATCTTTTCTTTATTTAAATATTATTGTATAAATGTGTGTCTATTAGGTATTTCATCACTTTTTCAATGTACTGGCTGCCATCGGAAAGTAATTCTGTCAGATTGTACAGTAGTTGAAGATTTGTCCTGAGTGTACAGTCTGTTAGAATATGTTTTATTGTTAATTCTGTATTGCAGTAGGTACAAGTGGGTCTGTCCTGTCTTGACATAATGTACGAGTGAGTCAACAGAGTGTGGCCAATCCTGAGACGGCATAATATAACTTGTTCCCGTCTGTTTTGCCTGTTACTGGATGACCATTCGTGTACAGTGTGCTTGATTTCTCGAAGCTTGTTGTCAGTCGTGTTGTACCAGGATTCTTGCCATTTATCAGTTACATATCTCTTAGATTCCGCTTGAAGATCCTGGTATCATGTATTTTACGTCTGGTACTTGTTGTCGAGTTGCCAATTTAGCTTTTTCGTCTGCTGCAGTACTTTGTCTTATGTCTTCGTGTCCGGGCAACCAGTACAGTGTAAAATGTTTATTTGTTTGATATATTTTTTCAAAAATTTCACATGTTATTGGATGTGTGCTGTAACAGTCTTGAAGAGATTGTAAAGAGTTTAAGGAGATAAGGTTCTTGTATTAATATTAAGTCTATACCCTTACCTCATACATACTGTTCCAGCAGTGCCGTGGCTGCCCTACAGTGATGCAGATTAACCTGCAGTACCCTAATCATCTTCTATGTAAGGTTCTCCGGCTCCGTGGGTTTCCCACAAAGAGATCGGGTCAGCTCACTTCCAATCTTTGCAGAGGAAGGTTTATGACAACCCTCATCATATAGACCGGAAACTGGCTGTCCTTCTATGTGTTCCACCCAACAGTCCTGATCTCCTTCCACAGAAGACTTCAGCTTTACCACGGGCTCAGACTCCTCTGTCTCCATGGCCGCCACCTCTCCCTCAGTTAGAGTTGTAGCCTCAGTAACCTCTTTCTTCTTCTTCTGCAGAGGGAAAACATTGAGTCTCCGAATACCGTAGCTCAATCTCCCGTTTTCCTCTCCATCATTACTTATCTTGGACTTTAAGTCCTTCTCCGGCATCTTAAAGGTGACAAAATGCCCCGTATCCCTTTCCTGCTGTTCCAGGACGATCCAGCTGTTAGACGGTAGGAAGTTTTGATCCCCAACTTGCCTGAATATATCACGTGCCTCCACCTTCCCACCAGGCATGAAGATGCCGGCCCTAGCCATAGGAATCAGGTCCGCCAGTTCCAATGTTTTTATATTGTGCTCACCTAGTTTAACCCCAGCTATGTCGTTCGCCAGCCATTTCTAGGTATTTTTATCTAGTCTATTAACAATGATGGCACCTCCATCCATGTAGGTGCCACCACAGCTGATCTCAAAGTCCCCTGCCATTGACTCTGTAGTGCTCGTCAACAAACTTCATGATGGCCTCTTCAATGCTCCGGTTCATGCACAGTCATGCACTCCTGATCGTCATGAGATGTACCTGGTACGGGGGATCCCATAGCTAATTCCTATAGGGACTCAGTGTTGGTGGCCAGGGTCATCGGGTTCTCGAGTGTTCCCAAGGGATCCTTGAAGTGTTCATTTGTAGGCTCCGTGTTCGCCGAGGCTACCAAGGATTCAGGTTTAGATTTAAGAGTTTTATTTTTTGTATTCTGGTTGGACATATAGTTCTCATGAGAAGCAAGGGAGTAAAAACGGTCACCTACAACAGAGACCTGCATGTTGTAGGAAGGCTAATTTCAATGGGAGGCACATCAGATACTCCAATAAATTTTGAATTCGCGGCCCATTAAGTCAAGGCGAATAGCAGGTGATGTCTCTAGTATAAGATCTTTTCGCTTACTCTCGAATCGTCAGAGTAACTTCATTATTGAGTGAGATGTCTTCCTTCTTAATTTCAAGTTTGCCATTTTGATTTACAATTTTCTTCTTTTACTTTTTGTGGAATTCTTTGGAATTAAGTTTTTTTTTTTTTTTGCAAATTCTACTTTTACGTTTGGATAATCAGTTAGTTTAGTGACTAATTTATTCAAATCTTGTTTAGAATCTGATTCTACAAACACTAGACCACTTTTAGTATATTTTATTATAGAAATCTAATAATTTTGTGATCTTTTCAAAATCACTTATGTAAGATACTGAGTATGAACTTCATTATCAGATGAATCCCAAAATCACAATTATATCCATTTGCCCCATCTCAGCTATTTTGTTTAGACTCTCATCAATAGATACACAAAAATATTCATAATTCTTTAACTGTTTTGCTAGTAAATTTTTAAAATTTGGCCCAAATCCAAATGTAATAATATAATCCAATTTATCGTTGTGTATTTTAAATTTTGAATCAATAACAATGAACATTATAGGAAATAATTCAGCCGCAGCAGCATAACTTCTGTCTGGGGAATGGGACATATATTTTCTTATATCCCACAATATTTCTGCCTTTGTTACCTCAGGAGTATGTAAATTATATTTCAGTCTCCTTTTTCCGCCGTTTCAAAAGATTCTGCACAGATTGATTGTGGAGGAGTAATATTAGATAAAGATGGATTAGGTCATATTTGTTTTGCATGGGAACTTGGGTTTTTAACTCTTGAATGTTCTAAAGAACTGTCTGAAAATTTTTTGGAGGTAACATTCTATGTAGACTGTCAGCCGCTAAGTAAAGCATTTTCCAGTGCATTATGTTTTTTTCCCCTCTTTGGTGTAAATGAACACTACCAATGCCACTATGACTCACATCAAATGTTGTGCTGCAAAAGCTGCAGAATGATCGATATTTATCAACATCAACAGGTCTAAGCCACTTCTCCAATTTTTTGTCATCGAATAGGCATAGCTGCTGAAAGGCATACTTCCCCATTTTGAAAGAATAATCTAAACAAAAAAGAACATACATAAATTAAAAATACTAATAATAATCTGTTAGTAAAATGATTTAATCGTTCCTGAAAGAATACCTTACCGTGTGCAGGGGTAACTTTGGGACACTTTTTAAGGTTTCACGCTGCTCCTATCTTTATTTTCAAGTTTAAAATGCTGAAAAAATCATGAATATATTAGGTCAGTCTTCCTCTTACAGAATATAGCAAAATAATAATTTTAGAAGCTGTGGTATTTTAGGAAGAAAAAAAAAAAAATCTGTCCCAATCTTATCCCATTGATTGGGGTAACATTGCCCCTGAGTGTTTGCCTGACAGGCACACCCCACAAAGATGGCTGCTATGTCCATGATTCGCTATTTTTGACAGTTCCCAAGCAAGGATCTCATTAATAGGGATGCATGTAATGGAGTTATAAACAACAAAATAGTATACCGTCAGCTGGGGTAAGATTGGATCGAATCTAAAGATTTGTTATAGTTTTATTAGCTCTATATCTTTTGACATTGATTATATTAATTTTCAGTGTATCTTTCTGTGCAAAAAAAACTTTATATCATTAAATTAAAACCATTTGTTACCTCTCAATCATTTTGCAATATTAAACTGATTTTTTTTAATGTTTGGGCCAAAGTTGCCTTGAATTGGGGAAACTTTGTCCCATACTTTTAAACCATATAAAACCTATGTTTAGTATTGGTTGGGCTAAAGTTAGACAAGATACAAGTAACACCAGACTTATTAATTTGTTGTTTTGACTGCTTTTACTTCAAAAACATCCCTGAAATGATGAGAAATGGGAATAAATGAAAGAAACTTCATTTTAGTGAAAAAAAATTGTATTGTATAAAATTTCTGGTCTATTTCTGGCAATTGGAACTTGTTCCTCCTTGAAACTATTTTTGGAGGATTGATCTTCTGCAAACATCCACCCAGTCGTAGGTCAGGCAATCTTGTTTTTCTGGCCAGTGCCAAAACTTGATTCTCTTTTCCATACATTCAACTGTAGGTCCTTCTTCAGATAACCTAACAATTTTGCCAGGTTATTTCTCTCTATTATACTTGACAACTACAGTTATCAATAGCAAAGTCTTAGGTTTCAACTCAACTAGTGTTTCTTCATCTTTAGGCCTGTGAACGGATATGCCTGCTTCTTCTTGTAATATTTCTTCCAGATCGGAAAATGTTTCGCTTTGCCCATCAGACTCTAATACCATCTCAACATCATTTTCATTTGAAGAAGAGCTGTGCCTTTTTTTTTTTTTTTTTTGTTTTTCTTCTTGGAAACTTTTTGTTTTCTTTTCCCTGAATTGAAGACAGACGAAAATTTCACTCCTATGTGAGAATGTCAACTGATACTTCCTCAGCGACCTTAAAAACATATAATAAATATGGTCTGGTCTATGGGTCCGGACTTCTATTTTTTGTGTGTGGCTGTGTTATTTCTTATTATTTATTTTTTCAAGGCAAAATATAAAAATATTCATATGTTAAGAACGTTTATTCAATTAAATTTACAATATTTCTACTGCCATATTTTTAATAAAGCACATATATATTTAAAATACTTTAGACGTTGTAATTAGAAACAAAAAATTAAAATTAATCTTTACAATTTATCAATAGATTGCTCTGAGGAATAATTATTGACGCATCATTGTCCAAGTTAAGTAGAATGGAAGGTTATTATAAGTTAAAAATATAACCTACCTTCCACCCCAAGTTGTGGGGCAATTCTTTTCCACTCCTTGGCCAGAACATATCTTATATGGTGGTTTTGTGGCGTTTATCCCACACGGCATTAGCAGAACATATTAAATTTATGAATTTCTCTTTCATCTTAATATCTTACAATCGAATAACCACACAACAATAAACACTGAAGCGACTAATGCGAGATAGTAGGTAACCTGCGCACTAGAGTCCTTTTGAAGGAACCAATCGCAGTCAAGCCCACAACGCGGCTTCCCTCCTTACTGTGAGGATAAAACAAAATATTTGTTATTCTCCGCGGTCACTGTGCGGGTGCGAGTATAGCATTGTAAGTGAGGATCATCACTTTGAACAATCCCACCTTAATACATGTGTTTGTTTTACATCGTGGTCACATCGGGGAAGCGCTCATCGGAGTAGCTAAGATAGCATTGCAGAATGAATCCTCACGATGAACGTAAATTCCACATTTGGCAAATCCAGGCGTCAAATTTTCTCTTTGTTTTTCTTCCAAACGCGCCATTAATTCTTTTAACAATATTGGGAACAAATCTTTAGGGATCGTTGCAAATTTGGATCTTGAATCTGACTCTTTCCACTTTTGGAGGATGTCGGGGCACGATCTTTCCATTTGTGCAAAGAAGGCCACGTCCAATGGTTGCGTTAGATGTATTGAATTTGGAGGGAGGCAAATGAACTTTATATTATTGTTTTCACAAAGCTTAAGCACTTGTAAACTGATGTAAGAAGATAAGTTATCTCCAATTATAACTTTAGGACCATCTAGATTTTTAGCAGCCGGTAAAAATGTTGAGTGGAACCAATCGTCAAAGCATACTGCATCAAACCACCCACTTTTAGAGCAGTTATATCGAGTTCCTTGAGGACCATTCTCAATCCATGTGGAAATGGATTGAGAGCATTTCTAGCCATCATTATTGATGTTGCACTTTTACTAAAATTGCAAATGTTTTCCACGTAATTTGCTCCTCTCTTATAGATAACCTTTTTGTTACTAGGGTTGTCGGTAAGGTTCGTCTCACCGTAATTGAATATGTTTTTTGGGGGAACATCTTTAACCTCTTCTTTGAGGTTATCAATGTAATTTTCGATGAGTGAAGCATCTACTTCGGTTTTTTTTTTTTTTTTTTTTTTTTTTTTTTTTCCACCCTCCCAAATTTATTAAATGTACATAGAGAGCTCCAGGCCCAACGGGTGGAACCTGGAGCTAGACTTAGAGCTACACCTTATTCTACGCTTACGTACTAGAAGGGGGATGTATTTACAATCGGGGGACTTAAGCCTACTTAGTCTAAAATACTAAATCTAGGGGGGCACAAAGTTGTATAGGGAGGGACTATACAAGGATGTAACTTAAATCTAACTTAAAACTAACAAATAAACTTAAAACTAATATGTACAATATTTACATACAGCTGCTTCTAAGCAGCGTCTTCGCAGAGATCCAGGAGTCGCCTGGTGCTGCCCTGCCACCTCTGAGGTAGAGGAGGTGGTGTCAAGTCCCTGAAGAGGGGGTTCACACAGTACCGGAGGCTGTCATAGAACTTAATATGACGCCTCCATATGAAGTCTTGAACCGAGGGCAGCAACAGCTCATCGTGGAGGAGGGATGGCTTCTTCCTTCGGAGGGTAGTGTGCTGCACGGCCCGAAGCAGGACCCCGTTCTGGAAACACTGCAGCCGCCTGAGCGTGGATGGGTACATGTACCTCAGGGCGGGCTTCCTTCAGGCGGCTGTAATATACAGCAAGCCAAAGAAGGCTTTAATTTCAATTAAATTAGTAGGTCTTGCATCCTTGACAGTATCAATATACTGGTTCCCAGTTCTTAGACAGACTGTTTCGAGGCTTAAATGCGACTTATGAAATCAGGTATTTACTTTCGCTCTGGCACTAAAATCGCATTTTTCTTTTGTGCATGTTTTTTTTCACGATGATCCTTTGGCATCAAAAAGAAAGATAAATTTTGTTTAATTGTAACTTCTCCCCAGATTTTCCACAATCGATGGAATTACTCAAAACTTTGTTTTCCATTAAAAAAATTAACAACTCTTTTCTATTATGAATGAGAACTATAAAATCCTGAAACTTCATTGTTATTAATCAGACTTATCTAATTATTAGAAGTTCCTCCAATGTCAAGCGATTTGGTTTGTAGACTCCAGATAAATAAAGCAAGCCAATGAAGGCTTTAATTTCAATTAAATCAGTGGGTCTTGCATCTCTTTCTCCCTCATAATGTTATCCTTGACAGTATTAATGCATTGGTTTGTGTATTTAACAATGATTTCTAAAATTTCATTTGAAAAAAAGGAGTGACTAACATTCAAGAGCATTTTTAGCATTCAATTCCTTTCTTTTTACTCCTGGGATGTGACTTATGATGTGAGCTTCTACGCTTAGAGTTAAGAGGAGGGTTTTTGAAGCACTTAGTTGTTTTATCCCGGCCAAGAAAATAATCTTCCACATCCTCATCAGAATAATCTTCCTCGTCAGTTATTTCAATGCCTGCTTGCTCACTCTCTGTTGATTCCTCACGTTGTTCCACTTTATCTTCAGAGGAAATGACACTTTCTATCCCTAGATTTTCCGTGTTATGAGGATCAGGGTCTTCAGCCTTCGTAAAGTTCTGATTTCTTCTAAAGACTTGGGTTAGGCAAATCGTACATTTCCTTACTCATTTTGAGATTCTTCAAAAGGAGAGATCTGAAAAAAATTCGTTTAATCGTAAAGCCCCGTTTTCATTACTACAAATCTTCCCAGCGGGCACAAATCGCAGAATGGAAACCGTTAGCAAAAAGTCGCGGCACATGTGCTTGGGACAAAAATGTGCCAGACGACCGCGCGACAAAACATGTGCCCGCGACTTGTGCGTTATTAGAGTTTATTTGGCAGAATTTGTTGAAGTTCGTTATGTATCTCACAACAATAGGCTGTGGTTTCGGAACAAATGTAGATTGGGAGGTTTCCACTTGAGTTCGTGTGTCCATATTTAATTTTTGGAATGGGAAATCTATAAGCGTTGTCCGAGATGCTGTAGATGACGCGAGGGATGTCTGGGACATTAATAATAGTTAATTCTTAATAGTTGTTTCTTTCTTTTTGGATGAAATCATCGGTGAGTTCTCCTGAGAGTGTTGCTGCCTTTTATTATTTGACTTTCTTTTTCCTTCCCCTTAATAATGTGTGATAAAAATTATTAAACAGAAAGGGAGGCACAACAACAGTTTGACCATTTAACCAATGTGAGTCCAATGTGAAGTCATTGCAGCCTCAACAACTGCTTAATTTGCGTATACATGAAAAGAAATTAGAACCTTTCTACAATATTCCCCGTCGGGTCTCCCCGAGGTCTAGTGGCTAACGCCTTGGAATTTCATGCGGGGATGGTGGGTTCGAGTCCCACCGGCAGCAAGGATTTTTCTGATTTCAGGGCCTCTTGAGAAAATTCTCGGCTGCACCATGGATGTCGGCGTTAATGTCATAGGTGTCGGTGCACCGTTAAAAAAAATATATTTCCCATTGAATTTAAAATAATCATATAAAGAACATAGTTTAATACCTTCAATATATAGATTTTTTGGGTATGATTATTAATTCCCAATTTTCTCCTGATCTTGATGCATCGAATGATATATTAGTAAATAAGGATTCAGCATCTAAGCTGATTAAGTCATATACTTTATCTGTTTGTGATCTACCATTTTTTGTATGTTGCAGTTTCGATCTGTGGCTTAAGGATTATAAAGATTTTATAGCTGGTAACTTAAAAACAGAATACCTATATTGAAATTAATGTATAACTTTTATGGGAGGTGCTAATGACCCTGGCAGTCGGAGCACCAATAATTAATAAATAAAAAAAAAAACTTTTATGGGAGGTAAATGCCAAACTCAGGAACACATAGTCAGTTAATGAGTTACTAAATTTTGAAGTTGAAGAAATCAAGAAGTGATGTTGAGCAGCTAATGTTGCAGCTGAAGTGCAGATAGAGAAGGGCGGGCTTGCCATAAATCAAACAATATCGGCCTTTCCAGCAAATGGAAATCTGCTATATCTTACTCCTGGGGTGATCTGCTATCCAAGAGCGTATCGCTATAGATGTGAAACCCTTGAAATAAAATAAATAAATAAATAATCTGCTATCCTTTTCTTTAAGAAACGTTATAATCTGCAAAAAGGTCTAATGAGTTCTATTTAATACATATTTTCCAATTTCTATTAATAGTTATAATTTTAACTACTGGACTTTTCATACAAAAATTCATTTAATTACTCAAAAATATATTTCAATTTGAACCAAGAATCTTCATAAAGACCTCAACATTCCTCTAATACAAGACCTCATCCCCATCCGATTTGCAAATTTTCACCACAAATTATCCCTAAACCCTAATCCTGCTGTCCAGTCACTGTCCACTCCCAA
Organism: Gonocerus acuteangulatus; assembly: GCA_946811695.1. Classification (NCBI taxonomy): domain Eukaryota; kingdom Metazoa; phylum Arthropoda; class Insecta; order Hemiptera; family Coreidae; genus Gonocerus; species Gonocerus acuteangulatus. The sequence continues at coordinate 52,211,566 of OX328124.1, read as the reverse complement.
CCATCCCTATTCCCCACCACGACGGTTGAACAGGATGTGGCCCCGCGATCTGCTTTAAGCAACACAAGGGAGTGATAACGGTGGTTATCTTCTCCCCACAAGCCCCTAGAGTGTCTGCAGATCTCTCGCCCCTTTTCCAGCTCCAGTACTCGTACCGCTGCTGGTTGAGGAATGGAGTACGGCTGTCCCTAGTCATCTCGTTACCCGAGGAGACACGGGGGCAGCTGGTGCGGACGTTCTTGATTTTATTTTTTTTTTTCTTATGTTTATGTGAGCACATTACAAAATGTATTATTATTTTACAGAATGTAATTTCATTAAATTAATAAATAAAATAAACAATTTGAACCACCTCTACTTTCGTTATCTACGAGTTCTAAAACGTGAAATATTCTAGTCGGCACTTTCAGATTACGTCATTTGGTCGACGTCAGAAGCGGGTTTCCTACAAAGGTAAGGTAGGGTTTCTTCCAAAGCCGTGGCACACCTGCCGTGGATTATCTTGAGGTGCGAGTCCGGTATGGAGGCGACCAGGTACATCATCCCTCGGCAACTCCTTTGCCCCTCCTGGGAGTACCTTCCACCTACTCGTCTCAAGAGCAGTTTGGGCTCTTATGTTCCTCAGTCCACACTCCACATTCCGCACCGGCTTCGGGATGAACATCCCAATTATATGGTATCCCTCAAGTAGCCCGGCGTCGCATACTTCTAGGTGGATACCCTGAAATGGAGTCATGTCTTTATCCTGTGCCTCAAGCCATTCTTGGGAAATCTTATTGGTGCAGCTGATGACCACCCTCTCTGAACTTTATCGCGTCACAATTTATCATCTTGTCTACCAATGCAGTCTGCTGACGCAATGAGCTCTTCCGTCAGTGCACCATCTGGGTACTCCACATTCCTGAGGGCCACCTTCGTATAGCTCACAGCCGTATTGTAGCTCTGGTCTTCTCTCTTTGGCCTTTTCCTCTCGTTCTTTTCCGGCGAGGGAGTGATGTCGGTCTTATCTCTGGGTATCTTGTTACCCTTCCCATCATTGTTGTCCTTCTAGGACCCAGCTTCCGCTTCTGCGCGTACCTTACTCCTCAAGCGCATTATGTTCTTCCTCTGGACTCTGGACATCTTTTTCCATTCGTCCGTTGGAATCCTCCTCAAATGTAGAGGCACTTCTTCCTCATTTTGACAAGTCTCCTTGTCGTCTTGTTGATCCAGGCCGTCCTCTGATTATTCAGAAACAGTACTAAAAACCAGGGTGTAAAAAAATCATGATTTAAAAAAAAAAATCGGATTTATTTGATTTAAATCAGATGTTTTTGATTTAAATCTTTTTTTTTATTTAAATTGATTTTTTTTACTAAAACCGGATTTTAAAAAATAAATCAGACTTTTTAAATGTAACTAGTCTATATAGCAAGCTGGTTATTACCTAGTTGTTCATTATATAAACCTGTAACTAAAATATTCTTTTATTTACAATGGAAATAATGAAATAACTATTCTAAAGGGTTTTGTCTTAAGTGGATAATTTTGGGAGCATGTTAGAATTGACGGATCATATATACAGGGGCTGAAGTTGTCCTATATTTTGAGACTGGAATTTCTGTAAATTTAAGGACTTAAATCGCCAAAAGTTATTAATTTTCGGCGATTAAAGACATTAAATTTAAATGTACAGAAACTCTGGTCACAAAATATAGGACAATTTCGACCCCTGTATATATAATGACTTAATTTTCAAATTTAAAAAAAAAAAGATTTTAGAAATGACGCTTTACAGAAATATTAATCACAAGGGAACGGATGTTATTATATTTACATATTTTTTTCTGACATTAAATTGTAAGTATTGATGTAATTCTGCGCGTTTTAAGTGATTTTAAAGTATTTAAACAGTTTTTTATTTTATATATTTTGTCAAAACTCCAAATTTTTACATATTCTGCCATAAATACATATGGTTGCCACATATTTTAATATTCTTTTTATTTTGTAATTGAAGAAATAAAGTAAAACCGAGAAAGAAAATAAAACTTTACCCATTAAGTCTAGGTGACTGTGTCTTTTCTAATTCCAAGAAGGCGGCTGTATATATACTATGTCAATACTAGATACAAAAGGCATGTTGTTAGTGGATAGCATTAGAATCATATGAGAGTAATAGAGAAAATCCAGGTTTTAGAAGGAGATACTAGGAATAAATTAAAAATAAAGTGAAAAGACAGTCTAGAAAAAACCTCTGGGTGGAAAAATATCCACATTATTGGGGATATCCATAGTGGCAAAACGATTAACAGTTGAGCTGAAACCCACTCTTCAGAGCAGTTGATTGTACCCTTCAAATACACACCAGTGACTTTAGTAGATGTTGAAAGATAATTCAGACGCTTCAAAAGTACACTCAGATCAGACCGGCAACATTTCACTTTTGAAAATTCAAGTTGTAGCAAACAATCTTCCAAAATAATGTTCATCCGTAGAAATTTTCAACTTTTTCCCCTTTTATAATGAATTACTAATGTTAAACAATTTTAGTCATTTTGTTCTATATTTTAGTTCTTCCATTAATAACAACAGAGTTCCTACTTATTATTTATGCTTTTCTTTTCAATATTTTATAGTGTTAAAGGTATTTGTTTACTGAATATTTTCCTTTTTTTATTACATATTTTATTATAAAAAGTTAAATATATATGTACATATTTTCAATTTTATATTACACTAGCCGAATACCCGTGCATCGTCATGGCGGATAAGTAGTTATTTACTTGATTTAAATAATGTATCAGCAAAAGTAACGCTACTACATAATTTTTTGCAGTTTATTATAGCACGGTTTCTGTCATACTATATTTTATACATTAATTGTTAAGTAATCAAAGTATAATATTTCTTGACACTGGGGCACTCTGGCCAGTGCCAAGAAACAGATAACCCGTTATCTATAGGTCACCAGCATGGGCGTATATATAAGGGGGAGGGGGCTGAGGGGTCTGCAGCCCCCCTCCGACATTTTTATTTGAATGTAAAAATGTGTCTTAAAACCCTTAATAATAAATTATATAAGATCACTAAGTTCATAAAAAATATTTAATTTAAGTTGTAATGGCGTTTTATTTGCCTAAAGTTCTACACTGTTAGTATTCCATAACCCCGAAAAGGGTACCAGCCCCCCCCCCGAAATTTCCCCAGCCCACCCGAAATTATTTCCGATATACGCCCATGGTTACCAGTAACAGCAGTGTAACCAATACAGGTTAAATTTCCTTGTCAATAATAAATGTATGCTAAAATTTATGTTTCTCATATGTCATTTGGAAACACCCATTATATTTGCGAGCATGGTCAAGAGGTGTTCTGACTGGGGATGCTGATGGGTGAGGAGGCTGTGCAAGGGTTCGAGATATTATTACTTCGGATAGACCATCACCAAGTATAGCGAAAACTCTATGGGGGCAAATTGAACTGACCCGCAATTAAAATGGTGATTTTGTCCCTCTTAGCGTAAACTCTATGAGGGACAGTTTATTTTTAGTAATTCAAGGTCTGCCATCATAGTTGAAATTAACCTCAATTAAAAATAATACTATGAAGCAGATAATGTACGGTAACAGCTGTTCTTTATCGTCCTAGCAACGTATGCTGCCTAGGCTTGCCTGCTCTAACCAACTCAAACTTTAAACCCCTCTAAAAATAATTTGAATATCAAAAAATCCTTCCTTAGCGAGTGTCTACGTTCTATAGGGAGTATCCATGCAAAATTTCAATTTTTTCTGTCGAGTGGTTTGTCTGAGATATGATAGGTCAGTCAGTCAGTGGTATTTGACAAATATATAGTAGATGAACCTCCATTCCCTATTAATCACGTATAATAACAGTAATATTATTTATTTAAAGCTTTGAAGAAAAATGCCATTTTGTGAGCCTTTTCACATCTAATTAGGTAGTTTCTCGTTTGACTGTGAACAAAACCAAGGGTTGAAAACATTCTTTCAACCCCTACAGAAGTTGCCTTTCCTGTCATAAGCTGCTCTATTATTAACAGTACTTTTGAGAAAATACAATATTTTAGTGCCGACAAAGACTTCCACCAATTTAAAGCATTCACTTCGCCCTCTACCTGCCAATCTCTTTTATCTTAAACTTATAAGAAGATTTATTTGCAGAATTAAAAACCAAGAAAGGAACTCATAGAAGTATTAGACTTTGAATAGATAAGAACGCTCAAGTGAGGGTAGGCCCTAGGGACAAAAATAATGATGAAATGGCTGAAAAAAAGGCAGCACTAGTTAGATTTAAGTTAAAAAAACAACCTAAAGTATGAAAAAAATGTATAATAATAATTTTTTTAACAAAATCAATTGGATTAAATCAATGTTTTTTTTTTTATGAAATCAATTGATTTAAATCAATGATTTAAAAAAAAAAAAAAAAAAATCAAATGATTTTAATCATGATTTAAATCGTTGACACCCTGCTAAAAACTAAAACTGCTGAAGCGATCCATCTTTGTCTATATCTAGCCAAATTATTAGGGGTGACATTGGTTGCAAGGGACATCATTCGGCGAGCTCTCCTACCACTGCTCCCCCTGCTCAATCTCCTCCTCTGACGTTTCCTCCCGATTCGCAGTCTTCCAAATTTCTTCGTCAAAGCTGATAATCGGCGAAATCCCCGGCGCCTTAAATTCCTCAGCCTCGTACGAGATCGCGTCGGTGCCATGGATATTTATCCGACCCTGTAAAGCAGCATCGCAATTAGGATGATAATTACTAATTATAAAAATGGGAACCCTCACACATTCCATGCGACCCTTCTAATATTTCTGAGAAATTTTAAAAGGATCACCTTCCCAGATAACCTTTAAATCGGACTCGTCGAAATTTTTAATATCAAATTCGTCGAAAATTACAGCGTTATGAATTTTACTATTAAACGATCCCATACAATACGTACCCCTCCCAGCAATATAAACATGCGGATAAATGTCCCGGAATAAAAAATTTACAAATGTTTTTCCAATATTAGTGCGCCCAAATAGGTATAATTGTTTCCGCTTATGTCTGTATTCACGCGTAACAAAATCAACATACCAATCGGCGACCTGTTGACACCAATTAATATCAGGTAATATCCACGGCCAAACATATGAGAGATGTAAACTTGCGGAACATTTAACTTCCTCATGCAAGCTCTGATAAAATTTATAATATTGCTTATTTTGCAATACATACGGATCGGAAAATTGAAAAACATCGCGAGAACTGAGTTAAGTTCACAAATCACGGTAGTCACTTTTTAAAAACAACTTTTATTTAACTCTCAAAATACAAAATGGTACAATTTAGAATTTTGGATGTGTACACACTAGGTTGGAGAAAAGGACTGACTGTCGAGCCGAAGGAGCAGTAGTAGTGATGGGAGATAAGCACCTGCTTATATAGGAGTAGGGATAGATAAGAGGTTCTAGGAAGGGCTAGGGATTTATCTCCTCCCATCCTTAAGTCTGGAGCTCCTGCGACAGGGATGCTCGAAGTGGGGATGGCCCATGGGTCATAAGCAGCAGGGCTGATGATCTGAAGTGGGATGATCTGTGGTGATGTCACTGATGGTGATGAAGTGGTGCAGACACTTTTTTTAGTATATTTTTTACAAAATATAATTTCTTAAACATATATACAAAACCTAAAATTAATAGACAAGTACATATACTTGATATGTATAATATGTAATCTTTCACTGAAGGTGAGTATAATTCTAAAGATTCCATTACCACAGGGGGTATATTAGGAATTTCTAATTTATCAAAACTAATATTAAATTTTGAAACTTCAAGAATGGGTGCTTGAAAGGGATAAACAGTACTATCAATGGTTTGTTTACTGACTCTAGGAATTTCTTTATAGCATTCAGTATAATTAAGTTTAATTAATGTTGAAAAGGGTACAAATATTGGGTTAGTTGAAGTACAAGAATGTAAGATAGTTTTATTATATATAACATAGGAATTTAAAGGTTCAATATATTTAATAAATGAGGTGTTAGTAATAGTTGAAGTTATACAATTATTAATATTACCTTTAAAAATATTATTTACACATTTGTTAGTATTATATACCTTAAAATTAGTACAATAAAAATTACTTAAAATGTAAGTACAGTTGGCAATATATTTGTTGCCGTTTAATACATAAACAAAATTTGTTTCTGAAAGGGTTGTCACCGTCAAATTTTGATGTCGCACAGGAGTGGACAGTAAATAGTATGTTGAAAAGGTTTCAGATGACAACGGTAATTTTACAATAAAATGAATTACATCTCTATAAATAGAGCAATGGATTTTTCCCAGTAACCATAATACCTCAGTTTCATTTGATACAAAGCTGATAGAGGGGTCTATATAATTTAAAATTTGAGCCAAAAGTGAAGAATGTATTATTCCAAGTTTACAGATATCTAGTGTCAGTTCAATGTCATTTATCCGGGATGAAATGTAGTTTAAGTGTACGTAAAGGTTGTTTAATTGTATTTCTACTTCGTCTTTGTCCATTTTCTTTGTAAAGTATTTTATTCTTTCGAAATTCGCATTAAGTATCAATATGTCATTTTTGTACGATGCAATTAGTTGTCGATTAGCGTCTATTTCTGAGTGTACATTGTGTTGTATGTGATATGAATTCCTTTCTAGTTCTTCTATAATTTTGTCATAGTTTTCTTTGTCGTCTGCGTCCATGTTTCCTGTAATCCATCCTATAGCTGTGCCTAATCCGTTTATTAAACCGCGTTTAGTCCTTTTGTTTGAAATGAGTGACAATTTGTTGGCAATAATTTGTGTTTGGCTAGTAATTAAAGGGTAAATTTTGCTTTTGTTAAATAAAGGTAAGATCTCTTGGATGTTTTGAAGTTCGCTTCGTAAAAGAGAAAGATTCATAAAGTGGTACAGAGTGTAGAATTTGTTTATTTCGTAAGCGTCTGGAAGTTGAACTGGTGTGATTCCAGGGGTAGTAGTTAAGTCTTTTATCATCAAGGTGTTAGTCGTTGTTTGTAATGTCAGGAAGATGAGAAGGACCTGGTACAGCATCGTCTACAACAATTGTAGGATTTTTGTTAAGAATTTTTCGAGGTCGTTGTACATTATCAGAGTGTATTTCAGATATTTTATTTTTTGAATCTTTTACTGTTATTTTAACTGGTTTATAAGGATTTTTATTCTTTCCTGTTTTATGTGTTTTTATATAGACTGTTTCCTCATTAAAAGTTGGTTCCTCCCTAGTTTTATTTACTTTTTCTGTCCTGGTTTCTTTTTCTTTGTTTATTGTGTCTGCAATGATTTCGTGTAATATTTTGTTTCTTTCGTGATATTGTTCAACTAGTTTTTCTAGAATGGTTTGTTGTTGTAATTCTGTCCGTTGTGTGCAACCAAAAGTAATTTCGTTCGGTGTTAATTTTAAGTGAGAATTAATTGTGTTATTCTGTGCTATCATAGCGTATCTGAGTTGGTTCGTGAGTGTTTCGTTGGGAAATTTTTCCTTTGTACATCTAAGAATTTCTATGAGTGTCGAGTGATGTCTATTTAAGAGTCCTAAGGAGTTAGAATGATTTGGGGTGGTATAATAAGCTTCAATGTTATTGGTTTCAAGAAAATTTTCAATTAACCGATTTTTATATTCTGTTCCATTGTCCATCTTTATTCGTATTGGCGCTGGAAATGTGCCTAAATATTCAATTAGTATTTTTAATATGTTTGTCGCGTTTAATGTGTCAATGATTCTAGCAAATATTTTTTTTGAAAAGGAATCTATTATGGTAACTATATATCTTCTTTCATAATGTAAGGTGTCTAGCATTAAATCTTGAAACGGTGCTTCTGGAGTTGGTGTTTGACTAAATTTTGTTTTAATAGGATGTCTGTCATATTTAGTTTTTCTACAAATTTCGCATTTATTTATGAAGTCTGAAATTATATCTCTCATTTTTGGGAAATAATGTGTTCTTCTTATCCTATCATAAGTTTCTATGATTCCTCTGTGTATTGTTCTTCCTACATGATGTTGGTCTATAAGGTCCAATTGTTGTTCTTCATCCGTGACATCTATTATTTTTCTTTTATATCTTTTTAGTTTTATAGTTGGGAATTTTTCTTGAATTAATTTTGAAATTGTTGAAAATATACCTTCAAATATGGGTCTAAAATTTTCTGTTTTGGGTTCACAATATATACCATAGGTAGTATTGGGTTTAAGGATTTCGCGAAAACTTTCCTCTAAATCTTGTTTCCATGGGCATGCTGTATCAATTGTATATCTAAATTTATTAAAGGGTCTTTCTGTATATAAATTACGTTTTCCTCTTTGAATAAAAATCTGATATTTTTCTACATTTATTGCTTTTTCAGAATCCATTATCCAAATTTGTTCGTTTGATGATTTTTGAGAATGTACAGTTATCATGCTATCGCTGTCTCTAGTTTCTATATTGTCTGTGTCGTCAGTATTGTCAGTATTTAATAAATTTTCTAGGTCGTTTATAAAATCAGAATAATCAGGGGTATCAGTAACGTTGTTTTGGTTATCCAGTAATCTGTCTAATTCTTCTAAAGGATCTATTTCTTCAATTGCATTAATTTCATGATTATTAGGGGGTCTAGAAAGTGCATCAGCTACAACATTTAATTTTCCTACAATATGTTTAATTTCGAAATCAAATTCGGATAATTTCCATATCCATTTCATGAGTCTAGTATTACCATTTTTCATTTTAAAAATCCAAATTAAAGGTTTATGATCAGTTTGTAAATTAAATTTTTTTCCATAAAGATAAGGTTTAAAATGAGTACAAGACCATACTACTGATAGTAATTCTTTTTCTATGGTGGAATAATTTTGTTCTGCCTTGTTCAAAACTCTAGATGCATACGCAATGGGGTGTTCTTGTCCTTTGTTGTCAGTCTGTGATAAGACAGAGCCTAACGCTTTGTCACTAGCGTCTGTGGTTAAAGTAAATGTCTTGTTCCAATCTGGGAATTGTAATATTGGTGCATAGGTGTGGTGTAGTTTGTTTAAAAGGTCTTCTATATTTGGTAAGGGGTATTTGTCGGGTATAGTTTCTTGGTTTAATTTCCTATAGTCAATTACCATGCGTACTTTCCTTTTTCCGCTTGCATCCATTTTCGTAGGTACAATCCAAATGGGAGAGTTATATGGGGAATTACTTTCTTTAATAATGTTTGCTTTTAAGAGCTTATTAATCTCATTATGAACGTCTTCATTAAAGTGTGAAGGATACCTATAATTTCTGGTATAAATTGGTCTGTCTGTTTTTGTTATTATTTTATGTTTTAGTAAATTTGTGGGTTTTAAGGGTTCGTCTTCTTCTTTTAGCATCGAGGGGTATTTTTGTAAAAGATTTATTAATTTATTTTTAATTTCTTCATTAATATGATCATGTCTAATTAAGTTTTTTATTCTATGTTTATTATCTATGTAATGAATATGATCTCCGATACTCATATTCATGCTATTTCCTGTTTTCTCGGGTTTTCTTGATTTTTTCTTTTTCTTATTATTTCTAATATATCTTTCCTCCGTGTTAATAATATTTTATCCTTATTTACAATTTTTTCTTTTATTTGTTTTTTAACTTTATTCTTAACTATTTTATTTTTTATTATAGACAATACATTATTTATAAGATTCATTAAATCATCATTATTATTTATTTTATTATTAATTATTTTATTTATCATTTTATTACCATCAATTAATTTATTTATTAATCCTTTTTTCTTTTCATTTATTACATCAATATAATTCACATCTTTAATTAATTCTTTAATTCTCTTATTTCTTTCATTATCATTCATTTCCTTATCATTTTTATTTTTTAATACTTTATTTTTATTTTTTCTTAGCTCTTTATTATGTTTATTTTTTCTACTATTTTTACATGTACTACTATTTTTATTTTTACTGCTTAGGCTTTCCTTATGGCTAGCGCTATCATTGTCTTTAATTGTTTGTCCGTCTGTCTTAATGGTTTTATCTTTAACTGCAATTATATTATTGGCACAATCAATTATAGTATCAAACAGTTGCATGGATTCATATCCCAATAAAATATCAAATTTTGTACTAAAAGGGAAAACATAAAATTTTAGTATATGGTCTTCAGCTAATCCTAACATAGGGGAAATATTAATATCTACGCTTCCGTTACCTTTTTCATTGCCAGTCGGTGTTGAAATAAAAAATTCTTCGAGTGAAATTTTGATGTCGCGAGGAATAGCATTTGGGTTTATATAGTTTTTGTAAGAACCAGTATCAATAAGCCAAGTTTTACCTGTAGTATCTTTAAAATGCGGTAAAGTCTCATAGAATTGCTTTAAGTTTTCGGGACATGCGGGTCGAAGCCGTCTCCTAAAAAAAGATTCTTAAGAGTTTCTCGGAATTCGGTTTGGTCTTCCATAAATTTATTTAATTTTACTTCCTGATCATGTCTAATTTTTTCGTTATCAGTTAACTTTTCTTCTAATTTTTCAAGTCGTTCCGTATAATGTAAAGGGTGATTTGGTTTTGCAGTTCTCATGGAAACTGTGTTTTGTGATTCGTACTTAGGTTCAATCGCTAAACCTTTTTGTGGTGAAGTCGGTTGTCTTTGATGATTTTGAGATTCGTAATGGTTATGTCTATATTGGGAATAAGAAGTTGGTTGTCTATAATTATAAGAATGATTATAAGGTTGTCTGTAATTATAAGAATGATTATATGGTTGTCTATAGTTATGAGAGTGTGAGTTTCTCGATGGGTAATTTTGTTGGTAATGTTGTTTTGGATATGTAGGTGGGTAATTCTGTTGGTAATGTTGCTTTGGATATGTAGGTGTATGGTTTTTGTGCTCTTTATGAGTGTTTTTGGAGTGTATTCTGTCTACTATATATGCGCATTCATTTAGAAGAGTGTGTCTTAAGTCTTCAATGTTTTCGTGTTTCATGTGATTTAGGAAATCCGCTAAATCCTTATGTAACTGATTTTTCACGTGATGGGTAATTATATTATCATACCTTTGCATCTCTGATTTTTTGTCTGTTATGTTTGAGTCGGTAAATATTCGGGAATATAATATTGTTCGTAAGTGTGAAACTCTATCTAGAAACGTGATTGGGTGTTCGTTATAATGCGATGTTGTCTGTGTAATATTTATAAGTATTTGTTCGATTGTCCGTGAATCCTGGTAACATTGTTTCAGGTGTTTTACTAATGCTTCTATAGTTTCAAAGTCGTGGGTAAGGGTACTATCTTTGGCTGGTCCTTGTAATTTGGAATTTATTACCGCTAATAATCTTTTACTATTTCCCTGAGCATGGTTATTATTTTCATTTAACGTGTAAGCCGCTACTTGTTTTATAGCTTTTAAAAAGAAAATTAATTGGTCTGGGGAACCATCAAAAGTTGGAATAATCCCATAATCTCTATCCGTAATCTGATAGTTTGTCATTGTTAATATATAATTATGGTCTCTAAGTGAATTTAGTTGGTCAGATGACAGTTGTAAAGTGGGCTTATCGTCCTCTGACATATATACTTATTTAAATAAAAATTAATAATAATAAAAAATATTGTACACAAACAAAAAAAAATAATAATCACAAGTGTCTGACCTCTGATCGTGAAGACATAACAAATTTGTTGTTGTTGAGGCTTCTTCAACTAATCCTTGAAAGGAAAGGCTGCTGAAGATGTTGTGCTGGTTCGCCTAGGAATGGTGTGATCACTGGAACTCTGTCTCTGGAACTATCCTCCTGGTCATGCTAAGCACTGACATATACTCTTCTTTCGCCTTTGAAGAAGTCCTGTCACGGTCGCCAGTTAAGTTCACAAATCACGGTAGTCACTTTTTAAAAACAACTTTTATTTAACTCTCAAAATACAAAATGGTACAATTTAGAATTTTGGATGTGTACACACTAGGTTGGAGAAAAGGACTGACTGTCGAGCCGAAGGAGCAGTAGTAGTGATGGGAGATAAGCACCTGCTTATATAGGAGTAGGGATAGATAAGAGATTCTAGGAAGGGCTAGGGATTTATCTCTGGCAAAATATATATCGCGATAATTCTTATGTAATCTAGAAATCGAAATATTTGTCAATAATTTAAAATCCTCTTTAGAACAATACGTAATTGCGTTACGAGGAGATTTAACAGGTTTAATAGGTGGCTTGAATGTTTACTCCTCCATGAAAATCAGGGTAAAACTTAGGAAAAAAGACTCAGAGAAGCTCCACACTGTACGAACATGTCTCTTCGTGCCGATTCATATTGCCGGCAGATAGTTACCGGGCACGCGGCAAGAGTGCTGCAGCACTTGACGGGGTAGACCTCGATGAGCGGCGTTCCGCGAACCCACGCTCTCTGAACACTGCCAAAGTGGGCGAGGTCGGGGTGGGAGCTGGAGAGGCGCAGTTCAGGTCCAAAAAAAAGGCAGGTCAGAATTTCCAAGGAGGCTTGCAGGCTTGAGAGGTGAGGCTCCAGTGGTAGTCCAGCTTCGAGTGACCGACCTTTTTTTTTTTTTTTTTTTTTTTTTTTTTTTTTTTTTTTTTCAACCCTCCCAAATTTATTATATGTACATAGAGAGCTCCAGGCCCAACGGGTTGGAACTTGGAGCTGGACTTAAAGCTACACCTTATTCTACGCTTACGTACTAGAAGGGGGATGTATTTACAATCGGGGGTCTTAAGCCTACTTAGTCTAGGATACTAAAACTAGGGGGAGTCAGGGTCGTCTAGGGAGGGGCTAGACTAGGATGTATCTTAAGGCTAACTTAACACTAACTTAATCTAATATGTACACATTTATATACAATATTTACAATATACGGCTGCTTTTACCCAGCCTCCTCTCCAAGATCCAGGATTCTCCTGGTGCTGCCCTGCCACCTCTGGGGGAGAGGTGGTGGAGTCAAGTCCCTGAAAAGGGGGTTGACACAGTACTGGAGGCCGTCATAGAACTTAATATGACGCCGTGGAGGATGACCGGCTTCGTTCTCCGGAGGCTTGTGTGCTGCACGGCCCGAAGCAGGACCCCGTTCTGGAAACACTGCAGCCGCCTCAGCACACTGGGGTACATGTACCTCAGGGCGGGTGCCCCGTGCAGAAGAGTAGGCCTGATGATCGCCTTATAGATCTGCAGCTTTAGCCGAAGCGACAGCTGGGCAGATCGTAGAAGATGATTCAGTCGGAACGTCTTCTGCCGGGCTTCCTTCAGGCGGCTGTTGACATGCGGCGTCACGGACAGGTGCCGGTGTATGTGCACTCCCAGGTAATTTATTTTAGTGGACAGCTTGATCCGCTGACCCCTGACCTCAAAGTGTGAGGGCAGGGCTCCTCGGGGTCGGCCTCCTTTATTTCCCTGGAAGGAACATACCACGGCATCTGTCTTCGACGGGTTGACGTCTATTCCTACATCTCCAAGTGCGTCTACGATTTTTTCGCAGGCGGACTGGGCCCTCTTAAGAGCGACTCCGGCGTTGAAGCTGGAGGAGTAGACGCCAATGTCGTCAGCGTAGGCAGCTAAGGCGACTCGAGGGAACTGCATCCTTACGATGTGGGCGGTGTAGATGGTGAACAGCACTGGGCCCAACACCGATCGTCGCTTCGTGACCGTGCAGCGAAGGAGCCGCCAAAACTGCCTAGTGTCCTCGTGGGTCCGTTGGAGCTGCTCGTGCCAGAGGGCCGTCTTCTATTGCGCAGACAGCTGCGCAATTTGCCGGGTCATGGCATGGATAGGGGACCTCAGGGTTCTATCATTCGTCCGCGCCCATATATTCTTAAGGTTGTTTCGCATCCCGATCAGCCTGGTGATGTGAGCAGGAGGCTTACGCTGGTTGATGGGCTTCGGAACAAACTTAGGAATCCTTCTATCGGCGGCGGACTGGATGACCTCGGTGAAGCTTGTGACGGCTTCGTCGAGGTCGGCAGCAGCTCTGAAGGTCCCAATGGGGGGCAGGTCGGAGAGGATATCCTCCTGGTATCCTTTCCAATCTGCCTTGTGGAGGATGTACTTCGTAGGCAGCGGCGTAGGCGGGTTTCCTTCCATCTCGTACAAGACCGGGCGGTGGTCTGAAGGACCATAGTCCAGGGCACTGCATGCAGATCCTTAGTGAGGAGCAGGTCTAGGGTGGACGTCCAGGCGGGGGGTTCCCTGCATGTCTGAATGTGTGGATCCCCGGATGAAGAACTCCGAGACTCGTCCTCACTATGTACCGCCCCAGTTCATTAGCCGTGGAACACTGCCAGACTTGGTGTCGGGCGTTGAGGTCCCCGACGAGAACATGGTGGGGTTCCTGCGATGCAGCCGTGATGAGTGCCTTGGTCTCCGCCAGCGGTGCTCGGGGCCTTCGGTAGACACACGTGAAGACGTAGCGTCTCCTCAGGCGAACCGAGACGGACACTGCCTGGGTCCCGGTGTTAGTGGTGGGCTGCTGCTCGAGAAGTCTTGAAGGCAAGTCTCTTCTTACGAGCAGCAGCGCTCCCCCGGGAGTTCCAGCCAGGCCGTCGCACCTGTACGAGGTGTATCCTCCGAAGAACGGCCTGTCATGGGGGCGCAGCTGGGTGTCCGTAATGGCCACCACCGCAGGGGAGTAGGCCTGAAGGAGATATTCAAGCTCAGCCAACTTAGGTCGAAGGCTGCGGATGTTGTAGTTGACTACGATGTGCCCGATCATTTTGAAGGCACCACGAGGTCAACCAGCCTGTTGACCTTAGCCATGAGCTTGGTAACTGTGTCCATGAGACCCATGACGAGCGTGAACATAGAGTCCATGCCCATCCCCTGCGGCTGTCGCATAGGTTCCTGTGTAGGGAGGCTGGGGAAGTCAGCAGTTGACAATATTGGTGCTTCGCATGGATGTTGGGGTGCTGTTCCGCCGGCTGCTTGTGAGAAAAGCACTCCGCTGGTGGTCCTGGTGGCCGGGAAGGGTCGGTTCGGTTGAGCCTGGGTGTCACCTATCCTTTTTGTAGTCTTTTGCGCCCTTTTATCCCGCATCTGCTGAGCCAGCTCCAGGCGCTTTGGGCAGAGTCTGTAGGACGTGGGGTGGCTTTGGTGGCACTGTTGGCACTTAGGGGGTGCCGTCTTCGGGCATTCGTGTGTCCAATGTGCTTCTCCGCACCAGCCACATCTGCTCGCTCGTCCGCAGTATTGTGCCGTGTGTCCGTAGTCGAAGCAATGAAAGCACTGGACGGGGCCACCTCCTGTCCTAAATGTTGTAGCCTTGAACCCAATGTGGTCAATATGCTTTAACTTCTGGACGTCCTTCAGCGTAACGTCATGAGTCGTGACGAGCAGGATGGTGCTCAGCTCCACTCTCTCCCCGGTGTCCAGTGTCTTGGTCAGTCGGGAGGCCTTCTTGAATCCTTCGAGGCGTTGTTTTAGTTCTCCCGTTATGTCCGGCATAGGATGGTCCCGGTCGAAGCCATGCAGCAGGTATCGTTTGTCCCTCTTTTTCGTCCTCGGGGCAAACGTGTGGAAGGTTATGTTGCTATCTTGTGACAGCAGACTCCAGACTGTTAGATGGTCTTTATTCGATTTAACGAACAGCCGGGTCTCCTTTTCGCTGTTCGTAATAAAGTATTGTGTCACTCCCCGGGATAGTAGCTGGTGGGACAGGTCTGCTGCGACGACTGGTGGACTAATAATGAAGGGCGGCTGCCGAGCATTGTCTTCAGTTGTTCCCTTCACTTTTTCAGGCTCACGAGTTTCCTGTTGGCTCAGTGGGGTGAATTTGTTTTTAACCGTCGTGGAAGAGGTCTGTGGCAGCCTGGGACGAATCGTAAATTTTTTCGTCGGTTTCTCAAACCCTTCGTCATCAAGGACACGCTTGAGTGATGGGTTGCTTGCATCAGTCTCCATGCTTCCATCAGCGACATGAGAGCCCGTGGCAGGGTCATTCATGTATCGGATTTGTTGGCCCGTAGCAGGGCCGTTGATGTCGCTATTTTGGCGGTCCATTATCGGGCAGTTATCCACAGGTGCTCTTATCGTGGGCCGCAACTGAACGTATTCTGCTGGGTCAAACAGGACGGGGGCCCGTAGTCCGGTCAGCTCGGGGACTACAGGTTGGTCATAGACCCGGCCGAACCCCTTAACAATTCCCTTGTAACCCCCGTGGGTTACGGCTTGTTTAGGGATCCGGGATGACAGAACTGGTACTCTCTTCTGGGCTTGCTTCAGTCTTCAGCAGGATTCCTAGATGATTTCCTTGGTTCTGATGGCTGGTCCTTCCTCTTCGGCTGCTGGCAGGAGAATGTGTGTTCGTGACCGACCCTCCCGGAGTCTCCAGTCTTATACCCTTAGGCGGACTGTGGAGGGGAGAGTCAGTCGGAGTGGGGACTGGCTACCAGAGTGGGGACTGAGAGCCGGGAGGGGGGGGGGGGCCAGGTGGAGGGGGTAGGACGCCGCCAGTCGGTGTCATATCCCCCATCCCCACAAGACCTGCACACCGCTTTTATTTATTTGCAACAAAATACGTATATATATTTGGATGCTTCATGAAGGCGATCATCGGTGTGCAGGTAGGCGATGGTTGCTTGAGGAGAGTCCATTTGACATCCTGGTCGAGCTCTGGAAGTTCTCGTGACGGAGTCTCTAGGAGAGTGAAGCTCTCCGCTGAGAAGCTCTGAAGGATCTGAGAAAGGACGAGCTCAGCTACGTGGACTGCAACCTCTGCTGGTGGGGAGTCTGCTGGATGTTTAGGAGAAACACTGGCATCTGGCGCAGGGACAGGCTCTGGTACAGGTTATGCGATCTGTCAATAGAGTGTCCATTGGGTCCACGTGTCTCTTAGCTTGCCACTTTTGCTATGATTCATCTAAGTACACACTAATTGTAATTGTAGAAAGACGTTAGGAATTAACATTATAAACCTAGATTTCAGGCCAACCTTAATAAAATAATTACATGTTCAAATTTAAGATATGTAAGTAAAAATAAAAAAACAACATTAAATAAAAGAGAATATATACAAATAATATTAACATAAAATGTTATGTATCCATACGAACCCTGTAGGCACTATTTTGTAATTGTTATTCAATGTATAACGGCCCTTCTACGGGCCACACATTTTAGTATTCTTAAATAGATATTAATTTAACCTATAGGCCATAAAAGGAAGTATATAAACAAACAATATGTCACACTTATACTAACAATCTAAATATTACAGGCGTAAACGGCCCTCCTTAATTTTTTTTTTTTTTTTTTTTTTGTTATTAAATAATTATGAAATTATCACATGTATTGACAAAAATGAAACTAAAACTCAAGTGATTTATAATTAATAATCTTAATAGTAATCGAAAGACTTCAAGTTTAAACGATCCTTCTGCGGGTCACAAAATAACAAATATTGAAAAAAAAAATATTTAGATATGTTGATAACACTGTTCTGCAAAAAAAAACTTTTCTCCCCTCCCTTGAACAATTTTTCCTGTTTCTCGTGTTTTCAGGTGTGCTGAGTCCGAATCTGAACTCAGAAAAATTCTATCACCCTCTGATTTTGAGAGAAAAGAGGAGAAACTTGGAAAAAATGAAAAATTGTATTTGAAAATTATGTACCGAAATAAATTTAATTTGAAAGAATATTAAAACTATAAAAAAACACAATTTAAAGCAAGACTCACCAACACCTGGGGTGGTACAATTTATCCGGATAGACCAACGGATAGCCAGGTTCAATGAGGTATGAAACCCAGGTGATCCAAATAAAAAAAAAGAAAACAACAAGATACTCAAGAGCTGGTAACTATATTGAGATAAGTACAAAATGTTCCCAGTAAGATAACAAATACATGTACACATATATATACCTTAAATATAATAAATATCTATGAATACCAAAAAAATAAATAAATTCCCAATAAAAGGGTAAGCATGAATATATATATATATTTTAAATATCACAAGAAGAATTAATATCATTCCAATACTGAATAATATAGCAAAAGGTATCGATAGATAAACACATATGTATATACACCAGATACTATCAGTAATCTGGGAAGAACAAAATTAGACTCTTAATAAAAGCATAAATATATATATATAGAAATATCACAAGAAGAATCAATATTATTCAAGTATTGAATAATATAGCAAAAGGTATCGATAGATAAACATATATGCATATACACCAGATACTATCAGTAATCTGGGAAGAACAAAATTAGACTCTTAATAAAAGCATAAATATATATATATATAGAAATATCACAAGAAGAATCAATATTATTCAAGTATTGAATAATATAGCAAAAGGTATCGATAGATAAACATATATGCATATACACCAGATACTATCAGTAATCTGGGAAGAACAAAATTAGACTCTTAATAAAAGCATAAATATATATATATATATAGAAATATCACAAGAAGAATCAATATTATTTAAGTATTGAATAATATAGCAAAAGGTATCGATAGATAAACATATATGCATATACACCAGATACTATCAGTTTTCTGGGAAGAACAAAATTTGACTCTTAATAAAAGCATATATATATATATATATATATATATATATATATATATATATATATATAGAAATATCACAAGAAGAATCAATATTATTCAAGTATTGAATAATATAGCAAAAGGTATCGATAGATAAACCTATATGCACATACACCAGATACTATCAGTAATCTGGGAAGAACAAAATTAGACTCTTAATAAAAGCATATATATATATATATATATATATATATATATATATATATATATATATATATATATATATATGGAAATATAACATTTAATTTGGGAAAAACACAATTCTCAAAAACTCATAAAATCCCATAGTCTGGCCCGGCCAATAACTACTTGAGAATAATACATGACGGTAAAACTGAAGTCCATAACTATCCAACAAATTGGCATAGAAAACACATACTGAAGAATTATCGAATTGCAACTACATGTACAATTCCACAACCTGGCATAGCCACCAATATCAAATTACAACACAAAATTTTGGTAATCTGGCATTGCCAATAACTTATTTAGCGATAATAAACTTAACTTTTCCCAAATTTTTAAACTATGCACAATATAGTTACTTGCACTCATGGCAGTAATTGAACGACAAAATTTGACATAATAAGGCCTGGAGATTAATAAAACGTGGAGCCTGGTGTCCAGCACAAGATAAAATGTATGGGTTACTCACTCATTTGTCCCACAATATGCTCTAAAAGCCTGTATCCCTAAGCTCTAATGGAGTTCCAATCACATGTTCGGCCAAAACGATAAACGGAGAAGACAAATGCCGCCTCTTCGTGCTACTGGATCTTCAGTTTCATTATTAACAGAAAAGGACGCCTCAGTCCCTCCTTAAAAAGCTGGAAACCTCATACTTGCATAAAAAAAAAACTTTTCTTCCCTGGCACTAGCGTCTACCTACGCCATTTTTCACAGACTCCCCCTAGAACCGACGCCTCTTCTCCCCAAGGCCTACCGACCACGGGAAAAAAACAAAAGAATAAAAATCTAAATTATATACGAAACTGTTACATCCAAAATGGAGAAGAAAATTGACTATCTTTTGTGGATAGTAAACATTTACAAGTGGTGCGAATTCCAAATAAAATATAAAACGTGAAATGTTATCAGTCCAAAGAGGTAGAGAAAGCAGGTTCTCACTCCCCGCAGGGCGCCACGTCACAATTATTGTCTTTATTATAATAGATTTTTTTTTCTTTTTCAACGGTAAAATATAATTAATTGAATCCTGCATGCTATCAGGTATAATACTAGATATGACACAACTCAAAAAATATACACACATCGTCAATGAGTATTTTTTTTTCTTTTGTACTCCTCCTCCTCTGTCTCCCGCTGCAGTGTCCAGCAGTAATCCGCCAGCATCTTCTCATTCCATATGCCAGTATATCTTTTTTCCATTCTGGATATGTCTTGGTGGAATCGTTCTCCATGTTCGTCCGAAACTGCACCCAAATTTGGGGCGAAAAAGTCTAGGTGACTATGCAGGAAATGTATTTTTATGGACATATTGCATCCCAATGTTTTATATGAAGTAAGCAGTTCTTGGACTATTTTTCGGTAGTCTCTAGATTTTTCGTTTCCCAAAAACTTAGCACATACCTCTCGAAAAGCAATCCAAGCCTTTTTCTCAGTAGTATTTAACTTTGCTTCAAAAGTGAGGTCCTTGAGTAGATGTCGAATTTGGGGTCCTACGAAAATTCCCTCCTTTATCTTAGCATCGCTAAGATGCGGAAATTTTTGTTTTATGTACATGAAACCTTCTCCTTCCTTGTCCATCGCTTTTACGAAGTTTTTCATTAGCCTCAATTTTATGTGGAGTGGGGGTAAAATTATTTGGTTTTTGTCCACTAATGGAGGATTGGTAATGTTTTTTTCACCTACTTTTTCCTTACGCTCTGGCCATTTTTTTTACGACATAATGGTCTCCTCTTTTTCTGCTTTCCCACTCGCACAAAAAACAACAAAATTTAGTGTAACCTCCTTGGAGTCCTGTAAGCATGGCTACAAACGCGCCATTTGTACTCATGGTACTTGATTTTTTGTAGAAGTATCTTCATATTGTCATAGGTTTCTTTCATGTGGACCGAATGAGCTACTGGGATAGATGGATGTTTGTTTCCATTATGAAGGAGTACTCCTTTTAAACTAAACTTGGAGCTGTCAATGAATAGTCTCCATTCCTCTGGATTGGTAGGCAGATCAAGTTCCTGGAGCAAATGAAATACATCATTGCAAAATACAAGATTTTCTTCCATCGAGAAAAAGCATAGAACTCCCGATTCCCGTTTTCTGAAGAAAGATATATTCACGCCTCCTTCCAAGAGATTCCATTGTTGCAACCTTGACCCAAGCAGCTGAGCTTTTGATTTTGGGAGATCTAAATCACGAACAAGATCGTTCAATCGCCTCTGATTTATGAGCTGTGGCTGAGTTTCAGAGGGGCTGGACGAACTTGAAATTTCTTCTTGTTGACTGGTTCCAGGTTGAGGTGAAACGCTTTCAGAATCGCTGCACTCCTCAGAGCTAAGACGGGACTTACTCGGATTTGGTGGGATGGGCGTGGAGGCATCATGTGGAGCTGGTCTCATGGCAGAGGGGATGTTGGGATAAACAATTTTCTTTTTGCTCTTGAACGAGAAACCTTTGATTGTGGTCATGCAAAAATAGCAATCGGTCACGTGATTTGTAGGTTCTCGCCATATCATGGGAACTGCAAATGGCATTGACTTATGTGTCCCATTTAGCCAACCAGTCAGAGAACGTAAGCATGAACTACAGCATATTTTAGGAGCCCAGGATTTGTCCTGATCACTTACTTTACATCCAAAGTATAACTCGTATGCCTTCTTCACCAGCGGAGTCAGAGGTTTCTGAGTGGACTTGAATGTGACTTCACCACAAACATAACAAAAGGAATCAGGCTTATTTATGCACTGTCGTGACATTACAGAGAAAAAGTGAACTGTTCCCAGAACAATGATAGCACAACGGAATATCCAAATAAGTGCGTTTAGCGAAAGCCTCGAGAGTACTGATCAAATCCTAGAAGAAAATAGTGACAAGAGAGGGGCTGAGTGGGAGGGGGGGAGTTGGGGTATTGAGGGTGAAAGGGGGGCAGGTAAGGATTTGAATGAAAAGGATACCACCATAAAAGAGAAAAGAAGGTCATTCCCCTAAAGATCCAGGTAGAGACCAAATCCCTGCCTCAAGATCAAAAACTGAAAAAACACTTTTTGCCATATTTCTTCAACCACTTGTAATATTCCCATCAAATGTTTTTTCGTTCAAATATACTTCATTGCGCTCAAAATCATCGGACTTTTGAATTTTTTCACTATGTTTTGATGCCAAAAAAAAATTCGTCAAATTTACAAAAAACTTACATTTTTGGATAAAAAACTAGAATTTCTCAAGAAACTGTGCGTGATAGACAGAATATGACTTCAAATTCGTGTTCAGCACATTTGAAAACAGTAAGAAAGCATGTTTTGGTTTGAAGGAGGATTTTCGTGCAGAACAGTGTAATATGAAACTAAAATAAGTTATTACATATAAACATACGGATATTAAATACTACACAAATATAACTCATATTTATACGACTAAGTTTAAGTTTAAACGGCCCTTCTGAGGGCCAACATTTTGTTTGTGTGTTTCTAGTCTGGTGCCGAGGAGGGCCCTGGTAATGGTTCGCTTACTTCCTGAGGACCTGCCTGCTGATGGGATTCCTGTTCTCTGGGAGCATCCAACTCTCGGGGTTTAGGAGCAGGTCTGAGGTTGTTACGATGGGCCTTGACCGGTGCACTCTTCTCTGTTCCTCCTTCTATCCAGTAACAGTTTCCTCCAGCTGCCATAATGACCCGGCGTGGTCCTAGCCAAGTCGGGAAGATACCCTTCTTTGTGTATCTTGTCCAGACCATTACTCTGTCGCCCTCTTGAAGTTTTGGTGCTGATTTTGTCAATTCGCGAATAGATCGTTTTGCTATTTGAATGACTTCAGCTCGGACTTCTTCTACGTTCTCGACGTTGGGAGTAACCTCGCTTCTACCAGGTATCCTTATTTCATATCCTAGGAGCGTGGTCGCCGGTTTCGCCCTGTAGCTTCATTTCGTCTCGTTCTGAGCTGGAATGCCGCCATCCCGAGATGTTCGCTCCAGCTTTTCTGAGGATCCGACATCTGAAGGGCTCGTAGGTTTTTCTTGAGTTCTTGGTTTCGTCTCTCTGCTGGGTTTGCTCTAGGGTGATATACGGCTGTCGTCCTGTGTTGCATACCCCACGACGCGAGTTTCCGCCGAAAAATATGAGACCGAAACTGCGGGCAGTGTTGGGCAAAAATCATTCAGAATAATGAATAAATTTGATATTTCATTCTGAATAATGAATAATTTTTCATTCATATTCATTGAATCAATGAATAACGTAAATTTTTATTTTTATTCATTATTGAATAACAATGATTTATTGAATGAAAATTTTTATTGAATGAAAATGATTTTATTGAATAAAAATGATTTATTGAATGAAAATTTGTATTGAATGAAAATGATTTTATTGAATAAAAATTATTTATTGAATGAAAATGATTTTATTAAATAAAAATGATTTATTGAATGAAAATTTTTATTGAATGAAAATGATTTATTGAATAAAAATGATTTATTGAATGAAAATGATTTATTGTATGAAAATTGTTATTCAATTAAAATTATTTATTTGAATGAAAATTTTTATTGAATAAAAATGATTTATTTGATTTTTATATGAAATTTTTCGTTAAAATTTTTCTTTCTTTTAATGAAAACTATATATTTGTCTGATATTGATATTATTTACTAAATATCTATATATATAGAATCACGTGTCTCTTTGCCCTTTTTACAAATCCACATCGTTTGACTGATTTAGGCCAAACTTGGAACACTGGTAGATTTTGATGGGAAGAATCTCGTAGGCTAGCTCAAAAACGTCTACCAGTTGTCTGTCTGTATGTTTGTTCCTTATACAATTCCACACCGTTTGACCGATTTTGGCCAAACTTGGAACACTGGCAGATCTTGATGGGGGGAATCTCGTAGGCTAGCTCAAACACGTCTACCAGTTGTCTGTCTGTATGTTTGTTCCTTATACAATTCCACACCGTTTGACCGATTTTGGCCAAACTTGGAACACTGGTAGATTTTGATGGGGGGAATCTCGTAGGCTAGCTCAAAAACGTCTACCAGCTGTCTGTCTGTATGTTTGTTCCTTATACAATTCCACACCGTTTGACCGATTTTGGCCAAACTTGGAACACTGGTAGATTTTGATCGGAAGAATCTCGTAGGCTAGCTCAAAACCGTCTACCAGTGGTCTGTCTATATGTTTGATCCTTATACAATTCCACACCGTTTGACCGATTTTGGCCAAACTTGGAACACTGGCAGATCTTGATGGGGGGAATCTCGTAGGCTAGCTCAAACACGTCTACCAGTTGTCTGTCTGTATGTTTGTTCCTTATACAATTCCACACCGTTTGACCGATTTTGGCCAAACTTGGAACACTGGTAGATTTTGATGGGGGGAATCTCGTAGGCTAGCTCAAAAACGTCTACCAGTTGTCTGTCTGTATGTTTGTTCCTTATACAATTCCACACCATTTGACCGATTTTGGCCAAACTTGGAACACTGGCAGATCTTGATGGGGGGAATCTCGTAGGCTAGCTCAAACACGTCTATCAGCTGTCTGTCTGTATGTTTGTTCCTTATACAATTCCACACCGTTTGACCGATTTTGGCCAAACTTGGAACACTGGTAGATTTTGATGGGGGGAATCTCGTAGGCTAGCTCAAAAACGTCTACCAGTTGTCTGTCTGTATGTTTGTTCCTTATACAATTCCACACCGTTTGACCGATTTTGGCCAAACTTGGAACACTGGCAGATCTTGATGGGGGGAATCTCGTAGGCTATCTCAAACACTACTATCAGCTGTCTGTCTGTATGTTTGTTCCTTATACAATTCCACACCGTTTGACCGATTTGGGCCAAACTTGGAACACTGGCAGATCTTGATGGGGGGAATCTCGTAGGCTAGCTCAAACACGTCTACCAGTTGTCTGTCTGTATGTTTGTTCCTTATACAATTCCACACCGTTTGACCGATTTTGGCCAAACTTGGAACACTGGTAGATGTTGATGGGGGGAATCTCGTAGGCTAGCTCAAAAACGTCTACCAGTTGTCTGTCTGTATGTTTGTTCCTTATACAATTCCACACCGTTTGACCGATTTTGGCCAAACTTGGAACACTGGCAGATCTTGATGGGGGGAATCTCGTAGGCTAGCTCAAACACGTCTACCAGTTGTCTGTCTGTATGTTTGTTCCTTATACAATTCCACACCGTTTGGCCGATTTTGGCCAAACTTGGAACACTGGCAGATCTTGATGGGGGGAATCTCGTAGGCTAGCTCAAACACGTCTATCAGCTGTCTGTCTGTATGTTTGTTCCTTATACAATTCCACACCGTTTGAGCGATTTTGGCCAAACTTAGCCCGCGGGTGGAATTGATCTGGGGTTATGT
Organism: Gonocerus acuteangulatus; assembly: GCA_946811695.1. Classification (NCBI taxonomy): domain Eukaryota; kingdom Metazoa; phylum Arthropoda; class Insecta; order Hemiptera; family Coreidae; genus Gonocerus; species Gonocerus acuteangulatus. The sequence goes on along the minus strand of OX328124.1, from coordinate 52,186,451 downwards.
CATAGGCTAGGCCAAAAACGTCTACTAGCTATCTCTCTGTATGATTGTTTCTTATTCCAATCCACACCTTTTGGCCAATTTTGACCAAACTCGCCACACGGGTAGGTCTTGTAACTTGAGTGTCTTAGGGTAGGTCAACATTTTGTAGGACTAACAGTTCGGAGGTCACAGGTTGGAAACTGTGAACCCGAACGCTTACAGTTTTATGTTATTAGAGTTTAATATTACTTACATGGTTTCTATTTTTTTTTTTTTTTTTCAGTTCTAGATACAGAAATTAGGTGTAATTTTTAAAAACAAGTAACTACTTTATTGTCAAAATTAAAGATGCCTGGTTGATAATTATTTTTAATAATAATTAAGTAAATTCAGGAGGTGGGAGGTTATATTGAATTAAGTAACTCTTATTTTTCTCACAGGAGAAACTTTCACATTTATTGTTTTTTTTTACATAAAGGATATCTTTTCAAAAAATGTTTTGGGTACAATACTAGTAAAAATAAATTACCTACTTTTTTCCCATCTACCCTAATATCACAATAAACAAACACAAAATTCAAGTCATAAAAGTGAACATTTACTTTTAATTGTAAAAATTATTATTCCAATGACTGCTGCCATGAAAATTTAATGTTGATGATAGGCTTATAATAGTCATTATTTAAAAAATGTACATTGTCTAATTATTTTTCCTATCAGACTACAACAACTAATTATTCAAATAAGCTTTCAGAATTACTCTCTTTTCAAAATGTTCATCACTGAGCTTATGTGCTTTGGGAGTATTTGTCATGCTTGCGAATGAAAACAGTCTTTCAACCGGCGCAGATGTTGCCAGGGGCGTGTTAAATTTGATAAAAACATTTTTTATATATTTAAAATTATTTAACACACTCAAATCTTCTTCCTGATTTTCAAAAAATTGCAACACCTGGATTTCTGCTTTCGTAAAAGAATTGTCGCTTGTTGCAGTATCGACATTTCCAAAATCAAAAAAGTCATCAACTTCAGACAGGCGAGCAGTAGGTGTCACCTCCGTTAGTGCATTTACCTCTTCTAAAACTTTTTCTTTAAAAAATCCAATAATTTGGTCATGCTTTGATGAGTTTACACAAGGCAGCCACTTTTTTTTGAATCGAGGATGAGATAATGATGCAATAGCGGCCATTTTTGACTGTGGGCTGGTAAAGTTGAAAAATTCACTAAATCGAGTATTCAAACTGTCTAATAAAGATCGAGCGATTGGCTTACAGTAAGTCATATCTTTTCCAGATAAAACTTCTAGCTTTCGTCTTAAAGCTAGCAAGGTAGGGATTAACATGCCATAAGAAACATCTTTTTCCCCCTGGAGAATGTCTATTGCTAATGCTAATGGTTTTGTACAATCCAGGAGCTCCGAAATGTAAAGAAACTCATTATATTTGAGTATTTCTTTGTGTGCTAATGCTTTCATTAGATCGGCACACTTATCCTTGATCCCGTGTATTTGTTTCAAAGTATCATAAAGGGAGTTCCATCTTGTAGCACCAGGTCGGCTTAGCGTATGACCAATAATCTCCTCCAATATTTCAGCCGATTTGGGTCTTGACGCAGCTTTCCAAAGTTTATTACATTTTTTGAAAACCTTTTGATGAATGGAAAACAGTTCATGAAAATTTGTAATTGTTTTGTGTAGATCTGCTGACGCACACAGACTTAGTGTATGGGCTGCAAACTTTAAATGACATGGCAAGTTTTCTATAATTTTTGAATATAACTCATCAGTTTCTAACTCATCTTCTTCATTCTCACTTTCTGTAGAGGCCTCGTCATAATAATTTTCCCCTTCATTGGTGTTTACATCCATAGTTACATTATTTGGCTTAACTCCAAATATTTTAAAGGCTTTTAAAAAATTACTCCCGTTGTCTGCAATTGTGGCAACAATTTTGCTAGCGTCTAGTTTAAATTCCGCATGGATATCACTCAACATAAATGATACTCTATCAAATGAATGGGAATTTCGAAATCGGCGGCAAGCAAGGGCAGCTGACTGCCTTTTAAAATTGTTGTCTATCCAGTGAGCAGTCACACCAAAAAAACTTCTGCGCTTTGCAGACCAGATATCTGCAGTAGTACACACATACTTACACTTTCCTAATTGGTCCTTAATGTTAGCTAAGGTGGTTAGATATAAGCTATCCATTCGTCGTACTAAAGTTCGACGACTTATCATATGAAGTCCTCTTTTTTTAATGTCCAAATCAGTAAACATTTTTACAAAATATTTATCTTCTAAAATGCGCAGTGAACACATAGAATGTATAATAAATTTCAATATATTGTTTTCGAACTCATCTTGGGATATAAAATTTGTTTCTTTATTACGTGATGAATTCACAGAAAAAGCACTTTGATTTTTGATTGTTTTGCTTTTCTTGTATTCCTCGTACTCCTCAAACACACTTGTCCCGTGTCGCCTTTTTAAATGGGAAATATAATTTAAAGAGGAAAATCTATTTCCTTTTATTGTTACGTGATTTGGTTTGCATTTTACGCACTTTGCAGTGACGGATGCATCCGAACTTGATATTTCTAATATTTCAAAAAATGTTCCGTCTAAAATAGGAGTGTGACTTAAAGTTGATCTAGATTGAACTACCTTTGGTGTCTCCTTTCAAGTACCCGGTAAAGCTTCGGACTGTTCAACTGAAAGACTTGAAACACCAAGACTTCCCTGAGTGTCACTATCACTATCCATCATGTTAAATTTTATAAATATAAAAAAGATGAAATAAAAGAAAAGCGAATTCACTAAAAGTAACTAAAACTGATCACTGAAAAATAACTGATTTTTTTTCCTCTGACACTATAATTCAATTCAACTTTCACAATATGAATGGATTAATGCAGCATAAGAAACAGCTAGACTACAACCAGTGGATTAGTGTACCTTTGACCTGTTCAATATCAAGAAATAAAAACATTGGAAGCTCTTACTTGTTTACTATTTCCTGTCCTTATCTCACTCTGAACTTATACCTACTTTATTAAGGCGTTTTAATCGGATTGAATTATAAATATCAAATTAAATAAATTGTCTATCTTTTAATATGTTTCTCCTGAAATGATGATTTATTTGTTTTTTTTAATCATTCTGACCGCATTGAAGCATAGTTTGAGACAATTATTTACGGTTGTGTTCCATAACTGAACTTTTGCTCCTCACCATATTATTTTAAATGAATAGAAATACTGAATGGAGAAATAAAAAATTATAATTAATAATTTTTTCTTCTTATAATTAATTATTTTAATGAATAAATATTCATTACAGTAGCTGTTACCCGGCGTACCATGCTACGCCTACTTTTTGCATCTAGAAAATCGAAAATATATTTGAAACCAAATAAGTTATATTAAAATCTAATGACTCAAATCTGTAGCCGGTAGGGGTTCCGAGTTTCGAACCCGTGACCTCCGACCTGTATTCGTAGACTATTATGGCCTAGCCTAAGACATTGCCCAGATCAATACCTACCTGCGGGCTAAGTTTAGTCAAAATCGGTGTGGAATTGCATAAGGAACAAACCTTCAGACAGACAGCTGGTAGACGTTTTTGACCTAGCCTACGAGGCTTCCCGCAACAAGATCCACCTGTGTGCCGAGTTTGGTCAAAATCGGTCCACGGTGTGGAATTGCATAAGGAACAAACATACAGACAGACAGCTGGTAGACGTTTTTGACCTAGCCTACGAGGCTTCCCGCAACAAGATCCACCTGTGTGCCGAGTTTGGTCAAAATCGGTCAACGGTGTGGAATTGCATAAGGAACAAACATACAGACAGACAGCTGGTAGACGTTTTTGACCTAGCCTACGAGGCTTCCCGCAACAAGATCCACCTGTGTGCCGAGTTTGGTCAAAATCGGTCAACGGTGTGGAATTGCATAAGGAACAAACATACAGACAGACAGCTGGTAAACGTTTTTGACCTAGCCTACGAGGCTTCCCGCAAGAAGATCTACCTGTGTGCCGAGTTTGATCAAAATCGGTCAAACGGTGTGGAATTGCATAAGGAACAAACATACAGACAGACAGCTGGTACACGTTTTTGACCTACCCTATGAGACTCCTCGGATCAAGAACCTATCTGTAAACCAAGTTTGGTCAAAATCGGTCAAACGGTTTGGATTTGTATAAGGAACAAACATACAGAGAGAAACGTGATTTTTATATATCTATATATATATATATATATATATATATATATATATATATATATATATATATATATATTAAAAAAAAAAAAATCAGTCAATGAATAACTGAATGAATTCTCATTCAATAAAAATTTATTGAATAATTATCCAATTCTGTTATTCATTGAATAAAAAAAAATCACTGGATGAATAACGTAATCAATGAATAAATTATTATTCAATAAAAATTTATTTGAATGATCATTGAATAAAAAAATTATTGAATAATGCCCAACTCTGACTGCGGGCCGTTGTCAGTTATGAGGACCTTTGGGAAACCGAAACGCTGAAACACCTCGTTCTCCAACCGCTTCAAAATCACCGCTGCACCGGCCTTCTTTAACGGAAAGGCTTCCACCCACTTCGAAAAAACGTCCGTTAGAACCAGGATGTTAGCGAAACCGCGACTGCCACCGTCATAAGGGCCCATAAGATCTACGGCTACGGTATCGAACGCTCTTCTATCCTGGCCTGTACCCAGTTGTCTTCCCGTTGTTTTGACAATATATCGGTCTCGAGTGAAATTGTCTCTAGGGCATTAGCCTCCTGTGCGGTTAGGTTGGGTGGAACGAGTCGGTCGATCTCCTTAAAATCTTTCTCTTGTTTGCCCTCTTCCGATGGGTGCCTTGAGAGATCTGCTAGACCGTTTTCTTCCCCGGCGCAGTGTTCTACATCGAAGGAAAATTCCTGGAGTAGAAGGCTCCAACGGGTTAATTTCGGAGTTGACTCCTTTGACTGGTTTAGCCCGATCAGTGCTCTACTGTCCGTCCTCAATTTGAACCGGCGGTCCTCCAAGTAGTGCCTGTATCGTTTTATAGCCCACACTATCGCTAGGCACTCCTGTTCATTAATGTGATATCTCGCCTGTGTTGGAGTGAGTTTGGCACTGCAATATGACACCACTCGCCGCTGACCGCTAATCTCCTGATAAAGGACCGCGGCAATTCCTATTCCGCTTGCATCAGCCTGGAGAATAAACGGTTCATCATGGGTGGGGCGAAAGAGCTTTGAAGGCTGTCGAAGTACAATTTTGAGGTGCTTAAATGCTGCTTCGTGGTCTAATGTCCAATGGAAAACTTTTTTCTTTTGAAGAAGTTCACACAATGGCGCGGCAATTTTGCTGTACCGAGGAACATAGTCTCTGAGCCATCCACACACACACCTAAGAACTGCCGCAGCTGTTTTTTTTTTGTCCTGGGGGTTGGTAAATTTTTCACCGCTTCCAGGTGACTGTCCTCCGGTGCGTTGCCTTCTGCCGAAATCCGGTGCCTTAAATATGTGAGGTCTGCGCGTGCGAACTGACATTTTTCCACCGCACATCCCAGTCCGTGTTCCTGCAGTCTCTCGAGTACCCGCCGTAAGCGAACCAGATGTTCGTCGTCGCTCTTGCTGTAGACAATTATATCGTCTAAGTAGACTGCCGTGAATGATTCTAGTCCTCTGAGGACGCTTAGCATCATCTTCTGGAATGTTGCTGGAGCGGTTTTCAGGCCGAAAGGCATTACCTTAAATTGGTAAGTTGACCCGTCATGTGTGGCAAATGCAGCATACTTTCTGTCTTTCAGGTGTAATGGAATTTGCCAGTATCCGGAGCAAAGGTCAATGCTGCTAAAAATTGCTTCATCGAATGTTTGGGAGTTTAATTTTCGAAAAATCGACACAGAAACGGGTGTTCCCATCCTTCTTTTTCACTAGGAGTACCGGGGAGCAATAAGGGCTTGAGCTGTGCTCGATTATGCCCGTCATGAGCATCTCCTCCACTTGTTCTCTTATTAGGTCCTTTTTCGCCTGGCTGACGAATACGGTCGGATACAGAAGGGGTGGTCATTTTTGAGGCGTATTCTATGAGTTGCCTCTTTTGCCGAACCAATATGTCGTTCAAACCACATGTGTTGGAAATCCACGTATAGTTTAACGAAAGCTTCAGTCAACCTGTTGGGAAACCCGTGCTGGGGAGTACTATTTTCCGTGATACTTCTTTGTGGTGGCTTTTTTCCTTGGAAGTAGACCGTCTGCCGATACTCAGTTCCCAGATGCATGCAGAAGCGATCCAGGTCCAACGTGGCTTTGTGTGTCGACAAGAACGTGAACTCTAAGTACGCGTCCGCTCCTAAATTTTCGCATACCGTAAACTTCTCCTGGTTCGAATGTTCTCCGATGGTAAAATGGACTCGCGTTACACCGTGTGACTTCAAAGGAGTCTTTCCGTCAGCTTGGATGACCAGGCGGGCCTTGGATGGTCCCTTCTCAGTGCCGACCACCCCGCTTCTAATGAAGTTCGCTGTGGCTCCAGTGTCGATCAGAGTATGAATAACTTGGTTCCTCGATCTAAGCTCGATCCGAGGTAATTCTCTGACATTCGAGCTAATTCCTGACGCGGTCGACGTTGTTCTTTGTAATTTTTGGGGAGGTGCCAACGTAGGATTTACGCTGGAGCTCCCCTTCCTCCGTTTCCCTGAGACTGCTTGCCTCCAGACGAATTCTTAGGCCTCTGGCGCCGTTCTATGCCCAGTTGGAAACTTTCCGCCGCTTCGACGAAGTCCTGGAACGACGTCAGTCTGGGCATTAGAGGGTCCCTCGCCGTTTGAATGCGAAGCTCTAGATGTTCTAATATTTCATAGGCGGCTTCCCGCCAATCTCCGTCTGGGTTCAGCCGTCTCCATACTTCGTACATATCTCTGACAAAAGCAGCTACATCAGCGTCCGGGTGTTGTCTGGGTTTTTGGAAATTATTTATGATCCGCCGACGATGCCTCCGGCCGTCGAACCTTTCGACGAGGTTTCTTTTCAACTCCTCGTAGCTTCTGCTGCGCATCCTCTCGGCCTCGCGGAGTGCTTCACCTCGAAGACTTTTCTTGGCCCACGGTAACAGCTGGCTTTCGTTCTATGATCCGCCGGAGAGTTCTTCTACGGTTCTGAAGAACTTCTTCGGGTCCTCCCAATCATGTCCTTAGTAAGTTATTGGGCACTCTCCGATAGCGAACGTTGCGTGTGCACCGTGGGGCGAACAACCGGGCATCCAAGAAATGGGCGTTAAGGCACGAACAGTCTCTGGGACGGGCACACTAATTTGTGAATTATGCACAGGCTTATCACTTTCGCGGTTATTATACGTAGGCTCGGCACAGATTGAAAAACTATTGTCACTGTCCGCGTCTGAGGTTGGGACGGGCGAGCGCACTACCCGGGTAACACACTTTGGACGCCGCTTATTTAGTGGAATGGCATTGTCTGGGCGATTCCCTTTAGGCTCACTCCCAGACAGCCATCTTACCTGACGGTCCGCCGCGGTTCTGCCGAGGACCTCGTCTATTTCCGGACGGGATTCTCTCAATCGCGGTGGTTCCGGCACTGATGAGCGCAACGGCACTTATTAGCAAAAATGACACTATCTGGGCGATTCCAAAAAGGCTCACTCCCAGACGGCCATCTTACCTTATTGTCCTAATGCGAGGTCCTGCCGACAGCTTCCTCTTCCGACTGCGATGAGTTACCTGGCCGTCTCCGATTCTTTCGTCTGTTGAGCGAGGCTGCTGCTCCTGGTGAGGCTGCTGCTCTCGGCGAGGCTGCTGCTCCTGGACGTGCTGTTCCTGGATGGGCTGCTCCTGAACGAGCTGCTCCTGGACGAGCTGCTCCTGGTAGGGCTGCTCCTGGCGAGGCTCGGACTGCTGGTTGAACCTCAGCAGGAGCTCTGCAAGTTGCTGTCGCATAGCCGCTAGTTCTTGTGACACTTGTGCTAGCCGTGTCTCCCACGGCTGTCTTTGCTGTGCTGAAGTCTGCTGCTCTGTTGAAGTAGAGTCCCCAAGGACCTCCTCATTGATAGCCGTGTTAGACTCCTGGAATGAACTGCTAGTTTCATCGGCCATGCTTCTGGTTCTCATACTCCGGCCTTTACGTTGGGCGCCAAAATGTCACCGTGCCAAAGTGGGCGAGAGCGGTGACGAGGTGGGGTGGGAGCTGGAGAGGCGCAGGAGGTCAGGTCGAAATAAAAGGCAGGTCAGAATTTCCAAGGAGGCTTGCAGGCTTGAGAGGTGAGGCTCCAGTGGTAGTCAAGCTTCGAGTGACCGACCCTCCCGGAGTCTCCAGTCTTATACCCTTAGGCCAGGGGTCGGCAACCTTTTGCTATAGCAGGGCCACATATGTTGCCAGAGTATCAGTGCGGGCCGCACTTATTTTTATGTGTTCGGACATGTATTTTTGATATTTAAAATAAAACACATATATATTCATACAATCATGTCTATTTAAATTGAATTACTATACTAACATAAAAGTAAGAACTAGTGAGATCTTTGCGGCTGCATTTGACTTGCAAGTTTTTTAACGCCTGCTTTCATTTTAGTCGTAGACACGCGCAGTATCGCGTCTAAATGTCCATCCGTTAATCGCGAACAATTCTTATTTTTGGTGTAGTTGAGAATTGAAAAAGTCTGCTCACACAAATATGTACTACCAAACATAGTGATTATCTGCTGAGCAAACTTTTTCAATTCTTTGAAGTTTTCAGAACTCAAACCTCCGTAGAACTGTACCAAGTCAGTGCTTTCCTTAAATACCGTTTTAAGTGTACTGTTACTTTGCAAATCTACTATGTTCATTTGCAAATTGCTTGGTACATCATTAATATCAATTGCAAAAGGGTTTTGGAATATTTCCATGTTAAGGGAGATCTTTTTAAAGTCGGTGAATCGATTTACAAACTCAGTTTGTAGTTGTGTTAGCACGTTTCTCATTGTAAAATTTTGCCACTCAAAATTATCTCCAGCTTCTTCCACGCCTTTCTTGCAATTAGAAAAATGGTAAAGCTTTTTTTCATCAATATGCTTGATAAACAGTTTCACTTTCATCTCAAATGACTTCACATCTGAATACATATCGCAAATCAATTTATTTTTTCCCTGCAAGCGTTTATTGAGCTGATTCAGTTCCATAGTCAAATCAGTCAAAAAACCAAGATCGATAATCCACTAGTTTGTTATTAAGCTCTTCCACTGGCTTTCCTTTCATCTCCATGAAGTTTCCAATTTCTTTCCTCAAATCAAAAAACCGTTCCAAAACGGCACCTCGACTGAGCCACCTCACTTCACAGTAGTAAACCACGTCACCATGATCAGCTTCCAGATCTTCCAAAAACTTTTGGAACTGACGGTGTGTGAGCCCATTTCTTCTTATAAAATTAACAGTGGATGTAACAGTATCCATTATTTCTTTCCAGGATATAACCTTGGAGCACAATGCCTCTTGATGGACAATACAGTGAAAAATCAATGGCACAGTAGATCCAGAATCTTTCACTTTGCTGATGATTCTCCCAACAACACCTTTGTTTTGACCGCTCATGTTCTTGCCTCCATCGGTAGTGACACTTGTTAACTTTTCCCAGCTTAATTGCAATGAATCCAGAGTTTGTTCCAAATGGTGAAATAAATCTTCTCCCGTAGTTGTACCTTTCAAACTGCACATTTTCACAAGCTCTTCGTAAACAGTAAAGTTTTCGTCAATGCCGCGTACAAATATGAGTAGCCGTGCTGTATCCGACACGTCCGTACTTTCATCCATCGCTAAAGAGAAGCAGTCAAAAGACTGCGCCTTATCCCTGAGTTAATCATACAAATTAGCACCCAAGTCTTCGGTACGTCGTGTGCAAGTTCTCGCAGAGAGACTTAAGACTTTCAAACATTTTTTTCTGTTTGGGCATATTTCTTCTGCGATAGCTAAGACACACTCTTTTACTAATTCACTATCGGTAAACGGACGTCCACTTTTTGCTAGAATCTCTGCTACCCTAAAGCTGGCACGAACATTCGATTCACTGTTGTCTTCCACAACCTTAAATATGTTTTGTTGATTTTTTAATGACGATTTCAGAGTGGAAATTTTCTTTTTTCGTATTTCTCCTTCAAGACAGTCAAATTTAGCTTTGTGCTCAGTGTCGTAATGTCGCTTCAGGTTATATTCCTTTACTACAGAAATATTCTTTTGACAAATCAAACATAACGGTTTTCCTTTAAACTCGATAAAAAAGTATAATTCTGTCCATAATTCGTTAAAAACTCTTTTTTCTTCTTCAATCTTCCTTTTTCTTGAAGCCATGTTTCTATAATTATTCTGTAACAATAATAAAGAAATTTAAATTCGGTGTAAAATTAAAAAAAATATATAAGTATGTTCGAGTTGGCACCTACAAATTGAACTCCCCATTCAAAAAAAATAATAAAATAATATAACTATCTTCATATCATGTCTAGTACTATCCCCGTCCTTATAATATTCACCCATAAATCTGAAGGTTCACGTAAACAAGAAGTAAATAAAATATAACAAATTGCTCGCGAGTGCATACAACGTACTTACCTCATACGTCGTTGGAAGCTACCAGCGAAGGGAAGAAAGGTGAAACGAAACGCGTAGCTGGCAACCAGATGAGACGTGATCTTCCGGCGAATTTCCTCAACAGAATGAGGCGAGAGCTGCGCGCGGCTGTGATTTTAACTAAAGCCGGTCGCTTTGAATTTTTTCGCCGCCGCACACCTGCGTCTAATCAAAGCGTGCCGTCGCCTATTGTCTCAAAGGAGCCGCCGCCGACGGCCACGTGCGGAGGATAAGCGCAAAAGAAATTGCCAAAAATTTAATACAGCAAATATTTATTTTCGGTAGAAACAATACATAACCCCACAGTCTTGATAAATAGTTCTTAAGAAATGAAATAGGTAGGTACATTTTTCATCACCCCGCATGGGAGCGAGCTTTCAAATTCTCTCATGGCCCAGCAGAATGCCCGTATAAATTCCAGTGAATTTTGCTTTGGTATTTTAGCACTTTCCTCCGAAGGAAAGTAGCTATTGAGGTTGGACTCATGACGGAATTTTTGAAAAATTTCTTCAAATCTTTATCGATCCTACCTAGTAGACACCGAAAATGACCCTCGTTAAAATTTATATATATATATATATATATGTCTGTTAACACGATAGCGGCCAGAGTTTTTGTTTTTTCGTCACGAAACTTGGTATATAGCATTCAATTAGCAAACGATTGAACGAGTTCGTTAACCACCAAAGTCGGTCCAACGGAAGGGGGGGTTTACCCCGAACCCAAAACACTAATTTGACCATGTCAGCCGTAATATTTGTTATATTTCAACGAAACTTGGTATTCGTAGTGGTAATATAGAGAGAAAAGTGATATATAAAAATGAACTAAATCGGTTCATTAGAAGGGGGGGGGGTTTACTCCGGACCCACAATACCAATTCGCCACTACCAGCCGTGATTTTTGGTATATTTCGACGAAACTCGGTGTTCGTAGTGGTAATCCACAGGTAAATATGTGTTGTAAAAATAAACTAAATCGGTTAATTAGGAGGGGGGGAGGTTTACTTCGGACCCACAATGCCAATTCGCCACTACCAGCCGTGATTTTTGGTATATTTCGACGAAACTTGGTATTCATAGTGGTAATCTACAGGTAAATATGTGTTGTAAAAATAAACTAAATCGGTTCATTAAAAGGGGGGGTTTACTCCGGACCCAAATTCCTAATATACTAATACCGGTCGAAACGCGGTATACGTCGTGGGTAACTCATGAGAAAGAAGTGTTGTAAAAATGAGCTGAATCGGTCAATTGGAAAGTGGGGGTTTAATTTGTAATATATTTCGATAGAATAGGCTGGCAGACGTAGGTTCACAAAGCCGCCGCAAGGGGCGCTTTCTACTACTAGAGTGACTGTATCCTGTTCCTGCGTTAGATCAAAATAGGATAATATGAGGTTTTTAGTATTTATTAAGTAGTGTAGTAGGTACCATGTGTAAACATAACTCTGGAAGCAAATTAATAATTGATCAGTTACTCTTTACTGAGAGAACTATTCATGTTTTTATTTTATTTATGTAGAATATTTTAAGCAAATTGTTATGGAAAGCAGCCGACACTACCCAAATTCTGAGGAAAGTGCTTAGTTATGCAGCTCCTGCGTGACGGACTTTTTTCTTACGGAACTCTCAAGCTTGCGGGCCGCACCGAGAAAGTCTACGGGCCGCCGGTTGCCGACCCCTGCCTTAGGCGGACTGTGGAGGGGAGAGTCAGTCGGAGTGGGGACTGAGAGCCGGGAGGGGGAGTGCCCGGTGGAGGGGGTAGGTCGCCGCCAGTCGGTGTCAAATAGGTGGCTTGAATGTTTACTCCTCCATGATTTTCAGGGTAAAACGTAGGAAAAAAGACTCAGAGAAGCTCCACACTGTACGAACATGTCTCTTCGTGCCGATTCATACTGCCGACAGATAGTTACCGGGCACGCGGCAAGAGTGCTGCAGCACTTGACGGGGTTGACCTCGATGAGCGGCGTTCCGCGAACCCACGCTCTCTGAACACTGCCGCTGCTGGTTCGCGTAACCTATGGTCAATTGAAGCTCAGAACTTCTGAGTTCGCCCCCCCCCCATCCTCCACCCGGTAACGCACCGGCACCAAACCAGTTTAGGAGATATCATATCCCGTCCAGGTTAGGTTGCAGTCCCGGTAATAAACCTAATTCTACACCTAACACTGAGGTACGCACCTAGTTCTTTACCACAGGCGATTCACCCATGGACTGAAGTCTCTTCTTCGGAAATCTTATAACAGGGATAATCCATTCTCAGTCCCCTACTTCAGTCTCCACCTTGAATTAAGATTTCTGCCCTTATTTAAGTGCTTGCTTATTTAATCTCGATACCTTCGAGGACATTCATCTTATATTCCCTCTTCACATTGTGTAACAATTGAGCATCAAGGGCCTCTTTATTTTAGTTGTCTTTCTGTAAGTGTGTGTGCATTTTGGAAGAGTCCATGTGCTCGTGGCATCTCTTTTTCAATTTTTTACCACACTGTCCTATATATGAAGCATCGCATGATGTACATTTAATCTTGTATACCCCCGATTTTTCTACCCCGGCCATTTTTTCTTTGGCATTAAATATGGGATTTCAATGAACCAATGTATTAGAATGCCTTCTTTACACACCCTGGCTTCCTAACTTCCGCCCTACATTTTCTCAGAGGCCTTCTGTATATGAAATCAAACGCCGATTGTTCAATGCTTTATTCATCTGATCTTTATCTCTGTCTCTCCCGCATATCTTTTTGATGCGTCACTTGATTGTCAATTAATGTTATCCCATAACCATTAACCTTCGCTAACTGTTTATGGAATCCAGTTCTTCTTTGTAATCTTCTTTACTAAGGTGGGATTCTCAGCATTCTGTCTTAAAATATAAAACCAGTCAACTTATGACTGCAACTATGATTTGATAGATTTAATCCCACCTGTACCTGTACTGCAGTAATGCGTTTAATTCTTCCTGAGAATCGGAAAAACCTAACAGTCTTTATTTATTTGTTTATTGAGAGGTGTCATTTTATTGAAATGTTTGATATTACAAATATGATTTCTCGTTCCATTAATATGGCTCGCAGCAGAGTCAATCTTATCATATATATTTTCTAAATCAGTATTTAAAGCCAATCTTATATATATCAAAACTGACCAGGGAAAGAAGGTAATTTATATTATAAGTATTTTTATGTTCGTTAAATGTTCACCCTATCAGAGCATCGCTAACAAATAAAAGAATTTTATATTGGTAGAATGTTTGACAGAAAAACATTTGCTAAACTGTCATTCAGAAATCGAGAGACAGTCACATAATTTGTTTTGGGAGCTGCTTGCATGAAATGAGGTATAGTTTGGGGTCAATCTCCCGGGTGTAGGATTCCAACAACAATGACAGTTTAACTGCAAATGTTAAGTCCCCGTGGGTCTGTTGTTTCATCTCCAGGTAGATCTTGTAACGCACGGTAGACTGAAATAATAAAAAGTCCGACTCGCAGGAACTGCCTCATCTTAGCGCGGTTCCGTTCTTATCCCTAGTCTAATTTCGAAAGATTAAAATAGAAGCAGTTATTATTTTGTTGAGAGGAGATCGTTGACCGTTGATGATGCAAGGTAGGGATTGTCCGGGTTCGGTCACTGCTACTTAATAATACATACCCCATATGTGTATGTATGTGGGCATATATATATACATATGTGTGCGTGTATATGTGTATGTGTATATGCATATATATAAATATATATATATATATTATATGTATATATATATATATATATATATATATATATATGTGTTAGGTATATTTACATAGATATGTGCATATATTAGTGTTAAATATGTCCTACTTGTATTTACAGCCCTGATGAAGGCTTGAAGTTCAAGCCGAAACGTCGGCACAATAAAACCATTTTTACGATAAAAGTAGCAGTGACCGAACCCCGACAGTTATTGTTTTGGTTCCAACAGTCTTGAAAGGTAGGATTTACAATCTTACCTGGAAGGGTCGGCATCACTAGAAACATTCCTGCTAGTTACAAGGTCTTGGAATCTTGGAACTCTATATTTCTAACAATAAATTGTTTTTGTTATTTTACTAAACCTGTTTTATTTTCGAATACATTATCCAACTATAAGCAATTAAAAAATAACAAGGAATAAAAAACAGACAAAAAGAACAGTTCGAATAAGCGAAATCAATTACTTTAAAGCTTTAAGCTCTTATTTCTCCGATTGACATTACCTAATCAAAAATAGTTTTAGAATATTTTTTGTAGGGAATTTAGAAAGCTTTCAAATAGTTTCTATCCACTTACCACGATTTCCCAACCGTGTTCGAGATATTAATGAAAGTATACGAAGTTCCCAAAACTTTTCTTGTCTGTTCATAAAATATTTTATTCTAACCCTTCCTTAACTCCAAACGCAACCAAATTTTCAACATATTAGTTTTAATGAAAGTAGAACATGCACTAAATGTTTCAACTGAATCCCATGACTCTAAGTACCCAAACCAAAAACGGTATTCAAAAATTATTTTTCCAATTTCCTCGAAAACGGTTAAAGCTATCGCCTTGAAAATGGTTCCATTCGTTTTCATAGGCCAAGAAGCCTATAAAACGAGTACTTATAAGCATATGAACACAAAAATGTAAGCGTTACGATTTTTTTCGCGCGAATTTCGCCCCAAATGCCATCTTCCAGTGGGCGGATTTTGCTGGTTAACGAACTTGACCTTTCAAATTGGACGACGGATTTTTGTACCAAATTTCATCAAAACCGGACCATCAGGGAAGCCAGAAATGAGCGAACAGACAAATATATATATATATATATATATATATATATATATATATATATATATATATATATATACAAATTTGAACTACCATCATTTTCGGTTTCCAGAGGTTCTGAAACGCAAAATTTTCTAGTCGGCACTTCCGGATTGTTTCATTGTATCAACCGTATAAGCGGGGTTCTCCTCCCTATGAGGGAGGGAGGAACCGCGCTAAAATCATAACATACACGTCTGAAGATGAGGTTAATGACAATTGCTCTAATTCTATTTGATATATTTTTACTAAATCGAAGGTCTCAAATGATACATTAGAATCCTTAATAACTAGAGGTTCATAATAAAGTGGAATAATGTTAGTACCGGCACTTTATCACTATTATTTACAACAATTATTTCATTTAATTTGTTCTTACTATTCTTTCCATTTTAGCGCGGTTCCTCCCTGCCTCCATAGAGAGGAAACCCGCTTATGAAGTTGACCTCATGACGCAATCCGGAAGTGCCGACACGAAATTTTCAATTGCAGTATCTTTACTTTCTTCAATTATTAAAATTTTATTATGGGGTGTGTTCTCAGTTTCCTGCGGTAAATTCTTTTGCAATAATAATAATTTTTAATGGGGGGTTTTCTCCTCAGTCTCCTGGGATAAATTCTTTCGGGGGCTGTTGCCAACCGAAAGAATTGTTTTTTTATTGATTTTTTTTTGTTTTTTTACGGGCGTCCATTTAAAAATTTCCTAACCGTTCTGGCGGTATCAAGCAGTACCGCTTGTTGGGCATTTTTAATTAGATCCTCCGGCAGTTTCAGATAGGTATTTGCGGCATTTATTATCATTACTTTTAATTACTTTATTTATTATCTCTTCTTCCTTTTCTTTATTATTCATTATTTCTTTGTTTATTATGTTATTACTATCCTAATTTCTAAGCTTGGTTGTTTTATTACTTTTAGGCGTGTTGTGTGTTACTTGTGTATTGTGTTGTTTTATTTTATTACTATTTAAATTATTCTCTTCATTTATATTATTATCTTTAATTAATTTTCCTTTCATATGATTATTATTATCATTAATTAATTCTTCGTTTATATTATATATCTTATTATTTTTAATAATGAATTTTCCATCAAAAAGTTCCATGTTATCGTTTTGAACATTAAAAATGCTCATCGTATAGTTTTATATCCTAATAATAAATCTAACTTATTGCTAAAAGAGAAAATTAAAAATTTTACATTGAAATCCATAGTAAGACCCAGAAATGGTGCTAGGTTTATAATTGCGCTATGAAACCCTTTCTCGCTACATACAGGTGTCTTTACTATGAATTCTTCCGAAGTTATTTGAGTGTCATTGGGTGCAGCACCCAGTAATGGGAGTAATGTAATTTTGTGACGATCCGGTATCTAAAAGCCATGAATTTCCTAATATGTCGGTAAAAAGTGGAAGGGATTCCAGTCTGTGTTATGTGAGAAGGTATGTATAGTCGAGTAGTGAGGTCTGCCCCATTGGGGTGGTTTCCACTGAAATGACCTCTGTTCTTGGGGTTGTACGTGATGTCGTATGTCGTGCGTATGAGTAAATGAAATGAAAAGTTTTATTCTTATTCCGGGACACAAGTCCCATAGAAATAATTTTGAAATTACAAAATAATAATGAATTTAATATATAAACTTATAAATGCTATCAGTATATACTCAGGGTTGGGCGTTCCCTATAAAAACCTTCCTGTCGTGGGGGGTATCGCTGGGATTTGTATTGAATATGTAGTCGGACGTTTGTCCAATGTGTGCGATATAATCTGTCAACTATGTGTGAGGCTTCGTTTTGCTGTGTGTTTCGAATATCGCCCAGTGTATGTAGTTGAATACGTTTTAGGAAATCACATAGGTGTGGGTGTAAGTTTGTTACGACGTGATGATTAATTTCTGCGTCTTTGTATTCCAGGTAAGAGGGCACGTCGATATCTTCTTCCATTTTTAGTCGGGAATATATTAGTGCTCGATTGCTTGCGATTCTGTCTATGTGCTGTATGGGGTGTTCGTTGTAGTGGGACCGAGTGTTAAGTAGTTCTGTAGATAGTGATTCGATTGTCCGTGAATCGCGAAAGCTATTTTGTAAATGCCTTATTAAGTCCGGTACATTTGAAGAATTGTTTGTGAGTAGGCAGTGCCGAGCGTTGCCAGTGAATCGTGAATTTTCGCTAACAGTCGTAAGTGATTGAGTTCAACTAAAGTGTTACTTGAGTGGCACGTGCTGGTATAAACAGACATACCTGATTCCGTAAAATATATTAAATCTTCGGGTTTACTGTTATATGAGAGAATATGATCATAATCGTCTTTGGTTAGTGCGTAACTCGTCATGTTGTTGGTTTTGTCAATTTTCCAGTTCTTATCAAGACGTTCCCTAAGAGTGGACATGCACTAAATCCATTATTATATAAAATAATAAAGACAATTAGTTTACCAAAATTACAAGTGAAGAAAAAAAAATTGTAAACAAGTAAAAATATTTTAAATTTATCAAGCCAATTTATTCTTACTTTTCTGGAAGTTCCCTGAAGTCTTCCGTCCCCAAATTTCTTGGTTTTGGAACGGTAGGCTGAGTATTGAAATACTCCTGTGAAAATAGGGGTGTACGGCTTCTCCTAACTGGATCTTAAAGATGCAGATGTCTTCCTGTGCCCTTGGTGGAAGCTTTTAAGAACGTGAAATAAAAATTTTTCACAGCACCGGTCCGTGTTATTCGAGCGCCAGATAAATCTTGCAACGTAAGGTAGACTTAAAAAAAAACAACTTTATTTTTAGAAATTAACATTTACTAGACTTTTATGATTTAGTATTAAAAGAACGGTATCAACATAAAGACTGATGGTACAGTAATGATTATAATGATATGGACATAATTATGGAACGTTTTTGAATCTATTTATCGAAAGGAGATCTTTTATACTATAGTTAGGAGGAAGTGCTGAGGTGGCGTCTAGATCTCTGGTGTCAGGATGTAAATATAATTGTTGTAAATAGTTTTCGTATTTCTTCAACAGAATCTTCCCAAAAGTTTTTGATGCAATTTTTTCTTAGGGTGCTTTCGTCAGAAATGTTTTGTTTTGTGTATTTTTGCAATAAAAAAGACCTCAAAGGGCTTGGACTTGCAGTTTATTGGATGTAATATTCGAAGCGACCATGGCGTAAAAAATGTTTGTAAATCGGTAAAAAATGTTTGTTTTGTTGTCTAATGACGAGCAGCTTCATATGAGTAACTGTATTTTGGGTATGGTTTTATCCAAATTTTGATTATTGATGATTGGCTGGCTATCACTTTCAGCATTTTCACTATTGTACTTGTTTACTGAACTAAACTCTACTTTACAGTGAAATGAAAATGAAATATTAGGGTGGAAGGTTGAGTCAAATCAAATTAGAACTTCTAAGAAAGGTAATACTAATGAGATAAATATTATTGTTGATGATTTCAAAATAAATCCCAACTTTTCTCTATACTAAAAATTTATTTTCTATATACAGTGGGTAGCAAATTACACTCGCCAAATTCGTTGAAATATGCTTTCTGTTATTCTCTTTTTAAAAGAAGATTTTTTTTAACGATAGCATAATATTTCTATCAATATAATAGACATATTTATTAATTAAAAACAATAATCTGGATAATATTTATTTATTTACTATGTATAAAGAAAAAGTATCCAATTGAACCCTAGCAAAAGTTTTCATACAGCTTGGAATTACTTCTTTTAATCCCTTATCTTGAGCATTGACATGCAAGAACTTCTGGAATGACGTTATTTTTGTGGACGAGACCAAGTATAACGTTAAAGGATCAGACGGACGAATATTGGAATGGCGGAAGCCTGGAAAAGCACTAGATGAACAGAATTTGACTGGGACTGAAAACATGGTGATGGCAGTGTGATGGTCTGGGGCTGTATGTCAGCTGGCGGGGTGGGTAATTTGGTTTTTATTGATGGGAATATGTCTCATGGAAATATATTGATATTTTAAGGGACAATTAAAAAGATAGTGCTCCTAGACTGGGAATGGAACACTTTTAAGTTTTATCAAGACAATGGCCTTAACCATAAAGCAATGCTGGCTCGAGAATGGCTTTTACATAATTGTCCTAAGGTAATGGAAAAGCTTCCTCAGAGCCCAGACTTGAACCCCATTGAGCATTTGTGGGTCCACCTTGATCGCCAATTGAAAAAAACACCACATCAATAATGTTACTGATCTCGCAACTAAATTAATAGAAGAATCGGCCAATATTTCCTCGGAAGTGACGACCAAGCTGGTAGAATCCATGCCTTGTGAGCAGTACAGAAGAGTAAAGGTCTTCCCACAAAGTGTTAAACATGATGTTTGATAAAGTATTAAAAATGTTTTTCCAAAATGTATGAAAACTTTTGCTACATATATTCTTATAATATATTATTTGTTACCCTGTTAAATATATATAAATTATGTTTTTTTTTATTTATTTTTTTTTATGGAAATATGGTTTAATAAATGTTGAAAAGAAATATATTATTGTATTTATAATTAGCATTGAGTTTAAAAAGAAACCTGTACACTTTTCTCAAATTATATTGGTGAATGAAAACTTCTGCTGGGCACTGTACATCAATTAGATACTCGGTACACGGAAGACTTAAAAAACTTTATTCGTATGATACAATACAAATGTATAAATACATAAATCAAAATTTAAATAGACATGTAGACTGACTGACGGTGATGACTGAATGAGCCGTGACAGGCTGGGGAGGTGGCTTAGGTGGCTTTATATAGCTAACCCTATCCTGCCTGTCTCAGCAATGTGATGAGTGTGTAGATGCTGCTATAACTCCTCCCTGCCGAAGATCTGAAGTTCCCTGAAGATTATTTTGGGAGCTGCCAAGGGCTGAAGAAGCTGGATGAGATGGGTGCAGGTTCTCGAGGCTGAAGCTGGATGTCAAGATGAGGCTTTGCTGTGAACTGTCTAGGAGAGTAGAAATACCTTGTACAATACTTAGCGACTAGGGTTAGTAGGTGTACTAAAAATAACTATGATATAAGAACATATAAGATAATGTGTACAAAATCAGTAGGAATATTATTTACAAAACTCAGGTCCTCTAACTCTATATGATCTAGTAAAGGTTCTTCTAAATTTTCAAAAGACAAGTTGTAATACTTAATATTTAATTGTTCCGTATTAATATTTGGGGGCGAGGTTAGCTCAGTGGTAGAGCACTCGACTAATGAACTGGAGGACCAGGTTCAAAACCCGAGCGCCCACTAAAGATTTTTTCTTCTAGTGCTGCCGTTCGAGGGTTGGATTTGGGGTCCCAGATCGTCCCTAGGCTCACCCAGCCTTTAATCAATTTAATTAATAATGGGTACCTTGGGTGCTAATGACTCTAGCAGTCGAAGCAGCCAAGGGGAAAATCAGGCGGCCGGAGCATAGTATTGACCACACTGTCTCCCTAGTGTGCCGTATGGTCAAGAATCAGATACCTCTACAGTATCTGCCCCTCTGGGCCCTTGTGGCCTGTTACGGGACTGATTTTTTTTTTTTTTTTTCCGTATTAACATTTAAGACAATGCTGTCTATAACCTGGGTGACAGGAGGTTGATGTTCATACATAAACTCATTATTATATAGCTTAAGTAAGTAAGCTTAACCTGCATTTGGAAGAAAGATAGGGTGTTTTTCTGATGATAAATGTACAGTGGTTACATTAAAACTAGGATATATGTCAGCTTCTTCAATATACTGAATAAAACTAGATGATTTTACAGTAGAAGTGAGACAAGAATTTACATTACCTAAAAACACATTTTCTATACAATTATTACTTATATTCTTAATTTGTGAACAATAAAAATTATCTAAAATATAAGTACAATTACCAACATAACTGGAATTATTTTGTCTTAATATTAAGGAGTAAGGGGATAGTGTTGATATTATGTGGGTTTCGTGTTTAACAGGTGTTGAAAGTAAATAATATGTAGTATACGTTTGGTCAAGAAGAGGTATTGAAAGTATAAAATGTATTACATTCTGTTGGATAGCATAATGGAGTTTGCTTGTTAACCATAATATCTCCGTTTCGGAGGTTAGTATTCCTGGAATAGAAGATAAATAACCATGTATTTGGTTAGCAAAAGAGAAATGCAATGTTCCTTCTTTACAGAATTCCAGTGTGTTTTCTAAATCATTAATTCTTGCATATAAATAATTCAATGTCGCATGTAATTCTAGTATGGCTGTATCTTGTCGAATTTTATCAATAGTATTTAAAGTATTGGACAATTGTTTATTATTTATGTTAATTGTTTGTACGTCATGTCGGAATGTTTTAATTAAATGTTTTGTAGAGGACATGTCTCTCGATATTATGCTCTATATGTAAGTTATTTTCTCG
The DNA here is from genome assembly GCA_946811695.1 of Gonocerus acuteangulatus. Lineage (NCBI taxonomy): Eukaryota > Metazoa > Arthropoda > Insecta > Hemiptera > Coreidae > Gonocerus > Gonocerus acuteangulatus. The sequence goes on along the minus strand of OX328124.1, from coordinate 52,164,614 downwards.
AATCTGAGATATTAAACGGTCATATTTTTCCTTATCATTGGCGTCTAGGGTTCCAGTTAACCATTTTATGGCTGATCCTAAACCATTAATAATACCACGTTTTTCTCGTGTTTTAGACTGCTGTGACGTAAGTGCGTGTATTTTTTTTTTTCGTGTAAATGTCATAAGTTTTGAGGTGACATTAAAGAGCGGCCTGTCCATGAACCTAGGCACGAGTGCACAGGTTGCATCTGACTCGAGAAGTAGGCAACTGTAATTCAAGTGATGTGCTATTGTAAAATATCTTGTCAGCGAGTATCGTGTCAGGCAATCTGAGAAGTGATAAGCCTGAAGAGGTTGTCAGGTCAATTATTTGGTATCCTGTTATGAGAGTCATGTGCAGTAGTAGGCAAGATATCAGTGTCATCATCTCAGTTCTTCCAAGTGCCGTACTGGTATCCTGAAGTTTACAGGGTTGTGGCTGGTGGTATCAATATATCGCCCGTGCTGAAGGCTTCCAGCTCCTGTTGCAGTTCCTGCTATTCCTTCGGATCCTCCTGAATACTTCTACTTCCGGACGGCAAAGGGAAAATCAGAGATTCGTTTCTATGTTTCCAAATCTTGCATAAAATTCCCGAGCTTATAGTCCGAACTCGGTTCGGGCGCCAATTAGATACTCGGTACACGGAAGACTTAAAAAAAAAAACTTTATTCGTATGATAGAACACAAATGTATAAATACATAAATCAAAATTTAAATAGGCACGTAGACAGACTGACAGGTGATGACTGAATGAGCCGTGACAGGCTGGGGAGGTGGCTTTATATAGCTAATCCTTTCCTGCCTGTCTCAGCATTGTGATGAGTGTCAAGATGCTGCTATAACTGTCCAACTATCCATGATTACTCGTATTTACTGTTTAAAAAAATGGATGGTTTTTGTTTTTCCAAAAAATAAATCGCTTGCATCTAAGCGCTGCTGCATCGATAAGGTAGTGCGATACCCCCGCGTCAGTTCTGTTTACAAAGCCTACATCTCTTAGAAGGGTAACCACACATCCTTGTGACACGCCAAGGATATATGGAATTTCCTCAACTCATGTTTACCATAGCCGTATTTTTTGGGGTATGCACTGTCGAAGGGCTTCTTTCACGATAACATTTCCATTACGGTATTGCGCAAACTATTTTTACTCCACACTTAAAAAAGTATACATTATATGTTGATTGTGCTCAGCCTCACACTCCATTGTTTAATGCACAAAAGAAACAAACAACAGCCACAGAATAAAACTGAAACTATACTGCAGCATTCTTTATGATCCCTTTCTTATTATTTGTATGGTAATCAAGTTTAGCAAAGGATTATGAAGCAAAACAAAAATAACAGAAACCGTATGGATTTCCTGACCGACTCTTTACTTACACACCGTCAAAGAAAACAACAATTAGACGTATCAACTGATCTTTGGTTGCCATTACTGGAATCAGATATTTAAAAACTATTTAAAAGCTACACATACATTACAAAATTTATTGAATATAAAGCTTTTTTTTCTCTTATATTTTTTGTTTCCATGTTTCTATTTAAATTTATTTTTATTTCTACTTTTTCCAAGTGTTAATTATTTTCTGTATATTATGATTCCTATTATAATTTATTCATTACAATTATCATTTTGTTTAAAGCTCACGTTTTCAACTAATATATATATGTGTATATATATATATATATATATATATATATATACATACATACATACATACATACATACATACATATACATATATACCTCGGCTTCCTAGAAGGCTGGTCACCTGGGAAAGTCTAGACCTGTACTCCTTCATGGAAAGCCTATGTTCGAACACACATATGAATTTTTGCAGGTTCAAATTTAAATTTTATTTTCAGTTATTTATAATTACTTGTATATATTTAACAAATATATACTTTTTTTTGTATTTTGTAATTTAATTTTTGGTTGAGTTATGAACATAATAAAAGGATTTATTTTCTTAAGCATCCCTCAAGGAAGGAAGTTTATTTATTTAATTGTTGCCTGTATAGTACATAACTGTTTTATTTTAGTAATAATTGTTTTTGTTTTTTTTTTTTTTTTTTTTACGGCGCATCGACAAATCTTGGCCATTAGGGCCGAATAATTGTTATTATTTTTAAAATTGCAATCAATAATGTTTAGTTACTTTAGATTGAATAATATAATATAATAATAATTGTATTAAAATACAAACAAACAAAAAAGAAACCTTCTGTTAGACCTCCGTTAGAAAAAACTTTTGAGGACACTTTTTAGCACTTTCCTCCGAAGGAAAGTAGCTATTGAGGTTGGACTCATGACGGAATTTTCGAAAAATTTCTTCAAATCTTTATCGATCCTACCTAGTAGACACCGAAAATGACCCCCGTTAAAATTTATATATATCTATATATATATATATATATATATATATATATATCTATATATATATATATATATATATATATCTATATATATATATATATATATATATATATATATATATATATATATATGTGTGTGTGTGTGTGTCTGTTAACACGATAGCGGCCAGAGTTTTTGTTTTTTTGTCTCGAAACTTGGTATATAGCATTCAATTAGCAAACGATTGAACGAGTTCGTTAACCACCAAAATCGGTCCACCGGAAGGGGGGGGGGTTACCTACCCCGAACCCAAAACACTAATTTGACCATTTCAGCCGTAATATTTGTTATATTTCAACGAAACTTGGTATTCGTAGTGGTAATATAGAGAGAAAAGTGAGATATAAAAATGAACTAAATCGGTTCATAAGGAGGGGGGGTTTACTCCGCACCGACAATACCAATTCGCCACTACCAGCCGTGATTTTAGGTATATTTCGACGAAACTCGGTATTCATAGTGGTAATCTACAGGTAAATGTGTGTTGTAAAAATAAACTAAATCGGTTCATTAGGAGGGGGGGTTTACTCCAGACCCACAATACCAATTCGCCACTACCAACCGTGAGTTTTGGTATATTTCGACGAAACTCGTTATTCGTAGTGGTAATCTACAGGTAAACATGTGTTGTAAAAATAAACTAAATCGGTTCATTAGGAGGGGGGGTTTACTCCGGACCCAAATTACTAATATACTCATACTGGTCGTAATTTCTGCTGTATTGTAACGAAACGCGGTATACGTCGTGGGTAACTCATGAGAAAGGTGTGTTGTCAAAATGAGCTGAATCGGTCAATCGGAAAGGGGGGTTTACTTTAAACTCTGTTTCATTCTATCTCCCACTAGGAGGACTGTATCCTGTTCCTGAGTCAGATCAAAAGACGGAAAATGAAGTTTTTGTGTATTTATTAAGTAGTACAGTATCATGTATTAACATAACTCTGGAAGCAAATTATTTACAAAATTAATAATGTAACAGTTCTCATAAGAAATGTAAATGAGCAGAACTATTCACGTTTTTATTTTATTTATATAGGTTATTTACAGCAAATTATTCAGTAATGTAGTCTACACTACAAAAATTCTGAGGAAAGTGCTTAGTTATGCAGCTCCTGCGTGCAGGACTTTTAGTTTAAGAAAGGAAAGAATCCTTGTGAGAGAACTCGGAAAATTGCTTTGATGTAAAAACCGCAGGACTTTCGGGACATACCATAAGTTATCTTTGTTAAAATTATAAGTAATTTTTTTTATCCATATTACGATGGCATGTGTATTATGATTGTTTAACAGTAATAAACTATAAATGTTAATAAATGGATAGACAACCAATCCACATGGTAAATAATTTTAAATACTTCAAATAAAAGCTATTATTATTGTTGTGTAGATATATTTGTTTTCTTGTTATTCATTCAAATAAAATTATATTTAAAATAATGAAAGTAAGAAAGTTATCCCTAGTTTCCACTAGGGATGGTGGCTTTTCTTTGGAAAAAAGTAAATACACGAGCCTAATTCTGGCTAGAAAAGGGTGGTAACCTGTAGATAACCCGTTCTAAATCCGTGTTATGTATAAATGGACGTTAATTAAAATTTTTAAAAAATAAGTAAATTTGAGGTTTTGTAAAATGAATTCATTACTGTTTTGTCATAGTATTATTATAAGATATATTTTTGTAATAAAGTTACTCTGTAGAATGTAAATAAAAATTGGATTCTATTTTTTCACTCTTGATTAAAAAAAAAGAGTAAAATAAGAAAGTTTCTTAAGAATAATTATATTACTATTAATTAATAATAATGTAATAAGTAAATTCTTTAATGTGACAAATAATTTTGATTAAAAAAATAATTCATGCCTTATTTGTTCGCTGACAGCTCCCTCCTCACACATCGCCTTTCCTCCCTCTCCCTTCCTCCCCTTATTACACTTTTCTATTTTTTTTTTGAAAAACATATAATAGCCAATTGTATGGTTGCTTTTCGTTTACAGGCTATGCCAAATGTTTTCAAAAATTGCTCAAGGAGTTTCCCAAAAAAATCCTGTTCTATTCTATTTTTAACGCATTTAGTCTTCACAAAAATCAGGGTTGCGAAATACAAAGGCTGTTTTGTAGCCCAATACGTTTTGGAGACATTGATTTCGTTAAGAAAACATCAACTCTTACTGATACGCAATGAGTGTTGTTTTATTGCTAAGTCTGACACTAAAAATCAGTACAGAACAGTATCATTTTTATAATGTTACCGGAAAAATCACGTTGTGTTCCATATTTATAAAGATTATGAACCTGATCTTTCAAATTCAACAAACTACTTTTTTGCTAAATTTTTAAACTTCCACTGAGCTTAACAGAATGTTTTTTTACTTATATGAAAACAAGACGCAGTCGTTTTTAAAAGAAATATTTTTTGTCGATCTCATGAGATGTGTCTTCGTGTTTTAAGGTAACTTTTAATCAAAGAAATGTGTCAATTTTTTTTTTTTCTTTTTTTTAGCAATTAAAACTGTAATTATAAACCAATTTAAAGGAAGAAAATCAAGGATTTGTTTATGCAACTATAATGCAATGTCTAATGAACTTTTGAAGACTAGTTGATAAAATATGTGAAATAAACCAGCAGTGAATGGATTTTGATAATTTCTTACGACTGAGTAAAGTAATTTGTTACGTAGTAATGCATAAATAATAATTGAAAGTGTGAGGCATGATATATGGATGTACACACACACATAAATAAATACATGGTTATTTGACATCCCCAAATTATGGATATCATAATTAAGTAGGGGCAGACCTTCAATCGATAAAAACCAAATATACACATAACACCTCTTTATTATATTAATTTACTAGTTTCAAGCTCAGTAGATATCTTAGTAGTTAAAACTCCTCTCTTATATTACTGACACACACACACACACACACACATATATATATATATATATATATATATATATATATATATATATGCATACATATGTATAAATGTACCTTGAAAACCTGGCGAGATTTGCCTTGTTATAAGGGGTGTTGATTGATGAAAAAGAATTGGAAATTTAGATACATGGCTCAAGAATATGGTGTTGAAGAAAAAATATTATAATTGGAATCAGCAAAAATGTTTTGGTGAATATTGAATATGATAGGCTTACCTGGATAACCCAATTCATGGAATTTCAGAATTCGCCGCAGTTGGATTTTATAATTTAGAAGGACACATAATATATGTAGATGTGTATATATATATATATATATATATATATATATATATATATATATATATATATATATTATGGGGTTGACAATTAATGTATAATGACTGAATCAAAAGAGAGAATATATTAGTCTAATAAAAGTGGTATTTTATGTTATCACGAAATTATGTTACTTGTGAAGATTCAAGGCCTGCAGCTAGGATAGACCTCTTCACAGTTGGCAGCTCCAAGTCCCAACACTGCTCCTCTTAGATTGGCTAGCCTGTCGCCTCCCATGTGACCACTGATCCAGCTAAGTCCGAAACTGAAAAGAATAAAAATATTTGTTCACTAAGCGTATGATTAAATATTGGTATATACTTATAGTTTTAATAGATAACCTCCAACCCTGATTGTGAATCATCTTACAGTTTGACCATGAATGAAATTCAATTTCAACAATATTGCCTTGGAGGGTTTTGAATGAAGTGATTACAGTTAGAGGGCAAGATCTCCTCTTCGTCTTGTGGTAATATATGTCATGTTTGCTGTGTTGTATGTTAGGATGAATGAATATTTGAAGACATTTCGAATATCTATTGAGTGCATCCTCAATAGGTATATTCCTTCTAGAAGGCTTAAGAGACTTTGGCCCCGTGACCAGCTACCCAAACACCGGAATGTTAGCATATATTAGGAAGTACCAATATCCTCCTTCTATATACTATTCACTGAAATATACACAAAACGAGCACAATTAATTTTTGTACTATATAAATCGTACAGATTTCAAATAAACATTTATTAAGAAAACTAACCTTACCTCCAAAGTGGTAACCATATCTTGTGTGGTTGACTGATACTCCTGGAGAACCTGTTATCTTTGCATAGATCATAACGGAGACATTTTTTCCCCTGACGGAGTCCAAGAAATGTCTCAATGGATTGACTAACACGGTAGGCCATCTCATTCAGTTCATCTTCAGCCGATCTGCGCCTTCGGCGTGTTTTCGCAGCCTCTCCTGCGAAATTGTCATTCACTATTTATTATTTTGTACTACAAACATAAATTTAGTAAATGCAAGCTCAAATGTGCAGAGGGAAAAAAACTGTACACAAAAAAACCCCGCAAGTCTGGGGTTATAGCCAGTTTTTGAAAGCTGAGTCCGTTATTTTTTTAGCGCGGTTACTCCCTATCTCCATAGGGAGAACCCGCTTATGAGGTTGACCGCATGACGCGATCCGGACGTGCCGACCAGAAACTTTCTCGTTTCAGACCCCATAGATCACGCAAATATAGGTGGTTCAAATTTGTGTATATATATATATATATATACATATATATATATACATATATATATATATATATATATATATATATATATATATATATTTATATGTATATGCTTGTCTGTTCGCGCTCCTGACGGCTCAAAAATGGTCCAATTTTGATGATATTTGGTACAAAAATCTGTCTTCTAATTTGAAAGGTCAAGTTCGTTAACTAGCAGAATCCGCCCAATGGAAGATGGCGTTTGGGGCGAAATTCGCGCAAAAAAAATCGTAACGCTTACGTTTTTGAGTTCATATGCTTGCAGGTACTTGTTTTATATGTTTCTCAACATAGGAAAACGAATGAAACCATTTTCAAGGCGATATCTGTAACCGTTCCTAAGAAAAGTGGAATCAATGTTTTTGTAAGTCATTATTTTTTTGTGGGTACTTAGAATCGCGGAATTCAATTGAAATATTTTCTACATCTTGGAAATTAATCCCAACTAATATGTTTTAATTTTGGTTATATTTGGAGTTAAGAAAGTACGCGAAAAAAATTATTTTCTTAATAGACATGAAAAGTTTTCAGATCTTCATACATTTTTCGTAAATATCTCCATTACGGTTGGGAAATCGTGCTAAGTGGAAGGTGACCATTCGAATGCCTACTAAATTCTCTACAAAAAAGGTCCTGAAGCAATATTCGATGGGGCAACGTCAATCAGAGATATAAGCGCTTAAAACGTAAAAAGTGTTACTTTTGAAAGGGTTTTTCTCTTTGCTTAACTCAATTTTTAATTGGTTGTTTCTTGTTTTAAATTGCATTTATCAGTAAAATTAGTATTGTAGTAAAATAAGCTAAGAAACGGTGAAAGGAATTGGTAAGTTTGGAGTGGCTGTGGTAATCAAGATGGCTGTGGCTAATCATTATGACGTAGTTTGTTTTGAATTATCCGGTCTATATAACCTTCCTCATAGCCTCGAACTGTAGTTATCGTTATTTCTTATTTTATAGAATGATTTAACCCACGTCAGAATGGAATTTTATTCGCCATGAAGCACATATTTACAGTTGATTATAACAGTAAAACGAATTTGCCAGTAAAACAAGATACTTAAAATGACAACGAATTTTTGGTTGTTTAGAAAAGAGCCTTCTCAGCAGTAGTCGAAGAGTAAGTGCGTATTCAGTACATAATTGTATTGACTTATACAGATACAGATTAGGAATTATCCGCTTCTGTGTATGTTGGCTACTGTCAGTTTCCTGTGATTTGTAAGGCTAATCTATTCCATTTCTTCGAGATGTACGTAACCGCGCTAAGATGACGCAGTTCCTGCGAGTCGGACTTTTTTGTTTTAGATTCTACATTGACACATGACCTGAAAGATTAACTGGATTTCTGGTACTACATTTTGGGGGATGCATGTGATGATTTAATCTTTTGGATTTTAATTCCTGAAAGTCCACTTGCTATTTATTTTGATCTATTTTCTCTATTCTCTAAATGACAGTCATGTACAAATGTCCCCAGGTGATGGTATAATTTATTGTAAATGTTGCGTAAATATTATAATACCGCCATTGGCCCCTTTGTCATATGAGCTATACAAAAGAAACATAAGACTCTAATCACAAATCAGTTCGCGGTTTGTCATAACCTATGGTATGGAAGCTCTCTAGGTTACTAACCCGTCAATAACGCGTTCGAAATCAGTCAAAGGAAACTAAACTTCACGAATCACTTAAAACTCTCTAAAAGTATTAAGCAAAACAACCTGGGGAGCTGATCGTCTCTCGCTTCTGAAAGTGTACCAATCTTTAATCTGCAGTAAAATAGACTACGGAAGCATAGTTTATAGCTCAGCCAAACAACCAGTGCTCGAACTTGTTGATACAATACACTTCAACGGGATTCGGAGCATAAGTGGGGCTTTCCGGAGCACGCCAGTTCTCTCGTTGTGCGCAGAGGCTGGAATTCCTCCCCTAATATTTAGGAGGCATCGTCTTGCCGCCAAATATATATCGAAAATATATACCTCACCTGATCATCCATGCTACCCGTACATATTTCAACCAAAATATTCTAGGCTGTTCTAGTCACCCTTCAGCTTCTTTGACTTTAGCACTCCGGGTGAAGTCTCTAATAAATGAACTCGAAAAGTTCACCATTTTTCGGCAGGATGCACTCATGCCTCCGTGGAATTATAGAAAACCTCTCTGTCACTTTCTAGCTCTGCGGAAAGACGACGCCAGTGGGATTGAATTGAATTGTCGACTTCACGAGCTGCTGGATACGTTCGACGATAAGAGAGTAATGTACACTGATGGTTCTCACACTGGAGTCTCATGTGCGTGTGCTTACATAGATCAGGGAGCAGCATATCAGTACAAATTACACCCCGCTAGTAACATTTATTCAGCCGAGCTGTTTGCACTGTCAGCAGCTCTGTATCACGCTATGACAGTACCCGAGACCAACATTGTGATCTGTACAGACTCTAAAAGCGCGCTGCTTAACATCCATGATATGTACAGTGATAACCCAAGCATTATAAAGTTGTTCGAGTACTCCACCATGCTTCATGAACTGGGGAAGACTGTTCACCTCGTCTGGACTCCAGGACACAGGGGTGTAAAGGGTAATGAGATGGCAGACAAAGCAGCGTCTTCCGCTCATGATTTACCGTCTATTACACCCACTTCTCTGACGGTAAGTGAGCTGGCCTCACCGCTGCTGCACACCGTCAAACAACGTTGGCAAGAGATGTGGAATGAGGCAAGAGACGTCAATAAGCTGAGTTTGGTGAAAACTGACTGCCAGCCTTGGGAGACATCCTCTAGATCCTGCCGAAATGAGGAAGTAATGTTAGCGCGACTCCGTCTTGGACACACCCGTCTTACGCACTCGTATCTTATGTCCAGGAAAACTCCACCCCGATGCCTTACTTGTCGAAAACCCCTCACCGTTCAACACATCATTGAAGATTGCCGGAAGTACACAAAACTCTTTCGGCAGCTCGGGATATCAAGAAAGATAGCAGAGGCTCTCGGCAACAAACAGGCTGAAGTTGACAAAATAATAAATTTTTTAAAGATAACTGGGCTTAATAGATTAATATGAAAATAATGTTGCCCTCTATTTAGGGTCCTTATGTGTTTTTTTTTTTTTTTTTTTTTTTTTTTTTTTTTTTTTTTTTTTTTCAGTCTAGTACTTGTTTTTAATTGTTGTTTAGTAGAATGATTGTTGCACGTTTAATCAATTTATTTAGTGTTTCCTTAAGTTAGCAAACTGTGATAATTTGTGATACCATTTATTTATTTTATTTTATTTATTTATTTTTTTTTTTTTAAATCTCATAGTGTCTAGTTTTAATTTAATATTGTTTAATATTGTTATTCGTTTAATAGATTGACATATGTATATGTTTAGTTTCTTTAATTTGTAAGTAACTTTTGGTCTCGAACCTGATATCTGTATTTTTAAAATAAAATTGTCTGCACTTTGACAATAGCTATATCCGGGAGTATGTCAGGGAAAAAAAAAAAAAAAAAAAAAAAAAAAAACCTGACTCCCTAAGGTTCCGGGAACAAGGGATGAGTGGTTGTGCGTTGCAATGACATAGTAGGGCGCTGACGACCGTGAGGTTTTTCGCCCCATATTTTCTAAACAAACAACTTAAAACGTCAGTTGCCGTTTAGTTAAAATTTATAATTATACTCAGACTTTTACTCTGACCATTTGTTGAAATGAATGATTTTAGTTTCATTAAAATTAACGTTGTACAAATTAATATCAAAATAGGGGTGAAGTAAAAAAGTCCGACTCGCAGGAACTGCATCATCTTAGCGCGGTTCCGTTCTTATCCGAAGTGCGATTAGTAAAGGAATAGTAGCAGCTATCGGTAGGTTTTGATCTGTCGTTAAAAATATAAAATAAAATCTCAAAGAGAAGGAAGCTTAAAGAGCCACATATGGAAACTGACAGTTTTCTAAGCGGATGGGACTCTCCCGTCATCGCGACGCTCACTCTAGGAAAACTCTATTACCAACATGATTCTTATTTTCTCAGCTTTAATGAAATACTCATTCCACCGTTAAATAAACTTAAAAAACAAAAGTGAGGTAAACAGTGACAAAAACCCGTTTAAAATAACAAAACTAACACTTTCGTAGTTTTAAGCACTTACTTCTCCGACTGACATTGCCCCATCGAAATTTGCTTCAGAATTTTTTTTTTAGAGAATTTAGTAAGCTTTTGAATGGTTAAATCGTACTTCCCACGATTTCTTAACTGTTTTGAAGATATTAAGGGGGAAAAATGGTGCTAATACCTAACGATAGCTGCTATATTCCTTCACTAATCGCACTTGAGATAAGAACGGAACCGCGCTAAGATGAAGCAGTTCCTGCGGCTCGGACTTTTTTTTTGTCAGACAAATTAATGTATTATGTTTATATTATAATGTAAATATTATGTTGAAGAAGAGCAAATCACTTTAATTGCGGTGTAAAATATTGTTGCTAGCTAAATGTAAGTATTATTTAAGCTCATAAGGAAAAAATGGTTCTAATGACTCAGATTTCGATACACCATAAAAGAAAAAAAAATTAAGGACAATATACAAAGATTCCGAAGTATTTCATGTCTGTTAATAAAATATTTTATTCTAATCCCAATAACGCAACACTTATACACAAATAAACTTTTTTTAGGTACCTATTTAATACGTATAAAATAAGGTTATAATGAGCGATCCGCTGTGGCATACACCAAGTACTACCACCGTGTGGAGTGCAACCAGTATAGACCGGCACGTCTGTACCACTGTGGTATGTAAAGAGCGGCTGTTCTGATACCTGCAAAAATTATAAATCCTACATTCCTAAAGTTGTTTGGAGGCTTATCTTTATGACTCTAGACAAGGACTTGAAGATGACGAGGGTACACAGGGAGACGAGGGTACCTGGGGACAGGGAAAACGCCCCCCACCCAAAGCCTCCTAGCTCCTCACCTTCGAATTCATATGATTTCGTTCAATGAATTTAAAAAAAAAAATTAATAAATAGATAAAAACTTCTGAAAATAGGGAATACCAAAAACAATTCTAAAGAACGAAATCAACACCAGTACAGTCATCTAGATATTCATAGGGCATCTTCGAATTCCAAGATACCGTTGAAACAAAATATTGTTTCTATATATACGTATCCTGTTTTATTGACTAATACATTTGACTACTATAAGCAATCACAAAAATAACGAGCAGTGAAAAAAAAAACTGTAGGAAACACACAAAAAGATTCGTTCAAATGAACGAAATTACCTATGTTTTAAGCACTCATTTCTCCAAATATGACCATCCCATCGCAAATGTCTTCAAAACATTTTTTGTAGAAAATTTAGTAACCTTTCGAATGGTAATCTTTTGCTTGCCAAGATTCCAAACCGTTTTCGTGATATTAATGAAAATATACGAAGTTCCCAAAACTTTTCATGTCTAAAAATGAAATATTTTATTTTAATCCTTCCTTTACTCCAAACGTAACCAAATTTTCAACATATTAGTTTTGATAAAATTCAAACATGGAGAAAATGTTTCAACTGAAGCCCATGATTCTAAGTACCAAAATCAAATACAAAAAGAACAGTTCGAATAAGCGAAATCAATTACTTTAAAGTTTTAAGCACTTATTTCTCCGATTGGCATCGCCAAATCAAAACTTTCATTAGAACCTTTTTTGTAGAGCATTTAGTAAGCATTCTAATGGTAATCTTTTGTTTAACAAGATTCTCAACCTTTTTCGAGATATTAAGGAAAGTATACAAAGTTACCAAAACTTTTCATGTCTGTTCATAAAATATTTTATTCTAACCCTTCCTTAACTCCAAACGTAACATAACTTTCTACATATTAGTTTTAATGAAAGTAGAACATGCAGATAATGTTTCAACTGAATCCCGTGATTCTAAGTACCCAAACCAAAAACGGTATTCAAAAACTATTTTTCCAATTTTCTCGAAAACGGTTAAAGCTATCGCCTTGAAAATGATTCCATTCGTTTTCCTAGCCCAAGAAGCCTATAAAAAGAGTACTTACAAGCTTATGAACTCAAAAACGTAAGCGTTACGATTTTTTCTGCGCGAATTTCGCCCCAAACGCCATCTTCCAGTGGGCGGATTTTGCTGGTTAACGAACTTGACCTTTCAAATTGGACGACTGATTTTTGTACCAAATTTCATCAAAATCGGACCATCAGGGAAGCCAGAAATGAGCGAACAGACAAATATATATATGTATATATATAAATAAATATATACATATATATATATATATATATACAAATTTGAACCACCGTTATTTTCGGTCTCTATGGGTTCTGAAACGCGAAATTTTCTTGTCGGCACTTCCGGATTGTTTCATTGTATGAACCTTATAAGCGGGGTTCCTCCCTATGGGGGAGGGAGGAACCGCGCTAAAAATATCCAGTTTTATACAGGGTGTATCGCAAGTAAATGACAGTACTCCAGGGGATGAAACTACACAAAAAATGTAGTTCAATACCACCAACCACACATTTCTATTTCACTCTGTTCCAGACATCGGTAGTTTTAAAGGTTGTTTAGAAAATACCGTGTTTTTTTTTGTTTTTTTTGTAGTACAACCCAATTTTCCCTGCTTGATCACTTTTTTTTCAACGATCCATTACATTTTTTAAATCAGCATTAAATTTCCTTTACGGCTAAGACACATTCAATGTTCAAAATCATCTCATTCAAACCGTAATATCAATTCAAAAATTAATAATAGCTTCTGGTTAGCGGCATCTTTTTCGAAAATCATTAGTCTTCCAAAATAAAATCCTGGAAGGTACCGAATCTCACAAAAGTTGTAAAATTTAATTATTTCGGTATACTCAGAACTGAGATTATCTGATAATTTTATATTGTAACTAGCTGCTCCCCGGTGTGCGATGCTACACCTACATTCTGCATCTAGAAAAGCCCATATAAATTAGGAACCAAATAAGTAATATTAAAATCTATTTTTTTTAATTAATGTTTATTTAAAATTTGTACAATTATATGTACATTAATTAATTTTGCTCCCCAAAGTATACATGTCAATGAACAGTATATGGAAGGAGCCGAACATTATCAGCACTTCCTCATATATCTAAACATTTTTTTGCTGTTTTTAACTGCTGTTATGTAGCTGGTCACGGGGCCAATGTCTCTTAAGCCTCCTGGGAAGGTCTTTAGGATGGGTCCGAGTGGATAGGGATTGACCTCTAGGATTTGGGTGGGATGACAATTTGGAATGAAAGGTTAGGAATTGGGATTTGGTGAGGTCATTTACGAAGGGAATGTTGAGGTCGTTATGTAGGGTTTTGTTGGAGACATAAAAGGGAGCATTGACTATTTTACGAAGGATTTCGGATTGGAATACTTGTATTCGTTGTATGTTTGAGTGTTTTGCTGTTCCCCATAATTCAAGTCCGTAAGTCCATATTAAAGTTTTGTGTCGTAAGCTTTGAGCTAGGGCCAAGTAGTCGGAGGAGGAGTCCATATCTCCTTTTTAGCTCTTGTCTTTTCAGTCTTTGTGGGTTCCATGTAAGTCTGCTGTCTAGTAGAAGTCCCAGGTAACGCACCTCATTCGATCCTGAAAGTTGACTACTGCAGACTAATACAGGAGCGCAAGTGCTCTTATTAAGAGTGAATGTAACATGAAAGCACTTTTTTGGGTTCACTTTAATTTTCCACAAGTTGCACCATTTCTCGACAGACTCAAAGTGCTCCTGCAATTTCTGGGAAGCTGTAGAGAGATCAGGGGAAGAGGAAAATATGGCTGTATCATCGGCGTAGGTTGTAATATGCGTAGTTGGAAGGGTGGGGATATCCGCCGTTTACAGGAGGTACAGTACAGGACCTAGGATGCTGCCTTGTGGGACGCCTGAGGATATGGGATGAAAAGTAGATAAGGTAGAACCAGACCTTAGTTGAAAGGAACGATTCGAGAGGTAGGATTTAAGGATGAGGTAATATGTGTGAGGTAAAATACGCTTTACTTTGTATAACAACCCCGGGTGCCAAACTCGATCGAACGCTTGGGCGACGTCAAGGAAGGCACTCATACAGTAGTTTTTACATTCAAGGGCGTAGGATATTGTGTCAACCGCGCTAAAGCATTGTTGAATAGTGGTGTGCCGGGAGCGGAAACAGAACTGGTGGTCAGGAATAGAATTAGAGGATGTAATGATGGTAAGGATTCTCTTCAGGAAAAGTAATATTAAAATCTGTAACTGTTCGGGTTCACAGTTTCGAACCCGTGACCTCGGAACTGTTAGTCCTAGACGATCAAGATCTACCTGTGTGTCAAGATTGGTCAAACAGTGTGGATTTGTATAAGGAACAAAAATACAGACAGACAGGTGGTAGACGTTTTTGACTTATCCTACGACACTCCCCGGATCAAGATCTACCTGTGTGCCAAGTTTGGTCAAAATCGGCATGCGGTTGGCTTAAGTCGCCTGTGCACAAAGTACCCATATATGACATGAACCATCTGATAGCAAGGACTCGTGAAATCATTTTTGAAAATGAGAGCTAACCGTGATGAGATTCAAAGGACAACATCAGCGGTGTGACCAGGTGTAATCAATGTGCTCTGCAAGGAGACCAGTTGTAAGAACGTTTAACATTTTCGATGTATTTTTTTTCACTCTACAATTCTAAGTACATTATGAAATTGAGAGATCATCTCAGTTCTGAGTATACCTTTCGAAAGAAAGCTGATTAAATTTTACAACTCTTGTGACATTCGGCACCTTAAAGGATTTTTTTTCCTTCTTTTTTTTGAAGAGTAGTGATTTTCGAAACATTGTCGCTAACCAGAAGGTTTTATTCATTTTTACTTTTTGAATTGATATTACGGTTTGAATGAGATGATTTTGAACGTTCAATGTGTCTTAGCCGTAATGAAAATGTAATGCCGATTTAAAAAATATATATGAATCGTTGAAAAAAAATGTGTACGAGCAGGGAAAATTGGGGCTGTAATACAAAAATCCCGATATTTTCTAAAGAACGTGTAGAACGGCATATGTCTGGAATCGAGTTAGATAGAAATGTGTGGTTGGTGTTAACCTAATTTTTTTGTCTTGTTTCACTCCCTGAAGGATTTTCATTAACTTGCGATACAACCAGTATACCATTTCCTCCAAGAAGCACAAGAATGGAAGAAACTGAAAAATTGTGAACTAAAAGGTAGAAAGATGTCTATTTGTTGAACTGGTAAGTATCAGTAAAATGCAATATTTTATTTGTTGTAATATGAGGATCCGATACAGATATTGAATTTGAATTGAACGCCCCAAGGAAGCTGAATGTGGCGTTCTTACTGTACTTTTACAGAAAACGTGTGTGTATTAACATTTTACGGCAAGAACTGAATTTTCCTATTTTACTCTTCCAATTGTAATAAGGCCTTCGTTAAAGAAAGTAAAAGTAAAATTAAATTGTTCAATGAAAGTAAATTACATGAAC
This sequence comes from Gonocerus acuteangulatus, assembly GCA_946811695.1. NCBI lineage: Eukaryota > Metazoa > Arthropoda > Insecta > Hemiptera > Coreidae > Gonocerus > Gonocerus acuteangulatus. The sequence goes on along the minus strand of OX328124.1, from coordinate 52,148,151 downwards.
TGACTTGTTTCAATGGATTTTGTCTGTCATTCTTAGAATTCATTTTTGGTAACATCTTTTGATTTTCAAGTAAGTTTACTATTTGTTTAAATGTAACTGGATAATATGTGTGTAATTGCACTAGTTGCGGGTGCTCATAAATAAATTAATTAATAAAAAAAAGAAACGTTTTAACCTACTCTATCTTGCAGAACTTTTATCGGTCGAGGTACCTCGAGTAGCCCAATAGATAGAGAGGTTCTAGCTAACAATGATTCCCCCACAAGTTTTTTTTTTTTTTTTTTTTTTTTTTTTAATAATATTGTTAGTTATGGTGTAAGTTTGCTGAAACCAAGTTTTCAACCTCGAAAGCCGGAGGGAGAACCTTTGGCAGGCGAAAAACCGCGAAGGTTTAGCCCTTTTTTCAGATTTTTTTTTATTAACAAGTAAACCGTTGATTTGGGGTAAATAGGAAGTAAAGAAAATCAAATTCTGCGTCAGATGAACTGGTCGAAGTCCAAATTCGGTCAGTTGAAATCGTCATAATCAGTAGCCAAAAAAACAACGATGTTTTCCAATTTTGGTAAAAACTGTGGTGAGCCCACAAGTTACAGCTTGGATTCGTCAATTCTTTTGATACCCCCCTCTCCCTAAAAGTTGAAGAACATCAATAACTAAGTCCAAAAAGCACAAAAGAGACTAATATATATATATATATATATATATATATATATATATATATATATATATTCTCTAAAATTTATTATGAAGAACCCTTTAGTAGATATAAAGAAAAAAGGCCAAATATTAGACCAACATGTTCTTCCTTGTCTACTATATGGCTGTCAAACGTGGGCTTTAAACTTTAACTGTCTCGAAAAACTACAAAGAACTCAGAAGGCTATGGAAAGAAGTATAAAAGGAGTTCGACGGCACCAAAAAATAAGAAGTTCAACTATTAGAGGAGAGACAGGTTGCGCAGATATTGTAAAGAAGATCAACTCACAAAAATGGAAATGGGCTGGGCACCTCATCAGGACATCAGATAATAGATGGACGAAATTGGTGACTCTTTGGAAACCCCTTCATGGAATTAGGAAGAGAGGAAGACCTTTCAAAAGATGGGAAGACAACATTAAAAACCATGCTGGTCCCTCTTGGTACAAGATGGCCAAGGATAGATCCAAATGGATGGAATTGGGAGAGGCCTTTGTTCAGTGATGGACCTTTGTTCCTTAAAAGAGACTGAAAGTATTTTATTCATTTACTTTGTTATTTTTTTTATTATGGAAGTAACAAAATTTAACGAAAAAGTTTTGTTTAATAGTATTATATTTTGTTTTGCTTAATATTTTTTTGTTATAATGGAACAAATAAAGGCTTTATTATTATTATTATTATTATATATATATATATATATATATATAAAATAAAGCATTTGGTAATCACATAATTTTAGTTGTTGTATTTAGAGAGTATTTTACCCGTTGAGGTAGTTGTTGTTGTTTGCATAACTACAGCTGTTCCTTGGTTCCCCTAAAATTGAAAAAAAATGTAACATCAAATTAGAAGCTGCATTTAATGATAGGACGAAAGAAAACAAATATGAATGGAAAATTTTGAAGAAAGAGGTCAGTTTTTTGAAAAATTTTCATGGTAAACAAAATAGTCTAATATAATGTAAATGATGTCGGAATATTCTCAGAATTCCAAAAAACTAAAACTAACGGATGTAGAGATGAAAGAAACGTGTTTTGCTGCATATTTACTCACCAGAATGCATGTGACGATGAGATTCAAGACGAAAACTCCAAAGGCGAGAAAGGCCAATGCTGTCAATGCGAGATCGAATAGATCTCTCACTGCTAGGGTCTTCCCCTCGTTCTCGGGCTCCGGATGGTAGAAGTACTCCTCTCCTGGGGGAAATAATAAACATGAAGAGAAATATTTCAAATAGTTTGTAGAGATTTTTCTAAATCCAACTTAGAGGAGAGGTTCATGATGAGTCAGTCTCCAACTGTTTACTTGGTTGCTTTTAACAGAATTTAATCGCGATACATGGCACATGGTTACCACCATAGTGAAACTAGTTTAATGGTGTTTGAAATGTTGAGTTTAAGATAGTGTCATGTTTATAATGCTGTATTTGGAATAATATGAATGGAATGCTTTACCAATCCTAGTACACAGATATAAAATGTACTAAGTAAGCCTATTAAGAAATTCGTACACTAAGAAATTAAATTTCTTTTAAACCGTTAGATATCACGAAATCGTGCATTCATATGGGCCATTTGTTAATCCCGAAAAACATAGTTGTAGCTATCAAACGCGCCTTCAAAATACTCGTGTTTATTAATTTATTGAATAGTTTTCACAAATATATTAAAATATGAAGTAAAGGGGACCGCCGACTTTTGAGGGCGCGCTTAGTAGTTAAACGTAATTTTTTGGGGAATAAACTTTCTTGGGGAAAATAACACGTCCGGGTCATTTTGTACCAAGAGATCCAAAGTTTTTCCCCTCGCATTTTTTGATTTTTTTTTTTAATCTGGCTCATCAATAGTACCCCATACGACAATAAAAAATCCAAAGTTTTTAGAAATTTATCTTTATTAGTTTTCGAGTTATGAAACTTTAATTTTTTAAAAAAAGCACATTTTTTGAAAGTAACTTAATCATAAAATTGACTCCCAAACAAAATGAGTTAGAGAGGTGAGGTTAAAAGCATTCGATAGGTTATCAAATGCTGCTTAAAACGGTATAGATCATGACTTTATTAAGGTCATTTATAAAACTTTAAAATTTAAATTTCTCTTAAAATGTTTGTTTAAAAAGTTTCAAAAAAGTTGTAATTTTTCTTTGATATTTTATCTATGTTTTGGGTCAATTTCAAGCTGGGATCTCATTGGGATCATATTTATTTTAATTAGTAACTTTATGTTGGTACTTCAAAAAATTGAAATGTTTCAGAAAATGAAATGAAATCCATCTAATATCAATGCAAGATAAAAAAAAAAATAACGAAAAAAGTCCTTTAGCATATATCTCGTTTTTGCTTCGTTTCTGAGAAAAACGCAACAAAATAAAAGAACTTATGAAAAAGCAGTCTTTCAACCCCACTCCCTCCACTCACCTCTCTTTTCTTTGGGAGTTATGGTCAATTTTATGATCAAGTGCCTGTCAAAAATGTGATTTTTTAAAAAAAATTAAAGTTTCACAAGTCGAAAACTAATAAAGATAAATTTCTAAATACTTGGATTTTTAATTGTCGTATGAGATACTATTGATGAGCCAAATTTTTGAAAAATCAAAAAATGTGAAGGACATTTTTTCCGTTAATTTGGATCACTTAATATGGAATCACCCATCCGACAAATATGAATGAGAGCTACAATTTTGGTCCATTGCAATATCTCTAACGGTTTAAAAAAAATTCAATTATATACGGGACCATCTGTATACGTACACACATAAGCATAAATATATCCAACTAAAATTGATCATTAATAAAACAAGGCTAATGAGTGATATAAACCTGTGTCAGCTAATAGTTTATGAAATGAATGGATTATTACCGGACGGTATGAAAGAATGCTCAGGTAAATCTGTTTGCCAAGTAAGGGTAGGAGAAGCTGAGGGATGAGAAACCAACAGCTGGTAGTTAATGGAAAATTATCCACGCTCTCTCCCCCAACCAGCATATAGCACCTGAATCATATCTCATCTTACAATCCCCCAAGGTAAACCACTCCAACCACTCTTATATCCCATTTTCGCCCTCACCACTATACACGGTTAATACTTGGCTCATTATGTCTATCAACTCAGGTCTTATTATTGCTGTTTATTAAATCTTTTCTGTTAAACAAAAAATGAACGGGATTTTCTAAGTCACGAAGAAATAATAAATGGACCGGTATGAGTCATACCGGTCATAGTTCATGGTTTCTCAAACCTTAACTCCTGCGATCCACCTCAAAATTCAATCTACCCAAACCATGGTCACTTAACAGTTAACATTGGTCTTTCTCTACCCCCCAAGCACTCATTGCTGACAAAGAGTAGCAGAAACGTCCCATCTCTGACTGTTTACCTCAATATTGATGGACTTGGAGAGGCAGCAAGGATGTGTGATGCAGGATTGTCGTCAAGGTAGAGTGTATCATGGCAGAGTATTTGTTTTATATGCATTTTGTTCGTTAAGATGAGTGTAGGTCTGCTCAATGGCAATGAAAAAAACTCAAATATTCTAAATTGCGAGTGTATTGGATCATTCAAAATAAATAATTTTACTGTTGTAATTACTACTTTATCACTGTTTACAGTTACTGAAGATAGTTAAAATCTTTCCGTATACTTACTTCCTTTAAGCATTTTAGAGAGGCTGGAAATAAAATACTTATATTACAAGAAAAGGGGCGACTCGCAGAAAATGCGTCACCTTACCGAGTTTCCGTTCTCATTTCAAGAGTTATTTGGAAACCTTAGAAAGGAATAGTTTTCTCTTCTTCTTTTGTCTTATTCTTTCCTATAAAAATGTAAACTGAAATCTCAATTCAAACCAAGATCTGACAGTGTGCTAAGCAGAAATTACTACATTTAAGTACCGATTTCGCCAAATGAGAGCTCTCTCTCAAAAATCGCATTACAACTGTATTTGTAGGAAATTTATTTAGCTTTCAAATTCATACTTTACGTTTGCTACGATTTACCAAACATTTTTGAGATATAAAAGAATATATCCGAAGATCCCAAGAAAAATCGTTCTCTATTTTTTCTATTTTCCTCGACAATGTTATAAATATGGTTTCATGACATTCTCCCCAAAAAAATTATTTATGAAACGTATACCTGAATGTCTAGTAAACCGTAATGTTACAATTTTTTCGTGCGAATCTCAACTCAAAGCACCAAATTTCGGCGAACGGATTCGGCTGGTTCACGAACTTGACCTTTCAAATCACCCAAAGTATTTTTGTAATAAATTTTATTCAAATCGTTTCATTTTTGAGCCAGGTAGAAAGCGAAAAGACTCATTTTTTTTTTTTTTTTTTTTTTTTTTTTGTTTTTTTTTTTTTTTTTTTGTTTAAGGCGCTTCGACATCTAGGATATTAGCGCCGAAAAGACTAATGTATGTTCAAATGTGAACTACCGTTATTTTCGTGATCTATGGGATCTGAAACGTGAACGTTTCTAGTCGGTACTTATGGATTCCGTCATGAGGTCAACCTCAGGAGCGGGTTTCCTACCTTTGGATGCGAAAGAAGGACACCTCGTATTTAAGCGCCTAAAGGATTACCAAGGATTTCAATTTCAATTATTCTTAATTAAAATTGCTCTGGCCAGTTATTATTAAAACTGCTCTGGCCAGTTATTATTAAATTTTCTGTTTCTTATTATTAAATTTTAACGGCCATTTATTATTAACTACGAATTTTAGGACGGGTTATCTATAGGTTACTACCCTTTTCGAACCAAGATAGGGCTGATGCCTTTTCTTTTTCCTTAAGAAAAGCCACCACCCCTAGTGGGAATCGAACCCACGACCCTTTGGCACGGAGTGTTAAGTGCTCACGCCTTAACACTCACGGCCACCGGGCCTCGGCCTTAAATATGAAAATATTGCCAACCAAATTAATTAATCAAATGAATATTTGGAAGTAGTAAGGTTGAAAAAAAAAGTGTAACAGATTACATGCAACAGGATTCGCGTTTTTGACTGGTTACTATTTTTCTTGCTTGGTTTATTCCTCAAAAATGTTGTATTTCCTGTTAAAAAAAAAGTGACAATAACACTTTTTGTTGCTATAATTTATTCACATACTACCCAGTAAAGAAACAAATTGCCCGATGAAGTGTTGTTTTACTCGTTTATTTGGCCATTTACAAATTGTTTTGAATTCATTCATCCCGCTCACAGCATGTCGTAAATTCTCTTTTTGCTCATTAAGTTTGGAGCCAAATTTTGCTAAAGCGACATTTATTTTTAAAAGACTTCTCATTAGGCTGTTGTAAACGTAAGATTCCGTCAACAAGAGATGCTTCTGTGATTTAGAGTTAACATGGACCTTGAGTTCGCTATAAGACTCCGAGAGAACTGCTCCAACGAATGTTTGAAGTCTTCCAACTTGAGGTAAGGATTTGATATTTTGCACTAGGTGTTGTACTTGTATACCGCTATCGGCCGCTTCCTTTACTTCCTTGTACGCTGATGTAAATAGTTCTGTGAATGCATGCATGTATCTAATGTAAAGATCGGCAATGAATACCATAACTTCCTTCAATGCCGATGGGAAATTGTATTCCCGAATCAAGGAAATGGATTTGTTCAAAAGGCGTATAATTGCCGACCTTGCAACTTGTGTTCCGTTTAGAAGGTGCTTCAGATGTTCGGTTGCACCTTCTCCCATGTTTTATTAAAACTTATAGAATTAGTTATAGACGACGTCCTAGAAATTTGAAAGGCAAGCAACGTTTTTATAACCATTTGTAATAGAAGTTCATTATTATACCTAAATTTTCTTCTTGTCATAGGAATTGCTTCGCAGATCACCTGGGCGGAACATATGAAAGGAATTCTTAACTCGTTTATTAAAGATTTAATAGAAGGCCGTCAGAGCTAATGCGTAAGCACTCTGTACCTAGTCGCGGGTTCGATTCTTCTAGGCATCAGCCCTATCCTAGCTTGAAAAGGTTGGTAACCTATAGATAACCCGTCCTAAAATTCTCTGAAAATTAAGAATGGATGTTTATTTATTTGATTTTCAGAGCCCGTTACTTAGGCGATTTGCTCTATTGAACTAGTAGGGTGCAAGCATTTTAATGGAGGTTACAATTTAAATAAATCATATTTAACATACTCGATGTATTTTTTTGAAAAAAAAAAAAAACACAATAACTAAATGAGAAATGATGTTTGTATTACTTCTTGTTCGTAATAGATGTTACTTTTAGAATTGCTGGTTCAAATAATTTTCGCTTACACTCTGCTAATGATAGTTTCTTGTGCATTGTGTCGTGAGCTGATTAAATTGTTCACCATTAAACAAAAAATTAACAACTGTATCTATTCCAAGCTCTTATCACTAGTGCTATTTGGAAAGGAGAATAAATACGAGCGTAAATGCGCTACATTGTCGCAGTTCCTGTGAGTCGATTTTTTTTTTATATTAATGTGTTCCTATTGAAAATTCACACACGTGAAAATATCGAATGGTCACCTCCCACTTTATACGTTTTCTGATATTTATCAATATATACGAAAAGTCCAAAACTGCTTGTCTGTTTATAAAATATTTTCATCTGCAGTATTGTCACTCAATTAAGCATTTTTTTTTCTGGCGTAGGACATTAAAAAATTGTACTTCTTTTTCTTTTCTTCTAATACTTCGGGCTTCATTCGAACTGTGCGTGTGTGGTCCGGTCGCACATAAAGGTATAATAAAAGTTAGTAGTATGAATAAATATTAATAGTGAGAAAAAAAAATAGTAAATGCTGGAAGTTGGAAATTGATGTTCATAGCAATGAAAAAAAAAAAAAACAGTATTTCATGCATGGCTGCTCTCGGTATCTTCAAATGAATACTAATAACCCATATATAGACGAGTACAGAAATATACCCCAAGTCCAGAGACCCTTCAGGATTAGATCACAAAGAAGCCTGGCTCAAGGCTTCATTCCCTTTCCTCCGTGGACAACAATTTCTATACAAATACATCATTATCAAAATTTCATAAAAATGATCCTACTTCAAAATTACTATGTAGAAAATATTTTAATGAATTCAGGACACTAAACTATACACTCGCATTTGAAGACATCTGCTGAATAACCAGAGGCTTTCAGGCGTATGACAGACATTCCCAAATCTCTGTTTATGGAAATAATTGAATCAAACATTCATCTTAATGCTGGTTCACTAGACCATACAGGTACTACCTTGAAGGAGTGAAATCGCAGTAGTTGCAAATCACTTATAAATAAATATATGTGTAGATCTTAAGTTGAAAACTAAGATGTTCTAGGTAGTTGGTAACAGCTTATGAAGTCTTCAATTATTTTGTATTTTATATTACATTTTGGTTGTGGAAACATTTCGGCTATAAGCCATTTTCAATCCAATTATCTGTATGATTTTGCATTATTTTTTAAATTATAATCTTCAGATTATGTGCTTGTAAATTTGATATTATTTAGTTTGAGTTGGAAATTTCATTTTTTTAATTGTATGGTTCGTGTCTCAATTATTACATATTATTTTATATATTTGAGTCTGCTTCTGTAAAGGAGGACTAGATGTGCAAATAAATAAATATTTCATGCATAACGTTTTCGGTGACTTAGCCCCACTTTCAACGGCGCTATTTTTGCCCATGCAAAGATCCTTATTCTGACTCCAAGAGCAAGGCTCGCCTGAATAAGTATCGTTGCATGGGCATTCAAAATGGGGCTAAGTCGCTAAAAACGTTCTGTATGAAATAAAACGTTAAATGCAATATATCGTTTACGCATAGCCGATATCAACATTCCAGTTATTCCCAGTTTTAAATGTTTATTTATTTCATTTGTGAGACACGCTAAAATCATAACCTGCTGAATGGCTTGATTGACACGTGGCGGGCCTCGGGGCGAGGTTCCCTTGTGAGCTGTAGAATACAGCATTGGTTGTTTGTTTGTGCGTTTGAGGTTTGTTAAGACTGGAGAAGTCTTTATTCAAACAGCGGACTATTAAAGAATGTACCTTCCAGTTATGGAGTGTTAACAGTCTCTGTATAAACACTTCATCGCCTCTTGCTAGCTTAACTTGTTAGTACTTCCTCACACTTTATGCTGTGCCTAGTCCTAACCATACATGCCTTGTAGGAACTGGCTCGTTTTATTAACGCCTCCTCTTCATGGTTTAGCCGACTCGTAGGTTTTTCACTCTTTTTTTTTTGGCAATTTTTATACAATCTTTATTGAGAAGAAACGTGCTTTTAGCACTTTCCGAAGGAATGTAGCTGTGGAGGTGGCACTCATGAAATAATTTATGTAAAACCTCTAACCATGCTTCTCTTCATGAAATATTGCCAACACCAAACACCAAGAAGACATGGACAAACAAAGACCCAAAACCAGGGTAATTTTTTATTTATTTTTGTTGTTCTGTAAATAAGCTCTTATTCCCTATATAATTTGAAAGGTAATAACTTCACTTGCTTATAACATATTAATACTATATTATAAATTAGATGATGGTGAAACTGTTACCTCCAGGTGGCTGTGGGCTGAAACTGTGAGGCGGTCCGTATGATCCACCGTGGTCTGCATATCCTTAAAAAAGCAAACATTCTTAAATTAGTTAAAGTTTTGAGAAGTGTTAATCTAGTGTATATTCTTGGCGTAAATACACACATTTATATATATATATATATATATATATATATATATATATATATGTATATATATATATATATATATATATATATATATATATATATATATATATATACATATATGTGTGTTGTGATGCGGCTTCTTTCTCCAGCGGTCTTGCTCCTCCTATCTTCGCAATACTTGATTCCTCTCCGGCTTCTTCTGGCTGTCACTCATCCTTGCTGGAATGATGTCGTCAGCGGTTTGTGCCCTTCTTATCCTCCTTGGTCGGAGACTATGCGCGCCAATGAGATGGGAGGGCTCTGGACCAAGCGGGTTTCGTCTGTTTCCATTTAATTCTTCGGTCGTCCGTTCGTGTCGCTGGTGGTCTTGTATGTGTGGAGTAGCCAGCAAGGATGAGTGCCAGCCAGAAGAAGCAGGAGAGCAGAATCCGGCGAAATATTGCGAAGAAAGGAGGAGCAAGACCGCTGGAGAAAGAAGCCGTTTCACAACAATCACATGTAATTCGCAACGAAGCAGTTTAAAACAAAACATGTATGTGTGTGTATTAATTTTTTTGAAAGATGAATCACAGTTATCTGCTGGACACAATTTATTTTATGTAATGACTTTACAACTAGTTTTTAATATTTATAACCTGAAAAAGTTATGTCCAAGTGTATGTAAAAGTGATAATGCAAAAACATTTATTAAATTAATGCAATCTAAAAAAGTTAACAGGGGCACGCCCCAGGTGGGTTGTAAATAATAATGATTTGACAATTAAATTACTCATAGTATATACCATCGTGCGTAATAAAAAAGTAGATCCTTGTAAGGCCCCATAGCCTAGAACCTTATAAGACAATAATTTCTTAAAATAACGCGGGCTCACCAATAGGTGCGATAATTAACTTTCCAAGTAGGTGGTTTTCCATGTTTTTCTAATAAATTAAAATTTCAAACCATCAAGGCTATAATTAGTTTAGAGTATTTCTAAGGCCACTTATTCAAGTTTTTTGCGGAGAAAAATTCTATTTTTAAACTTTTGCCTGCCACATTCAACACAAGGGCGTCACGCGGAATTCATTCGCCAGAGGTGCACGTCTCACGCGGAGCTGATTTCGTATTTCTTTTCGTCGTGGAAGCAGGTTGCGGAGAGCCTCTTGAATGGGTTAAGGAATAAAAATTATTTTTGTAGCGTTTTTTTTATGGAACTCTCCCGAAGGATTTGATGAATAAAATAAACCTGGTGAAACAGTGCTTGTTATGTGTTACGAAAATACGATGATACAAATTATTCTTTTCTTTCAAGTAACTTCGTGGAAAACAATGTAAAAACTAACTGATTTTGAAGATGGCACGTACATCATGTCATAATTTATGTGTAGTTAGGCCACAAGGGAAGGAGCAGATACTGTAAAGGTACCTGATTCTTGGCCATTCGGCGCTCTAGAGAGTGTAGGCAGTATTATACTCCAATATAGTATTAATTCTCTTAGGTTTTTACCTCCTGTTGATGAGTACATGGAACCACTGGCTGTAGTCTTCCCGCCTCCCTGTACTGCATACCCTGTTACATCCCCAGACTCGATGTCTTCACTTCCAGACATAATGCTGTCGTAGTGCTGATAAACGTCGTCAAGCAAGGTCGATCTGTAATTGAAGGATGCTGTATTTAACAAGTATTTCGATTGAAAATTTACAGGTAAGGGGTGGTTCTTCATCATGAATAGGATAAGATCCTCAAATCGTCGATACAAATGCAAAGTATCGCATGTGAAAAGTTGTTTCGTATCGATAGATAACTATATATATATATATATATATATATATATATATATATATATATATATATACATATATATATATATATATATATAAATATATATATTATCTTATGATATATATTAATTAGACTTAATGAACATTCGTTAAGTTTGATTATCTGTAATTGATAATTATTTTTCTTTAATTTTCGAGAGTTGGCCACAACTTAGATACAGCAATGAACAATGCGCTGCTCGATCCGTTACTCCTCGACATGAGGAATTATATAGGCAAATTGTAAACGAGACTAGATTTGGGAGGAATCTTTAAAAACTACATAAATATGATAGCTTGAGAGCTATTTAGTACCTCAATATCTCGTAAAAATAATAATTTAATATCTTCATGTTAAGAATTCCTACCTAGATAGCCAGTCCCTGTAGGAGGACGATCCCTGATCAGTGAGAAGTTTATCCCTATTTGAAGTCCTGTGATTAGCTGCAGGAGTCCCGAGTCTTCCAATCTGATCTTCGCCCAGCTCTGACAGGATCTCATCAGCGACATAAACTCGGCACATGTACTCGTTCATCTTAGACCTTAATTAAAACAATGTAAAGTAAACTCACATTTGGAGAAATTTATATTTAAATATAATGCAATAAGTACAAATAATGAAATAACGAAATATCTTAAATTTCAACCTCATTCTTGGTTTTCTCATTAGGAAGGCATATAAATCATTGTAAATTAAATGTTCTAATGAACTGCCGATATTATTCATAATGTTGTTTTTCGTATTTTATTTATTTATTTGTCACTATGTTGTCCGTGTATTTATTTATCATGTACCCCAGTGACAAAATTTTGAAAACTGAATATTGTTTATGTAAATTGCCATAAAAACAAATATTTAGTTATTTCCTTGGTTCTATGGAATCATTGGTGTATTTTTTTATTATTTTTTTTCGGCGATCTACTACTTGGCCATTAGCGCCGGGCTATCTACCATAATGCCAACAGCACGTGGTCGGTCACCCATTCAGGTACTGGCCACGCCCGACGTTGCTTAACTTCGGTGATCTACGGGAACCGGTGTATTCAACGTGGCTATGGCCGTTGGACATTGGTGTATTTTATAAGTTTGTATAACTATATGGACCATGTTAATCAGAAAGGAACCAACCGCCTTATTTTGAAAAAATGAAGTGTTATTTCCTTTCATCTATCTAGTTGTCAGAAATATTATCCTAAATAGAAACACCATGAAGATAGTTTCTGGAATATTGTATAGTTCGTTGACAAAAAACTTGAAAAACATGAATTAACTGAATCCCTGTAATATTGGAACTTAAAGGATAATTTTCTCAAAACGTGATACTGAATTTTCTCGCTACTGTCGCTTGATTCCTTTCGGATTAACACGATCCATATTTAGGTATCTACTATTTGTCTAATGTTGAAAGTTTTTGTATGATCGTTGATCTGAATACATTGATGTATTAATATTAATCTTAGAGTATTATCAAAATCATTATTTAAATGAGTAATTGTAGCCTTCGTCTGCCAAAAGACCTGTTGCACAAATAGAACGATTTTATACGATGGATTTTCATCAGTGTCAAACTTTAAGATTCTAGGACACCAGTACATATTTATACATTTTTGTCGAATGTGTGCTGTTTTTGGACGATCGCCGATTGGATAAATTTCGGATATTTAGTTTTTTAGTGTAATGTTTGTTTTTAATTAGGGCGTTTATCGTGAGCGGCTCAACAGCGTTATTTGTATCATATGTTTTACTTGTTGGATAATAGAAATGAAAAACAAATTATTTAAGAGAACTGCATTAGGTAAATATCTCAAAACTTATCAGTTAAAAAAAAATCAGTCCCGTAACAAGCCACGAAAGCCGCCCAGAGGCAGATAGAGAAAATATATCTGATTCTTGCCCATACTGCACACTAGGGAGATAGTGTGGTCAGAACCGTGCTCCGATCGCCTGTTTTTTCCCTTTGCAGGTACCCATTAATAAATTAATTAAGGGATTGGTGGTTCTAGGGACGATCTGGGACCCCGAATCCAACTCACGAACGAAGGCGCGAGAAGATAAAGTCTTTGGTCCGCTCGAGATTTGAATTCAGGTCCTCTAGCATATTAGTCGGATGCTCAACCACTGAGCTAGTCTCGCTCCTAAAATCTATTAGAAATGCAAAAATGTCCGACTCGCAGGAACTGCATCATCTTTGCGCGGTTCCGTTCTTATCCCTAATGTCATTTGAAAATCTTAGAATAGAAATAAACTTCTTTTTTTTATATCTCTCGTGAAAATTGTCAACAACCTCTCGAACATCTCGAATAAAAGTGATATTAAGGCGTCGGAGAAACCGGCAGTAGTTACTTACACAGAAGGGGAAATTACACAATCCAGCTCTCATTTTAAAGTAAAACTCTATACATCAATAAAATAAAACAAAAACATGCATGGGCGTATATAAGGGGGGCTGAGAGGGCTGCACCCCCGCAATCGGTAAAAATGTTCCGTAAAAACCTTAAAAATAATAATAACATCACTTAGTTCAGAAAAAATAATTTCTTTTGGGCTTAATAGCGTTTTAATTGTCTAACTATTCCATGTTCTAGATTTTTATCATCCCATACGCCCAAAATCCTTTCAGCCCCCCTCCCGAAATTCTCGCAGTCCCCTCCAAAATTATTTTCTCTATAAGCGTGAACATCCTTCTCATTTACTAGCTTTGTTTTATTGAAAAAAAAAATGCAATCAAAATAACAGCACTCAATTAAATAATAAGGCGTACAACATAAATAAAAATTAATAACTAAGGTAAACAGAGACACAAAAAGAGGAACTACTTCATGAGTTTAATATTATCAAATGTCAAGCAGGTCATTTTTCGATGTTTATGGCTGGGGCTGTAACGGTACTTATTGTCAAGACTTTAGAAAGAGGAGCAGGTAGCCAGCCATTGTTTCCTCGACAAACTTCTAGCCGAGTCTAGCATATTATGTTGAATGAAACTAAAGATAATTCTGGAATCGCCTTTTCTCAGAAATGGTTAATCTAATGAAAGTGAAGTGTAATGAAGTTTTGTACATAATTGCACGATCTACAATTTTTGTCTCAACTATTTTTACCATAAAACAAAACGTTTCGCTGAAAATTCCTAAAAACCTTTTTTTAGCGAACTTTGACCTCGAAAAAAATTCTTTGCACTCATGGGATCGATAAGGGCTTTTCCCAATTCCCTTATAATGTTGTCCCTATCTTTCATGCAAATTTTCAGGTTGCTAGGAATTTATGCAAAGATACTCATATTTTTCCAACTCATCTATTTCTAACAACGGAAAATTGGTTCTCATTTTAACTATCCTGTTTAAAACACAAATACATTTACCTAATATAAGAATTACAAAAATAAAAAAGTCCGACTCGCAGGAACTGCGTCATCTTAGCGCGGTTACGTACATCTCGAAGAAATGGAATAGATTGGCATCACAAATCACAGGAAACTGACAGTAGCCAACTTACACAGAAGTGGATTATTCCTAATCTGTATAAGTCAATACAATTATGTACTGAAAACGTACTTACTCTTTGACTACTGCTGAGAAGGCTCTTCTTAACAACCAAAAAGTCGTTTTCATTTTAAGTATCTTGTTTTACTAGCAAATTCGTCTTACTGTTATAATCAACTGTAAATATGTGCTTCATGGCGAATAAAATTCCATTCTGTCGTGGGTTAAATCTTTCTATAAAATAAGAAATAACGATAACTTCAGTTGGAGGCTATGAGGAAGGTTATATAGACAAAAGAATTCAAAGCAAACTACGTCATCATGATTAGCCACTGCCATCTTGTTTACCACAGCCACTCCAAACTTATTATTACCAATACCTTTCACCGTTTCTTAGCTTATTTTACTACTATACTAATTTTGCTGATAAATGCAATTTAAAACAAGAAAAAAACAATTAAAAAGTGAGATAATCAAACAGAAAACCCCTTTCAAAACAACAAAACAAATACTTTTTAAGTTTTAAGCGCTTATATCTCTGATTGACGTTGCCCCATCCAATATTGCTTCAGAACCTTTTTCGTAGAGAATTTAGTAAGCATTCGAATGGTCACCTTCAACTTAGCACGATTTCCCAACCGTTATCAAGATATTTACGAAAAATGTATCAAGATCCGAAAACTTTTCATGCCTATTAATAAAAATTTTTTTTTCGCATACTTCCTTAACTCCAAATATAACCAAAATTTAAACATCTTAGTTGGGATTTATTTCCAAGTTGTAGAAAATATTTCTATTGAATCCCGCGATTTTAAGTACTCACAAAAATATAATGACTTACAAAAACATTGATTCAAGTTTTCTCAGGAACGGTTACAGATATCGCCTTATAAATGGTTTCATTCGTTTTCTTATGTTAAGAAACCTATAAAACAAGTACCTGCAAGCATATAAACACAAAAACGTAAGCGTTACGATTTTTTTTGCGCGAATTTTGCCCCAAACACTATCTTCTAGTGGGCGGATTCTGCTGGTTAACGAACTTGACCTTTCAAATTAGACGGCAGATTTTTGTACCAAATTTCGTTAAAATCGTACCATTTTTGAGCTTGCTAGAGCGCGAACAGACAAGCATATATATAAATACATACATATATATATATATATATATATATATATATATATATATATATACAAATTTGGGCCACCTATATTTTCGTGATCTATAGGGTCTGAAACGTGAAAGTTTCCTGTCGGCACTTCCGGATTGCGTCATGAGGTCAACCTCATAAGCGGGTTCTTCCTATGGAGATAGGGAGTAACCGCGCTAAAAGCAATAAAAAACAAAGGGAAAGAGAGAAAAAGAACGACAAAAACCCGTTCATAAGAACAAAACAGACGTATTTGAAGTTTTAAGCACTTATTTCTCCGATTGACATAACCTAATCAAAAATAGGTTTAGAATCTTTTTTTTAAGAGAATTTAGTAAGCTTTCAAATAGTCTCTATCCACCTACCACGATTTCCCAACCGTGTTCGAAATATTAATGAAAGTATACGAAGTGCCCAAAACTTTTCATGTCTGTTCATAAAATATTTTATTCTAACCCTTCCTTAACTCCAAACGTAACCAAAAGTTTAACATATTAGTTTTGATGAAAGTTGAACATGCAGAAAATGTTTCAACTGAATCCCATGATTTTAAGTACCCAAACCAAAAACGTTATTAAGCAAATATTTTTCCAATTTTCTCGAAAACGGTTAAAGCTATCGCCTTAAAAATGGTTTCATTCGTTTTCATAGGCCAAGAAGCCTATAAAACGAGTACTTATAAGCATATGAACTCAATAATTTAAGCGTTACGATTTTTTTGCGCGCGAATTTCGCCCCAAACGCCATCTTCCAGTGGACAGATTCTGCTGGTTAACGAACTTGACCTTTCAAATTGGACGACGGATTTTTGTACCAAATTTCATCACAATCGGACCATTAGGGAAGCCAGAAATGAGCGAACAGACAAATATATATATATATATATATATATATATATATATATATATATAAAAATTTGAACCACCGTTATTTTCGGTCTCTAGGGGTTCTGAAACGCGAAATTTTTCAGTCGGCACTTCCGGATTGTTTCATGAGATCAACCTTATAAGCGGGGTTCCTCCCTATGAAGGGAGGGAGGAACCGCGCTAAAAGAACTGAAAACAAAGTCTGTCATTGCAAAGTGTAATTGACTATTACCTGTGGTACTGCATTGTGAGGTAAGCTTCTCTAATATCTCCATCAGAGGTGGTTTTTGTGAGGTTGTCCTGGGCTTCTTTCATCTCCTTCTCGATGGTAGCTTCTTCTAAGAGCAGGGTACTCGGTAGGTACTCTACATTCAAGATGTCGCTGGGGCGTATGTTGCATTCGCTTCTTAACATGCTCAGCGTCAGGATGAAGAGAGAAAAATGGTCTGGACAAAGGAAATAAGTTCAAATGAAATAAGCACATTCCTTAATGTCCTTGAAGATATTTTTCAAATTTTCTTTCATTATTGCTACCTCAGTAGCTTCATGGCTTCGGAAAAGCTATAACGAGGCCTAATCTAAAGCCTGGGATAGTTCTGGTTTATTAGCGTTATGCTATACAATTACTTCAGCTGAATCAACCATGGGCGTATACAAAAAATAATTTGGGGAGGGGCTGGGAAAATTTCGGGGGGGGGGGGGGCTGAGACCATTTCCGGGGTATGGAATACTAAAAATTTAGAGCTTGGAATAGTTTTAGGCAACTAAAACGCTATTACATGTAAAATAAAATATTTTTTATGGACTAAGTGATCTTATTTAATTTATTTTTGAGGGTTTTTAACATCAACTCAAAATTTCGGGGGGGGGGGGCCTGCAGCCCCCTCAGGCCCCCTTATATACGCCCATGGGATCAACAACCGAACATTACTCATCCAGATCGTTCATCTGTTTACATTGATCTTTTTTTTCTTTGTAGGTCACTAATGCCTTTTTGAAATAGGTAATAAGTATTAACTAGACAAAATATTAAAATTGGAAGGGTTCAGGTAGCTGATCAAAAGAAATGTTCCTTTATATGAAATCTCTTATGTATAAACCGGCTATGGTTAATGTTTATTGATGAATAAACAATAAGTATTTATTATTAGTAAGCTAGTAAAGCAAAGTTCTCTAGAATAATTCTAAATAGTATTTTCCCATTCTAGAGGAATGATTCATTACCCCTTTTTAATGCTTCACTAGTTTAAAATCGCCCATGATACGAGAAGCGTAATTGTTTGAGAGCGTATATTTTTCTAATTGAATACTACTTTAGTGTGAAATAAAGTTATTACAAATGTGTGTTCCTTCTTTATTTGATTCAAAGACACCCTTCGCATATCTTCGCCGTATTAGCTATTGAATAAGAAAAATTAACAAAATCTCTCACCGAATTTGTAGATGTTAAGTAGACAATAAAAAAAAAATTAACATAATTACTCAAGGAATTTGGACATGTTAATTACTAAATAAGCAAAACCAAGGAAATCGCTCAGCGATTTTAACTAGTGACTATGTAATACTTACACCTTGAGAACATCATCGTAGGAAAGGTGAAGTAGAGACTGACACATCCAGACTCCGTAGAGCGTGTCACAGGACGGTCGATGTTCGCTATGGGTCGCTTATTCTGTAAGGTGGCAAGTAATTACACTAGAGGTGTCTTGTGTTGAATTACGCTAGTTACATCACTTTCTCATGAAACGTACCTATTGGTAGGAAACCCCGCTTAGGATGTCGAGTCGATGATACTATAGTGCTGTCAAGAAATGTCATTTCTTAATTCACTGATCAAGAAATCGTTGATACAAATGCGAAGTATCGATTGTGAAAATCACCACTTTCCAGAGAGAAAAATCTTCTATTGTTTATTTTGCTTTTGGACAGTCAAATAGTCTGCAGATTCGATGTTTTGGCAGAGGTTACTTTCCCCTTTCACTGAGTGAACTTAGATTCGAGAGTTTGCCGTCCACCAGACCAACAGCAATCAGTAGGTATAAATTGGAAATGGAAAATGCGTTTTTTTTCAGATTCGATACTTTTCATTTGTATCGAAGAAATAAACGGTCGTTTAAATTTGTGTTTGTGTGTATATTTTCACGTAAGGTTACTTCGCTGGGGAATGTTTTGGAATTAATACGACTCATGTCTCCAGCGGTTAGTTTTTAATGTTATAATTATATAAGAGATGAAAGCCACATAATGGTGGTGTTTTTCATTGCTGGAAATCGTATTTTTAGATGGAAAGGCTTCTTAAGCAGCCCAGACGAAGAAAAATGTCATTCCCTTGGCTACCACTAAGATTGAAACCAATGGCCTGCCTGACAACCTGGAGAGGAATCCAGCGAAATATCGCAGGAATAAGTAGGATATGAGAACTACCGATGGAGAAAGAAGCCGTTCCATCGAAAAAGATATATACATATATGTGTGTATGTGTTTGTGTATTTCTCGCAGAATCCGCCTACCGGAACACGGCAACGCGATATGTGAACCCATCAATCACGAAAATATAGCTGGTTCAAATTGGAATAGTTAATTCCGTGGGAGACGGGCTTACGGGAGAGATGGCCAATTTAAAAAAGTGCAAAAAATAACTTACAGATGGCAAGAAGCAATGATCGTGTTCTGAAGGCATCGTATAACCAGCAAGGATCTTTGGGCGTCAAGGAACAAAAATGTGTTGACCAATGCACTCAAACCTAAATGGATAACACTGTAAACCCTGAAAGCCGAAGAAGTTACTATATCAAGTAGGTCGTCGAAGAAACCTGAAACATCTCCCAAATCACAAAACGTCCACAGCTCGAATACCGGAAATTCTTCCAATCTCAGAGGAAATGATACTCCCACTGTTCCTCAGAATTGTAAAAAACTATAACCAAGATTTGTGGCGTAATTTATACCATAATTTATCTATCGCGTCAATAGACTCACCCTCACATATGTAGGGGAGGGAAGGGATAGAAATACAGATTTTACTTAAACGCAAGATAGCACCAACCCTATGAACGTCATATTTATGCATTATGACGCAACTAATGTGAAATTTAATGTAGTTTTTTTTTTTTCACCATACGCCATTTTTATGTATATTCAATATCAATTAATTTATAGGCTATATTATATAAATTGTCAGAGGGCCACAATCTACACCATCGTTCTGCCGCTTTTATTTGAAATATATTTTTCTTGTTTCCTTCGATAATTTGTTTTACTCTTACTTCTAAGTTCGGTATAAAACTGCTATTTATTTGCTAAGGACGTTTACTTCGATTTTTAGAAACATATTGAACTCAGCGTCATTTTACACAGGAATTGCGATTCTCTAATAAATTACCAATGTTTTAATTATCTCACGTCGGCAAAACAGTAATTTTCGCAGGAATGGGGTGTATCTACCTTTCTTCTTAGTTGAGAAAATGTCATCAGCACAACTTACCCCCGGCATAACCAACCCCGCCCTCCCCCATTTGTTTATATACCTACTACGTTTGGTGTTTATTTTAGTACTATAATCCAAGACGAGATGAGGGTAATATTTAATATTTAATTTGATGGCCTTGTCAATGAAGATCAGTCACATGCTGCCATACTGTAAGGATGGGCTTGTGTTAAGAACACTGAGTGTAGTATAGGGCACACCATGTTCCCGTGGGAAGAAATATATCGGACGATGGGAAGCTTTGGGGCGCTACAAGAACACATAATACTACGACAAGATACAAAATCAGATTTGGGGGACTATTTTGATAACACTATAAACTCCGTAGTTTGATAAAATACGTTCTATTTAAGGCATGAAACACACGAGAAAGGATTAATCGAGAAGTTTTCAAATTAGTGCCGAGAACACAGTTCGGGCAATGATGATCTTGTAGTTTTCCCCCCAAACACACAATTGAAAAAAACTGATTCTATTCCGAGATTAGAATTTATGATGACGCAGTTCCTACTATCCGGACTTGAAGTGAAATAATGAATCCATTTGGGATATTTTTTATGACTGAAAAGAAATGTAGCGTGAAGAATAAGTGTCTTTGGATTGTTAGAGGTAATTGAAGCAGTAAGAACTCTTAGGGTTATTTGGTAAATGCTAAGGAAAAAGGAGAAGGAAAACAAAAAATAACTCATAAATTTTGCTTGAATCGTTTTGAGAGGGAAGATGTTTTAGTAGGGTTTAGCGGAGAGAGACCCATTAGGAAGGAACAGCCTTGGAGTTAAACAAAATAAATGAAAGGTTTTAGAGGTAGAGCCTCACAATAAGCTGCTCTAACAGAGGCTCGCGTTTAATCTAGAAGCCCTGAGCGATGATGGGGCCTTTACTTCCTTCATGGGAGATCCAACAGCTGTTTAAGATATTTAGGCGGGGAGGCGTGGTCAACCCCCCTTGCGTTCTGATTGGTCGCTAGGTAGCGCATGCCTAGATACCCCGCCATTCTTCCACCCCTGGCTAAAGTGCTCTATTTGTTATTAACTTATTTACTTACAGAGCTCCTGAACAGAGTCCTCCCACGGTAAGGATCTCTCCTTTCAGAGCCACTTCCAGCATCCACTCAATAACTTTACCGCCTCCACAATAACTACAATACATGTTCCTTCCCAATACATGCTTCCTGTCTACAAATGCTTACATCCTAATTCACATTTCTGTGTTTTCACTGTAAGCGAGTTTACAGAATATTTTTGAGAAATGTAAGACTATGAGTGAGGTTTTTATCATTTTTGCACTTTACGAAGGAATGTAGCTACTCATGAAAACATATATTTTTTTTAAAGTTCTTTACATTTTGTTTGATTCTACCTTGTACTAGGTACTGAAGAGGACCCCAGTTAAAATGTATATATGTACATTATATAAGGACACATTTAAACGGAAACGAACCAAGCGCCATTTTTAGCTAAATTGGGTGATTGGTGCTATCTTGTAGAAAGTTATATAATTTATTTAGTACTAAAAAAACTGGTTAAAATATAATTTTATTATTAAAGCAAGAAATAATAATAAAACAAAAGTGAAATGGTGTATCCAGTATTCTGTAATAAACAGGAAAGAACCAACCGACAGGTTTATTTTAGTTTATAACACTATATTATCAGCTGCAATGAACAGAATGAAATCAAACCCCATGGGTCCACTCAATTGGATTCTATTACTAAATCAAGGAGGAAATTAAAGCAAACCTATGAAAGGAGCACGAAGAAAACTTGATTTTGGTGGAAAAGGTTAGAAATGAATTTGGACCTAAAATGTTCTGAGAAAGAGTGAGAAAATGAAAATTTTTATTTTGATCTCCAAAAAACTTTGCCTTTACTAAGAATCCCTACAAATATCGTTTATTATAAGCGTCAGGTTTTGATGTACAACTGTTCAATCAGGCAAAACTAATAAAGGTAATTTCTACGTATGGGTTGAAAGGGCAGCCGGGAGAGGAGCCCAAGAAATAAAGTCCTGCTTAAAAAAGTTAATAATGGAAGACTACTCATGTATTGAGGAATTGGTCTTGTGGCTGATTCTAGCGGCGGCCAGTGCCGCAATATCAAAATAACATTAATGTTAAAGCTTGTATTAGTCAGCCATCCTACCCTCAAGAAGATAACTTTAAAATGTATTATGCCATAGTCATTCGTTTCTGCCTATTGACTCGGAGTTTGGCGATGATGAATGCCATCTTAAACCCCAACAATTGTATTACACTGACGAAGATTATATCAACATAATGAGAATAGCAGGAAGAAAAAATCCTTTTATATTTAAAAAAAAAATACAACTAGTTTCCAGAGCCCTGCAAGTTTAGTGTCCAACATAGCGAATCGAAAAACGGATAACAATGAAGAAAATATAAACTTCGGCAAATCGAAGTCCGAAAAGAAAGACTGTTATCTATTTATGTTCTAAACCTAACATATCCAGATCCTAGATGGCAGGGAATTCACATTTTCAAGAGGCAGACCTTTCAGGGAGATGTTCTTCTGATGCGTTATTTTCTTGTGGCTTGAGTCTTCGATTGTAAACGAATTTCCCGGCCCAAAATGAAGTACTTCAAGTCAATGCTCAGTTTGACACCAAATGTTGCAAAACCATTCTACAGTAGCTTTTTTGAAGATCCTAGTTTGTCTGATGATATTGAAGTGTTTAAAGCAGATTTGGATTTTAATGACGCCTAAGATCTTGCAAATTGTTAACCTACACAGAAGAACTTAAGTTGCACGTATCACCATTGGCCTACTGAATTTATTCACTCCCTACTTTATTTTGACTATTATTCTTACTAACAAAACGAGTAAACATAACAACTGGTCATAAAACTGACATATAGCATGGCCTTGGATCCTTTAACATAAACAGATCTTTTAAACAGAAAGGAACCAAGCCCTATTTTTATGAATAACGATAAAAATACACACCCATTACCGTTATGAGTTAATACCGTTATGTAACAGTTTATTGTAATGAGAAAAATGTAAAACTTTCAATTTAAACAATAATGAAATAGGTACTTCAGGTAATAAAGGAGTTTTAAACCCACAAAAAACTTTAAACCTCATTTCTAAAGGAATGTACTGGTGGCACTTGGTTCCTTTCCGCTTAAAGGCGTTCATATATTGTATATAAAGGTTATTTCCCATTCTTTTTTGAGCTGATTATACGAAACAATTCCTTGTTTATTCTGCGGGCGGTATTAACTCCGTTGTACGCCGTCCCGCGCGTAGGTGTATTGCTAATAGGACTACGTGGCTTCATATGACAGCATGGAAATTTAATACATAGATGAGACAATAACTTGGTAAGCCGGAGAACGGCCAAAATGGGTAAAGTGCACTATGGTTACCTGCTTAGACTTATCGGTACTTACGTATTATCTTCAAAGCAGGTTAAAGAGTTGGGTCTCGCTAATACGTAAGTACCGACTTATCGATAGTGCAAATAAGTCAATAACTTACAGCCTTCATCTTTTCCGACTTATAAAGAATTGGGTTTCTTGAAAGTAGCTTGTCAACTAAAATATTTTTTTTCGGAATGGACTGAAATCGTTGCAATATCGCGGAGGTTCAGAAATGTATTTTTAAGCTCACCATCGATAAAAATGAATCTTTTAAAACTATAAATTTTAGAAGAAGAGGAAAACATATTTCTGATGAACTTCTATTGGCCCAATGGCCTGCCATAGACGAGCATTCTTTCCTGCAGGAATGATGAATCCGCACGGAAAGAACGCTTGTGTATGGATGAGGAAGGAAAGCGTGCCGGTCGGGACATCCCTTTAGTGGGCTTACTTTGGTATTATCCGTTTAGTTTTTCTCTCGTTAGTGGGCGCTCGTCATTCCTCTCAGATTCCACTGTATCCTGCAGGATTGCGCGTCAGTCGTTACTCAGGGCCGCCACATGGGGGGGGGGGGGGGTACAGTTGTCCCGGGCCCGGGCACCGCGGGGGCCCGGGCCGATCCTCGCTAATTGGAAAAAATGTACCGAAAGTGTCCTTTGCAGCACCGATTGTCGGCTTTTATTCTCATTTTGCTCAAAACTGAAGATGAAAATAATTTTAAAATGCCCAAAGTCCTATAGGAAAGTAGAATTTTCATAGGAAAGTCCTATAGACTAGAATTTTCATTCTGGCTCTGAGAAGTTGGGGCCCGGCCGTGAGAATTGGGGGCCCGTGATCTGGTCCCGAGCCCGGCTCTGAGATGTGGCGGCCCAGTCGTTACTTCTTAGCTATCAGCTTTTTACCTTTGCTTATAGCTATGGAGACACTGGGTGAACTATTTCTATGGCTCTAAATCTTATATATAGCAATATATTTCCATTCACAATTGAATGCAGAACAAATTAAAAAAAAAATTAACTCATTAAAATTAACTATCATTTAACTATCATTAAAATTAACAGTGTTATAGGAAAAGTTGTAAAAGTATAGATTGTTGCCAGATGTACCATCAATGATATTTTGCACATTTTTAAGAATTTTTAAAGTGCTGCATTTTAAAAACTAATGAACATAACAACATAACAGTTGGTACTTTTACTCATGCCCATTAATAAAATATACTCACCAAGTTTCATCAAAATTTGACAACCTTGGGTGTCGAAATGCATTTTGGCTGGATGATTTGGCTTGGAATATCACAAAAGTAAATACCCTATTCAATTCCTAATTTTTTTAGTTGTGTTAATAAATTATAAAACATCTTCTTAAGATTATTTATACCAGGGTTCGAAAATTCAAGTTACCTTTTATTTTTAAAAATTTTAAGTTCAACTTATATTCTTTTTTATTTTACTTGCAGTTTTTATTGAACATGAACTTTTTCATTAGGAAAATTTTTGGATAAAGTTAGGTATTTTAAAACTTTTATCCAAATAACTTTTTTCATAAAAGTTCACTACAAACATTTATTGTTGTAGATTACAACTATTTAAATATATAAATTGATTTTAAATCACAAAATGTTTAACTCGGCACTTCCGGATAGCGTCATGAGGTCAATCTCATAAGCGGGCTTCCTCCCTATACAGAGAGGGAAGAACCGCGCTAAAAAGAAGTATGAATGATGATGGTAAGTTTGACGGAGGGGTAGGGGGTTGGTATCGCTGCTCCATCTAGCGGAGGCTTGTACAGACTCGATGGAACTGGAGAGAGGAGAGGATCAGCCCTGTTCTCAGCAGAGAAGGGGAGGTTCCTTCTCCATCGACCATATACTAGGCTCCAGTCAGTCTCCGGAACCACAGGGCAAACAGGACGATACTCAGCACTCCCATCAACAACAGGCAGGTACTTCATTTTATATCATTCCACGAATTCACAAATTACATACTTTCAGTAAACACATAACACAATGGTGCCTGTCACGACATAAAGCCATTAGACTAACAAAGACTGGCAAGACTAGTGACGAAAAAAAATATGAACAAATTAAATCGTCCCACGATGAAATTTCACGACAAATTAACAATGATATTTAAGATAAATGTCAACTGAACTGGACGAGTACAAGAGAAAAAAAAAAACATAGGTTATCTAAGCAGACCATAACGAACAGGGCATCATCATAAAGCGTTTGTTGGAAAAAATGTGACCGCCAGATTAATTATAGGCCACACAGGTAACATATCTGACTGGCAAAGATCTGACAGTTAAACATATTAATCATAAAATATTATTTGAGACAATACATTGACCCTCATAGACATTTTTAAAACATAATAATATTATTTTAAGCTTATATTTTCTAAAATAACTTATTGATCACTTAAGAGCTAAATCGACCGTTTTATTAACATACCTTGTACAATTCAATTACTGCCTTTGATTGGCAAGATGACCCAAAAAGGCTGATTTTTAACATTTTCCTCGAAAGTAATCCATGCTATTATTTAGAGACGCGATGAATCCTATTGTAAGGGAGGTACAAAAAAAATGTGAGATTTTTGTTTGTGTTATATCATGATGCGATCAAGTCAATATCACTACAGCACGTCAGGTTTAAGGGCATTTGAATGTCAAATTTCGTATGAAGTCGTTTAAGAAGAAATAACTCGAGCTTCCATGGTTTTGAGGGTCGCTGAATTCGAATCCGCGTTCTGATTCACCCTATCGGCGCAAAAGCAAATCTGTTTTTGCTAAAATAGACATAATTGTCCTTGAAATTACTTTGATTTAGAGCCAATGGGGTGAAACAGACCTCCGATTCGAATTCAGCGACCCTCAAATTATGGAAGATCTAGTTATTTCTTCTTAAAGGACTTCATATGAAATTTGACCTTCAGCTGCTCTTACACCTGACGTGCTGGAGTAAAACAGACCACAGATTGGAATTCAGCGACCCTCAGAACCATGGAAGCTCTAGTTACTTCTTCTTAAACGACTTCATACACAATTTGACCTTCAAATGCCCTTAAACCTGACGTGCAGGAGTGAAACGGACTTCAGATTCGGATTCACCATGTCGAAATAAATAAGAACATAAGTATGGTATCTTTGGAAAATACCGCTTTTTTTATTTTGCATGACTGTGTAATTAACATAAACGTCGCGGCGCTTAAAAAACGCCGCGCACCGTAAATTATTAAATCTGTCCAAATAAAGTCTGACATGCGCCATTTGATTTATCATGATTCATTTACTTTGTTGAGATGTGCTTCAATGATTTCATCTCTGGGCTATTTTTATAAACTTATAGTATTTCATAGCTATTATTTTTATTAAGTATTTTCAGCCAATAAAGACAAATATAATTTTACCTTTAAATTTCCTTGACTTTTCTTTACCCGGACGAACTTTCTAGATTCACGAAAATCATTATTAAATTCGTTATTGATCCTTACATCCTCTAGCAGCTTTTGTTCTCGTCAATACCCCCCTAAGCAGACAGACCTGAGCACTGTAATATTTCATCCGTTGGTGTGTCATATTCTACTGTGACTTCAATATTGATTTCAAAATGAGCTAACACAAGAATTCTTCTATCTTTATCTAAGTAGTGAACGAGTCTCCATCCAAATAAACCCTAAAACATAAATAGCGCGTAAATATTAAATTAAAAGAAATAAAATTCATAACATTCTACCCAGGTAGGTAGTTGTGATTATATGAATATTTTTTTCGATAGTCCAGTGGATGTCGCCATTAAAATAAATCACAATAACTTCGACATGATTGAGGATTTGCTAAAATGAAAGATAAAACTTTGTTTATAGAAGGAATTCGGTTGTGATGCAATACTTGAAATTTTAAATTCTATAAACAGACTTAAAGTATACAAAGGGAAAACCCTCTTTAACTAGCAATATGTTTAGAATTTTAGCAATAATTTTAGATAGTGACATCCATATTCAATTTCTATATAATATATTGTCAACACAATTTTAAAGATTAACGAAAACCCTATTGACAAATTCCTTGACATATTTTACAAAACGTTTACAGCGAAAATTGTGAACCATTGAGGGAAGCAACATCAATAATCACATGTTTGTTCAAAACAAGAGTAAAAACATCCACGAAAGTTCAATAAAAAACAGAAATGAGCCTTTTACGCATTAAATTTTCTCCCGGGAATTTCAAATAAATTGAAGTTGGTTTGTAACGGTGTTTGTGAAAAACCTTGGACATATAATAACAAACTGAAGAGCAATTTTAGCAAAATTAAAGTCAAAATAATTTTAATGAATACAAAATATAACTTTCATAAAATTGAATATAAAGATTGTAAATGTTTCTATTGAGAAGAAAACTCAAATATAAAAAATAAATGAATTAGGCTGCACTTAAAAAAAGATGAAAAACCGAATAAAGCAGCTGCAAATAGAGCACGCTTTCAAGAATCAACATTCATTTGGTTTTGATGATGTAATGATAGCAGATAAAAACAAATATGTATAACTTTAGGGTAAAAAAAAAAAAAAAAAAAAAAAAGAAAATAAATTCTAAAATAAAAGTTTTTAAAATGATATCAGTAAATAAAAAATAATCGAGTGACTAAATAATATAAATCATGTGATGAACAGCTGATTACTGAGGGTTTTAATCCGATGATGAGTCTGTCCTCAGTCTTAATTGGGTGCCGACTGGACCTCATGTAGGGTTCGTACACACTTTTATTTACAGACTGACCTAAACTATTTTTAGATTCGACCATTAATAATATATTAAATAAGGTAATTTTAAATAATTAACTAAACAGACATAATATACATAAGAGGGTGCCGCATGTAGGGCGATTCGCGAAATAAAATTATACAAAAAAAACAAAAACGAAGTGCTACTTTTTTGAATGGCCAAGCTTTTCATTCTCGAAAAACATGGCCCAAATTTTATTAAATTTGCCACAAAATATCTTTATCTCAAACGAAATGTCAAGTTCGTTAACCAGCAGAATCCGCCCACAGGTAAAAGGTCGTATAAAAATACTTTCAAACTGATACCGGTTTTCAAGAAAACGTGCAAATCCTAGAATTTTGGTTTTGCGTGCTCACAAATTATGGAGTGGTTCCTACATTTTTGCAAACAAAGGTATGTAAAAATAAAATATTCTAATAAAATATGCAAAATACCTTAAATAATATTATTTTACATTTGAATAAGATTCTTTTTATTTTTGTAATTAACAGCCGAATCAACTATTAATTATTTATTTAATTAGAAGTAAATCCCAACTTCTAGTGGAGCGGTGATGCTTTTCTCACAACGCAAGTTCAATAGTTAGGGATGATTCCATCTGAGTTTCGTTGTAATGAAGGGTAAATAACGGACCAATTAAGAATTTATTGCTAATGCGCCGAAGTTTAATTTTGCAATAAATCCTTCAATTTAGATGAGCACAATTTATGTGTAGTTTCGTAGAAAAATAACAAAACCTTCGACCTTTGGAGTGTATCAGTAATTTGTTCGGAATAAAACCCCTCCCTCCAGCAGATGAACCGATTTTGCTGGTTAACAAACTCATACATTCTTTTGTTATGGGAGTGCTATATAAGAAGGTTTGTTGACAAAGAATCCCAAATTGTGGCTACTACCGTGTTAACTGACTCATTTACTCCTTCGTATATATATATATATATATATATATATATATATATATATATATATATATATATGTGCCTTATTAAGTATCTTATAAGAAAAATGAGTTAATATTTTGTTGTTACTCTTAATGGCAACGATTGTTACTAAAAGCTTGTTCAAGTTTAAGGGGCTTAGAGGAGAAACGAATTAAACAGACTCCACCAAATTTTAATACTTTCTGAGGGAGGGTTTTGTCAGAGCTAAGGAGTTCCTTAAATTATATGGATAACATTTATAAAAATATGCATTAACCTATCTGGAATTAGAATTATAAAATTAGGTTCTTACAAGCATAAGGGAATAGACCTATGAATTGCTTGTTTAGCCGGACAAACAAATATATAATCTAATTTATTTTTACTGCTTGTGGAGAGTAAAAAAAAAAAAAAACGTAAATCAGCCAATATAAAATTAAGTAACAACTTTATACAATTAAGTATATAGAAATTCATAAATATTTGTATATTATTATTTATTAACCGTAAATCAGCCAATATAAAATTAAGTAACAACATTATGCAATTAAGTATACAGAAATTCATAAATATTTATATATTATTATTTGTTTTACGGCGCACCGACGTCTTGGCCCAAAATCCATGGCATGGCAAGGAACCTTCACAACGAGCCCTGACATGAGAAATATTCCTGCCGCCGGAGAGACTCGAACCCCCATCTCCCGCAAGAGAATCTAAGGCGTTAGCCACAAGACCACGGGGACACCCTATCATTCACCTTTATATTTATTCGAATTAATAAATCAGCAAAAATCCATAGACTTCGGCAGGCTTCAAGGTTTAATAAGTATGAATTTAAAATATTAGCGAGTTGATTAGCCACATAAGAGTGGAATAAAGAATATACAGTTTTTATGTGGAAAAAACATTTTAACAATAAAAAGTTCAAAGAATAGTCAGTTCAGAAAACTGAGCAACATATCCTTAAAAATCAACAAATCTCGTTCGATTTAACGTATAACGCGGAACGTCAAAAAATAATACACATAATTAATATGTATGATTTATTAATTAGTGCTGAACTACAGAAATGACAGAAATGATTTTCAAACATTTCTGTCTAACAAGGAACTATTTAATGGCCTACCCTGACTATAAATAATTTCAAGTAAAGTTCCTGGTTGAGGAACATTGACAACAAACCCTTTTCTTAACTGGTCGTTGTTAAAAAAAAAATAAGAAAGAAAAAAAAAAAGAAACAAAGAACAAGGAAATAAATAAATTAACAACTTAAAGCCCAACAAAAGCGTGAAAAAGTAGATAAAGTAAAAAACAAATAATAAAAATAAAATAATAATTAAATTAAAAATAGAATTTGAAATAGAGGTAGTGAAAATTAAAAGTGTTATTTAATTTTTCAAATATTTGAGTAATTAATGACAAATCAAAAAGTAATTAATAAATCATGTTCATTATTTTTTGAACCTCCGCCCGATATATAATAGTAAGATTTAATAGGATAAATTTTAAATGAGAATAAAAATGTTTAAATGTGGATTAAAATGTCATTGGATGCTATTAACGCCAGTAAAATAATCCACAGGAAAATTTAATTAGGACTAGAATTTCCTAATAGTGCAAAGGGAATTTAATTTTCTAAAAAATACTAAAGTACTAAATGTGGGTTCCCCGAGGATAGGTCAAGTTATATTATTTAATATTGAATTTGATCTAGTCTAATGTAAAAAATGTTTATTTCCAGATCCATCGAGATTATGTCAAGGATTGTCGTTCCTTTACGGAGGTTGGTTTCCTTCAAAATCACAGCCGCTCTTCGGTCTTCAAGGTAAGTAGTTTAAGTTATTTAGGCAAGTTTATTCGGATGTTCCCCTTCAAATACATTTAATTTGTCAATGACAAATATTGACATTTGTTATTTAAATTTTTCCATCTCCTTCAATCATTTGCACCCTTTGGAGTGACGATTATTGAACAATTTCTTATGTGTTAAGCTTCTTAGCATCGCCTAGTGCTCATCAGCTACATGAATAAGTAAGGCAAGTGAGACAGATTTAATCATTTTTTTTTTCTTATATAGACAGAGAATCGATAAGTAATGAATGACGAACACATTTGTAAATTTATTAAAATCGGACTACATAATACGCATCTTTATATGCCTCTTCTCGACTCATCTGATGCAGGTCGGAATATATTTTTCTGGATTTTCTTACTTGCATTGATTAAATTTGTGCAATTCTCTGCGATTTATATAACGTTTTTGAGAGATGTATATTAACATATTCAGATTCAACACGAAATACGCAAGAAACTAAAATAATTGTTTTGAATAAATCCGACGTTTTACAATGTAGAGGAATTTTTCGAGATGTTTGCTATTAAATGTTTTTGTAAAACGGGTTTCAGATTTTGATTGAGCCTCATCCCCCCAAAAAAGTTTAGTAATGTTATTTAATAAAAGAATATATGTTGATATGTGCAAATTAATTTTAATATAAATTATGAATTAGAAAACACATAAGAAGCTTTTTTTTAAACTAACCCAAATTTGTTACTACAATAGCTACCTTCCTTCGGAGGAAAGTGCTAAAAAGTATTTTGACACTTCCATTTTTTATATAATATAAAAATTATAATTATATGTTCATTGTTGCCACATTCATGTTGCCATCGATACTTTTGCTTCTAGAACACTTCTTGTCTTCTTCAAGTTGTCTTGGCATTAAATCGCCCTATTTTTTTTTTTCTTTTTTTTAAATGGAGTCGTCATATTCAGTCCACTCTTCTTGTAAGGAAATTCTTAAGTGATTTATATTTTTTATTTGTTGCTTCCTTATTTGTCTCTCAAGTTGATCCCATAAATGTTCTATAGGGTTTATATCAGAAGGATTGGGGAGTGGTTTAAAGGCATTTTGGGGTGTTATAAAGCAACCACATTCTGGTGTTAGATGCTTTATGTTTATCTTGACAAAATAATTTAATGAAAAATGATATAATGCTTGGAAGTTTTTTAAATAAAGCAAATTTAATGAAACCTCCAAAAGTTTAAACGGATCAGTCAATGTATGAGCCATAGTTGAGAGGGCCTGATAAAACCCATATAATATCTAATTATTTTTTATTATAATGGAAACACCTTACAATTCTCTCATTATTGAGTTTTTTTTTTTTTTTATTGCAGCTCCCAAACCAACAGGTAGGCGATGTAGGAAACCCGGGGTTGACCGGAAGCCAAGACAAGCCTACAGTGCCAAGCAGCTTGAACGTCTAGAAACAGAATTCAATGTAGGACACTTAATTATATTACCAGAAGTAATACTTTTATATTTTTAACCAGTGGATAAATGAAAGAATTTACTTTGTTTTGAAATTCACACTTCATCTTCTTAAAAGATGTTTTGTTAGCGCGGTTCCTCCCTCCCCCATAGGGAGGAACCCCGCTTATAAGGTTGATACAATGAAACGATCCGGAAGTGCCGACTAGAAAATTTTGCGTTTCAGAACCCCTAGAAACCGAAAATAACGGTGGTTCAAATTTGTATATATATATATATGTATATATTTATATATATATATATATATATATATATATATATATATATATATATATATATATTTGTCTGTTCGCTCTCTAAATAGAAGACGAATGGTCCGATTTTGATGAAATTTGGTACAAAAATCTGTCGTCCAATTTGAAAGGTCAAGTTCGTTAACCAGCAAAATCCGCCCACTGGAAGATGGCGTTTGGGGCGAAATTCGCGCAGAAAAAATCGTAACGCTTACGTTTTTGAGTTCATAAGCTTGTAAGTACTCGTTTTATAGGCTTCTTGGGCTAGGAAAACGAATGAAACCATTTTCAAGGCGATAGCTTTAACCGTTGTTGAGAAAATTGGAAAAATAGTTTTTGAATACCGTTTTTGGTTTGGGTACTTAGAATAACGGGATTCAGTTGAAACATTATCTGCATGTTCTACTTTCATTAAAACTAGTATGTTGAAAGTTATGTTACGTTTGGAGTTAAGGAAGGGTTAGAATAAAATATTTTATGAACAGACATGAAAAGTTTTGGAAACTTCGTATACTTTCATTAATATCTCGAACACGGTTGGGAAATCGTGGTAAGTGGATTGAAACTATTTGAAAGCTTACTAAATTCTCTACAAAAATGATTCTAAAACTATTTTTGATTAGGTTATGTCAATCGGAGAAATAAGTGCTTAAAACTTCAAATATGTCTGTTTTGTTCTTATGAACGGGTTTTTGTCGTTCTTTTTGTCTCTTTCCCTTGGTTTTTTATTGCTTTTTATTTTTGTAATTTCTTATGTTGTATTTGTAAGGAAAATGTATGTGAGTGTAAAACAGGATAGGTAAAATGAGACCAATTTTCTGTTGTCAGAAATAATAAAAAGTTTTGGGAACTTCGTATAATTTCTTAATATCTCGAAAACGGTTGAAAATCTTGGGAAGCGAAAGGTTACCATTCGAAAGCTTACTAAATGGTCTACAAGAATGGTTTTAAAGAAAGTTTTGAATAAGCGATGTCAATCGGAGAAATAAGTGCTTAAAACTTTTAAGTAATTGATTTCGCTTATTCGAACTTTTCTTTTTGTCTGTTTTATTCCTTGTTATTTTTAAATTGCTTATAGTCAGATAATGTATTTGACAATAAAACAGATTAAGTAAAATAAGAAGATCAATTTATTGTTAGAAATGTAGCGTTTAAAGAGAGAGATCCCAAGGCTTTCCAAATGCCTCTGAGCGGAGGCCTTTCTGCCCGACTTATGCGAGAGCTGACCCATACAGGTATGATTGTAAATCAACAAAGACCTTTCAAGACTGGTTTGTTTGAGATTTCATTTGGATAGCTGTTTCGCTATTGATCTAAACAAAGTAATAACTTTTTCTATTCTATGCCTTCATAAACACTAGAGATAAGAACGGAACCGCGCTAAGATGACGCAGTTCCTGCGAATCGGACTTTTTTTTTATGTAACCCTCACGGAATGCTCTGGTCCGTTTAAAACCAGAGCCTCCTCCGTAATATTGCTTAATTAAACATCTTTGCCACTTGTTTGTTTTTGCACACATCTCTTCGTAAGAAAACGTCGGATTTCATTCCGTCGACACTCTTGAAGATAACCTCCTTCATAAAAAAAGATGCGTCAAGGTTCCATTTCCGTAGTATGGAATCCTAGTAATTTAGAACTTGGAATAGTTTTAGGCAACTAAAACGCTATTATACCTAAAATAAAATGATTTATGAACTAAGTAATCTTATTTAATTTATTTTATTATAAGGTTTTATAACGCATTATTACCGGTCAAATCAAAATTTCGGGGGGGGGGGGCTGCAGCCCACAAATGCCCCCCCCCTTATTTGAAAGGTTGAAATCATTAGCCAGCCGAATCCGTGAACGGGAACATGGTTTTCTGTG
The DNA here is from genome assembly GCA_946811695.1 of Gonocerus acuteangulatus. Taxonomy (NCBI): domain Eukaryota; kingdom Metazoa; phylum Arthropoda; class Insecta; order Hemiptera; family Coreidae; genus Gonocerus; species Gonocerus acuteangulatus. The sequence goes on along the minus strand of OX328124.1, from coordinate 52,113,475 downwards.
CGGACAAGGGGAATCTAATGAAACCCTTTCCAAGTTCATATCTATAGCCGTTGTCGAGGAAAATGGAAAAAGAAGATTTTTATTTCTTCTTTTGGATGTATTATTATAAAACAGGCATAGAGTAATTCCGCTTAGAATACCTCGCTTTGAGATTTCATGTTATATTTTTAAACGTGTTTACATTTTTCACGAAGCATTTAAGACATAACATTAACCCTTTCTATTCTAAGCTTTCCAAATGACATACGGACAATAATGGAAACGAGCTAAGCTGACGCAGTTCGGACTTTGTTTATTTACAGCAAACGTCTGATGGCAAATCAAGTGTTTAGATTAAGAATTGGGCGTTTTTAATTCCATATCGATTGAGCGAGACTCCAGTCCCTCTTTCGTTTGCTTCCATTTTCTCTTGATAAATTGCAGGTAATAATGTTGTACAGTGTAAAATTATTATTTAATTTCGAAATAATGTATAGAAGACGAATTTGTGACGAAAATAAATTGTTTCAAGACTACTGGGAAATGGAATATTTTTTTGTGCCTAGCAAACATAATGTAGCTACTTGTTTGATATACTGTGAGCATGGGCGTATATAAGAAATAATTTCGGAGGGGGCTGGGAAAATTTCGGGGGGGGGCTGAGACCATTTCCGGTGTATGGAATACTAACTATTTAAATCTTGGAAGAGTTTTAGCCAACTAAAACGCTATTATACCCAAAATAGAATATTTTTTATGAACTAAATGATCTTATTTAATTCAATTTTAAGGGTTTTATAAAAGTTTTACCGATCAAATCAAAATTTCGGGGGGGGGGGGGCTGCAGCCAGTTTTTTTTTGCCATTTTTTTATGAGTTAAAATGCTTCTTAACCAATCAAAAATGATATCCAAGAGTGTTTATATGAAGAAAATTTTTTTAAATGGACAAAAATTACGATTTTCTGAGTGAAGTCCCGATGCTGATTTGAAGATAATTTTTTGAGCGAGCTTCAATTGGTCCCTTTTTAATTGTTAATTTTTTTTTTGGTCCTTCTTCAATCTATTTCAAAATTAAAACCCATTTTTTTAATCTTTATTAAAAGGAAGTATGGGGAAAAATGAATTAAGAAAAAATGAACATTTCAGAACATTAAGCTTTAAAGTTGCTTTCTCAAAACAATGTTTTTCAAATCAGGCGATACTCAATTTTTGCCTGATCAACTTAAAATTTTAACTGCAGCTTTCTGACGAATAATAACTAATAAGTTGGAGGACCTGAGTTCAAATCCCGAGCAAGCACTAAAGAATTTTTCTTCTAGTGTCTTCGTTCTTCGGTTGAATTCGGCATTTCTGACCGTCCCTAGGCCAACCCAGCCTTTAATAAAATTATCAATGGGTTTCTTGGGTGCTCATGACTCTAGCAGTCGAAGCAGCCAAGGGGAAAATCAGGCTGCCGGAGCATAGTACTGACCACACTATCTCCCTAGTGTGCCACATGGCATGATTCTCTATAGTATCCGCCCCTCGTGGCCTGTTACAGGACTGATTTTTTTTCCTTCGAAATAATTTTAGTTTTTCATTCTAGATTAAAGATTGCTGCCTGCAGACTATCGCCCGTGAAAAAAGATGGTTTCCGTTCGTCAGACACAACATCGCCATTTCTTTTTTGAAGAATTGAAACTTTTTTTTGTTGTTTACTTTAACATCCCATATAAAACGTTTGATATAAAGAATTAAAAAATATTAATTTATTTGCTATTTATAAATTCAAGAAAATGACTGATTTTGATCGCACAAGGTAGTATTACCCCTTAACCAAATATACAACTAGACTCCATATCCTAACCTAAATTATGTTAGTTACTGACCTCCCCCCCCCACGTGTTATGTACAATGGTTTAATGTATTTGAATCCCAGAAGGAGTTCAAACTCTTGTGCCTTATATAACAAGAAAATTGTCTGCATTGGGATAAATACAAATTTATATCCTTCAATATAAAGCCTTGACTCCATTAGAAGACATAACCTGTCATTCTTTGAAAGTGGACCCCAATAGCCTACTTGGTTAAGGCACTTGCAACCATAGGGGATTTCAAATCAATCAGATTAACTTTTCTCAAATTAAAGATTTGAAATAAATTTGACTGATGATACATATTTTTGTTCATTAAATCAAAAAAGTTAGTAATACTAATGATATTATATAGAAGTAAATGTAATTGTAGTTACAGCTTAATGAATTGTGCGTTGTTTCAGGCAGACAAATACTTGAGTGTCAGTAAAAGGATGGAGTTGTCCAAAGCTTTAAATCTAACCGAAGTTCAAATCAAGACATGGTTTCAGAATCGAAGAACAAAATGGAAAAAGCAGCTTGCATCAAGGCTAAAATCTGGTGGAGTGAGGCCTCCTCTTTACCTTCCTGGATATCCTCCACTCTTTCCGACCTTCCTCCCTGTACCTGATCCTCAGGAACCTGTTGAAATGTAAACTATGTTAAATAGAAAATAATAATCATGATAAGGCTGGAAATTCATTAGTAAGAACTATTTTTGAAAAAAAATGAGAAATCTACTTTGTATAAAAGCAAATCCTGTTAAAATATTGAGCTCTGGATATAATCCTGCATAGAGTACATGACGTTAAATTGAGAAGTGCTCCATTAGCGCACTAAAGATGGTTAGAGAACATATCACACTGTTTGTACAAAAGTGTCATAACTCAAAAAAGTGTCATTCTTTCACATTTTGCTTGGAGCAGATTTAATCCTATAATAACCCTACTCCATCTGGTGGCTGACTAATGACATATATTCTCACAGGTTTGTAAGCTCGAGTGATAAGTAAGGGGTCCATTTTAATTCATAACTCAAAATAAGTGATTTTAAAGTTGTGCAACTTTTACAGTGCGATATCCTGGCTAGAAAAAGGTGGTGACCTATATTTAAGCCGTCCTAAAATTCTGAGTTAATTATAATGTACGTTAAAATTTAAATGTGTTTATTTATACTTACCATATGTTATAATCAACAATTTCTGTTCTGCCTACTCAGGAATGAAATGGTATTAATCTAAATTTGTAAAAATAACCGACATATGTGAGAATTAATTTACAGTCTATCATAACACAAGATTCATTACAAATGAAGTAACTTAAGTCAGACTTAAGCCATTTAGTTCAAGATGGCTCAAACCATTTCCATTTTCCACCCCACATATATTAAAGAACAATCGCTCACACCTGTTGAGCAACAAAAAGTTTTCCAATGGTCCCAAATCGTTTTAACAAAATAATTAATTCAACTTGAGACATTAAATGACTACTGCATTATAATAAAAAATTCCTTTTCTGTGATAAGGAGTACATTAGATGATTGTACGCAATGCAAAGCATACTATTACTGCATATTAAGGAATAACTCAATCGATATTAAACAGCACATGCTCTGAGCTCAATTCACTCAGCCTTTCTACATGTCATTTAATCCTAAAAATTTATATTTTAGGGTGTGATGTTACTTAAGCTCTTCTCCAAAAAGAATTATTCCCCACATCGTTATGACATCATTCTGCAGAATAACGTTAGCAATATGCGCACAAATAAAAAGTAGGGTTGAATTAAACGAACAGAGAAAAATTTAATGCTTTTTGAACTAGTTGGTATTAAAGCAATATTACTGAAATGTATATTTTGTTCACAAAAATTGTTATTGATTACAATAGTGAAATTTCAGAAGGTTTACTATAATGTTCAAGGACATTAGAAATTAATGAATTTCCAGACTTACTAATAAATTGTATATACTTGTAATTAACTTAGAATCTTTTGTTCATATTTTCAATAAAAATTATCCTCAATTTATACAATAGCTGTTAAGACAAGATAGTTATTTTGTCCTTAACTTTTTAGTAGTTTTCACATTAGACTTAATTATTAGGTATTTCTATCGAAGAGAAGGAGGAGCATATAATAGAGGCAATTCTTAATATTCATTATTTATTATGTACAATATTTACAAAATTGTAATTCATTGTATTTAAAATACTATTTCAGAATATAATCAGACTTCTTTTTACCTTCATTGATGCTAATCCAAGAAAAAAACTTCAAATAATTAATTAGCATTTATAAAATTCATTTTAAATCTCATCCACATTTGTTTCCTTCAAGAGCCAATCAAAATTAACACATCTGTTCGTTCTCTATCAGATACAAACAAAAAACAATAATTTATTGTTTTTAAAAGACCTTGATTTATTATGAATGATTCACTTTATTTTATTTCACTCGCAGTACCGTTATCTGAGGTGAGTTCGGACGGGTCATACAAGTTGGGACAATAGTGCATAGCGCAGCAAATCCCTGCACGGGTGATTTCCTGTGCCAGCTCTATTGTCCGAACTCATACGACCTGTTCGAACTCATACGACCTGTCCGAACTCACCCTAGATGACGGTATTGAAAAAGGAATTAACATCCAGATAATTTAATTGATATGCGATATTACAAAAAACCTTTCAATTGAGTCAGAAATCATGTACAACTATAATTTTTGAAATTGTAAAAGAAAAATATTCCTAAGTTATTTCATACAAAATAACAAGCGTAGGTCCCATTTTCTATCACAGGTATACATTTCATTTGACTAGAATAAATATTATAAAAGGACTTCTGAAAATAAAAAGATTTAATGTAATAACACAAAACATAAAAGGATATTACAGAAATCACAATATACAATAATGAACTTATCAATTTAGTTCGCTAGTTTAATTTTAAATTAAATTAAAATTAGCAAAACAAGAATTTATGAATAGGAATAAAAGTAAGTTTTTACTACAAGAGATAAATTTAATCTCTAAAATGAGGAGGGGGATTTTCTAATTCAGTGGCTCTCCTTTTTTGAAAATTTCTCTCAACAATGTTTTTATTGATTACAGCGAATTTAATACGTCTGCTGGAGCAAATTTTGTTTTTTTTTGGGAATGAAATTTTTGATAATACTTGAATTTGAAAATTGTGATAACATTTTTTAAAATGTAGTATTTGGATAGACATCAATTTTTTGAATATTAGTAATTTCTAAATGAAATTTTGTTGGCCTCAGATACTTCTTTTCAATCAAAATCTTCTTTCTTATACTACTCTTCTCACTTGAAAATCTTATTAAGAATTAAAAATATAGGAAAATATCTTTGGCATCGTTAATACAAATACATAACACTAAGTTTCACTTTAAAAAATTTTTAACATTACTATAATAAATTATAGAAATAATAAAAAATAAATGCATTTTTTATTAGAGTGGCAATGTGTTGCCATAGTTGCTACACCCAATTTTGTTTTTTTTTACCAACAAAATTGCTTTAACGCCACATTGTTCATATTTAATACTGCCTTTAAGATATATTAATTAATAACATATTTACACAACCTCTTTTATGTATTTGATTGTTTTAAATTCATACAATTATTTAATAAAAAAAAAATGTAAGAAATAAATTCTTTGGAATCGCATAATATCTAAATTTGTACAGTTTTTGCACTTGAAAACACTCCATAAAATATTAAAAGCAGGCAATGAGAATTGCCTAATTGAATTTTTTATTAGTCAATTAGTAACAATACCTGACTTTCTATATTTCAATGACTAACTATAGCATCACAGAAGACTGTATTTTTCTTTCTCTTTGCTAGCTAATAATATGATGATTTAAGCTGAACCCATAGTCTTAGGCTTCATCTTCACTGGCACGAATGAACAAGCGACTGCTGTTCCTGTAAAGATAAATCATATGAAAAATATCAGAAATTTCTTTGAATGATTCTAAAGAATAAGTGTTCTAAGAATGGGTGCCAAAACTATATGTTATATGACCCAGGTAAACTTACATGAATACCTGTTTATTATTTACTTCTATTTATTTATCCTCCGAAGGAAAGTAGCTATTGAGGTTGCACTCATGATGGAATTTTTGAAAAATTTCTTCGAATCTTTATCGATCCTACCTAGTAGACACCGAAAATGACCCCAGTTAAAATTTATATATATATACATATATATATATATATATATATATATATATATATATATATATATATATATATATATATATATTGTAATGATATATTACATTCTCGAAAATATTTTTAAATTCAAATAACCATCGATATTTTGAAAAGCCTGCGCAAATCACAAACCATGTATACAATTAACATTGTATTATATATGATCAAAATTAATAATATTTTTGGACAATACTGATGTACAATATATACATATTAAATGTACATTCAGATGATAATAAATTAATTATTTGTATTACAAAAATATAATTATTATTTTCTATATATAAGCGGGCAAAACTGAGGAAGTTAAAAAAAAAAAAAAAGACGCCAAACTTTCCCGCTTGAATGGCGTCAGTTGATTCCCAGCAGCCCTGGAATGCAGAGCTAGAGTCTATCGCTAGCCACAGAGAATATAGAGCGCAGTCCATTGTTAATTATCATAGAAGACGGAGAGAGAAGACAACAGAATCCAGAATTTCAAGATATCCATTCTATGCACGAGACCTGGTAAGAAAGCGTATCACCTTGAAGAAGGAATTACTGAAGCGCAGTATATTGAAGCTTTATTGGAAGCAAATTAATTTAGAGGTAAAATTATTTTTTTTGTAATTGTTAATTTTTTTATTGTCATTTGTTTTATTTTTATGTTAGTGTTTGTATCTCAAGATTGTCTAAAAATAAATATTATATTATTCATTCACTCGGAACTTTAATCCCTGAGATTAAGTCAAATTAATATAATAAAACTTATTAAAGTAATTAAAATCTTTTTATCATTTTATAAAAATAAAATCATAACATTATTGGCGACCCAACGTGGCGCATTCTTTTTATAAAAAAAAAAAAATCATAACATTAATGGCGCCCAACGTAGACGGCCGAGTGAATTGTAGATAAAAATTGTAAATAAATATTAAAAATAAAAGATAAAATTTAAAAATAAAAAATAATTTTTTTTTTAAAATAAAAATGTCTCTAAACAATATAGAACAAAATCAGAATAACGGAGACGAACATAGGGTGGAATCGCCGAATTTTGAATATTTTACAACACAAAATAGGGAAATAAATAACGTGAGAGAAATGTATGAGAACGAATTGCAAGCGGGTGACGCAACATTCCGAGAATCATCTGAGGGTTCCTTAGCAACAACGGAAATTCTATCGAATGGCGGGAATCGTACTCCGGAAAGGGATAATGAGATGCATCCTCAAGGCTTAGAAGAAATGATGAGGTTATTATTAGAACAACTGAAGTTCGATTTAAGTAAGAGTATTTGCAATATTAAGCATGAAATAAATCAAGAAATAAGTAAAAATAATAAAAAATTGGAAAATAAAATAGATGCAAATAGAATAGAACAAAATAAAGAACTAAGTAAAAACCATAAAATATTAGAAAGTAAAATAGATGCAAATAGAATAGAACAAAATAAAAAATTGGACGATTTATGTAATGCTTTAAATAATATGGGTGAAAATCAAAATGAAGAGACGATAGAGTTGGAAAAATCGAATAATAACCTTTTTAATAAAAATAATATAAGTAGTGAAGGAATTATTGAGATTAATGAAAATAATAACGAAATTTTAATTAAAAATACCGAAAATGATGATACATTAATAAATAATGACAATTTAAATGAAACAATAAAATACAGTTTAAATAGTAATGAGGGTAGTAATGACCAGATATTTGAAGATGATAAAATATTGATTAAAAATAAAAATGACTATAATTGTCTAATAAATGAAGATAATACAATTCAAGAATTATTAAGTGAATTAAATAAAGATAATGAGGGTACAAATGAAATAATTAATAATAAGATAATTAGGGGGTCTCCCGTGGTCTAATGGCTAGCGCCTTGGATTCATAAGCAGGAGATGGTGGGTTCAATTCCCACCAATTTAAAAAAAAAAAAAAATAAAAAAAAAATAAAAATAAATAAAAAAAAATAAGATAATTAATGATAATTTCAGAAATATAATAAGGACAGAAGTTATAAATAAGATTGTGAAACAAAATAACATTAAAAAATTAACGGATGACTACAAATTTATTATAAACATAAGAGGCTTTAATACACGAAATGAAAATATTCCAAAGAAGAAGCTGAATAAAAATGTTAATAAAGATAATCATTTAAAGATTTTTAATGTCAAATGTGGAAAGAGAATAAAAATTCTTTATAAATATAAAAGACAACTTGGGATAAAAAAAATTTCAAAGCTAAATCGGCCTCCAAGGAAAAGAATAAAACACTTTTATAGAAAGAAATTGGACAACTGCAAAATAAAGTATTAAGGACCAGGCATAAATTCAAGGCAATTGTTAAACTTAGTTTTAGATTAGTGTGTTTATATAAAATAAGTATTAGTTTAGCATTTTTGAATAAAATAAGATTTATTTTAGTATTAAATCAAACTGATAAAAAATATAATTAAAAATTAATATAAATGTTGAAATCGCATTAGTTTAGGATAAGAAAATTTTGATATTATGTAAAATTAATAAATTTAATAATAATGGTTTTTGTATATTAAAATAAACTTATTTCAATAAAGATCATTAGTTTAGCCTAAAATAAATTTGATAATCATAAAAATAATTTAAAATAAGTATATTAATAAAGTACTATATTCATATAATCAAAATAATTAAAAATTATGAAACGAAGTAAGCTATAAAAATTTAAAAATAATGTAATACACTTGACAATATTCTGTATTCCGAAACTCCAAATTAAAAAATTTCAATTTTAAATTTATATTTTATACCGGACTAAAAACATTTTTTTTTTAAATTTTTTTTTTAGACAGGAGTGCAAATGTAATGATATATTACACTCTCGAAAATATTTTTAAATTCAAATAACCATCGATATTTTGAAAAGCCCGCGCAAATCACAAACCATGTATACAATTAACATCGTATTATATACGATCAAAATTAATAATATTTTTGGACAATACTGATGTACAATATATACATATTAAATGTACATTCAGATGATAATAAATTAGTTATTTGTATTACAAAAATATAATTATTATTTTCTATATATAAGCCGGCAAAACTGCGGAAGTTAAAATAAAAAAAAGACGCCAAACTTTCCCGCTCGAATGGCGTCAGTTGATTCCCAGCAGCCCTGGAATGCGGAGCTAGAGTCTATCGCTAGCCACAGAGAATATAGAGCGCAGTCCATTGTTAATTATCATAGAAGACGGAGTGAGAAGACAACAGAATCCAGAATTTCAAGATATCCATTCTATGCACGAGACCTGGCAAGAAAGCGTATCACCTTGAAGAAGGAATTACGGTACTTACGTATTAGCGTCAAAGCAGGTTAAAGAGGCGGGTCTCTTTCAGGGATCTGGATCGTGGATAACGCATTTCTATTGGTCAATCACTATCAGAGCAGCATAGGTTCATTGGCTATTGTGTTCATAGTAACCATCTTGTTCCCTTTGTCTTTATAACGCAATTCATTTGTGCTTTATTTACCCACGCAATTGTTGTTTATTGTTTAGATTCATATTTAGCAGGGTTTATATGGCGACAACATTTCATTATTTATTTCTTGGTGTTCCGCTTTATGGCGATGTACACCTTACATATAGTTATTACAAATATTACATAGTCTTATATACTTAAATTATACACACACACACAACTACGACGACAACAGAATAGCAGGGATGAAAGAGACTGTTTTGAAGCAATGCTAAATTGAATATCAGTCCATTATCCAGCGAAAACCCATCCTTGAACTATATTATCAACGAGTTATATTGACTAGAGTTTAGATATAACCTTGAGCGAGCTTAGCGAGCAGAAACGCATAGCAATTATGCTATTAATATAAATGCTACGCGTTTTCGCTAGTTAAAGGTTATATCATAACTCTAGTTAACCTAAATCGTTGATAACCCCGTCCCCATATTGGCAAAAAGTGATTCGACTCCTTGATCCAGCTCTCTGAGACCCGACTCTTTAACCTGCTTTGACGCTAATACGTAAGTACCGGAATTACTGAAGCGCAGTATATTGAAGCTTTATTGGAAGCAAATTAATTTAGAGGTAAAATTATTTTTTTTGTAATCGTTAATTTTTTTATTGTCATTTGTTTTATTTTTATGTTGGTGTTTGTATCTCAAGATTGTCTAAAAATAAATATTATATTATTCATTCACTCGGAACTTTAATCCCTGAGATTAAGTCAAATTAATATAATAAAACTTATTAAAGTAATTAAAATCTTTTTATCATTTTATAAAAAATAAAATCATAACATTATTGGCGACCCAACGTGGCGCATTCTTTTTATAAAAAAAAAAAAATCATAACATTAATGGCGCCCAACGTAGACGGCCGAGTGAATTGTAGATAAAAATTGTAAATAAATATTAAAAATAAAAGATAAAATTTAAAAATAAAAAATAATTTTTTTTTAAAAATAAAAATGTCTCTAAACAATATAGAACAAAATCAGAATAACGGAGACGAACATAGGGTGGAATCGCCGAATTTTGAATATTTTACAACACAAAATAGGGAAATAAATAACGTGAGAGAAATGTATGAGAACGAATTGCAAGCGGGTGACGCAACATTCCGAGAATCATCTGAGGGTTCCTTAGCAACAACGGAAATTCTATCGAATGGCGGGAATCGTACTCCGGAAAGGGATAATGAGATGCATCCTCAAGGCTTAGAAGAAATGATGAGGTTATTATTAGAACAACTGAAGTTCGATTTAAGTAAGAGTATTTGCAATATTAAGCATGAAATAAATCAAGAAATAAGTAAAAATAATAAAAAATTGGAAAATAAAATAGATGCAAATAGAATAGAACAAAATAAAGAACTAAGTAAAAACCATAAAATATTAGAAAGTAAAATAGATGCAAATAGAATAGAACAAAATAAAAAATTGGACGATTTATGTAATGCTTTAAATAATATGGGTGAAAATCAAAATGAAGAGACGATAGAGTTGGAAAAATCGAATAATAACCTTTTTAATAAAAATAATATAAGTAGTGAAGGAATTGAGATTAAGTCAAATTAATATAATAAAACTTATTAAAGTAATTAAAATCTTTTTATCATTTTATAAAAAATAAAATCATAACATTATTGGCAACCCAACAATATATATATATATATATATATATATATATATATATATATATATATATATATATATATATATATATATATATATATATATATATATATATATATAGTTATATATGTGTCCGTTAACACGATACCGGCCAGAGTTTTTGTTTCTTCCCCACGAAACTTGGTATATAGTATTCCCCAATCAAACGATTGAACGAGTTCGTTAACCAAGAAAATTGGTCCATCTGGAGAGAGGGTTTACTCCGGAGCCAAAGTAGTTATTTGCCAATACGAGCCATAATTTGTGTTGTATTTCAACGAAACTCGGTATTTGTTCTGGTCAACTGAAGAGAAAAATGTGTTGTATAAATAAACTAAATTGGTTCATTAGGAAGGGGGGTTTACTCCGGACCCAAATTACTAATTTGCTCATACCGGTCGTAATTTCTGCTGTATTGTAACGAAACGTGGTATGCATCCTGTTTATCTAATAAGGAAGAAGTGTTGTAAAAAAGAACTAAATCGGTCGATCAGAAGGGGGGATTTACTTTGTACTATGTTAGAATTGAATTGAAACAGGTGTTATTTATGTTTTTATTTCATTTATCTATATAGGTTGTTTGAAGCAAATTATTCAGGAATGCACTCGACACTACCCAATTCTGAGGAAAGTGCTTAGTGATGCAGCTCCTGCGTGACGGACTTTTTTAAATCTTTAATAATAAAGTAGGTACAAGGTACCTCTGCTCTAAAGCCCCTAGCCAGGTAAGCTTAGGGAGCCCTTGTCCTGTCCTGGTTCTATATATCTAATATAGATTTACAAAAAAATGTGAATTTCTGAAATTTAAGTGTTTTGCGCTTTTATTAAAAATTGTCTGTTGTTTTAAAACTAATTTAAATAATTGATGATTCGTCGACGCAATAATCAGAGGTGCTTAACACTAGGTCTATGTAAATTATTTTTACTTCACTATAATTTCTTTATTATTAAAGGAAAAGACAATATCAATTATATGTAAACAGTTCATTCTTAAAAAATTAATCAGAATTTATCTTAGCTGTGATATTTTTAACAGCCAGAATTTCAATATGGCCTACATGTCAATGTAGAATTGGGCCATTTGTGCGCATGATTAACTGTAATATAATAACATTTTTTTTTATCTCATCGAGTCCTAAAAATGAATATTCTCCCTATAAAATTGTAAATTTTAAAAACTTTAAAAATAAGACAACTTACCAAATAACATGGCTGAAAACATTAGGATAGGAACGATGCAATTAAGGTCAATAAGATAACCAAAGGAGAGATTTCCTAGAAGAGCACCAATTCGCCCTACTGAAATCGTCAAACCGGTCGCTACCACCCTGCCAATTAGAAGAAGTAATTAGAGCATATATTGTAAAGTTAAAATGAATGTATTTTATCCATCACACCAGAAGTACTATTTGTCACCTCATATTTGTAGGAAATATTTCACAAAGAGTGCAATAGAATGTCACAACTGCAAGCGATGTTAGAGATTCAAAGATGCACGACAGAATCAAATTTTGCACTGATGTTCTTACAAAGTACATTCCAACAGCTACAAAGGCAGCTACTGTTACACTGAAAACTACAAGAAAAACTTACTTTATTCAAAACATAATTATTATTTTTCATAATTACATTTGAGACATAAATTGAATAGTAAACTCTAAATTGATCTGATCAAAGGAGTCTTCTAACTGAGACATCCATGACCCAGGTGGTTGACAGATGTCTAAAAACACAAACTTAAAAAAAAAATAAAAAAAAACAAAAAAAAAAAAACTCTAAATTACTATTCTTAGCCCTTGACATTATTTTAGATCATTATCATATTCAGTACTCTTTGAGCTGCTTTAAGCAGTCTGCAGAGAAAGTCAATTCTGCTCCCTCCATGTTTGTCAATCTCCCACCAGATGCCTTTATTTGTTCCATTTGAATCCCCTTTTCTGTAAGTAAATCTTTTGTCATTCCATTCAGTTCTGGGTCAATCTCTTTTTTGCTTTCTCTCTACTTTAGCTCGGTAGGTTTTTCAAGGAATTCTGCTAGGTACCTTTTGTAGGAAGTACCCATGCAATTGTAGTCTATTCAACTGTATTATCACACTGGCTGCTTCAACATTGAGGTTTGACCAAATTATGGTGTAGCGGATTTGGTTTCTTCTTGATTTCTCATCATTCTTTCTGAGAAATCTAATTTCTGACACCTGAAAGCGTGATTCGTGTGTCCTTGTTAGTATCCATGATTTCCAAGAGATTGGGGGGAAGAAACATAGACCCAAATGCAGCACATTTTGTTGCCTTATCCACATCCTGGCGGTTTAGGAAACGTCTTTGTATCGCTTCAACATTCTGCCTGCAAGTAAGATCTGCCTTGTCACCTACAGATCTATGTTATAATTTTCATGCTCATTTTTATATATATATATATATATATATATATATATATATATATATATATATATATATATATATATATATGATTATGTACAAGTATAACAAGGTATCCTTCAATGTTTGTAAGTATTTTTGTTAATTTTTTTGAAAGGGTACAGTTACTTTCTTTTTCTATTATTTTTTCAATACTTTTATTTATTTCGTTGCAGACATATATTTGTATGGATCTATATATATTTAATTAGAATCAACAGATACCAATTAAGTTATAAATATTTCTATTCATTTTTGCGCAGTTTATTTTGTCTGATACTATACCAGTCAATAGCCACGGATAAATCCATCAAATACTTGATTCCTAAATGTTGGACAGTTCATTGGCCAAATAAATGCTTAACTCTGAATGAAATATAATTTTATATTCACTTTTTCTATATTCACTTGCCACATATGCATCATCACGAACCACTTGCAGTGGCGGGACTACACTGCATGTGTGTCATTGGGCCTACCTGGCAAGCTGGGAGAAAAAGTTAAAAAGTTTTGGGGATCGGCTGCAAACCTCCAGGCTGCTTTATTCGTTCCTCCGTTGCCTCAGGGAGTGTTTTGAATGCCTTATTCCTTCATCACATGTGCGTCATGGTAAAAACATGATTCTGATGGAAACAATCCAGAACTTCCAATGGGTAAGTTATTTATTCACATTAACAAAAAAATGAAATCATAAAATGAAAAAAACAATTTTTTTTTGGATGTTTTGGGGTTTACCGTTCCCGCAGTCAAAGTGTTAATTAATTTAATTGACTGTTGCTTTGCAAGAGGGCGAGAAGGATTAAGTAATAAGATGCTTACAGATTAAGACAGCAGGATTTAACAAAATAGTTATTACGGAGTAAACAAATAATACTTACTCATGAAAAATCTGTGTCCAAGCTTTTTTACAGTCAAAGGGAGAAAAATACTCGTTGGAATGCAAGAGAGACCAACGAATACTGTGTTTTTATAGACACTAGTATTTATATTTGTCTTGCAAGGCCCTTTTTCATCAATGAAAACTGAACTCACTTCACAAACTGATGTACTTTCACCAGGATGAAGAGACGCAAAAACCTCAAATCGTGTAAAAAGTTCAGGAAACCACATCATTAATGTGTAGTAACTGAAACAAAATTGATAAGGAAATTGTTTAACTTCTCCATCAATAATGAAATTAAGATAAATTTCAGAACAAAAATAAAATTCTGTTAAAAAAAACTTATGCATAACAGATTGTTGGTTGTCTAAAGGTTACCACCATTTTCTAGCCAGGATAGGGGTGAAGCCTTTTCTTTGTTCAAAAGAAAATCCATCACTCCCAGTTTTCATTTTAAAGGGGTTCTAGGACAGTTCTATAAACAAAAGTCAGGTTATTCATCAAAATCATTGTTTTTCAGAAGTTTTTTTACTCTGCCCCCTAAAGGTTTCAAACTCCTCCACCTTCAGGAATACTTATTCATTTAATAACCTTTAATTACCTAATTAGGAAGTTGAGAGTTTCTTGGTCATTAAGGGTAAAATACCCTTGATAATTTAAAAAATGTTAGGACAAATTATTTTTCTTCCAATACAAGTAGGTTTTTTTTTTTTCTTTTGATTCATCTGAAATAAAAATAATAAAATAATTTCCCTTTTATTGGACTTTTATGGGAATGTAGCAGGTACCGACAATTAGATGCCTGCCATAGGAATTGTCTTTCTGGGGCCTTATCTTGGTATTCTAATCCTTACAATGAATTAGGTAATATATATACGAGATTTGAATTTAATCTGTTTCTGTTTGGAATTGTACCATACTTTATGGAACTTTTTTGTTGCACTTGTGGTCAACTATCACTTCCTGAAAGGTTGATACTTTTATCCTTTACACCCTGTATATATATAAATTTTAACATGTTTTTGGTGCCTAGTATACAGCATTGATGAAGATTTGAAGAAAATTTTCAAAAATTCGTTCATGGGTGAAACCTCAATAGCTATGTTCTCTTGGAAAGTTCTTAAAGTTTATTGAGGAATATGTTCCTATATTAGAATGATAATTACCTGGATGTGAGGCAAAAAGCAATGAAGCATGTGAGGAGTGTTTTCTTTCTATAAGGTGGTCTTATTAGACATTTCGCTATAGCTCCCATATTTTTTAGAATAGTTCTCAGGTCTCGCTTCTTTTTCTGGTTCGCCTTAAAGGAGTCTGGGCTTATTCCAATGATGCTTAATCCTTTTTCTTCAAAACTTTCAACCTACAGGAGAGAAAATACTTTCTTAAAACGTATTCAGGAATTTATAAATCAAATAATATTTTATTAAGGAGAATGTGAAATGAAATTGTACTAAGCATTACCCTCTTTTTCATATTTATTTGCCAACTATTTTTAGAGGTAGTGGGGATGCCTTAGAGCAGGATGTTAAATAACTTGTTTCCAAATTATGAAGTAATAAAATTCATGTTTCTTGTTAAGAAACTAGGAGTCATTAAGCCATTAAAAATTTAATATAAAAATATTATATTTGAACCAGGAATGAAAATATCAGTGTAATAATATTCAAAAATTATGAGTGAGATAATAAAGAAAATATCAGTGAATGGGGGAAAAAAGAATAATTAACTAAAGATTTTTCAAAATGTGAGTACTACTTTCACTATGCACAAATATCTATCTATCCAACTATCAAATCCTATTGATCGTTGCATGTGGAATCACAGTAGAAAAATGGGACAAAGACTGGACTGATAAAAATAAATCCTTCAGCCTACACAAATATATCCCTCGCATTACAAACACCGACTACAACTCCATCAAAAGTTCACACCATAAATTCACACAATTCCTTACAGAACATGGACCAACTGGACAATATTCGACAAGATTTAATATACAGATAAATTTAAATGTGATGACTACACAAACATTTACCCACATCTTATATTCATGCCCACTATTTTTTTTTTTTTTTTTTTTTTTTTTTTTTTACGGCGCATCTACATCTAGGTCATTAGCGCCGACATCCAGGGTGCAGCGAGGAATTTTACCAGCGATCCGTGGGATGATAAAATTCCTGCCGGAGGTTGGGAATCGAACCCACCATCTCCCGCTTATGAATCCAAGGCGCTAGCCATTAGACCACGGGAGACCCCACTATTCTACAAAAAACAGGCTACAAGTAATAAGATTGATAAAATTAACCCATTCGATGCGACGCCCGAGAATACTCGCCGGACAAAGATGTTCCTCAGAGGCGATGCCCGAGTATTCTCGCCACAGCTGTATCTGTTGATTGTGAGCTTTCTTTAGCCTTGAGCGTGTACAGAGTGCTCTAGCAGGAATGGGGGATAATTGCTGGTTTAACCCTTAACTGGCAACATACAAATTTTGAACATTATAAGTAACATGCGTCTGTGAGGCGCGCACACGGTAAAAATGTTCTTAGGGCATTTTTTTAGTGAAACTGTAAATGATAAAGGAGTAGCTTATTATAATAATAAATACAAATCATTTTCATTGCTACATTTAAAAATCACGTCTAAAAACAAGCAGTGGTTTTGGAATGAAATAGAAAAAGGAATATAGGGAAGAAAAGTATGTAAACTTTGTTTTAAATAGTTATTGTAGGTTTGCTGCGTACATAAATTATAGTAAATAAATCTTTTCAAGTAATACACGTCATCGTTCACGTAAGATAAACATGAAAATGATGATTAGTAACGAGTGCCTAAGTAAAAAAAAATACGGGTACGTAAGGCTGCCCTTGGAGAGGGAGTTTGGTCCGCCTGTGGAGGGAATAGGCAGCTAGTCCACGTCGCATCGAAAAGGTTAAAAGGTGGCAATTGGCCAGAACAACCAACTATTCTATTTGATAAATATAAGAAAGAATTTCCAAAATTTACCAAAAGTATAGACATGGATGTATCAAGTTAAATTAAAATTTATGTTTTGATTTGAAAAATAATGAGTGCAACTCAATATATCTGCACTTGCAAATTTTACCCTCTCAAGAAGCATCCATTGAAGTAAAATTTTATTTTAATATTATTTAATTATAGTTTATAATTGTCAACATTACTCATTTATTAGGGTACTATTTTAATTAAGTTAAAATTACTTTTATGTTTAAACTCACATTCTGTCAATTTCTTTTGTATAATTATCTGATCAACATTCCTATCATAATATAATATATGAAGAGGTGAGTTGCAAAACTCGTTCGTTCCATTTTTTTAAAAAATGAGATGACAGTGGATTCTAATTCTAATTTTAATGCTCTTCCAACATATGTTATGGGGTTGGGGAAAAACTTGTTATTTCATATAGTTTTTAGCTATAGAAAATAGCAGTTTGTTGCAGAACTGATTCGTTCCACAGCTCAGTGTGTTTCAAAACTCGTTACTCGTTTTGCAGCAAAACTCTTTGGTTTCTATGGTTTGTGCTAAAGAATTTCTTGATATTCCCAAGTACCGAATCCAAAATATTTCAAAAAAATACTTCATCGGCAGGCAATCTCCGCGAGAAAGAAGGGGAGGAGACTATAAAACTGTTAAGTTTGGCCAATAAGGGAATCGGCGAAAAGTTGTTTCTAGATTTTGTGGAGTCCCATTATATTAGAGAGAGGAGAGCCAGAAAGTATCTCCCTAGTGACTGGACAACCAAAAAACTTTCCAATCCAGAAATGTAAGCCAAATATTGGCTCGTCATGAGAGTTTTTAATTACGATTACAATATAAGCTTTAAGTCGCCAGCCACAGATGCATGTTCAGGGTGCATCCGCCTGAAAGCTCAGATCTGTTATGGCATCTGGAAGAGAAAAAGAAAAAGGTCATTGTTTTCAAAATCTTTTTACAATTCGCTAAAAAAAAGAAGAGGACCAAGCTCCTTATTATAGCAGGCAATTATACCTCTATGGAGGCGAGGTTAGCTCAGTGGTGAGCACTGACTCATATGTTGGACGACCTGAGTTCAAATCCCGGGCAAGCACTAAAGATTTTTATCTTCTGGTGTCTTAGTTCATGGGTTGAATTCAGTCTCCCTGACACAGCCCCTAGGCCAACCCAGCCTTTAATTAATTTATTAATGGGTGTTAATATAGCACCTTGGTGCTAATGACCCTAGCAATCGAAGCAGCAAAGGGGAAAAATCAGGCGACTGGGCCATAGGGCTGACCGCACTATCTCCCTAGCATGCCGTATGATCATGAATCAGATAGCTCTATAGTATCTGCCCTTTAGGGACTGATTTTTTTTTTTTATACCCTATAAGTTTACCATCAGCGAAGGACATTCCGCCAATGTTCAGAACACCAAATCAGTGATCATCTAGTGTACAAGGCTAGAAAATGAAAGCCTGAAAGGATCTTATGAAATATCTTCAATCTTATTCCACCACTTTATAAGTAAAGACCTCTCAGACATCGAAGAAATCAAATTATTCTGTGATGGCTGCTCTGGCCGGAATAAATCATTTCTGTGATAGGTATGTTTTCAAGCTTCTTAATGAAAAAAGCAATTGCCAAAAAATGTCTATTATGTATCCTGTTGTTGGTCACTCATTCCTTCCCGCTGATCGTGTCGTCGGCAGTATCGAAAATAAAAAAAACATGGATACAATAACAGACCCTCAGGAATATTTTGATTTATTTTCTCAGTTTGAAACCGTTCGACCAGTCAACGAACGGGTAAATTAAATTACTTATTAAACAAAATAAGTAATATTTATTAAAAGAGGATAAGAGCAACTTATCCTGTGTGAATTAAAACTCTGTCATTCCAGTGTTGTGTGCAGCAAAACTCGTTCCTTTTAACATTTTGCTGCAAAACTTTCTCGTTCCATAATTCGTTATTTTTTTTGTTGCCTTTTAATCAGTATTTTTTTTTTTTCATTTCAAGCTCACTTCTACAGGAAAGCTGTACCTTTCGAAAGCAAAAAAAAATAATTTTTATCTCACCACTCTACAAGACGTGGTAAGTTTTTTGTGTTTCCTGAAAAATGTGTTCATGTGGAACGAACGAGTTTTGCATCTCACCTCCTCATATGTATTTAAATAACATAATCACTACATGGAAATGGAACATGTGTTAAAAATAAATGCACTCTTTGATATGTCTTCTCAGCTGTAATTGTTGCTATGGTTACAGATGTTCTTTTGTTAACAATTGAATTACTTTGTAAGAGTCAGTGAAAAAGAATATAGTAATGTTTTGGTTTACTTGAAGTGTTGTTTATTTTAATGTGGTAAAAGCATAACAAATTGGCGACGAGGATAAAAAGAAGAAATGGAAATTAAGGTTACTGAAGAAATAAGAAAGTTAAAGCTTTCTAGAGCATCTATCAAGAGTAAGTTAACTCACTTGGGAAAATATCTGGATCAAGGGAAGCCAGAATTTCAAGAAGATATAAGTGTAAGATTGAGTCTTTTAGAAGCAAATTGGGAAAAATTTAATGACATTCAAGAGAAAATAGAATTGTTAACTTGTGATGAGGAATTTGAAAATGAAATTGAGCATCGCCATAGAGTGGACGATATCTTCACAGAATTGAAGGTAAGGCTCAAGCAGTATTTAAATTCTGAAACTCTGAATGGACCTAATTGTGAAACTAGAGATCAAGTTAAGTCCTCCCTAGTAAGTACTACTGCTAACCTTAATTTTGTTCCATATGATGAGCAGGAGTCATTCACTAATTTTGTGAATAGGTTAAATGTTTTTATGCATTTAAAAGGGATAAATGATGAACAGATTAAAGTCTACACACTCCTACATGCATTAACTCCACTTGTACATCAGAAACTGTATGACCTCTGTTCACCTGAGGATCCATTGTCTAAAACCTACATAGAATTAGTCAGCCTATTAAAGAGTTATTTAGAGCCTCAAGCCAGTCTCTTAGCTATACAGCATAAGTTCATTTGTAGGGAACAGAGACCAGAGGAATCAGTTAGTGAATTTGCCTCAGATTTAAGGAAATTAGCTGCAGACTGCAAATTTTTGTGCGAATGTGGGAAGTCTGTTGCAGAAATGTTACTTTGCCTACAGTTTATTAGAGGGTTGAAAGACTCGGAAATTCGAACTAGAATCATGCAAGAAAGGGAAATAAAAAAATGTAATGAGATTTTCGAAATGGCTAAAGCTATTGAATTATCAAAAGTGGAGAATGAGATATTCACATCAAGCAAAAATAATTCTTTACATAAACTAGAATCTAAGGAACAAAAAGGTTATGTGGAGAAAATAGAGAAGGCTTCTCAAAATAAGGATAAAAATCGCTTATCTGGTAGACATTGTTTCAGGTGTGGGAATACTTCACATATAGCCAATCAATGTATGTTTAAATCTGCAATTTGTCGAGCATGTAAGACTGTTGGGCACCTTGCTAGAGTCTGTGGAGAATTTAAGAGAAAATCTGTGCATCAAGCTGAAGAGAAAGGAGCAGAACTTCATTCCCACGAAATAAATAGTTTATCAGGGCGAAGCACAGATAAATTTATCGTCAAATTAGACATTGAAGGAAAATCTGTAGCAATGGAAGTTGACACTGGAGCAGCCCTAAGTGTGATATCTCTAAAAGAATTCGACAGTCTTGACATTGGAAATAAGCTACAGAAAACAGCTGTGGAACTTCGCACATACACTGGTGAGGTTATAAAACCCAAAGGGTTTGTGTTTGTTAGATGCAGATACAAAGAGCAATCCTTTATAGGGAAACTATTTATAGTGAATCAAGATGTTGATGCCATTCTTGGAAGGGATTGGCTAAGGGAGGTAAAACTGGATTGGTCTGAAATGAAATCAGTAGTTGTCACGGAAGGGCTACAGCTTACCAAATTACTGGAAGAATTCGATGATGTTTTCCGATCTGAAATCGGAGAAATTCCAAATGAAAGGACCAGATTGCATATAAGTCAAGATTCAAAACCAGTATTTATAAAACCAAGAAAAGTCCCCTACTCACTGATACATAAGGTGGAAAAAGAACTCCAGAGGTTGGAAAACCTAGGAATCATTTCAAAAATTGAACGCTCGGCTTGGGGCACTCCTATTGTACCCGTTGTGAAGGCAAATGGAAATATCAGAATCTGCGCTGATTTTAAGGTTACCCTTAATAAATTTATCATGGACGAAAAATATCCGATACCTAGAATTGAAGATATTTTTGTGAAAATGACTGGGGGACGGTTCTTTTGCACATTAGACATCAGCAATGCCTATTTACATATGAGGATGGACGAGGAGAGTAGCAGGTTGCAAACTCTAAGCACGCATAAAGGTCTATATAAAGTGAATAGGCTCATGTTTGGAGTTAAGGTTGCTCCTTCACTTTGGCAGAGATTTATGGACACCATGTTGCAAGGGGTTGATGGAGTGGCATGCTTTTTCGACGATATAATAGTCCAGGGCTCGACGTTCGAGGAAACAGCCAGGCTCAAGACGGTGTTAAGCCTCATCAGAAAATATAACCTCCGCCTAAACAAGGATAAGTGCAGTTTCTTTCAAAAAAGTATAAAATATTTAGGCCATATTATAGATGAAAAGGGACTTCATAAATGTGGGGATAAAACTGAAGCAATTGAAAAGACCCCAATCCCTAAGAACGTAAGTGAATTAAGAACCTTCCTGGGTATGGCAACTTACTATAGTAAATTTATCCCAGGATTTTCAACTATCGTACACCCATTGTGTCGATTACTTCAGAAAGGACAAGACTACAGGTGGACAGAAGAATGTCAGAAGAGTTTCAGGACATTGAAGAAGGAAATCATGAGTGAAAGGGTGTTAGTCCATTTCAAACCCATCCTCGTCGCCAATTTGTTATGTTTTTACCACCACCATTAAAATAAACAACACTTCAAGTAAACACAAAAAGTGGAGTTTTGGTATTGTTGTGGCAAATACTGGTGACCTCCATTATGAGATTAAGATAGATAAGGGACCCATTTGGAGGAGACACGTCAATCAAATGCTACCCACAAAATTTAAGGGGGAGGATTGATATGTCTTCTCAGCTGTAATTGTTGCTATGGTTACAGATGTTCTTTTGTTAACAATTGAATTGCTTTGTAAGAGTCAGTGAAAAAGAATATAGTAATGTTTTGGTTTACTTGAAGTGTTGTTTATTTTAAAGTGGTAAAAACATAACACTCTTCATAGGCATACTATGAAGAAAGAGAGAGAAAGAAAAAAGATCATTGCATGATAAATTATTCATAATTATTTTACTCACACCAAACGTGTCTTCTGAATTTCCAGTGTTGACTTTATGCATGTACCGTAAAACTTGAAGTGCTTTTTCATGTTCTCCTATTTCATACAAGAATTTTGGGCTTTCTGGAAAGGACCATGCCCAACATCCAAGGATTATACTGGGTAGAGCTGCAGCAACAATAAATGCATTCCAGGAGTCATAAGTAAAATATGGTGTTTGAACTCTCATATTGAGTGGTATAATCAACCAGGCAAGGCCTAAAGAGAAAACATAAACCATTAAAGATATTTGGTTTGAAATTTCTTTGTTCAGAAAGTAAATGGTATAGTTGAGTAAGAATCGTGAAATGGTCCCAGATGGACATTGATATTTTATATATGTTGTTTCAAAGTAAATATAGAAAAACTCCTCCTAAATTTGTAGTCCCCCAGAACTTTAAGAAAGATGATGGGCTGAAAAATCTTAATTTCTAACCTTATTGCTTGTGCTGGGGCTATTGTGTAACAAATAATCTGAACAAGTCACCCCAAGGTACTGTGGCTAATGCCTTGGATTCTCAATCGGGAGATCCCCCTGTGAGATCCCCTGATGAGAACGACCCCTGGATGAGAAAATTCCTGCCGCCGGTGGGGATCGAACCCACCATCTCCCGCTTAGGAATCTAAGGCGCTAGCCACTAGATCACGGGATATCCCAATAATAATTTTAGTTATGTTTGTTTTTCCTAAATGAAAAGTAACACAAAGTGCTAAACCAACAAAACAATGTTGAGGGCTGAAAATGATAACTGTAAAGGGTGATTCTTGACCTCATTCTATTAGTTTTGAATTGAAAGGAGAAACAGTCTTATACCTGCAAGGGCTGAAAAACACAGTTTTCTGAAAAATAAACCTAAACTAAAATAAGTTAGGCCTGGGGGAGGGGGTGTATGTCGGTAAGGATGAAAGAAGGGAATTGCTGTGTTGTAAAAGGTGGTTTTGGGACACACAATTAGGAACATTTTCTGGAGGCTGGGAAGAAAAACCGAAAGGTGGTCAAGATAGATTTTACAGCCCCCTTTTACTAGGGTTAGTCCTAGCATAGTTAGTAGTTGTGGTGATACGAAGTCATAATTAGGCCTGTGGGAGGGGGGAGGGAGGGGGTGTAAGTCGGCAAGGATGAAAGAAGTCCTTACCAACTTACACCCCCTCCCCCAGGCCTAACTATAACTTCATATCACCACAATGGCTAACTATCTCCATCTCATTATTATAGAATGTAAGTAAGTTCAACCCAAGGTGAAAGTTATTTTCACAAGAGCAAGAACCGTCATTCTAATCAGATAATTTGATTTTTCTACGCATATATTCCAAGAAAAAAAGTTGTAATAAATGATCTCATACCAATGTAAATTAGCTGATTCTCACAGATTTGAAATAACAACTAAAATAATAAACAACGTTAATGTTAAAATAATTGAAAATGTCCAAAACAATAATATTTGAACCAATAATTATATATAATCGGTTATTTAGTATTTGCTATTCTAATAAAAATTGTCAAAAATTATTGAGATTTCTTTTAAAATAAATAAACATTAGGTGTAGGTGTAGCGGGTTTAAATAAACTGACTAATGTGCGTCTATTGATACTAGCCCGCAAAGCAGGTTGAATTCCTCGCATACGACTGTCCCTCCTGAAGGACACTTCCGAAAATGCAATTCCAGCTAGTTTTCTTTTTTGCATTACTATTAAACTCATCAGACATGATTAAAAAAAAATGTATCCATGAAAAATTCGAACAAAAAATGCACCCGTAACTGAGGTATTCCCAAGAAATGACACCCGCACCGAAAGTGTTAAGAAGGATAGCAGCCTATAGATAGCCCGGCGCTCATGGCTTAAATGTCAGAAAAAAGTAGTCTGAACATTTAGTTTGTTTTGAGGTTAGAAACAACCACATTTTGTTTCGACCCAGAAGGCACCTTGGAGCTATTCAAAATATTTAAATGACAAAATACATCCATTTTAGTCGAACATTCATATATTTTTTACTTTTTCTTAAAACTGTTTGTGTTTGGAAGGGCGTGACATATTTATTGCTTTAATGGACTATATTTAATATCAATGCATGTCAAAGTATTTAGGAATAATAAGAACACCTTTATAACACAGGCACACACAAAAAAATTGGTCTTTTCCAAAGACACCATACATATATTCTTATGTATATCGACATGCTGAATCTTAATCCGGAGTTCGTTTCACCCCAGCATGTTTAAGAGCGACAGGTTTAAGAATATATCTATTTTGTAAAAAAAGAATTTTGACTGCAGATTCATTTCTTGCAAAATAAACATATTTGTCCTTTAAATGATCTTGATTTTGCGCCGATGTGCTGAAATAGACCTCAGATTGGAAATCAGCAACCCTCAAAACCATGGAAGCTCTAGTTATTTCTTCTTTATCGACTTCATAAAAAAAGTGACCTTCAAATGCTCTTAAACCTGATGTACTGGGGTTAAACGGTCTCTGGATTTGGATTCAGTGTGTCGAAATACACAAGAATATATGTATGGTGTCTTTGGAAACTACCACTTTTTTTTGTGTGTGCCTGTGTAATTAATGTACCCTTGCTTATCAATCATTAGGTATGTTAATTTTATTAGTATATTGAGGAATAATGGAAAGACCTGAAGAATAACATGGGAAGAGCTTTTGTTTCTATTTGTAAAAGGGGAATAAACAAACACAAAAAATAGCTTTTTTTGTTCCTGAATGTTAGTCAACTATTTCAGTTGTAATTCTTTATATATATATATATATATATATATATATATATATATATATATATATATATATATATATAAACCTGTAATAATAAGGAAATTATTTATATGGCAAAACAACGTTTGCCGGGTCAGCTAGTATATATATATATATATATATATATATATATATATATATATATATATATATATATATATATATATATATAAACCTGTATAATAACATTGTTAAATTCACTCAACAAATTATACTCTATGTATGTAAATCCCATATCCAGCATTTTTATAACTATCCATTCCAGCCTTCATAATATTCATCTTGACAGTATTGTATTTCATAACTATGCTAAATAAAAATAGAAGCTCAATAAATTTATTTCAGATGACATTTTATTTAGTGCTTTCTTTACCATTCAGTACAGGCACAAGTTCGTGTGTCCTTGCCTAGAATAAGTCCTTGCTTCTAGGCTGCCTTGAGACCAACATAAGGAAGAGTTCTCACTCCTTCTATCAACAGGTTGTTTCTTTAGTCTCATTAACCCTTTTAACACCTTGACTACCAAAGTGTGAATCACTGATATGTTCTCAGGCTAGACGTATTTCACATCTATGTTCCCCCCAGGCCATGACTATATTTTTTTTCCTTTATTATTTCAATTCAGCCATTGAATGTTTTGTACCTAATTATAACTATTCCATGCATTCCTACTTCCAAAATGAAAGATGTATTAAATTCATAAATGTGGCTCAGTAATGCAAATTATAGAAGGAAATAGTCCAGATGTATACAGACTTCTAATGTGAAAAGTCGTAAAGGCCAATGTCAAAACAAATATTTTTTAGTAACCATATCGCACTGGCATTTCTAAAGTGACACAACTCAAAATAAAACAACTGAAAATGGGTCACTCTTGCCTATGTAAGGGGATAGCAATAAGACAGGAAGGGTTACGCAAGTGCCCTGTGGCGTAAAAGCTCTGAAGCTAGGTACATACAGTTTTGATGGTTGGTAAAAAGATATTTACTACGTCTTTCATAGTCATAACTGAAAAACGCCGATTTTTGAGTTTTGTCACTTTAGAAATACTAGTGAAGTATAGCAACATTTTTACGAAACTATGTGATAAAGAATATAAAATATGGCTTCTTATACATACATTTTTATGAAAATAGGTGATAAGGAATATAAAATATCTTATTACATACAAAAGTTATTTTCTTCTTTATACGCTGACAGTAATTCTGAGCAAAGAATTACTATAAATATAAAGTAGTTGAAAACATTAACAAACATCTTCAATTCATTCCAGCTCTATGGAATATGCATTCTGATTGGCGTACATTATGAGATGCAGGCCAATATTCACTAAGAATAATACAAAACCTTTTATTAACTTGCTACAATTGCCCCAAAGTCGCCCTCTCCGATGTAACAAACTGGTACATATTGCCCCGCAATGTAATTCTCTAAAGTATACACATGATGCATATGGCTTGACAAGGCTGTATCAATTTGTAACAAACATATACATATGACAGTCAACTTGTTAAGGAGGTTACCTACTCCCTAACTTTATAAAATAGTTACAGGTCCTTCTGGATGCCTAGTATAACACATTTTGTTAAAGCAACTCTCCCTTAAATTAATCAAAATATCTTCAATATTAACTTCTTATGACCATATTTAAGTAATCTAGAAGAGGTACTACATACTTCATAATAGGATAAAGTGTAAGAAAAACTTACAAGGAAGAGCGATTATTCCAGTAGTCCATGCCAGTTCCATCCAACAGAGTACTTTTTCTCGAATTTTAATGGGTTGGAACTCACCAAGATAAGGCAAGCATATGCTTAATGCTCCAACAATTCTGAAAAAATAGGTTCATTAGTAGATAATATCTACAAAACAGCCTCCTGTTCATCTGAATGTTGATTATATTATAATCAACATTCCGATGAACAGGAGGCTGTTTTGTGCAGGCACAAAAGGCATTAGGATGTGGGTAAAATGGGAAGCATTTGAAGAATATTGCCTTAGGATGGAAGAAAAGTTCAGGGAGTTTTGTTTAGTACCTGTGGCCTGAACAACTGATTTTAATTTGCGTAAATAAATATGTATTTATTTAATAACAAATCTTAATAGATTACACTGTGTTAGGTGTGAAATATTTAATTTTTGAACAGTCTGTAAGAACATTGTTTAGTCTTAGGGTGCGTTTACACTAGGATAGTTATTGCAGGATATTTATTTCAGAGAGAAATACTGAATAATGTAAACCATGTAAAATTTATGTCTGACATAAATTCTACATGGTTTACATTAGTCAGAATTTCTCTCTTAAATAAATATCCTGCAATAACTATCCTAGTGTAAACGCACCCTTAGTATATTCCTAGCAAAGTAATCACTTAATTAAATATATCCCATTAGTTATGAATGTTACATGTCTGGTTTTGTTTAAATAAAGAAAAATTAATGACTTACAGGTGTAAATTATTATTTTAGTTTGAAGTCGGTTTAGATAAACTCCTACTCCTAATAAACTCATTTTTCTCATTTTAACAATGCAACGTTCTCATTATTTGTAAAAAATTTTGTTACTAGGAAACAAAATTACAGTTGCTACACACAGATTAATATTTTGTTCCACTCCTTATGTGAAACACAAAAGTTACAAGAATAACAGACACATGAAGTTAAACAACGTCAGGCGTGGTCAGTTCCTGAATGGGTGACCGACCATGTGCTGTTGGCATTATAGAAAAGGGTGGCAACCTGTAGACAGCCTGGCGTTAATAGCCCTAATGTTGATACGCCGTTAAACACATACAGAAAAAAAAGTAATAGACACATTATGCATAACAATGATTTTTGGGATGAGTAAGCCAGGATAAGGGTAATGCCTTTTCTTATTTCAAAAGAAAAGTCACCAATCTATAATTTAAAACAAATTAAGCAAATACATCGCAAAAGCTATCAGTTTTTGAAATATTATGCCTCTCACAGGGGTCTCCCGTTGTCTAGTGGCTAGCGCGCTGGATTCATAAGCGGGAGATGGTGGGTTCGATTCCCACCTCCGGCAGGAATTTTCTCATCTCAAGGCTCGCTGGGAAAATTCCTCGCTGCACCCTGGATGTCGGCGCTAATGACCTAGAAGTAGATGCGCCGTAAAAAAAAAAAAAAAAAAAAAAAAAAAAAAAAAAAAAAAAAAAAAAAAAAAAAAATTATGCCTCTCAGCCAACAGCCATAGCCACGTTGAATGGTTCTCGTAGATCACCGAAGTTTAACAACGTCGGGAGTTGCCAGTACCTGAATGGGTCACCGACCACGTGCTGTTGCCATTATAAATAAGAGTGGCAACCTATAGAACACATAAAAAGAAAAAAAAAATATGTACCTCATATCTATATATATAAAAATCACGTGTCTGTATGTTTTTCTGTGTGTTTGTTTGTTTGTTCCTTATACAAATCCACACCGTTTGACCGATTTTGACCAAACTTGGAATAATGGTAGGTCTTGATACGAGAAATCTCCTAGGCTAGGTCAAAAAAATCTACCAGCTGTCTGTCTGTATGTTTGTCCCTTATACAAATCCACACCGTTCGTCCGATTTTGACTAAACTCGGTACACATGTGGATCTTAATCTGAGGAGTGTCGTAGGCTAAGTCAAAAACGTCTACCAGCTGTCTGTCTGTATGTTTGTTTCCTATAAAAATCCACACCGTTCGACCGATTTTGACCTAAGTTGGAACACAGGTAGATCTTGATACGGCGATTGCCATAGGCTAGGTCAAACGGCTACCATCTGTCTGTATGTATGTTTGTTCTTTATGCAAACCCTCACCGTTTGACAGATTTTGATCAAACTGGGCACACGGGTTGGTCTTGATCAGGGGATTGTCATAGGCCAGGTCAAAAACGTCTACCAGTTGCTGTCTGTATGTTTTTTTAAAAATAAAAATCCACACCGTTAGACCGATTTTTACCAAACTTGGCATACATGTATGTCTTGATATGGGGGGTGTTATAGGTTAGGTCAAAGTCGTCTAGGACTCCCAGTTGGGAGGTCACGTGTTCGAAACAGTTACAGATTCGTGTTATTAGATTTTAATAATATTGCAGAAAATAGGTGTAGCATGGCACGCCGGGTAACAGCTAGTCAATAATAAATATTGTTTCTATGTTTTGGTGAGTTCCACTTTCTGCTAGTCTTCTTGATGGGTGGGAATCAAAACCACAACCTTAGGCAGTGAATGTTCATGCCCTAACACTCACGGCCACCAGCTAATTGATATCGTGTATGTCGTAGGAGGCAGGAACCGATGAGAGATGACCGTAGCCCTTAACCATCTCACACCTAGCCATTCTTCTGGTGACATAAAGGTGCGGATGCACCACGCAAAGCTATGTACATAAGCCTTCTCTCGTATATCGCATACTTGTGGAAGCATCCCTGGAAAGGGATCAGATCATATCTGTTGTGTATTTGTATTTGTTTATTTCTACCTCTTGGTTAAATTATATCATGTGTTCTATAGTTCAGGGTTCCATCATATGTTTGGATCAGTCAATAAATGTGAGTCTTGAAAGTAACCATATTTTAACTTATATTACATGGCGCAATCGAGGTTTTAAGAACCAGATATCAAGAATGGAGTCTTTGATCCCTGTACCAGTATCCCTTGTCTGTGGTGAGAACCCATCGGGTGAGTGGGTGTCTTTTAAAGAAAGATTTTTAACATATTCGGATGCTATTGGAGCAGTTGAGATCTATAGTGAGAAAAGGCAATTGGCTATTTTTAAGCATTTACAAGGGTACAAGGCCTTAGAATTTTGAATAGTTTTCCTGTGAAGTATGAGAAGGTAGCGCATGCTATCAAAGGGTTAGATGAGTATTTTGTGCCTCAAAAGAATCTGATTTATGAGCGTTATAAGTTCTTTGTATGTGTTCAGGAGGAGTCTGAAACATTTGGGGACTATTTGACCCGCCTGAGATTGGCCGCAAACTCGTGTGAGTATGGTGGGTTGTCAGAAGGGATGATACTGGCCAGGTTGGTGGCAGGATTGAGTGTTAAAGAACTGAGAGAGACCGTGCTTCAAGACCGGGACTTGACTTTGAACAAAGCTTTGGAGAAGTGTAAGGTGATTCTGGAGTCTCGAGCTAGGAGTAAGGAGAAGGAGGGAGGCCAAGAGGTGCTGTATGTTAAGCCCGTGCGGCAGCAATCTGGTCAGGGCCCTGCTGTCAACAAGGGCGGATTCCAGGTTAGGAATTGTGACTATTGTGGTTATAGTCATGTAAAGGGGAGGTTTCCAGCCTATGGTAAGACTTGTAGGAAATGTAATAGGAAAAATCACTTTGAGGGGCGTTGTAAAGAGGCGGTAGTGAGTCTGGTAGAGACAGATGTGGAGAAATCTCTTGGGGAAAGATATTTGTTTGCAACAGAAGGCTGTTCAAAGGGGACTTCAGATTGGATGGTGAAAATTAAGATTAAAGATAGGTGGATGAATTTTAAAATTGATTCTGGTGCCCAAGTTAATGTTATTCCATTTCAAACAGCACGGCAAATGGCAAATTCCTATAATGAAATCTAATAAAAAACTTTTTACTTATGCTGGAAGATATTTGAATGTAATAGGTCGATGTCGCCTAGACTGTTTTCTTAAAAATAGGAAGTACACTTTGAATTTTGAAATTTTGGATACCCCTTTGAGTGTTGCGCTGTTGGCATTGGCTTCTTCCGTGGAGATGGGTCTTATCTGCAGAGTAGACGATATCTCTTTGGACTGTATAAGGCAGGAATAGAGACCCCCCCACTCCCCACCCCTCCTGACCTATTTGAGGGATTCGGTATGATGGTAGGTAGGTGCCACATCACCCCATCGGTGATGCCGACTGTTAGACCTCCTAGGAGGTTCCCGTTTACAGTCATGGACAAGGTTAAGAAGGAGCTGGATCAGATGGAAGGTCTTGGGGTTATAGAGAAGGTTGACAGATTGGGTCAGCTCTTTGGTTATAGCCTACAAGCCTAATGGTGATGTAAGGATCTGTCTGGACCCTAGGGATCTCAATAAGGCTATCAAAAGGGAACACTTTCAGCTACCGACCGTGGAGGAAATAGCAGGTAAGCTGAAAGGCGCAAAGTATTTTAGTACCCTTGACGCAATGTCCGGATTTTGGCAAATTGAATTGGATCAAGAGAGTTCTGATTTATGCACATTTAGCACTCCGTGGGGCCGATATAAGTTTTTAAGGATGGCTTTTGGGCTTTCATGTGCCCCTGAACACTTCCAAAGGGAATATTTTTTTTTTTTTTTTTTTTTAAATAATACGTTTATTTAACATCTGTACATTTTAAAGTACATTGGTTAAGTTTGCTCACAAATATGATTAATGATATATACAAAAGTTGATTAATACAACTGACAACAACGTAAAAAAAAAATAAAAAAAAAATAAATAAAAAAAAATAAAAAAAAAAAATAATAAAAAAAAAATAAATAAAATAAAATAAAAGAGAAATAACAAAATAATTTAAATGTAAATATATGAATAAATGGTAACCATAATAAAATAAATGAAAATAACTAAATAATAAATAAGTAAAGACGAAGAAATAATAATAATAATAATAATAACAAATAATAATGATAATAACACTTATGGAAGAAGCCAATCAATATTGGTACTTCCTAGTTTTGGAATATATTTTTTTCTCCACTAGTCATTTAGCTGGTCACGAGGCCAATGTCTCTTGAGCCTTCTAGGCGGGTTTTGTGGGTGGGTTTGGGAGGAAAGTGTTTGTGCTCTGGGATTGGGATGGAAGGACAATTTGGAATGAAAGGTTAGGAATCGGGATTTTGCCAGTTCTTGAACGAAAGGGATGTTTAGGTCATTATGAAGAGTTTTATTGGAAACGTAAAAAGGAGCATTGACTATTTTGCGAAGGACTTTGGATTGGAATGCCTGTATTCTCTGTATGTTAGAAGTTTTAGTTGTTCCCCAGAGTTCAAGTCCGTAAGTCCAAATAGGTCGGATTATGGTTTTGTATACAATGAGTTTGTTGTGTATTGTCAGTTTTGATGAAGGTCCCAGTAGTCGTCGTAAGAGTCCGTATCTCCTGTTCAGTTCCTGTCTTTTTAGTCGGGTGTGAGGGTTCCAAGTGAGTCTACTGTCCAGTAATAATCCCAGGTAGCGCACCTCGTTGGATATGGGGAGTTCGTGGCTGAATATGACGACTGGTGGGCAGGCTCTCTTATTGAGGGTGAATGTAATGTGGCAGCATTTTTGAGGATTCACCTTAATTTTCCACTTGTTGCACCAGTGCTCGATAGACTCCAGGTGTTCTTGTAGGTGAAAGGAAGCAGTTATGGGATCAGGAGAAGAAGAAAAGATGGCCGTATCATCAGCATATGTGGTTAAGTGGGTGCTGGGATGGGTGGGGATGTCTGCGGTGTACAAAAGGTAAAGGAGGGGACCAAGAATACTTCCCTGTGGTACTCCGGAGGAAATGGGATGGGAACTAGACAGTGCGGAACCAGATCTTACTTGGAAGGAGCGGTTAGATAAATAGGATTGCAGGATTAGGAAATATGTGTGAGGAAGTATGCGCTTTACTTTGTATAACAACCCCGGGTGCCAAACACGATCGAACGCTTGGGCGACGTCGAGAAAGGCACTCGTGCAGTAGTTTCTACTTTCAAGCGCGTGGGATATGGTGTCAACAACGCTAAAGCATTGTTGGATGGTTGAATGCTGAGGACGAAAACCAAATTGGTGATCAGGTAAGGAATTGGGAGGGATCGTGGACAGAATTCTTTTTAGGAGAAGTTTTTCAAACACTTTGGACATGATTGGGAGCAAACTGATAGGACGATACGATGATGGAATCTCCATAGGGAATATAGGAAGATTTTTGAAGGTTTGGACGGGACAGACACCTTTATCGATGATTTGCTGGTTTTTGGAAGGACGAGGGAGGAGCATGATAAGAATTTGGAGCGGGTCCTTCAGCGAGCTCGGGAAACAGGCGTGAAGTTTAATGTAGATAAATGCAAGATTGGTCTGAGGGAGATTACATACCTGGGGCATATATTTTCTGAAGAGGGTATGCGGCCAGATGCGAGGAAAGTGGAGGCCGTCCAAAGATTACCGGTTCCGACATACAGAAAGGATGTGGAAAGATTTTTGGGCATGGCAAATTATCTTAATAAATTTATTAAGGACTTCTCTGTTGTAGCTGAGCCGTTAATAATTTTACTTAAGAAAGACGTTCCATGGCACTAGGAGGACGTTCAGGTGAAGGCGTTCGAAAAGTTGAAGTCGGCTATTAGTAGTCCACCAGTGTTGAGTTATTATGACCTTAACTTGCCCGTTATTGTGTCTCAGAAAGGACTTGGAGCTGTGCTGAAGCAGAGCGGTCGTCCTTTAGCCTTTGCCTCTAAGACCCTGACTGAGACAGATATGAGATATGTCAACATCGAAAAAGAACTGTATGCGGTGGTGTTCGGCTGTGAGAGGTTTCATATGTACACGTACGGCAAGTCTTTTGTTGTCGAGTCCGACCACAAGCCTCTAGAGTCGATAGTATTCAAGCTGCTCTACCTCTGCCCGCCTCGCCTTCAGAGGATGCTACTCCGGCTTCAGCGCTACTCCATCACCGTCAGGTATGTTCGGGGGAAGGACATGCAGCTAGCTGATACCTTATCCAGGGCTCCTCTGAGGGATGACGCAGCATTGGAAATCACTCCTGAAGTTGACAGCTATATCATTGCACTTACTAGCAATCTACCAATTTGTGACGAGACCTTGAAGAGGATAAGATTGGAGACGGATCGAGATCCGGAGCTTTTAGCTGTAAAGGATTGGGTCCTTGGAGGCAGCGAGGCGAATCATCTAATCCCTTCGTTGAAAGGTACAAGCACCTTCGAGAGGAGCTGACATTTGGGGAAGGGTTGCTGCTGAAGGGTGCCCAGATTATAATTGCCAAGTCTTTGCGTAGAGAAATGTTGGACAAGATCCACTACGCTCACCAGGGAGTTGAGAAGTGCAAAGAGCGAGCGCGAGAGGTACTTTTCTGGCCAGGAATGAATAATGATATTCCGCAGGGGGGAATAATGATTCAAGATCCTCCGCAGGGGCATTGACATCTATATGTTAAGAAGGGTTGACTGGCTGCTTATCGTAGACTACTACTCCAAATTTGTCGAGGTGGTGCAGTTAAGAAGCCTGACCAGTGGGCACGTAATCACTTCTATGAAGACGGTCTTTGCGACACATGGAGTTCCGGAGGAATTAGTTGCGGATAAGGGCACTCAGTTTTCCTCTAGGGAGTGTGTGTATCTTTGCCTTCTGGAGCTGAACAACACCCCTAGCCAGGACCTGGCGGTGCCGGCACAGCTGCTGATGAGCAGGCGACAACGGGGTGTTCTGCCCGCAGTGAGTAATCATCTCGAGCCATGCCGAGCCACGGACCCGGGGGCTGTGAGGAGGGCCCTGAGGAGGCGGGAAGATATTTACAAAGAGCAGTATGATAGGCGGGGCACGAGGTCTCTGGGGGACCTGGGGATCGGGGAAGAGGTCCTGGTACAGAGGACACCTGGTTCGACTTGGAGCCCAGCCACTGTCGTTGAGCGCTTGGACAGCAGGCCAAGGTCCTACCGTCTCCAGGGAGAGGATGGGCAGCAACTGGAGAGGAACCGGAGGCACATTACCCGCATGGACGGGGACAGGAAGGGAAGAGAGGAGGTGGAGGGTGGAGGCGAGGATTCCGGAGCGGAAGTCACCGAAGCAGCAGGACATCGAAGTCTGGGAGGATGGTCCGGAAGCCCCAGCGTCTCGATATGTGAGGGCCACTTCTCTGAGGAGGAAGATGTTGTGTATTTGTATTTGTTTATTTCTACCTCTTGGTTAGAGTGTACATGTGTTCTATTGTTCAGGGTTACATCATATGTTTGGATCAGTCAATAAATGTGAGTGTTCAAAGTAACCATATTTTAACTTATATTACAATATCCAACTCCCACCCCAAAGCAGCGAGTAACTAGAATCCTGGGCAATTTGACCCAGAGCATCTAACATACGGCACTATGTATTACCTACTCATAGTACCATGTTTTTGGACTGTCATCCCATTGAGACCCGGACTGGTCGCAGGACTGATGTATTCAATCCTATTAAATACCCCCCCCCCCTTATTTCCCCCACGTCGATTCTTTGAAATATGTGGATATTCTAAAAAACGTGGCCCCTGCCACCCACACCACCCATAGCACCACATTGGAGCACCAATAGGGCTAATCACCCTGGGCCCCAGAGGCCATGAACGGTAAGAGGCCCGGAGGAAGAATCCCCTACGGGTCGCTCACGAAGGGGAGACTGTACTCTAAATGGACAGGTGTGTACGCCATAGAATGTGGAAAAGGCAAGGTTCTTTGCCTAGCAGATTATAGCCTAAAATCGCTCGTAACGTACAACCACCCTCTCTCGACTCTACGAAATATGTGGATAGCAAGATACCGATGCAAGGTTGGGCCCCATCCTCCTCCGCTGGCCACTGCAAATGGATCAGGCCCCCGTCTATTACCGCCCTCATTTGGCTATCAAGATGTGGATATCCCCGCGAGCCCCCGGAGTTTCATAAGACTGTGGGGCACGCGAGATGATTCACGGGAAGAGAGGATACCAAGTATACATAGCTCCGCCTCGCGGCAGAGTGCTATGCGTTATGCTCAATCCAGAGCCTCATCAAGTTCTGGTCACTCAACTACAGTGCTTCCAACACATGACCATTATGCTGCGACAGGTGAACCACAACGTGACCCCTGCCACGAACACCACCCTAGTACCATTGTTGATCACCCACAGTGCTTAGCAACTTTGGTCTCCGGAGGCACCCTTGGTCACCGGCCCGGAGTAAAAATCTCCTACGGTTCCCTCCAGAGGAGAACAGGCGGGGAGGGCACTGAACCCCCATAGGAGGGCGGGTCTCGTGCCCGTTGCATAGCCACTCATTGTTAGCCGTGCTGGACGAACCGAAGCCCTCGGATTATGGGGGTCTACCCCTTGCAGAAGCAAGCCCTATCGTCCTCCACTGGCTACTCCATATGGACGGAATTTCTTACTTTAACAATATATCTTTCTCATAAGTGGAGCATGATATATACTGCGTTTCGTTCTGAGGTAGCAGAAATAACGTCCGGTATGGGAAAATTAATATTTTGGCCACGAAATAAAACCCCACTCCTAATCAACGCATTTTACTTAGTTGCACAATACTTCTTTTTCATTAGTCGAGAGATTTATACCGAGTACTATTACAAGGAAACAAAAATTACATGTGAAAATTAAACAAATTAATCTCATAAGTAATATACTAATGCAATTAATAACAGTTATGTAAGTAAACATAACCATTCACACAAATAAATATAAAAATAAGTTTTATTTAAAGAGATATAACAAAAATCTCGTAATCTTCTTGCGAGTTTATCATCTTCTTCCTCGCGTAAATTTTGGCTCAGTAATCCGAGCTAATTACGAACCATGGTTCTTAATCGTCACGGTATTGACTCATCGTAGATAGCGTGGCGTAAGGAGTTTGAGTTAACGAGTCAACAGCTGGACGAGTTACATGCTGAGTTATCTCACTACAGCTGCGAGTTCGTTATCTCGAGCGATGTCTGGTTTATATCGTACACACTTGCTCACTGATCTCTCGCTGCCAGAGATAATCTAAGCTACATCCGATGACTCGCCAATTGTCTTGACAATCCTTTCAACATGACGTCTTCTATAAATTTATTAAATCACTGCATAATACACAGGAACTCGACAGACTAGTTGACTTGAGCCCAAATTCCCTCGTTAGCGTTTAATTGTACTATTACACTAGCGGGGTTCATATCACAGCGTAGATAGTTAATTCAATATGGTTTACTGAAGCTCCCCCTTGGGGGACGTCTTGGATTCTCATGCGAGAGATGGGGTCCGAGTCCTGCCTGCAGCAGGGCTTTTCTCGTTTCAGGGCCCGATGAGAAAATTCCCAGCTTCACCATGGATGTGGCCTCTAATGGCCCAGATGTCGGTGCGCGCGTGTATTATATATATATATATATATATATATATATATATATATATATATATATATATATATATATATATGTAAAAGTACGTTATTATTTGCATGCATTCCTCATCTGAAATTCCGAAAAATAGGCACTTTAATTTATTTAAGTAGTATTTTCATTAAGGGAGGTGTTTATGATAGTGATCACTCTACCATTTTTTATATGGTTTAGAGTGGACCACTGACGGTGAAGGACTGCAGAGATTTGTACATAGGTTAAATTTAAAATCAGGATTTATTTCAGAAAATATAATTAAATGGATGGGGGTGTAAAGCCAAAAGCAGGAACAATTTGTGGTTAGTGGATTACTTAAATTTTGGATTATGGAGAAATGATGAGTGATGAGTTGTTGGGGTTGGTTGAGCTGAGATGGTTTGCTGGATCTTTAGAGTGATGAAATTGAAAAAGGTACCTTGAGAATGGTTTGTGCTTGAGTACTCCCTGCTATTTGCTGCATTTCCTTCTTGCTCTCCAAATCATGGTGGGCTGGCTAACTCCATTTCCTGCTCCCTTCGCTCGGCCTGGGTGGCTAGGATGTTTACTCCTCCATAATTTGTGAGTATGAATCTGGGGAGAAAAAACTGGTATGCTCCACACTCGCTGCTTTGTCTAGGCGACTATATCTTCTCAGCTTGTCTTTTCGTGCAGACTCGTACTGCCGCGGGCAAATAGTTCCCGGGCACACCGCTAGGTGGCAGCACCTCACGGGGTACACTTCTTACATATAATGAGCGGAGTTACGCGAACACGAGGGGTAACTCTTGTTAGGAGCAAGTGCTCAGCAATCAACAAAACAATCCTCTTTTGAATGGTTTGTGAGACACCTTCTCTCTCCACCGGTGTTACTCCTCTCCATGTCGCAATATTTCGTCGGTTTCCTCTCCGACTTCATCAGGCTGCTTCCTTCGTCCTTGGTGGTTACTAAGGGAATGATTTATTTTTTTTTCTATTTATTTTTTTTAAATTTTTTATTTTTTCTAAACCCCACTTAAGAAGAAAGAAAAATAAAAAGCATGCAAGGAAGGGCACGATGAAAACTAAAATGAAGAGGAGACCATCTTAAAAAAAAAAAGTCCGACTCGCAGGAACTGCATCATCTTAGCGCGGTTCCTTTCTTATCCCTAGTCTAATTTGGAAAGATTAAAATATTTATTTATTGACAAGGCTTCGCAACTTTGGCGAATCGCCTTAAGATTAAAATAGAAGCAGTTATTATTTTGGTTCCACCAGTCTTGAAAGGTCTTGATTTACGATCTTACCTGGAAGGGTCGGTCAACACTTGAAAGGGTCCCGCTAGTTACAAGGTCTTGGAATCTAGGAAATCTATATTTCTAACAATAAATTGTTTTGTTATTTTACTTACCTAGTGTAAAATACATTATCCAACTATAAGCAATTAAGAAATAACAAGGAATAAAAACAGACAAAAAAACCGTTCGAATAAACGAAATCAATTACTTTAATGGTTTAAGCACTTATTTCTCCGATTGACATCGCCTAATTAAAACTTTCGTCAGAACATTTTTTGTAGAGCATTTAGTAAGCTTTCGAATGGTAACCTTTCGCTTCCCAAGATTTTCAACCGTTTTCGAGATATTAAGAAATTATACGAAGTTCCCAAAACTTTTCATTATTTCTAGCAATAGAAAATTGGTCTCATTTTACCTATCCTGTTTTACACACAAATACATTTTCTTAACATAAGAAATTACAAAAATAAAAAACTAAGGGAAAGAGACAAAAATTACAAAAAGAACGACAAACACCCGTTCATAAGAACTAAACAGACGTATTTGAAATTTAAAGCACTTATTTCTCCGATTGACATAACCTAATCAAAAATAGTTTTAGAATCTTTTCTGTAGAGAATTTAGAAAGCTTTCAAATAGTTTCTATCCACTTATGAAAATTTCCCAACCGTGTTCGAGATATTAATGAATATATACGAAGTTCCCAAAACTTTTCATGTCTGTTCA
Organism: Gonocerus acuteangulatus; assembly: GCA_946811695.1. NCBI lineage: Eukaryota > Metazoa > Arthropoda > Insecta > Hemiptera > Coreidae > Gonocerus > Gonocerus acuteangulatus. Next base: position 52,073,774 of record OX328124.1, on the reverse strand, counting down.
TAAAATATTTTATTCTAACCCTTCCTTAACTCGAAACGTAACCAAAAGTTTAAGATATTAGTTTTGATAAAATTTGAACATGCAAAACATGTTTCAACTGAATCCCATGATTTTATGTACCAAAACCAAAAACGTTATTCAGCAACTATGTTCCCAATTTTCTCGAAAACGGTTAAAGCTATCGCCTTAAAAACGGTTTCATTCGTTTTCCTAGGCCAAGAAGCCTACAAAACGAGTACTTACAAGCATATGAACTAAAAAATGTAAGCGTTGCGATTTTATTTGCGCGAATTTCGCCCCAAACGCCATCTTCCAGTGGGCGGATTTTGCTGGTTAACGAACTTGACCTTTCAAATAACAGACAAATATATATATATATATATATATATATATATATATATATACAAATTTGAACCACTGTTATTTTCGGTCTCTAGGGGTTCTGAAACGCGAAATTTTCTAGTCGGCACTTCCGGATTGTTTCATGAGATCAATTTTATAAGCGGGGTTCCTCCCTATGAAGGGAGGGAGGAACCGCGCTAACAATATAAACAGATCTAAGGTGCTACACGGGAGCTGGTGAAAGAAAGAATGAGGTCTCGTATTGTAATTCTCTGTATGCAGGGTCTGCTTCCAGGTAAAGTCATATACTTTTCGTACTCCGATTGACATCGCCAAATTAAAACTTTCGTCAGAACATTTTTTGTAGACCATTTAGTAAGCTTTCGAATGGTAACCTTTCGCTTCCCAAGATTTTCAACCGTTTTCGAGATATTAATGAAAGTATACGAAGTTCCCAAAATTTTCATTATTTCTAGGAACAGAAAATTGGTCTCATTTTTCCTATCCTGTTTTACAAACAAATACATTTTCCTAACATAATAAATTACAAAAATAAAAAGCAATAAAAAACCAAGGGAAAGAGACAAAAATTACAAAAAGAACGACAAAAACCCGTTCATAAGAACAAAACAGACGTATTTGAAGTTATAAGCACTTATTTCTCCGATTGACATAACCTAATCAAAAATAGTTTTAGAATCATTTTTGTAGAGAATTTAGTAAGCTTTCAAATAGTTTCTATCCACTTACCACGATTTCCCAACCGTGTTCGAGATATTAATGAAAGTATACGAAGTTCCCAAAACTTTTCATGTCTGTTCATAAAATATTTTATTCTAACCCTTCCTTAACTCCAAACGTAACATAACTTTCAACATATTAGTTTTAATGAAAGTAGAACATGCAGATAATGTTTCAACTGAATCCCGTGATTCTAAGTACCCAAACCAAAAACGGTATTCAAAAACTAGTTTTCCAATTTTCTCAAAAACGGTAAAAGCTATCGCCTTGAAAATGGTTTCATTCGTTTTCCTAGCCCAAGAAGCCTATAAAAAGAGTACTTACAAGCTTATGAACTCAAAAACGTAAGCGTTACGATTTTTTCTGCGCGAATTTCGCCCCAACCGCCATCTTCCAGTGGGCGGATTTTGCTGGTTAACGAACTTGACCTTTTAAATTGGACGACGGATTTTTGTTCCAAATTTCATCAAAATCGGACCATCAGGGAAGCCAGAAATGAGCGAACAGACAAATATATATATATATATATATATATATATATATATATATATGTATATATATATATATATATATATATATATATATATATATATATAAATAAATATATACATATATATATATACAAATTTGAACCACCGTTATTTTCGGTCTCTAGGGGTTCTGAAACGCGAAATTTTCTTGTCGGCACGTCCGGATTGTTTCATTGTATCAACCTTATAAGCGGGGTTCCTCCCTATGGGGGAGGGAGGAACCGCGCTAAAAAGCCTCGGCGATATGGAGTGAGTTGTCGCTGCTGAAAGAGCACTCTGAAGGAGGATGAAGACACCTTCGATTTCCTAGCAGTGCTGAAAAAAATCAGACTTAGGTACTCAGGTAAAAATCATTAGTGAAAGAATTGAATGGGAGTATTTGAGATGCCCTCTTCAAGTACCTGGACTCAATTACATAGAGACAATTTTTGGTCCATGCATTCAACTATTAGCACAATGATTTTATATTTGACCAATATTATTTTACTCTATCGAAGCATATATTGAGGTAATTTTTATTGTATTATTTTTAAATCTTTATTTTCATGGCGCTACAGAGCTGATTATTATTGTGCATCGCATTTATTAATTTTGAATTCACCACTCCAGATGATTAGCCTAGTCCAAGCTTTTGTGTATATTTGATATTATTATTTAAAGCATGTACTTAGTAGAAATAATATACATATGTTTTCTTTATTCATTTTCAATGTGAGCCTAAGCGGAAACCTGACTCTATTCCGAATTGCAAATATACTTACGCAAATCCATTGAGGAATCTAAGGAGTACGAAGATTGTGTAGTACTGAGCTGCACTTGACGCGACGCTGGCTAGACCTCCCATAAGCAAGGAGGAAGCTAGGACCCAGCGTCTCCCTCCTAGGTCTGCGAGGAAACCCCAGAAGAAGGAACCGAGGGTCATTCCTGTGAGGGGATAAACACAAATTTAATTAGATTATTATTTTATTTATTGGTATTTTAATTTAATAACATGCTTTGTTGATTTAGTGACTGGTCATGCTGTGCTTTGGAAACGAGCACTTCATCTTCTCCAGCTGCCTCATGTTTAACTATAAACTAGGCGACTGTCAATGGTGTGCTAGTGGACCCAAAACTATCGTCCTATTTTTACTGAGTATATTAATAATATTACGAATTAAGAGGCAGTTTTGGTTGTTTTCGAAGATTAGGTTAGGATTGGGATCAGGATTTAGTGGTGATTAACATTATATCATGTTTTTACGCCAGCATCTACATTGTTTTATATAATTAGCATATCCATTCTCTTAGGTGGTATTATTTCATACAGATTAAAAAGGGCATTTTTAAGGGAAGACCTGTACAATAATAATAATAATATTAGTGGGGAGGATTAACAGAGAGCTACCTTGCTACCTTCCATTTTTTCCCCCTCATTCTCTTTTTTATTTTTTTTTCCACCTTCTTCTTTTTTTCCCTTTTTTCTTCTTATTTTTTAATTCGATAGCTCATTACATTGATGTTATTATATATACTGGTAAATTAAATTATTACAAATGTAACAATGTTTTCGAAGATATTTTGAATAAACTGAATCTAAACTTTTTCTAAACTCGATTAGTCACGTCTGCAAGTTCTGAATAATTCTGAGTTTTGACGTGGCCCTTATAGCAGTTAGTTTTAAATGTACGCCTAAGACAGGTGGGTCAGTCCATTTCAAATCATCCAGCTAAATAGTGAAATGAAACCCATGTTCTCAGAATTGCCTGAAACTTTTTTTATTTGTTGAACTGGTCATTCTAATGATTCATACCAAATTTCAGTTACATATCTTGAACAATTTTTAAGTTATGAATTTTTAAAGTTTACTATAAACTTAGTTTTGGCAGTTTCCGAAAATTTAAGTAAGAGCGACTTTGATTTAGAAAATAACTTGTAACTCTGTTAATATTCATCATATCAAAATGACATTTTCACCAAAATGTTCACTATTTCTTGTTCTGAATACAATGAACTACAAGATAAGTAGCTGTAACTTCCTGGCTTAAAAATATAATTGCTCAAACATAAAATTTATTTTTTTTTTATTAAAAAACATAACATTTTGAGAAATTAATAAAAATAAAAGGCACTCCAATAACCAACGTTTTTTGTATTCCTAAAGACATGTGGGTTCTAAAAGAAAAAGTTTGGGTTTTTAAGTGCTTAATTTTTTATTCATCATGAAAACAAAGAAAATGTATTTACATTAATACAATAGAACACAACAACATATGAACATTTAAAATTAATTTTAAATACTTATAAACGTAAAACCCGTTTAGGCCCCTAATCGTTACAAAGTTTATAACACATTAATTTGCATACATTTTCAAGTTTGGTGAATTTAAAAAAAAAAAATAATAAATAGATAAAACTGCTAAAAATAGGGAATACCAAAAACAATTCTAAAGAACGAAATCAACACCAGTACAGTAATCTAGATACTCATAGGGCATCTTCGAATTCCAAGATACCGCTGAAACAAAACATTGTTTCTATTTATACGTATACTGTTTTATTGACTAATACATTTGACTACTATAAGCAATCACAAAAATAACGAGAAGTGAAAAAAAAAAAAAAAAAAAAAAACTGTAGGAAACACACAAAAAGATTCGTTCAAATAAAAGAAATTACCTATGTTTTAAGCACTTATTTCTCCAAATATGACTATCCCATCGCAAATGTCTTCAAACATTTTTTGTAGAGAATTTAGTAACCTTTCGAATGGTAATCTTTTGCTTGCCAAGATTCCGAACCGTTAATGAAAATATACGAAGTTCCCAAAACTTTTCATGTCTAAAAATGAAATATTTTATTTTAATCCTTCCTTTACTCCAAACGTAACCAAACTTTCAACATATTAGTTTTGATGAAATTCGAACATGCAGAAAATTTTTCAACTGAATCCCATGATTCTAAGTACTTTAAAGTTTTAAGCACTTATTTCTCCGATTGACATCGCCTAATCAAAACATTTATCATAAGCTTTTTTGTAGAAGATTTAGTAAGCTTTCTAATGGTAATCATTCGTTTACCAAGATTCTCAACCTTTCTTGAGATATTAAGGAAAGTATACAAAGTTACCAAAACTTTTTATGTCTGTTAATAAAATATTTTATTCTAACCCTTCCTTAACTCCAAACGTAACAAAAATTTTAACATATTAGTTTTAATGAATGTAGAACATACAGAAAATGTTTCAACCGAATCCCATCATTCTAAGTACCCAAACCAAAAACGGTATTAAAAAAATATTTTTCCAATTTTCTCGAAAACGGTTAAAACTATCGCCTTGAAAATGGTTTCATTCGTTTTCCTAGCCCAAGAAGCCTATAAAACGAGTACTTACAAGCATATGAACTCAAAAACGTAAGCGTTACGATTTTTTTTGCGCGAATTTCGCCCCAAACGCCATCTTCCAGTAGGCGGATTTTGCTGTTTAACGAACTTGACCTTTCAAATTGTACCAAATTTCATCAAAATCCGACCATTAGGGAAGCCAGAAATGAGCGAACAGACATATATATATATATATATATATATATATATATATATATATATATATATATATATATATATATATATATGTATATACATATATATTCAAATTTGAGCCACCGTCATTTTCGGTCTCCAGGGGTTCTGAAACGCAAAATTTTCTAGTGGGCACTTCCGGATTGTTTCGTGCGATCAACCTTATAAGCGGGGTTCCTCCCTATGAAGGGAGGGAGGAAACGGGCTAAAAATGGTATATAATCAAAATCTTACCAGATATTTTCTTTATTTGAAGTTTGGATGAATGTTAGTTTATTTTCTAAATCAGTTAGTCTTTTCATTTCCTATTTTAGGGGTTGTCTTTCCTTTAACATTTTTTGGAATTGAAGATTGATCGAACCTATTTATTTTTCGGTAAAAAATCCATTTGTCCAGATGCTCTTATTGTTGAAGCAGAAATACATGGAATGATGTTATTCACTGGAATCCAGCAAATGTCTTCTTTTGAAGGCCAATGAAATGACGGAGCCATGTGGATGCGCAAATTTGATTTCAACATCCCATTCATCTTCATATTTTGCCAAAACCAAGCCGAAATAACATCTTTCATGTTAAATGCAGGCATGTAATATGTATGTAATTATGTACACCCACATCAGACGTCTTGACCAAGTTGAATACTGTACAGTACTGTTCATCAGAACTTGTACGTTTTTTTGCTATTGAGTCTTTAGATTTTTGTTCTAAATGGTAAAAAACTACGTTTTCCGGACAAAGTGTTGGCTGAACTGAAACGATCATCCAGTCTTTGCCTAGTCTCTATTATTGTTTCCTTTTTAACCAGAGTAAGCTTTATGTTATCTATTTTTGTACTACAAAAATCAAAAAATACAATCCGCTTGATAATTCCGCCAATACCGTCACGAGGGGACTTCCCATGAAAAAAAAAAAAAAAAAAAAAAAACAGCATTTAGCATTCATGCCATCGAAGTCTTGTACATGATAACACTAATTCAAGAAATTGGAAATGAGTCACGCTTTTTACTTTAGGATAATTAATTTCAGAAATGTTGTGACAACCTTTTGAGTTACATAGACAAATGCCACATCATGTTCCAAGTCATCGGATACCACACACAGATTGGAAACTTTCAGTTCTTCCATGTTTTCTTGTCTTGTATGGAGCTCAACTGGATGAAAAGAACAGCTGTTGTTGGTCCGAATAGTTTTCACTGTAGTCAAGTAGAATAATGGATTCATTTTTATTTAATTTACTTTTGATATATTTAAATATTTATAATATATAAACATAATATAACCTACTTAGTTAAAAAATGAAATTTGTACATTTTTTTAAACATTTGTTATAGTACTATATTTACAAAATAGTTTCAATCAATACAAAACATCTATCAAAGTTTGTAGTATGTTTATGTTCCGACCAATTTTAAAATTAAATGCCCTAGAACTCATTTCAAATTCAAGCTAGCTCTTACGCAATAGTTTATTTACTCTAGTAACAACATAAGATAATATTAAGATTAACCTAAGTAATAGTAAATGTAGCTTCAGTACACTTATATTAATCATTAAGTAGGTAATTATTAAAAAATAATTTTTTAATTTTTTTTAATAATTAATTATTAATTATTAAAAAAAAAAGAATAATTTATGTTATTTTATTGATTTAAGAATACTTAACAGCAAAATCCCAGAGTTTTTCTTTTAAAATCTAATAGTTTATACTTTTAAGAATGTATCTATGAAAAAGAAAACTTGATTTTATAGAGTTACCTTTATTTTTATTGATTTTTGAAATTTTTTATGTTTTTAATTTATTTTAAATTAAAATTTTGTTTTTAAATAAATATACTTAGCAACCAGAAACATGACAGATAGTAAATATATTGTAGCAGCAAGAGACTGACAGAAAGCATGGTTGCTAGGGACTTGCCTAAGTGAGCAGTATCTAGCAACCAGCTGTTCTAATTAAACTATTTCACACAGAGTACTGTAACCTCAGTCTTGTTTCTTCTTCTCTTGTGAGTGTATCTATAAAAACAGACAATTTAAACTGCTCTGGACTGTTCGCGGTAGCTACCCTCAGCAAACACAGCAGCCTCCAGGAACCCATAACCAGCTCATAAAACTACAAGTAATCTACTCAATTTTTGGACTATTTAATATTTAATTTTCGTTTCCGCTCTAGGCAATTTATGTAAATATGTTATTTTTATTTTACATTTAATTATATACTGTTGACGTTCTACATGTTTATTTCCAGTTTCTTTTGTTTACTGTGTTATTAGTTAATTTAATTTCTGAACATGCAATAATATTCTTGTTGGGACCTTCTGATGTAAACAATCATGCACAAGCTTACATAACCCAACAAGTGGTGACCCCGACGTGATGGATAGAGAAAATCAGAACATTTCCCAGGAGATGAATAATGAGCAACATAACCTCCCACCGGTTCCCGCTGTACAGGCTGGCCAACCTTACGAGATCTCGGCATTCAATGGACCCGCAGCGCGCCTTCCCGCTTTTTATAAAACCAATCCAACGTTGTGGTTTTTGCAAGCCGATGCAGTTTTTTCGACGTCTCGAGTTGTTTCATCTAAAATTAAATTCCAGATAGTTGTAGGCAGCTTGGAGCTCGACGTACTCACGCAGGTTGCCGATCTCCTTACCACCACTTCAGACGACCCATACGAGCTGCTGAGAGAGCGACTGGTAGCGATTTACGGTGAATCCGAATCTCGACGCATCAAAAAGCTTTTAGAAGACACACAGCTTGGTAGTCAGCGTCCTTCACAGCTCTATCGTCAGATGTTGCAACTTGCTGGTTCCATGGGCTGCGCAGACATTGTCAGGACTCTGTGGCTCCGGAATTTACCCCCTCGCGTGCAGGAAATTCTGGCCGCCACTAAGCTGGAAGGCATCGACGCCCTTACTAGCGTAGCCGACAAAATCATGGAGGTGGAGCGACCTGAAGCCTACGCTGTATACACTCAACGATCCTCCCAGACCCCTGAATCCAGTTCCAGCGCCTGCAAGAAAACAATCCTGGAAGAACTCAAGAAGCTTCGAGTTGAAGTAGCAGATCTCCGAAAACAATGCAGGTCAACCAGTAGGGATCAACGCGGCGTTTCGCAGCGACCTGAACGCTCCAAGTCTCCTCACAACGGGCTATGCTTCTTTCACAGCAAATATCGTGAAAAAGCCCACAACTGCCGTCAACCCTGCAGCTGGAAGTACCAAAAGGAGCAGGATTTTTAGAGGGGCCGGCGGATGAAGCGGCCATCGTCGAAGCCCAACCCCAACGCCGCCTATTTATCACTGATAAGAGGTCCGGTCTTACCTTCTTAATGGACACCGGAGCCTCTATCTCCATTATCCCGCGAAACCCACGGATCCACCGCGAAGCCTCCGAATACATTTTAGTCGCAGCAAATAATACCACCATCCCTACCTACGGCGAGAGGACTTTAAGGCTGGACATTGGACTTCGCCGCAGCTTTCCGTGGACTTTCGTGATAGCGGATGTTGGTCGACCCATTCTCGGAGCAGACTTCCTTTTCCACCACCGGCTCTCCATTGACATCAACGGCAGGAAAATCGCCGACCCGCACACTGGTCTTAAGGTAATTGGAAAAGTCTCTTCCGTTTCTTCGCCATCCATCTCGACTATCCCCGGCGGCTGTCCTTACGCACACATCCTACGGGATTTTCCAGATATTACCCGTCCCTCACCCCTTCGTGGACCTTCAAGGCAAGTCGTTGAGCACCATATCGAGACGAGGGGACACCCGGTAAATAGTAAGGCTAGGAGATTACCGCCGGAAAAATACACCGCTGTCAAGGAGGAGTTTCAGCGAATGATCGACGAGGGTATTTGCCGAACCTCAAAGAGCAGCTGGTCCAGTCCCCTTCATGTAGTTACTAAGAAGGATGGGAGTCTTAGGGTCTGCGGAGACTATCGCCGTCTGAACGAGCTGACCGTCCCAGACAGGTATGCAGTGCCGAATCTGATGGACTTTACCACTCAGCTCGATGGTAAGACCATCTTTACCACCCTGGACATAACCCGCGCGTACCACCACATCCCGATAGCCGACCAAGACGTAGAAAAGACGGCGATCATCACACCCTTTGGCTTGTACGAATACCTCCGGATGCCCTTTGGCCTAAAGAACGCGGCTCAGACATTCCAAAGATTCGTCGATAACATGCTGCGGGATCTGACCTACGTTTTCCCCTTCTTGGATGACTTCCTCGTCGCATCGGAAACACCGGAAGACCATGAAAAGCATCTCCGTGAAGTCTTCAAGCGGATTAACGACTTCGGTTTGTCCCTCAATGTGGCCAAGTGCGTTTTTGGCCAGCAGGAAGTGGACTTCCTCGGATTCAAGGTTGACGCAAGCGGAATTCAACCTCTTACCTCCAAGGTGCAGACGATCCAGGATTTCCCACGGCCAGCGACTATCTGTGAATTAAGGCGTTTCTTGGGTATGCTAAACTTTTATAGGAAGTGCCTCCCTCACGCAGCCCATACCCAAGCTCCTCTTAACCAGCTTCTTCACAATGCCAAGAAGCGAGACAAAACGCCAATTGTGTGGAGCCATGAGACAACGGAAGCCTTCGAGAAAAGCAAGCGTAGCCTGTCAGATGCGGTGAAGCTTACACATCCTGCAACTTCCGGCGAGCTTTCCCTAGTCTGCGACGCCTCTGATCATGGCATCGGTGCAGCCCTACAGCAACAGAAGGATGGAGTTTGGCGTCCTTTAGGATTTTTCTCAAAAGCCTTATCCACGGCACAGAAGAACTACGCCACTTATGACAGGGAACTCCTTGCGATATACGAGGCAGTGAAGCACTTTAGATCTCTCATCGAAGGCCTAAATTTCTTCATTGTCACAGATCATAAGCCACTCACGCATGCTTTTGTCCAAAAATCCGACACCGCATCTCCCCGTCGCATCCGCCATCTCGGTTTCATTAGCCAATTCTCAACGGACATCCGTTACCGGCCAGGCAGCGATAACGTTGTAGCCGATGCTCTCTCCCGCATCGAAGAAGTGGACTTTCCGAACGATCTGGAAGCTCTCGCTGCGGCACAAAAGAAGGACACAAGCGTCCAGGATTTGAGGAAGAACCATTCCCTACAGCTTAAGTTGATGGCCATGCCAGGAACTGAGTCCAAACTCCTCTGTGAGACATCGACGTCAAACGCAAGACCTTACGTCCCTCCAGAGTTCCGACGCTCGACTTTTGAACGACTTCACGGCCTGAGCCATCCTGGAGTAAAAGCGACGAGGAAGCTCATATACCAACGTTATTTCTGGCCTGAGATGAATTATGACGTAGGCAACTGGGCAAAGACCTGTGTTCCATGCCAAAGGGCCAAGATCCATCGCCATACGACGACGCCCCTTGGAACATTCAAGCCGGCAGATCGCTTCCACCACGTACACTTGGATATCGTCGGACCATTGCTTCCATCGGAAGGGATGAGGTATCTCCTTACCATGGTGGACCGAACGACACGTTGGCCGGAAGCCGTGCCTATTCCCGACATATCCGCTTGTACCATCGCACAACACTTCTATTCCACGTGGATCTCGCGATTCGGAGTTCCCCAGCGTCTGACCACTGACCAAGGAAGACAATTTGAAGCAGAGTTGTTTCAGCGAATGAGTGCACGGATGGGGATCTGCAAGCAGCGGACCACAGCGTATCATCCGCAGAGCAATGGTTGTGTCGAGAGGTGGCATCGCTCTCTGAAAGCTGCACTAATGGCACACCTTTCTTCAACTCGGTGGACCCATGTACTCCCCACCGTTCTCCTAGGCCTGCGATCTTCGTTCCGCGAGGACATGGGAGCCAGCGTTGCAGAGGCAGTGTATGGCCAACCCCTTCGCCTGCCTGGAGATTTTCTTGGCGAAACGGAATCTCCTGAACCCTGTGTTGCCCTTCAAGCTTTAAAAGATGACCTATCACGTCTCAAGCCGGCAGAATCACGATCACCAGTAAGGAAGACTTTTCGGCACAAGGACTTATCCACTTGCACCCACATCTTCCTCCGCGAGGACGCAGTTCGGAAACCTCTCGTCCCTCCTTATTCTGGGCCACACAAGGTTTTGAACAAGGGTGAGAAGATTTTCACCGTACTAATTGGCGACAAACAGATGACTGTCTCCATCGATAGGGTAAAGCCGGCATACCTGATAGAAGAGGAGAAAGAGAACACCATCATTTCATCCAAACCGTCTCAGGAATCACCAGGACCACTAAAAATCCAGCTTTCCCCTCGGAACCCCTTAGTCAACAAGAAGCAAGCAACGGTACAAAAGAAGACACCCTCTGTTCCACCTGATACATACAGGACCAGGTCCGGTCGCCTAGTGAAGAGAGTGTCATTTTGCGAACAGTGACTCCGTCACTAGGGGGGGAGTACTGTAGCAGCAAGAGACTGACAGAAAGCATGGTTGCTAGGGACTTGCCTAAGTGAGCAGTATCTAGCAACCAGCTGTTCTAATTAAACTATTTCACACAGAGTACTGTAACCTCAGTCTTGTTTCTTCTTCTCTTGTGAGTGTATCTATAAAAACAGACAATTTAAACTGCTCTGGACTGTTCGCGGTAGCTACCCTCAGCAAACACAGCAGCCTCCAGGAACCCATAACCAGCTCATAAAACTACAAGTAATCTACTCAATTTTTGGACTATTTAATATTTCTATTTTCGTTTCCGCTCTAGGCAATTTATGTAAATATGTTATTTTTATTTTACATTTAATTATATACTGTTGACGTTCTACATGTTTATTTCCAGTTTCTTTTGTTTACTGTGTTATTAGTTAATTTAATTTCTGAACATGCAATAATATTCTTGTTGGGACCTTCTGATGTAAACAATCATGCACAAGCTTACATAACCCAACAATATTTTTTCCTTATTCAAAATATTATTGTGACCATTTTGGTGAAAATTCCATCGAGATATCATTAACATTAACAGAGTAATGATTTTTTTAGTAAATGAAAGTCGCTTTGACTTAACAGCAAAATCTAGTTTTATAAAAAACTTTAAAAATTCATAACTCAAAAAGTATTGACGATATCTAACTAAAATTTGGAGTGATTCATTAGAATAGCAAGAGGAACACATGAAAAAAAGTCAGGCAATTCTGAGGACATGGGTTTCATGACCTGGATGATCTGATATGGACCGACCCAGGTTTGTAATCGATTCGATGTTATTTGTTTTGATGATATACAGCAATGAGCCAAATACTGACCCCTGAGGTACTCCTTGATATTCATTTCCTAACAGATATTTTTCTGTCTTCTATTAATATCTTTTTGGACATCAAGCCAATGCCAGCAGTTATTATCTTTCTCGAAAACTGAATAATAGTATTCGAAGATTTTTATTCAATGTCTTTTATGTTTTGCCTATCTATCTTCGCGTAGAGTTACGTTAACTAAATTTTACTTTAATGGAATTTCTCGATCACATGATGGTTGGCCTCATTTTATGCAAAGAATTACACATAAAGCTCACAAAACAATATCAGAAAGATAGAGTGGTCCAATATAGTAAGCATTAATGCCAAGATGGCACTTCAGAATGAATTCTTTAGAGTTAAAGAAGGCTCTTAAAAATGAAAGATAAATATTAATTATTTTGAAACGAAAGATCTAACGGGTGTGAGTCATATTCACTCGAAAGGAAAAATAAAGAGTTAGAACCCTCCACTTTTAGAAAGAAGATTATATTACTCATACATCTTTTGAGGACATCGCCTCATCCACAAAAGCCGTCGACGACCTCTCAATTCTTCCTCCGGGGGGCATCAATTGTTATCATATCAATATGCTAGGTACTTTACAAATCTTTACAATTTGTTTTGAACCTTAAATCTAAATTTTTGTTTACAATTCGGCCCAGTTTTTATTTATCGATATATCTTTATTTTAAATAAATAATTCATGTTTACATGACAATGCCTAAGTCTATGTACATTTATGTGTTTTGTTTACGATTGAGGCGCTACCAACCAGAGACCAGAGGCGCTGACCAGTTCATGTATTTATTTTTATTTTAACGTTCGTTTCGTTTATTAACACAGTGAGGTAGGTGCAGTTTATTGAGTTTGTTGTAGTATAGTACGAGAAATCCACATAGAAAAACAGAGGGGTTCGATTTGAGCGATAGCTGCTCGAGCATTTTTCTGTACAATTGCTTTTGACGAGTTCCCCTTCTGGTCGGGAGGGAATGACTCAATTATTCTTTAGTGATAAAACGATATATATATATATATATATATATATATATATATATATATATATATATATATATATATATATATAATCAGTCCCGTAACAGGCCACGAGGGCCCTGAGGGGCATATACTATAGAGGTATCTGATTCATGACCATACGACACACTAGGGAGATAGTGTGGTCAGCACTATGCTCCGGGCGCCTGATTTTCCCCTTGGCTGCTTTTAGATTCAGGCCTAGGGAAAGTCAGGGAGGCCGAATTTAACCCATGAACAAAGACACTAGAAGAAAAAATCTTTAGTGCTTGCTCGGGATTTGAACTCAGGTCCTCCAACTTATTAGTCCAGTGCACTACCACTGAGCTAACCTCGCCCCATACATATATATATATATATATATATATATATATATATATATATATATATATATATATATATATATAAGTGCATGAAATATTTTCAGTCATTCCGGCAGCTGTGCAAGAAGCGATGAAGAAAAGGCCGAACTATTTCCAACCCATCTAGAATCCACATTTTCTTCGCACCCAGAGACAAATTCCACCCATGACCAGCTTGTGTATGATCACCTTGACCACCCTCTTCCCCTCTCCCCTCCACCGAAAGCATTCAATCCGGCAGATGTAAAATATATCATTAAACACCTCCCCAGAAAATCCCCTGGTTATGACCTTATCGCAGCCCTCATCCTAAAAAACCTACCCCAGAAAGCCATAACCTTCCTTACCTAAATCTTTAATTCAATCCTATGAACTACTCACTTTCCCAATCCATGGAAACACTCCATAATAATTCTTATCCCCAAATAAAGCCCCATAAAATCCATCCTCCTGCCATCCTATCAGCTTACTCCCAACCATGTCCAAAATATTTGAAGAACTTTTTCTAAAGAGAATCCTTACAATCGTCACATCCGTCAACTCTATTCCTGACCACCAGTTCGGTTTCCGCCCCCTGAACTCCACTATTCAACAATGCTTCAGCGTTATTGACACAATATCCTATGCGCTTGATAACTAATGTAAAAACTACTGCGCGAGTGCTTTCCTCGACGTCGCCCAAGCGTTCGATCGAGTTTGGCACCCGGGGTTGTTATACAAAGTAAAGCGTATTTTACTTCACACATGTCCTACCTCTCGCTTCGTTCCTTTCAAGCAAGGTCTGGTACTACCTTGACCACCTCACGACCCATATCCTCGGGCGTCCCACAAGGCTGCATCCTAGGTCCTGTCCTTTACCTCCTGTACACGGCAGACATCCCTACCCACCCATCTACACATATAACAACCTACGCCGATTTTTTCCTCTTCCCCCGATCCCTCTACAGCAAAATTACAGTGAACCCTGAAAAATGCTGTCACGTAACATTTACTCTTAATAAGAGCCCTTGCCCTCCTGTATTCATATGCACAGTCAACTTCCTGTATCTAATGAGGTGCGTTACCTGGGACTTCTACTAGACACCAGACTCACATGGGACCCACACACACGACTAAAAAGACAAGAGCTAAACAAGAGATTTGGACTCTTACGACGCCTACTTGGACCTAATTCAAAGCTTACGACACAAAACAAACTTAATATATACAAAACTATAATCAGACCTATATGGACTACGGACTTGAATTATGGGGAACAGCAAAACACTCAAACATACAACGAATACAAGCATTCCAATCCAAAGTCCTTCGTAGAATAGTCAATGCCCTCTTTTATGTCTCCAACAAAACCCAACGACCAAAATATCCCCTTCGTAAAAGACCTCGTAACATCCAGATTCCTAACGTTTCATTCCAAATTATCATCCCACCCAAATCCTAGAGGTCAATCCCTTTCCACTCGGACCCATCCTAAAGACCTTCCCAGGAGGCTTAAGAGAGTTTGGCCCCGTGACCAGTTACCCTAGCAGCAGTTAAAACAGTGAAAATATGAATGTTAGCATATATTAGGAAGTGCCAATAATGATTGGCTCCTTTCATATACTATTCACTGAATGTACACTAGACGAGCACAATTCATTATTGTACTATATAAATTGTACAGATTTTAAATAATCATTTATTTAAAAAAAAGTCATTCAGATCATTATCATCTCTTTGTTGTTTTGTGGAGCCTCTTTAATGAAGGAAAATTATATAAAACATTGTTTTTGCAAATATTAAAAGATTGTTTACAGGAAATTCTTCTAAAACGACTTTCGAGGGCTGAAAAACATTTAAGTGTTTTGTTGATGAATCATTTGTTGTTTTGAGCAGGGAGGCGTAATTGAATAATATATACCAAAAATAATTATTGCTATGGCAATTTTATCTAGGCTTAGTTGATACATATAACTCTAGAATCTATGAACTGTAATAAATGGATTTAAATTCCAGCCTGAAAGTTCACTTCTAATTAATCCAGTTATTTATAATTTTTGTATTTGCAGTAAAACTATATGTAAGTATTGTTATAAAAAATTACAGAACAACTTTTACAAGAATAAATAATATTAAAATTGAATTAAAACAGTAGACTGACCAAGCATTGGAGCTGCCGTAAGAAGACCAGCACCCTTGGAAGTCATGGTGAAGTCGCACTTTGCTGCAGGGATGACGAACGATACCACTGTTACCTCCATCGCTACAGAGGTGTATGCACCACCTAGTAGCAGGAAGAGCAGGAAGTGGAACTTACCAAAACCTACAACAACAACAAAAAAATCTTTAATGAAATAGGATTACTCTATACTTCAATAACTTAGCCTTTGTGATGTAGTTGCCTAATTTATTTCTTATTATGGATTAGAAGAACTGTTTACCCTGAACTAGCTAGGTTACGTATAAAAACAGATCATCAACACCTGCCACTCGTGAAACGGGAGCTGGCTAGATCTTACGAGAAATTTGAGGAGCCGTACCTGTTGGAAGAATTTCGATGGGGAAGTGGCTGCTATTACGGAGGCAACCGGAGAGGTCCAGGGAAGAGGATTAGTCGGGAAAATGCAGAGAAAGCCACTCATATTTTATAGCGAAATGTGCTGTCGTACTTAAGTGGATTGCTAGCCACCTAGGAGTGTCTGACAATGCAAACAATAGGCCTGGTGGGCACTGTCATCTACGACACACAGGTGCCTAACGCCCGATTTTGGGAAAAAACCTGTAGTTTCTTGAATCTTTCTGAATTTGGTATCACTTTAGAAGTATTTTTTTTTTTTGAGCTGAGTCGAATGAGACTATTACCAATTCGAAGGAATAATTATTTTGCAAAATAAACAGGTTATATTACTAAGAATAACCTGAAAAACATCCAAATATTTTATCTCAAAGAAGGACCATCGGCTGTCTGCGTTAAGATAGAACTTCAATGATTCGACCAAATTTTTCTGGATCAATGTCTCTTGTGGAAAATTGGCTATAAAAATTAAATAAAGCAAATGGAAACTAGGTGTTATTGTATCTCATCAATTCGCATTTACTCGTGTTCCATTATGATTAATTCCAAGAAAATCAGGAATAAATTAAGACCGTTATCAGTACATTCTTGAGTGGTTTATTCCTCCTTAATATTCGAACATTACTCCTATATTTTGGTGTGACGTAGTTGAGAAAAATCATATGCTTGCTACATGAATAATTTCAAAACTCCATGAAATAACTTTTAAAGTACCGTTTAATGTGGTCTGATTGTTATCAAAGTTAAATGCTCAATTCTCAGAAACTAAGGAAACTCAGTTTAAGATAATTATAAAATACTTTTATCCATATCAGAAATTTCAACATTATGCTCAACATAAGTTGAAGAGGAGGGAGTGGGCGTTACATGAGACAAATTAGTTTGAGATAGTAATCACTTCATACTCACAAAACTAAATTATGTAAAGGCAATGATATCTATTACAAAATTTGAGAAATTTCACACATAACTTTTCAAACAATATATTGTTGAATAATATGAAATAGAAGTGGATTAATTTATAATTTAGACTCTATACCTCTATTCGCTTTGAATTCAGTGAGAGATAGTATTGAAGAATATAACGACAATATACTTCGACAAATTAGCAACATAAGAAGTGAAGGGATACGCTATTATGTACTTATCCATGTAATCCTAATGATTAAACAAGACGTACCAATAAGTAGACAATATAAGAAACTGCAAACTATAAGACATAAACTTATTGCCGAGGACGAGAACATTTACACATACCCACTCACCTTCCATTGATTTTGACCAATAGTAGCCATTACTTGGATAACATATACGTATATATATATATATATATATATATATATATATATATATATGTATATATGATTAACGCTTACATAGTTTAGTTATATATCACAAAGATACAGGTCCTGTCTTGATATTTTAAAATTATAATTTTTTGTTTTGTTTTCTTTTTTGTGACTTTTCTTGATTTTATAACAATTTATTCACTGTTAAGTCCAAACATTTCCATACATATCTTGAAATTTGGAAAAACTATCTTTGGGGTTTAGAATAAATAATACTGTAAAAAAGGGCCACATTAGTACAGTGTGGTGAAATTGGTGCACAGTATAGGTGTGTACTACACACCTATACTGCTAGGATATTTCTTCCCATTTTTTTTTTTTTTTTTTTATAATATTAATTTATATACAGGTTTTGAATATTGTTTGCCGTATCAGTTAAATTAAAATATCCTAGCAGTATAGGTGTGTACTACACACCTATACTGCTAGGATATTTCTTCCCATTTTTTTTTTTTTTTTTTATAATATTAATTTATACAGGTTTTGAATATTGTTTGCCGTATCAGTTAAATTAAAATATCCTAGCAGTATAGGTGTGCACCAATTTCACCACATTATACTAATATTACCCCATTTTACGGTAATATTAAAATAAATATTCAGTTTGTCGCACCCAGTGAGTTCATCCATCTTTCTTTAATTGAAAGATAGTTTGACTTTCAAATAACAATAATTATTTAATAAATTAATTAAAATAAAATAAGAAACTATCATTAAAACTTTAGGAAATAAACTGAACACAAAAATTGAATTTCATAACATTATTATTTTTGTTTTAAATAAAAATAAAAGCGTACTACTTTACGCAAGGACTGCTGAAATATTTCCGTTAATGGAAATAATGAAAAATAAGTAATTTAACACTCGAGATATATTAATCAAGACAATTAATATTACACAAAACACTCAATATGTTAATTATCGATTGTTTAATATTGACAAACAACTATGAAGCTTTTAGCAATTCATTGAGACGATGTAGCTTTCGGCCTGTTGCTTTTAATTGCACATTCAGGATTCACTCAGCGTTCATAATCTAATGGGGTGATTCCTCGTCTCCTCGCGTCATTACTTTTGTCTGTTCTTTTAATAACTTCCATTTATTCAAGGAAACAATCCTTGTGGTGCAATTTGTACAATTTCCTTATTTGTCAGTAAATAAAGTTGCTTAATCGAATGTAATCATTTTTCAGAAATCAATAATATTACGCCATTATTAATTTCAATAATGTTTTGAGACATACTGTTATTATGAATGAGGAAAGTAGGAATAATTAATTTCAGTTTCACGACGTTAAATAAATTAGTCAAATAATACATTAAAAGTTATATAAACTATTAAAATCGCATAACAACTTTATAGGTATTAGAATATAAATTTATTGGGATAACATTTTAAAGTCAGCAAAAAAAAAAAAATTACCTGCTTTAGTCAGAGCAGTTTCAAAAGCTGAGTCAGCAATCGGATCAGTCTCTGAAAATAAAAAGGACATTTTTTTATAAACAAAAAAGTAAAAAATATTCGCAGGCTGAAATATATTACATTATACCTATTTACTCTTCTCATTATATGTACTTAACCTGCACATTAATAAAAAACAGGACGTAATTATTTTCTAAAATTATTTACGTGCCATATTAATAGAATATTGTGCAATACCATTGAAACAGTAAAGCGATTTTTCCTGAAAATAAATAAATAAAAAATAATAATACCAGCGGCAGATGTAGACGCCCCGTAAATATATATATATATATATATATATATATATATATATATATATATATATATATATATATATAAAACCAATTAGCTCCAGTACGATGGAAATCCTAGGTACACCTGATCATTTTAGCATTGTACAAAGTAAATCTTACTCAGCGAAAAAAAATGGGAAAAAATTAAACATAATTTTTAACATAACATAAAAAAAAAAAAAAAAAAAAAAAAAAAAAAAAAAAAAAAAAATTGGGTGAAAAAAATTAAACATAATCGGCGCTAATAGCCAAATAGTTGATGCGCCATTAAAAACGAAAAAAAAAAAATTAAACACAATCTTGTCGCAATTTTTTTTTTTTGGTAATCTACAAAAAAGGCAAACAACGATTCGCGCACAATTTTAGTAATTCGCGGACATGAAGATGTCCTTTTTTTTTTTTTATAGATTTGGTATCACAGGCGATGTGTCAATTTGTCAATACAGCTTGTTCTTCCACAAGTGTTATCAATTGTATGAATAACAAACAAAATACCTGAGAAATTGATGGCTAAATAGAAAATTTGTGGAACTGTGTTTTCTTTTAGTCCCTGAGAAATTTAGTATAAGTATGTCACAATGTTTTATAAATAAGGTGACAATGTACTTATCAGAATATTTTAATTAAGTAATTTAGAAGTATTGTATAATAATCATTGTGTGCGGATTATTTTTATTTTATTTTTTTTTAACGGCGCATCAACTATTTGGCTATTAGCGCCGGACTATCTACAGGGTGCCACCCTTTTTTATAATGCCAACAGCACGTGGTCGGTCACCCATTCAGGTACTGACCACACCCGACGTTGCTTAACTTCGGTGATCTACGGGAACCGGTGCATTCAACGTGGCTATGGCCGTTGGCGTGTGCGGATTATTAAAATTATAATTGACACCATTAATCGGAAAGAATAGTCTCTCATAGAGATATGACAAATTGTGAACTATTTTTTCCCACAGGTAGGTCTTGATACGGGGAGTGTCATAGGCTAGGTCAAAATCGTCTATCAGCTGTTTGTTCCTTATACAAATCCATACCGTTCGACCGATTTTGACCAAAGTTAGCACACAGGTAGATTTTGATCGGGGAGTGTCATAGGCTAGGTCAAAACCTTTACCATCTGTCTGTATGTTTGTTCGTTTTACAAACCCACACAGTTTGACCGATTTTGACGAAACTGGGCACACATGTATGTCTTGATCCGGGGAGTGTCATAGGCTAGGTTAAAATCATATAGGACTCACAGTTCGGAGGTCACGGGATCGAAACTGTGAACCCGACAGTTACAGATTTGTGTTATTATATTTTAACACGATTTATTTGATTTATAATTTATTTTGGCTTTTCTAGATGCAGAAAGTAGGAATAGCATGGCACGCCGGGTAACAGCTAGTATTAAGTACATTTTTAAACCAGGATGAATGCAGTTGTTACATGTTACTAATGTAAATAATGTAAACTGTCAATAATGTAAATAAAATTATTTCATAATAATAAATAATCATATAGTTTTTGAGTTTCAAATAAATCGTTTTAATAAATGAAATAGCTAAGAACTGCGCAAAAACAACAACAAGAAAAAAAGGCAACAGAACAATACAACATATTGTGCAAGAAATAAAAGAATTAATACGCTCTTTACATTTACATTATATAACGAAGAACATATTTGAATCAGCTATCCTATCTAATGCAGGAGAAATCTTTTGATTACCTACCTTGTGTGTTTGTTTTGATATATTTATAATAATCAAATCCGCTGGGATATTGTAGTTCCGCATCCTGGTTCTCTCGAATACCATACCACTCGAGATAATGGCGAATCAATGCGACATCTCTTTCTCTTTCTTAATTATCCTCACCTTGTAATCACCTCGTGAATAGAGTAATTAGAAATCAAATTGTAATTATGAATCCGTTTTCATTTTGATTTGAGATGTACGTGCTGGGGATACTGTACATAACTGTGAAAATTTAATTACGATTACTTGTATACCGATTATTTTATGAAACTCGGTGTATAAAATTATTATGCATTTGCCAGGGGGTTAAGGAATATGACATATTTCTGTTTTTCTTCTTGTTCATTTATTTTATCGTATTTGGTCCATTGCCTGTCTTCCAGTTGACTTTTTCTTTTCAGAATCTCGTTCTTGCTTGCCTAACATAATTAGTTTCTGCGTGTGGATAATATCGTCAAATCCTCAAAATTGGGTGATGTCACATAACTTAGATTTTGCCGAAACTTTAAAGTGTCTAGGGTTTTATTATCTTTAATTTAAAGCAAGAGCCTACTTTCGGAGCTACAGTTTGGAAAAAATAGTTAGTCTAGTGCTAGTTACTGCTAATATACAGTATAAAAATCGGTTAGGGGACCATATAAGAAGAAAAACCCAAACCAAAACCACTTATAATAAAAAAGTTCATAACTTTGATTTTAAAGTATATTTCACTGTATTCACAAGAAAATAATTAATATAAAAAGGACTTCTTTCGTTTTCTAAATTAACTTTTACAAATACATATAAAAGATACAAAATTGTGAGAAAATATATTGCTATATAGGCTTTTTTTAACGCCAGGCTCTCATTTTCAGAAAATCACAGCAAATAATAACGACTTCTGAATTTAAGCAGCTTGTTGACTTTCACGACGATATCACTATAATTTATTCATAACAAGTAAAAATTAGCATTAGATACTACAACCTCCTTTTAATCTTAATTTCCGAATTTTTAATTTTTAGAATAATTAACTCGCAAGGGCGGTATATCGACCAGCTTTTGGTTTTTTCGGATGAATTACTTTCCCTTGCTGTGATATGAAGCTTAGTGTGTGTAATTGATGTCAAGTTCACGCATAAAACGAAAGGATCTGGGTGCAAATCCCAGCCTAGCGAATATATGTTTCTCAAAAATAAGAAAATTATAATTTGGTCAATGACCGCGTGAACCGTCTAGTGTAATATATAGCACGTAAATAAAATAAATACGAAGAAGGAAAAATTCGCTAATGAAACAAGCAAAAATACTTTTGTCTTAAAGTAAGAGACGTTTCAGATAAATGTGATGTATTTTTAGTTATAAAACTTTTTAACACCTTAACTTTCTTTTTAAACCTTTCCCGTTACAGTATGTTTTGCATAAAACTTTGAGCTTATATAGCTAAGGCTAATGCCTAGAAGAAATGCAGAGCTTCACTCCAGGGCTAACGTTTAGATGAGAATAAAATATTAGTTGTGCTAGATTCGAGAGACACTCATAATCCCCACGGCAATCTTGGACTTATTGCGCTATTAGGAGAGGATTACTGGGCTATGTTGAGACATAAAAAAATAAATAATCATTTAGTATGAACACCAAAAAACAACCTAATTTGACGATTTTTAACACGGTAAACCGGCTTATACGAATTATAATCGTGTTCCTTAATGCGATGACATTTAATGGCGTCACAACGCTAAGCCAATAAAGCAATTCTAATATAATTATCAGAAAATGTTTAATTTCTAAATACAGTACAGATTACACTCCTCGCAGGGTTGCCACAGCGGTAGGTATGACTTGACAACGATGTGGTGTCGTTTTAACTCACGATAATTGTAAGTATAAAACATACAATTAAAATCACAATAATTGGTCTCCTATTAGAATTCTAGAGTAGGTACGTTTTAATAAAAATGAAATAAGAATTGTGTTTTATAATCTGATCATCAGAAGGTTGTCGCTGACATGGAAACCACTTATGCCAATTGGAACGACTTTAGTATTTTTATTTTATTTTTATTTTTATAAATAAGGGATTCGTGGGTAGATTGCTACACCACCATAGGCTTAAGCCCCACCAAGCAATTACTTGATAAGTTCAATATCTCAACTTTTTGGGCAGCTTTTAAGAGATAATCATAGTGTAGTTAACTCATTTTGCCAATTTCTGAGATACCAACTTATTCCCTGTAACTCTCGATATTAGAACTCGCTTGTGGTCTTTCATGACATCTATCAGCCTTAAGGAGCCATGATAAACTGGTCACTTCATCAATATATATGAATAAGTATATTTCATTGTAATGTCGCTAGGGTTTATATGAATACTTGATGACAGGACCTACTGCTTCCTACTTCTTAATGGATAGATTTAGCTATATTTTGTCTGATTGTTGTCGGCTTCTTCGGACCTATGTTGCATTTTCAGTATCCGCCAGTGAACCCTTTGGTGGATTTTGAAGAGACAGCATTAATATCCGGCGAAATATAACTCTAATGGAAGGAGGACATTCGCTCCACCTGTAGTTGTCAAATCAACGAGACATAAATAAGTTTGTGAGTTTATTTGTACATATTTATTATTACACACATACAATCACACCCTCTGCGTGATGAGAACTATGCATTGTCCGCCTTATGTTCCATCTAGGCTGGGTAGGTATATGGTTGTTTATACCAACCCAGCCTGACATCATACAAATGTATATCTATACAGATTGCGTTTTAAATTTAGCAGTTGAGGCAGAACAGAAATATAGTAGTATGGAGAAGAACTGCACCGCCGGACAGTGGGCAAAATGTCTATTTTACGGCGACAAAAGTCGAAAATATCATGTGACCGTAAAGAGTCAATTTACGTGTCAAAACGTGCTAAAGTGTTCTGTTCTATTCATTGAAAACAGAACAGTTTTTTTATGTAGGTTAACCCAAACCTGTTTAACACAATAAGGAAGGCAACCATTGCTAGTCAATTCCACTTCCTCAGTTGAATCTTGTTCCAACTACGGTCTTTGTAAGGTGTGTTTTAAAAATCGCGTGCAAATTTTATAAATTCTTTTCCCAATGGATTTATTACCTAGTGGTATGTTATTAATAAATACATGATATATATCTAACTAGCTGAATACCCGTGCTTCGTCACGGCAGATAAGTAGTTATTTTATTGCGTTAAATAATGTTTCATTAAAATTACGTTACTATACAATTCTGTGCAGTTTATTATAGCACGGTTCCCGTCATACTATATTTTATTCAATGGGCGTTAAAATTTCAAAGTTTATGTTTCCAAGAAGTCATATGGTAACACCCAATATATTTACGAGTATTACCAAGGTTATAGGCGAGGAGGATGTGCAAGGGTTCCGGATATTATTACCTCACCTGGAAAACCTAAGGATATGCCATACATCACGGTTTGACCGGGACTGTCCCGGTATTTTGCAATTGTTTCGGTGTCCCGCCCAGTTTTATCAATGTCCCGGAAAAGGCTGTAAGATGTAAAAAGTAATGAATTCATGTTTATAAGAATCTTTTTTAAATCGGTTACTTTTCTACAATTAACATTTTTACTACTGCTCACAGTGTCAAAGAAATGAGAAGTAATCTAACTGTAAAACGCTGGAACTACCTGCACAGCGCTGCCAGCTGCCAGACACTACTATTTGGCTGAGAGATTGTTTTAAGAAAATCAAGTAGCAAAACAAGTTCCCTTCTTATTTTTAAGGTTTGGGTAGACTAACAGTTTAGGATTCCCCCTTCCCGTTAGTTGCTAGGCTTAAAACTCACCAACCATTTTGCTTATAATTTGTACTCTTTTTATTCCCCCCCCCCAAACTCTCCAAAAATATGGCAAGCCATTCTGACGGGGACAGGCAGAAAAGAAACGCAATTGAAACTCTATGAGGGACAGTTAATTTCTAGTAATTGAAGGTCTGCCATCATAGTTGAAATTAACCTCAATGAGAAATAAAACTATTAAATAGATAATGTACGGTAACAGCTGTTCTTTATCGTCCTAGCAACACATGCTACCTAGGCTTGCCTTCTCTAACCAACTCAAACTTTAAACCCCCCTAAAAATGCTTAAAAATTTGAATATCAAAAAATCCTTTCTTAGCGAGTGCCTACGTTATATAGGGAGTGTCCATGCAAAATTTCAAAATTTTCTGTCGAGCGGTTTGGGCTGGGCGTTGATAGATGAGTGAGTGAGTGAGTGAGTGAGTAGTATTTGACAAATATATAGTAGATAACAGAAAGGCATATCGAAGAAAAAATATATTAATGAAATTATTACTAGATTGTTCATATTTTGTTGATTACTCAAGTTTGAGTAAGGTTTAAAAAAAAGTTCCACAAAGTTCCAGTTCCAAATTTTTTTTTTTTTTTTTTTTTGAAAAGCCTTAAGCTTCTACTTTACTGTCTTGAGACTTTCAGCTCCCCCTTTTAATGTAAATTTAAATTTAGTTTAGGTAGCAGTCAGATAGAAGCTGAAGAGTCCGGGGCGCACAGTGGGCGAAAATCACCTTTTAGGTGGGCAAAATTCAAAAAAATATTTCACAAATCACTTACTAAATATTATCTAGTATTTTTAGGAAGAAGGTAAAATGTAAATATTTACTTTCTTGGATCATGAACGGGCGCGGAAGGGATTATTAATCGGACTGTAAGAAAGGGAACATTTTTCCCAGTGTTTATTGCAGTTTTGTTTTTGTAATTAATTTTACATTTTTTGAACAGAAACTATACGTGATTATTTAAATTTCATTTTACCGGCGTAGATGTAATGAGCCTATTGAAGTGTAGTTTACCATATGATCAATTTCAATAACTCTCATTAGAAAATCAGGCTGACGATACTGACGTATCAGAAGAAAATTCTGAAGGTTGTAGCAGTATTGAATCAGACGATGATAGATGGATAATTCGTTTTTAGTGCATAATATAATTGTATATATTTGTTATTAATGGGATGAGTCAGAAAAAATTACCGTTTTCTTTGTGTTTGAACTTTGCATCGTAATTCCTCTCTTATTTACATTCAGGAGCTAAGAATTGTGATAAGAAGTTGATGTTTGATCCTTTCTGAATGATTTAGTACACAACATGCCCCCTATCTGGGCTTAGTACTTCTTCAGCTTTCTTTTGCTCACAATGACAGGAGAATACGAAATTCTAGTAATTTTCTTCATTATTGGAAAATGAACTTTTCAGCAGCTGAAGCCAATGGTTTAGTGGTTGAATTTGAGGATGAAGACTCTTTGAATGAAAGAACGGTGAGAAGTTGGTTCCAAAAATTTAATGAAGGTGATTTGAGCCTTGAAAAGAAATCTGTATCAGGGCGGTTCAGCGGTATCCAGGTTTAGTGAACAGGAAGCAAGTCTTGTTCCAACAAGATAATGCCAGACCCCACGCCTCTCGCCTTTCGAAACAAAAACTAGCTGATTTGTATGGAATCGAGCTTCACCCTCACCCAGCATATAGTCCAGACCTAGCACCATCAGACTACCACATTTTCAGATCAATGGCTAATTTCCTTCAAGGAAAAACATTCAACAACTTGAATGAAGTTGAAAATGGGGTTTGTGAGTTCTTTGATTCAAAACCCAAAGAGTGGTACCATCAAGGATCTCTACAGCAGGCTTCAAGAAGGCGTCTTACCATAGAACACAATGGTATATCTTTTGATTATTATAAACCTTGTAAGTAGAAGAAAAATAAATTTGGCTTTTTACCTATAAAACGGTCATTTTTTTTACTCACCCCATTATTATTTCTTTAAGTTGTTAGTCTATTTTTGTTGTTTATTTTCGAATTATAGCCTATATATTATTTTTTATGAATATATGTATTATGTTTATGTAAATAATAGATGCAAAAAGGTACTACTTAAATGTTCCATAGATTTACAAAATGTTTTCCCAATTTTTATCTATTATGTCAAAATATTTGTGTGTCTACAACATTTGTTTGTTGGATATACTAAAAACTATGGGTCAAAGATTTTTTAAAATATTTTTCCCTATCTCAGTGACCTCAAAAAGATTGAAAAACAAAAAAAAAATTATTTTGTCGCCCTAAAAATGGATTTTTGCCCACTGTGCGCCGGAAAGAGAAGCCATCTCCCCGACATAATCTATACGTGTACGCATAATATATATTATATTTAATATATATATATATATATATATATATATATATATATATATATATATATATATATATATATACATTCTCATATACACATTGTAAAAATAATGGTCCCCATGCAGGGGGTTGGGTCTCAAAAATCCATGTTTGGTGATTTTACACTAGAGTTCTAAGTAATTCCTTGACGCGCGAATTCAGTAGTAAACAATAGTAACAATGGGGTATGATGTGATTCTAGCTTGGCGTTTGAATGAATTGAGAAACTTGAAGAAAATACAAGGTCGGTAATTTATAAAATGAAATTGTTTTGATAAAGACTTCCTGCGACAATGAACGTGATGTAGTTATTAATTTTGACCACACAAGCTATTTATTTACATTTCGTCCCTACCATGTCAAACTATCGAATATGAAAAATCTCGTTTTCCAGATTCGAGACTTTGCTGTTGGATTGTGGGCGATACGGCTTGTCGACTACCGCTGGATGATGATGTAAATAAAATTGTCTTTTCGTTGAAAGTGAAGTTCACACTAATTCCTGGTCAATTATTATATAAGCTGTTTATTAATCGGAATGAATAAACAAACAATGAGACATCCCACAACGAACAAATGTTTTGAACATCTAGTGGAGTTCGCCCTTATAGAAGAAATATTTAAACGCATTTTTCTCAAAACTACAATTTGTTCCAACATCTACCATCTATAGGTTCCACCTTACTAAACATGGTGGAGCAGGGAATTCCTTCAACGGCCCCGGAAATTACGAAACTCAACCTGCTGCAGGCAAGACTCCTCGTACCGCATGAGAATCCAAGGCGTTAGGCGCTGAGCCGGGGGGGGGGGGGGGGGGCTAGAAGTCAATGATCATACTTTTGGAACCTGCAAAGGTGTAAATGAAAAATATATGATGAATTATTTTATTAGTTAATAGCGTAGTCGATAGAAAAGCATGCCAAAACTGCATACAAATATTTTAAAAGAAGACTACGATTTAATATTTATTAATAAATTAGGTGAAATAAATGTTAATATCAACAAAGAAATATGAATGATCACGGGTAGATTTATGAAAACAAAGAATTTATCAGTTATTATCAATCAAGAGCATTATCGCATAAATGCTTATTATTCGCTAAGCCAATAGATTTTTTTATTTATTAAATTAAAATTAATATAATTTTAGGGCGGGTTATCTATAGGTTACCACCCTTTTATAGCCAGGATAGGGCTGATGCCTTTTCTTTTTTTCTAAAGAAAAGCCACTACCCCTAGTGGGAATCGAACCCATGACCCTTTGGCACGGAGTGTTAAGTGCTCACGCCTTAACGCTCACGGCCACCGGGCCTCCCTAAGCCAATGGAAATCCCCATAGTTATTTATTTAAAATTTAACATCCATTTATTGACAAAGAATTTTAGGACGGGTTATCTACAGGTTACCACACTTCTCTGGATAAGACTGACGCCTTTTCTTTTAAAGGCCATAGTGATGACAAATTATCCACACTTGTACAAATCTTTATAGTTATTTTATTTCTAAGTATCCGCAACTATGGCGATTCGCTCAGTACAATTGTACAGGGCGTCCAGATTATTCTCCAATGCGTGATCGGAAAAAATAACCCCTATATTGACCCCCGCAAAATTGACCTTGATATGTTATTCAAGGTCAAATTTTTTTATTGCATATTTCGAATCTACTAGTCATGAGGAAGAAAAAAGTCAATGGCACCATAGGTCAGAAATGACTCTTTATGGCCAAAATGACCATGAACAACGTGTAGGTGGGCGATTGATTGAAAGCATATGGCAAACAGCTCTTACGAATAACCTCATGAAGGTATTCCTGTCAATTGGAAAATATGACTTATGGTCCTCCAATGATTACCGCTAAGAGGCTCGTTTCTCAATATACTTATAATTTTTTAAACTAGATGATGCTTTTTTTGAAACTTCAAACGAAGTATTTTTATGTAAGGGGATGCTAGTAGAACGTTTAAATTAAAAAAAATATCAAAATTGGCCACCATTTGTCAATTGGAAAGGAATGACCCACGTATACGTTGGTAATGGTCATTTTGACCATAAAGAGTAATTTCTGACCTATCATGCCGTTGACTTTCTTCTTCCTCATGATGATGTAGATTCGAAATATGTAATAAAAAAATTTGACATGAATAACATTTCAATGTCAATTTTGCGGGGGTCAATATGGGGGATATTTTTTCCGATCTCACATTAGAGGCCAACAGATGACCATTATTTTTGTGACACCCTTTGCACTTACAAATCCATTTATGATTAAACAAATACAAAGTAAACTTACTTAATATGTTACAAAATATATACGCTAAGAATGAGGGACAAAATAAATTGAAACTAGATAGGTCTGGGAATAACAATTTTTCAATCATTGACTAAATCAACAAATTTCATTATCCTTTTTTCTCTCTTTAATGAAAGCTTGGTGAAAGCGCTAAATATGGATAAACGGTTATTAAGCAAATGTTTTGTACAAATTATATTAAAGATTTAATAATGAACATAAATATTAGACAAAGTAATAATCGGAAAAACGAGAAAAGCAATATCTCTTGAAAACCAAATAAATAGATTAACATTAAAATAGAAATTATAATAATAATCTTTACTCGTTTTGAGTGTGACAGAATAAATAAGTAAAAAAAAAAAAAAAGAAGCATTGTACAGACGGACAGCTCAAACATGACATCATATTAGTTCATCGTCATTAAGCAACGTGTTGGCCTCGTCATAGAGTAAAACGCTATCAATACCTCAATGATATCATCCTTTATATGTATTTTTGCTCAGGTTAATTGTGTCAATACAAAATAGGAATAAACAACTCAAATAGCCATTCTTACTAGGAAGATTCCTAAATCCGTTATTACCAGAAAACATTTACAAGTGGACATCAAATCGTAATAATTATCTTTCTATGGGCTACAGAATAACACAATGTAAATGTAGTTTGTGGGAAGTGCAATTAAGATTCAAGAGTTCATACAGATATTCATTTATATTAATTACAGACCTAGTGTATAGCAGCGATTCGCTCTTAGCGAAATGTTTTCGGTAGAAACCACTATCAGGTCATATAGTAAGTGATAAATTATGATGATTATTTTTCAGATTAAAATTATTTTAAGAGAATTTGTATTGTATATATATATACAGGGGAATATACTGCGAATATGTTTTTACGCAACGACTGCTCTCAAAGGTTTATAATAACAATGTGTCCATTATTCAAGTCATACATGTTTTTTTTTTTTTTGTAAATTCTATGATGCGTGTGTGCTAAATGAAATTGTAAACATTTGTATCTTTGAGGTAGGTGATTATTGTGTTTATGTGTGGACAACCACACACTTGGCAAGAGTTCGTTAATCTGAGTCGTTCTTTGCAATCAGTTAGTATGTGTTTTATCAGTTAGTCATGTTCGTGTTGCAGATTGTCCGTCCTCTCCCGTCATTAAATGGCGATGTATCAGTAATGAATATTTAAAATTGTCTCGTATAAACAATGTGTATGATTATTATGACCAAGTAATAAAAAATTCCTGAAAATTTGAATCGCAGAATCCACATTTTTTTTCAATGACCATACGTATGAAAATAGGTTTTTGTTTAAAGTAAGAGATATTACAAATATGAAAACGACGACAATTTAAATATTAAATGAAACTGCACGTGAATACTGTGTCCTTAGGAGTCTGAGTAATATTTATTGTGTTTTGAGTCCCCTCGCGGTAGGAGAGAGAGCAATGCATTTTTTTTTATATGTCTAAATATTATCAATTAATGAAGGTACCTAAGACCTCGGTACCTGTGCGAATGTTATCATAGAAAATACGCCCGTTTACGATTTGATTCTTTGAAAACGCCGAGAAAAAAACATTCCTGATACTCCACGGCCTTGAATGATGAGGGTGCAAAAGCATGATGATGTACTGGGCTGGCCCAGCCGATTCAAGCTGCATATTTTTCCTGGGATAAGGAATCAAAATGAGCATCTCGTTGAATATTATAGACAATGTTGGCCCTCTAGTTTTTAATAATATCTTTTTTCCGGTAAAAGGGCCACTTAATGCTACATTTCTTGTTTTACTAATTTATTAAGGTTTTAATAAGTCTTGAACTGGTCTAAGGTGGTCAATAAAGATACACGAAGAAATATTCGGGATGAAATAATTTAAAATTCTTTAAAAAAACGTGGTGGTTTTGGGTATGCAAACTATATATGCTTTCAGTATTATTATTTATCTAAATTTAAAAGTCCACGTACAAACGACAAGGAATTTAGTATTTTTAATTGTTTTAATACGTTGACCGATCTGTTCATTAAGTGAATCTTGGTACATCCTCTGAGATAATGACATTCGTAGCTAGCAATCATCAAGACGAGTATGTTTTGAATTCGTAGGGAAAATTTCAGCATAACAAAGTCATTGTCAATTTATTCACTAGAGCTGTCACAAAACTTTTAGGGAAAGTAGGGTGATTAATATTTGTTCCGAAATGTAATTCTGAAAATTGCATATTTAACATTACAGGGTGCTAATGACCTAAACATTCGGAGCATCTATAATACATAAGTCAATAAAAATATTTAATGTATTTAACAATACAACATATAAATAATATGCTAAAGCCGTTCCCGAATTTTACAATGCTTTCTCAGCTAATTTTTTAATGCAATTAATTTAATTTTGCTTTGAAAATGATGAATTATTTTATTATAATATTATTCAACTAGAGATAAACTTTGTTTAGAAAACCTTGATAAGCTAGAGCGGAAGTTTTTTTTTTTATTTTTTGGGAGTGAAAACAGCTTACGTGTTATTATGATAAGATTCCTCGTGTAGAAGCTGACTGAGGAAGCGATTGAAACCTTAATCTTCTCCATAATTTAGTTAAATGTTCTATGATTATAAAAGATTAGGCCGATATGAGTGATATATAATTCAATTACATGTAAATTTAACCGAAGTTCCCAAGTGTAGTGAAATTACATGAACATGCTACTTTCTTGAAAACCCGTAGGTAACATCTGCAAACAGACTTTCCTCGATACATTAGTATGTATAAAATGCACCTTAAGGAACCACAAGTTCAGGTTTCACCTGCTCTGCACATTAAAGACAAAGTGGTGAGGAAACTAATAAACAAGCTTCAAAAAAGGTTACTGAGATTAATGAGAATGCCAAGAATATGAGAGGCTAAGTAGGGAACATTCGCAGAAATAACTCAAATTAATAACACTGAAGTAGAAAACAAATACAGACAAGGACTCAAAAAAGTGATTTAAAACACAATACATTGGGTGAAGGTTTACTGTTGTGGTGGTAAAGGTAGATATCGTCACTCAAATTTCACATCCGCCGTCAATTTTCTCAACTTTTCAGGAGAGTATTAAAACTGAATTAAAATGATTGAAACGATAAACTAAACTAAAAAACATATTTTTTTTTTTAATTCATTTATTTATGAGCACCCGCAACTAAGGTGGTGCTCAGATACATTTCTAGTTGTACTTAAAAAAATACATTGTAAATTCTTAAGAATATTCAGATAAAAGACATTAGAACAAGTCAGTTCATGCAGTTACAAATAAGGACTGTTTACAATTTCTTTGTGAAAGAAGGTGTAAAATATGTAGTTGTTTAGCACTGTTGTTGATACTGTGAATAAGATATATACAAGATTTGATAATGAACAAAATTACTAAGCAACGTAAGAATCGGGAAAACGAGAAAGGCAGAAACTCTTGAGAGGGGAAAATATATTAGTAACAGAAAAGGTGAATAAATAAGTAGAGAAGAAAAAAAAATTAATAAAATAAATATATAAATTAATAAAAAATAATATTAAAAAAAAATAAAAAAATATAGCCAGAAGTCAGATTAAAAGAAAAAAAAATAGCCTGTGTTATAATATTTTAATAATATTTTGAAGGAAATATATTCAGTTGCCACGATTTCTCTGCCTTTGTCGACATATGCAAAAAAAAAAAAAAAAAAAAATCCGAAAATTCCAAAACTACAAATTTGTGTTCTATAATTAATTGTTTTTAATACTATTTCCATTGAACTTAAATTCTGACAGAGCGAAAAATAATCTTTTTCACTATATTAGAAGGATTTTGTAAGACTTCCTTCATTTCTTATAAAACAAATCACGATCCAGAATGATACATTATTGTCATCAACATGAAGTTTTATTGAGATATGAAATAAATTTAATTAAAAACTTTTCACACACTAGTTAGAATTTTGTACTTTTCACAACAGGAACACATAGACATAATTGAGGGAAATTCGAGAAGTAAAATACGAAAAAAAAAAACACCATATTTTTTTAACTAAGTTGAATAACTACACCCAAATGACAGGAGTCAGTTTAAAAACTCAACTATGGTAAACGAATATTTTGTTCGCCAATAATCTTCATGTATCATAGCTTAATCTGAATCATGACAAAACTAGAGACTGTATAATATGTTTTGATGTGTATACTAGTTACGTACCAGCTCTGGGTGACATGACCAACTGCTCGCCCGTGAATGTATATCTCCCTTCAGTCAGCATCACGGCAACTTGACTCCACTACTCGCGAGACGAGCTATATAGATTCGCGCCCCACCACCTCTCCTACCCCAAGCTATTTATTCAGTATTTTCTATTCACAGGATTTTCCAAGACATTTTTCTTTTCTTACCGGTACTAGAACTACTTTTAACAAAAAGGATTTCCTGGAAAGGATAAAATAAGCTTTAACTGACAGCATTGTTCGTCAAATATGAATATGGTATGTGAGATTCGATTGGAAAAAGCCCTAATTTCAGGAAATACATAATCTTTACGTTTTTAATTATATTCCTTGAATCAGTACGATTTGAAAAACCTTAGAATATTTATTTATTTAGGCTTTGCTACTATGGCGAACCGCCGGAATACAATGCCCCTATGAAAGAATAAATAAACAAGTAAACAAATAATATCCCAATGTTAAAAAAAAGTCTGAGAACGAATCTCATGATTCAAAAAATAAAAGAAATGTTATTAAAAACAAAATAAATAAACAAATAAAATATAAAATAAAAATAAATATTATTATTTATTTATTTATTTAAGTTTCTTGATCGCAGCAATTTGCAAATTTGAAGGTGTACATGAAAACGACAGGTTTTAAACATTTGGAGTTTTAGGATTAATAACGAAATAATTAATGAATTATAATAATCTATATTCATGATATAGATTATTTGATTAGATTTATTTTGAAAAAAAAGTATAAATACGATATATACAATATTATATTTTTTATGTGTTATTATTATACGTTTCATATAAATGTAGTAAGTGGTTTGAGAATGCTTTATCTCTGGGTCAAACATTTAAAATAATATGTAGAGCAACCATAGATGTTGAGACCTACTCTCTCAAGATAAAATAGAATTAATTATCTAGTCTCCTGGTGATTAAGGAAGGCCAGACATAGGCTATATTTGAAGTTACTATTTTTTTAAATCTTTTTACATGTGTACACAATGCACTGTTATGAATACATTTTGTGAGTTTCTTATTGTTCTGAAAAGTTGCTGTGGAAGACTCGATGTCATCGGAATATATAAATGTATCAGAATTTAATGATAACATTTTTAAGCACTAGATAAAGGCCTGGAAGGAACGCGAGGCATTGGACCCTTATTGAATAGATACATTTAATTATTTTAACAGAATATATAAATTATTTTTAATATGAATTTTTCATGAAGTCATAACTATAGTAAAAGATGTAAATTGTTTTATACATTGTTTTAATAGAATGGTTTTATTTTCACAGTTTAAGAATATAAAAATCACGTAAATGAAATAAAAAAACTTATTATTCATTACAAATTAGAAAATATTGCCGATTACTGAAACTAATAATCAGGATTTCGCAAAAACTGATTTTAATGTTGAAAAAAAGATGCTTGTAAGAGGTTTTACAGACACAAACTGAAACAGCTGTTTCACACTGAACTGTCTTTGCAGGGTTTCCCGTGGTCTAGTGGCTTTTCTTATCCCACGGCTCGTTGGTAAAATGCCTGGCTGCACCCTGATTGTCGGCGCTAGTGGCCTAGACGGCGAAGCGCCGTAAGAAAAAAAAAATGTCTGCGTCAATTTAATCAATTTAGCGCTGGGTTCCATTGCGAACATCGAATGTCAGGCCAGGTTGGTTGCAATGATAATGAATGGTGTTTAGCTGTTCTGCTTGATTAAAGAGAATGGAATCTTCTGTCGTCCATGTTCCCAAATAAATCATGGAACCCATCATTACAGTGTCAGGATAAATAGACCACTCGGATAAACTATTTCGGAGGTCAATGGAGAACATTACTAAGAAAAACAAGCTAACGAATTAGATTCCTAGCGAATCAACAAGATTACGCCAAACTGAGCATGTAGTTCTGGATGTGGAGGAATCAGGTGGAGATGTGGGATCAAGATATTCAACAAATGCTCCTGCACTAAAAGCACACGGCTTAAATCACCAGCCATTTTTTTTTTTTTTTTTTTTTTTTTTTCAGTCTATAACTATAAGTTAAGAATCTTACCATCATTTACGACAACAGGACATAAATAAAAGCATGGACAAATACAGTTCTTATTTGGCGATTGACAGAGCGATCTCATTCGGAGAAATCCGTGCTTAAATGGAGTAATAACCGCTTAGGATCAATATAAATTTTTTTCGGTCTCTAGGGGTTCTGAAACGCAAAATTTTCTAGTCGGCACTTCCGGATTGCGTCATGAGATCAACCTTATAAGCGGGGTTCCTCCCTATGGAGAGAGGGAGGAACCCCGCTAAAACTACAAATCGACTATATATTTGTCAAATAGCACTCCCACTCACTGACCTCTCATCGCGCAGCCCAAACCACTTGACTGAACATTTTGAAATTTTGCATGGACACTCCCTTTAGAACGTTAACTCTCGCAAAGAAAGGATTTTTTGATATTCAATGTTTTAAGTATTTTTAGAGGGGTTTGAATTTTTAGTTGGTAAAAGCAGGCAAGCCTAGACAGCATACGTTGCTAGGACAACAGGTCAGCTGTTTCCGTACTGTATCGATATCATAATATTATTTTGAATTGCGGTAAATTTCAACTATGACAGGCCTTTAATTACTAGAAATAAACTGTAATTTTGTCCCTCATAGAGTTTACGCTATACCTGGTGATGGTCTATCCGGGGTATAATATCCCGAACCCTTGCACATCATCCTCACCTGTCAGCATCCCCACTTAGAACGCTTCGTGGTAATGCTCGCAAATATAATGGGTGTTACCAAATGACATTATGGAAACATAATTTTTTAAATTTTAACGTAGATTTATTATTGACAACGAATTTTAACCTGTACTGGTTAAACTGCTGTTACTGCTAACCTGTGGATAACGGGCTATCTCTACGATGTCTGTTTCTTGACACTGGTCTGGAGCGCCCCAATGTTAAGAAACATTATACTTTGATTACTTATAAATTTATGAATAA
This sequence comes from Gonocerus acuteangulatus, assembly GCA_946811695.1. Lineage (NCBI taxonomy): Eukaryota > Metazoa > Arthropoda > Insecta > Hemiptera > Coreidae > Gonocerus > Gonocerus acuteangulatus. The sequence continues at coordinate 52,036,812 of OX328124.1, read as the reverse complement.
CTTTTAGTATGACGGGAACCGTACTATAATAAACTGCACACAATTATATTGTAGCGTTAATTTCTATGATACATTATTTAACGCAATAAAATAAATATTTATCTGCCGCGACGAAGCACGGGTATTCAGCTAGTATTTCATAAAATGTCATCACGAAGAATGCTGTAGCATCTAAACAAAACGCTTTTGTAGAAAAGCGGCTTGTCACAAAAACAAGTCTTGAGACAAATGTTGAGAGCAGATTTTAAATGTTCATAATTTGTTTGAATTTTACTTCAAAAGCATTGAAGGTAGACGTTTTTTCACACCATCATCCGTGGAAGCAGCCAATTATGATTTCCTGGAATTAATATATAGACAACCAATACAAATAAAAGGAACTAGGGAAAATCATTGCTTCAAATTATTAGACAAAAAAAAATTGAGGAACAAGGTTTCAATTTCAGAAAAATCGTTTACAGCCACTGTTGATAGCAGAACGAGAGTAAAAATGATCCCTGAAAGGTTTTATGCAGCCATCTATGACTAAAAATAAAGTATTGGACAAATGTGAAGAGACACAAAAGTTCAATTCATGCAACTAGAGGGTACTTCAAAGAGTTATTTTTGGCCATCTAAAAGTTATTGCTGTTGTGTTCCATATGAAAAAATACTCCGAAAAAGTCCAGTTTCTTTAAAAACATCTGTATTAGGAAGGACATACAAATTAAATGAAAAGAATGACAAACGACTAAAGCAGACATTTACAAAAACTATTTTCCATGCCTATGGAATTGAAAAGGAAGGAACATAAACATACAGAATTTTAAAAGCCGACATTACTTATGGAATCACCTGATAATTATCCTTTTTTTAAAAAAAAAAAAAATAGGAAGAATTCGATTTTTTTTATCGTGCACTCAAACTACTCAATGACATTAACCTTTATAACCTTAATCAATGTATGTTTTAATCTTTAATGGTATAAATAAAAAATTATCTGTGGGTTATGGATTATATATATATATTCATATTCTCGTCATGAAGAAAGACCTGAAGCTCCACGTGCCATCACTATATTCTTTCCCGATGGCTTGAGAACATTCGAAGATTATTCACTGCCTTTGAGTCATTGTCTGATAAGGATTTTGTATCTTCAAGGTCACGGAAGATCGATATCAAGACGTACAACTATGGATTAATTCTATTTTATTAGCAAAATTTTGAGAATTGCACTAAAGCTTCCATAATAAATTTGTATTTCGATGCCCTTATTTCGAACACCATAATGATCAACAAGGTTTTTTTATGGCTAGATTTTCCAACTTAGACATATCTCTAAGCAATGATGGTTACTCGAACAAGAATACGAAGAATTCCAAACATCTAAAAGCACACAAATGTACAGTCTTCTCTAGAATCAGTTATTTATAGTACCGACTTTTCAAATCAACGGACGGGACTGACAGAACAATGAGTTTCAAATTTATTATCGGTATCCCCGAAAAGTGGTGCGATAAAAAGAGGATTGAAGTCGAGAGATAAAATTTAAAATGAAAAGTTCGACTCGCTGGAACTGCATCATCTTAGCACGCTGCCGTTCTTATGTCTTGTGTCATTGGAATAGAAACAATTATTATTATTTATTTTTATTTTATTTATTTATGATGATGCTCCGAATCTAAAGCGAAGAGCATTATAATTATTTTTGTATATATAAATAAAAATATTATTATTTTTAAACATGTGTATGCATACATATAAATGTGTATGTGTATGTTGTCTGTATATGAATATATATAAATATATATATATATATATATATATATATATATATATATATATATATAAATATATAGGTGTTTCACGATTGATCTAAACAAAGTAACGTCTGTTTCTATTCTATGTCTTCAAAATGACACTAGGAACATAATCGGAACCGCGCTAAGATGACGTAGTTCCTGCTAGTCGGACTTTTTATTTATTGGTATTGCTATTTGATATAGAAAATCATTGAAGAAATGTTGGGTAATTTTTGAATATCACTAAAAAAAAAAAAGTCCGTCACGCAGGAGCTGCATAACTAAGCACTTTCCTCAGAATTTGGGTAGTGTAGACTGCTTTCCAGAACAATTTGCTTAAAATATCCTACATAAATAAAATAAAAACATCAATCAATCTGATCAATTATTAATTTGCTTCCAGAGTTATGTTTACACATGGTACCTACTACACTACGTAATAAATACAAAAATCCTCATATTATCGTATTTTGATCTAACGCAGGAACAGGATACAGTCCCTCTAGTGGTAGAAAGCGCTCCTTGCGGCGGCTTTGTGAACCTACGTCTGCCGGCTTTTCTATTCAAATATATTACAAATTAAACCCCCGCTTTCCGATTGACCGATTCAGCTCATTTTTACAACACTTCTTTCTCATGAGTTACCCACGACGTATACCGCGTTTCGTTACAATACAGCAGAAATTACGACCGGTATGAGTACATTAGGAATTTGGGTCCGGAGTAAACCCCCCCTTCTAATGAACCGATTTAGTTTATTTTTACAACACATATTTACCTGTAGATTACCACTACGAATACCGAGTTTCGTCGAAATATACTAAAAATCACGGCTGGTAGAGGCGAATTGGTATTGTGGGTCCGGAGTAAACCCCCCCTCCTAATGAACCGATTTCGTTTATTTTTACAACACATATTTACCTGTGGATTAGCACTACGAATACCGAGTTTCGTCGAAATATACCAAAAATCACGGCTGGTAGTGGCGAATTGGTATTGTGGGTCCAGAGTAAACCCCCCCTTCTAATGAACCGATTTAGTTCATTTTTATATCTCACTTTTCTCTCTATATTAACACTACGAATACCAAGTTTCGTTGAAATATAACAAATATTACGGCTGACATAGTCAAATAAGTGTTTTGGGTTCGGGGTAAACCCCCCCTTCCGGTGGACCGACTTTGGTGGTTAACGAACTCGTTCAATCGTTTGCTAATTGAATGCTATATACCAAGTTTCGTGACGAAAAAACAAAAACTCTGGCCGCTATCGTGTTAACAGACACATATATATATATGCATATATATATATATATATATATAGATATATATAAATTTTAACGGGGGTCATTTTCGGTGTCTACTAGGTAGGATCGATAAAGATTTGAAGAAATTTTTCAAAAATTCCGTCATGAGTCCAACCTCAATAGCTACTTTCCTTCGGAGGAAAGTGCTAAAAAGAGATAATATGTAAATCTAATGAATTGAAAATTTTAACGAAGCACTCCAATAATTAAGACAGTTTTCACATTAAGTAAATTTATTTAAAATATTATTATATACATGTGCATTCTATATAGGATATTTACTAGATACATCAAGCAATATTTATAGGCCTACAGTATTTTTCCTGTTTCAGGATTAAGTTTATATAGTTTGTAATCCACGAAAGAAGATGTTACTTTGTATAATAATAGGATGAGATCAAAACAGTTTTGGAGACGGAATAAATCCTTTTCGCTTGATTCAAAAATATCAGAACTCCCACTGGCGAAGGAGAGGGCTGGTACGCTACCCACTTGTGATAAGTCTATGAATATTTGAAAAATTTAAATTAATGAAATTGGTACATTTTGTGGAAACATTTCAGAGGTCCTTCTATATTTTCAGGTAGCTATGAGAATAGGGTAATAACTCACAATATTTAATGAGGACGAGGCTCATAAAACAAGTTGGGATTTAGTCAGAGTTGTTACAAATAAATAAATAAAGCATCTAAAAATTAATATTAGTCGCATGAACACTTGGAATGATTCTTTTTCTTTTTATTTCTTTTAGTTTCAGGTTTCTTGCACTGAGGCGACATGTATCCAGAATATGTGGAAGTACCAGTTATATCTGGTAAGATCCCAAGAGGGCTTTTCTTCGTCGAACCACAAGTTTCTGAAGAAGCAGATGATAATTTCCTTAAAGGTGATCTTGGACCTTTGGAATTCTGTCTCGGCGAACGATCTAACGACCTGGACCTTCTGTTCCTCTGTCCCGAATCAAGCCTGTTATACCCAGAATCGTAATTCAGTTGGACAGGGACTCTGCTGCACAAGGCTCTACCTGACAGCAGAGAAGTGAGCTTTCTGTTTTCTATTTCTAGCCTGTATATTTTCTCTGTAAATTTCGAACGCTCCTTCTTCATTTGATCCTCCATTTTTTTGATAGTCTTGTTTGAACATGGTCTCCCGTTTTTGTCACCGAGGAGTAGTTTAAGTTTATTTATTTCATCATAAAGAATTTTATTTTCTTTGTTTAGCTGATCAACGAGGTTCTGAAGCGACTCTTCTCTTGAGAACATTTCTTCTTTCGTCCGCATCCTTTGGTTGTTGAGTTCGCTCTTTAGAGTCACAATCTCGCTCTCGAGTTTTCTCACTGTGGCCTGAAGGACGTCAGGAGACGGCTTGCCGCAATATTCCAGCGGGAGTGGATAGTGGATTTTATCAAATTCTACTTGGTAAACAAGAATAAGATATTTTCTATGCAACATATTTGGATTGGATGGTACTTTAGGGCCTTTCCTTCTGCGTGCTTCTAATTCGCATTGGGACAAAAGTTCTATGAATACGCATTCGTTCGTTTTAAGAAGTCCAGCTCTCAGCATTGAGACAAATACTTTAAATTGCTTAAAGTTACCGGTTTTTCTTGTCAAACTTTCAATATAAACCGAATCGTAGGTGCACCTCCATTTCTCTGCAGTAGCTTTATCTGTGATGATGATCTTCAAAACATTAGTGGCAACGGAAAGCTTCAGAATAAAGTTTTCTCCTTTTGCAGTGGAAAATGCGACAAGTAAATGCGTGTCGTCAATCCCTGATTGGATCATGTTCTAAATATTCTAGTATAAAATATAGTAACAGAACAATAATATTTGGCATTCTACATTAAGGTTAATTTACAGTAAATAATTAAAATAATATTTTAAGAAACACATGGTGTCAAAAAAGTAGCCGGCTTTAAGAATACCTTTATTCGTCTTCAGCTCAATGGCCACGATTAAGATAAATTATTTAAAATATACCAAAGTCCAATAAAATAAATCAAAGTCCTATTTGTCATTCACAACATAATCACTGAATTTTATAAAGTTTATATAATGATATAATAATACAGTGGCGTAAAAGCCGGGCCCGCGGGGCCTGCGGTGCAGGGGGGCCCTAACGAAAAGGGGCCCCCAACCCAAAACATTTATGACATTTTTTGAATTTTCTGTCAATGTTAAATTAACGTAATGTAAAGTTTAGTAGTACGCGATCAGATCGGGTACTTCGTAGTAGTGCTGTGACGGGTGTGATCTTAAGTCCGGGGAGGGGGCTCTAAAGACAGTTTTGCGCGAGGGACCGTCAAAAACTGTTACGCCACTATACGCTGCTACGCCTTGATAAATTTTGTTCTTTACTCACAAAGTGTTTCATTAAATGCAAAAGCATTTCGGCTTACGACATCTTTAATAATTAATAATAATAATTAAATAATAAATGAAAAGGCCAAGCTTTATTGATTAGGTACCTGTAATTAGGCATTCTTCATTGATTGATAAGGCTTCGCAACTTTGGCGAATCGCCTGTTCGATTGTAACATATTAACAAATTGTCAAGTAATTTTCATACAAATGTGATGTTCTTAGTATAAAATGTACTAGGGAACAAAAGTTATAAAAGGTAATGAACCAATAGCAAACAGAAAATAATGAGAGAGTCTAGAACAAACAAAGAGAAATAAAAAATAAGGGGAAAAAATAAATGAATATATATGTATATATATATATATATATATATATATATATATATATATATATACACACATATATATATAAATAAATAAAAGATAGTGGCAACAAAATGTTTTGGGCGTAGCTTTATATATATATATATATATATATATATATATATATATATATATATATTCATTCATGTATGTATTATTAAATTTTGTTGATTTGCGGGTATGTTAAATTTTGTTGTAGATATTAATGTGTTGGAGATATATTAGTATAGTGTTTATGTGTATACTGTCAAATGTGAGTAGCTCCTGGATGTCGTGAGGTATGTCAAGATGACTACGTTGTCTGCATTCTGTCAATATGTGTTTTACTGTAGGAGTTGTGTTGCAGTATTTACAAACTGGTTTGTCCATTCTGTCCATAAGGCATTCTTGTTTGCAATTATAGAAATAAATAAATTTTGATATACAAAAAAAAAATTAAGCTTTATATATTACAATTATGTGACCAGTTTAAAAAAAAAAAAAAAATCCATCAAGCAGAGAATTTCGGAAAGAAATGTTATCAACTTATGAGTGCTATCAATTTTTGTTATATTATGTTGTTTTATCAACTAATGTTTTTTTTATCTACTTATGAAAATGTTTCTACATATGTATGTACAAGAAGAAAATATTGGATAGAATAGGTCGTTATTCTATATAATATCGATATATTATACTATATGGGAAGAGGTAATACAATAAAGCCTAGGATAAAAATAAAAAAGCAAATAAGATTACATTATTTCAACGAATAATATTTTATATTATAAGGTAGTTTAATGATATTTTGAAATATAAATGCGTATATTAAAGGATTAGAACTTAAAGAGTCTGCTATTCTTCCAAGTTAAAAAACATACATTAGTAGGCACGATACCTTCCTATTTAGCCCCTTTAACAGCAGGTTTAGCAATACCTGTACTGAAAAAGGAAGTGAAGGGATAGTAGGAATCCTTAGAAAGAATACATATTCTAAAACAAACTTCCTTAATCATACCTTATAGGAAACATTATATAAATATATATGTATAAGACGGCTATCCAGAAAATCGGTTACATTTTGGTATAAAAAAGAACGAAGAACAAGGGATTTTTTTTTTTTTTTATTATATACATTTGAAAGTGGCACTAAAATACTATTTTTCTACTAAGTCGCCATGTAAATTAAGACACTTTGCATAGCGGTGAACCAGTCTTGAAATTCGAGTGTCATATATACATTCTCAAATTCCAATATACGTTTTTATTTATTTATTAATTTATTTATTGTACATATTTCTATTTTAATTTGGTGTGTACGTGTGTCTTTGTATTTATTTTTGACTGCACCACGGTAATACCTCAGTTGAGTATAGTAGCTCTGGTCTAGTGTGTGAATCATATGGGTCAGACTTGTTATTATATTTATCATTTTGATTTTTATTGTTATTTTTTATTTTTGTATTATTATTAATCAATTTGGGGGCGAGGTTAGCTCAGTGGTAGAGCACTGGACTAATAAGTTGGAGGACCTGAGTTCAAATCCCGAGCAAGCACTAAAGATTTTTTTCTTCTAGTGTCTTCATTCGTGGGTTGAATTCGGCCTCCCTGACGGTCCCTAGGCCAACCCAGCCTTTAATAAATTTATCAATGGGTACCTTGGTTGCTAATGACTCTAGCAGTCGAAGCAGCCAAGGGGAAAATCAGGCGGCCGGAGTATAGCCGCATAGTACTGACCACACTATCTCCCTAGTGTGCCGTATGGTCACGAATCAGATACCTCTATAGTATCTGCCCCTCAGGTCCCTCGTGGCCTGTTACGGGACTGATTTTTTTTTTTTTTTTTATTAATGAATTTAAGTTTCTAGAATACTCTGACGTAATGTATATTTATTTATTTTCTTTTGTTACATTTATTTTGTTTTATCAGGTACTGTTTAAAATGGTTTATATATTTTATCGATTAAGGTTTAACAACAACTAGGCTTGTGATGTTTTCAAGCCTCTGTAACGAGGGTCAAGGAGACGCCCTATCAGTCCAGGCAACGAATGCTTGAAAACAGCTATAGGTGGAAATTTTTGGAACACAATTTTTGGTTTCGTAACTTTGTTTGGGCTAGATTGGAGGTGAACATATCAAAAGTCCTCGCCCCTAACCATTAAGCCGGGGGGGGGGGGGGGGAGGGGGGTTTAGAAGGTCCCATTTTTCGAGTTTTCACTTATATATCGGAAACCCTGCGTCCTAGCGACATGACTATTCTATAACAAATAAAAGCTGATTAAATTTCCTACAAGTTCTATTCTATAAAGATTTTCGAGATATCTTTAGTTTTCGAAATATCCGCTCTTGAAAGTCTGCCATTTTGGGGAAAAACACTTGCCGCATATTTTTTCCCCGTTTTGACGGGCTAACTCTTCAACGATGAACCCAAAAAATAAATAACGGTCATAGGAATGTAGAGTATTGTATTCCCTTCAATAATATTTATTACTTTGCTATTTTATGTATTTTCCTTCAAACGTGAAAATAATTTCAGTATTCATCGTGAAATCTGAAATGTAGCGGCTAACAGCCCAGGAAACTAAGAGTTATAGGTGGAAATGTTTGGAACACAATTTTTAACTTCATAACTTTGTTTCGGCTCGTTAGGTGGTCAACATATCAGAAGTCCTCACCCGTTGCCTTTGAGCCGGGGAGAGGGGGGGTTTAGAAGGTCTTATTTTTCGGGTTTTCGCTTATATCTCGGAAACCCTGCATCCTAGCGACATAATCATTCTATAACAAATGAAAGCTTATTAAATGTCCTACAAGTTCTATTCATTGAAGTTTTTCGAGATATCTTTAGTTTTCAAAATATCCGCTCTTGAAAGTCTCTCATTTTGGGAAAAAACACACTTTTTTCTATTCTCGACCGGATATCTCTTCAACGATGCACGCAAAAAATAAATGTCGGTTATGGGGTAGTAGAGCATTCCATGCGCTTCAATAATATATATTACAATACAATTTTATGTATTTTCCTTCAACTGTGAAAACAGTTTTAGTGTTCATCGTGACGTCTTGCAAAAACTGTCGACCAATGAACCGTTCAATTTCTCACCATTTCCAGTCATTGTATTGTCCAAAATATACTCCATTATGTAAATATAGGTAGCACTGGGCGTATAAATAGTACAAAATATATAATTTTGGGCCCACTGACCAGTTATTCACACTCAATTAAATAACCTCCTGACCATTATATTGGCAATGGTTTTGTTAAGACCAAGAGAGTGCGTATATACAGTTTGAAAGAAAATAGATAAAATAGTATTGTAATATATATTATTGAAGCGAATGGAATGCTCTACAACTCCATAAACAACATTTATTTTTTGGGTGCATCGTTGAAGAGATATCCGGTCGAGAATAGAAAAAAGTGTGTTTTTTCCCAAAATGACTTTCAAGAGCAGATATTTTGAAAACTAAAGATATCTCGAAAAACTTCATTGAATAGGACTTGTAGGAAATTTAATAAGCTTTCAATTGTTATAGAATGGTCATGTCGCTAGGACGCAGGGTTTCGGAGATATAAGTGAAAACCCGAAAAATGGAACCTTCTAAACCCCCCTCCCCCCGGCTAAAAGGCAACGGGTGAGGACTTTTGATATGTTGACCACCTAACTAGCCGAAAAAAAGTTATGAAGTTAAAAATTGTGTTCCAAAAATTTCCACCTATAACTCTTAGTTTCCTGGGCTGTTAGTCGCTACATTTCAGATTTCACGATGAATACTGAAATTATTTTTACGTTTGAAGGAAAATACATAAAATAGCAAAGTAATATATATTATTGAAGGGAATGCAATACTCTACAACCCTATAACCGTTATTTATTATTTTGGTACATCGTTGAAGAGTTATCTGGTCCAAACGGGGAAAAAATATGCGGCGAAAGTGTTTTTCCCAAAATGACAGACTTTCAAGAGCGAATGTTTCGAAACCTAAAGATATGTCGAAAAGCTTTATAGAATAGAACTTGTAGGAAATGTAATCCGCTTTCATTTTTTATAGAATAATCATGTCGCTAGGACGCAGGGTTTCCGAGATATAAGTGAAAATCCGAAAAATGGGACCTGCTAAACCCCCCCTCCCCCTGGCTTAAAGGCTAGGGGCGAGGACTTTTGATATTTTCACCTCCTATCCAGCCCAAACAAAGTTACGAAGTAAAAAATTGTGTTCCAATAATTTCCATCTATAACTGAGGAGCTTAGTATCAAAGTTGGACAACTCCACTTTTGCTTTTTTTACAGGAGAGGCAAAAAACCATATCTACTATATTGATGTCAGTATCATGGTGATTTTTTTATATGTTATTCTTATAGGCCTCAGATACATTATTTCAAAGTCACTACAAAATTATATAAGTATTAAGGCCGTAATTACACTTTAAATAGTGGAATTGTCCATGTTTGAAACCAAGTCATGGAGTTGTCAGTTTTTGAAACCAAAGGGAGCCATTTGAAAATTGAACCTATCCTCTTTTGAAACCAAACAAATATGAATTTGGTATGCTCGAGGGTGTTTTAATATAATGAAATTATGCCTAATGTATTAAATCAGAATTATATAGTTAAAATTACATGAAAAATGTTATTTAAATACAGTTTGACAAAACTGAAATGAAACTAAATTATCCTTATTTTATTAAGTTTAGAAAAAAAGTGGTACTTAGCTATCCTCTTCGCACAGTTTTACCTATAACTACATGTATTGAAGTGGCTGTGCTGTAATTTTCATCGCCGTACTCAGCCATACCTGTGCACAGCTAATAAAATAAAGTTATCAATAAGCGATGCGATTATTTTATGAAAAACGTATTAACCATTAGTATTTTCTGCAGAGAGTTGTGTTAGAAAGTTTTTAATGGCAAATAACTGAACATTAACGATGAGATCTATTTAACATCTAGTGTGAAACTGTCAATATTTATTTGTTATACACGAAAATTTAAAAAAAGAGGAATATGTTGAGAACAGTTACCAGTACCACATTAGCTGTTAATTTATTCACCTGAGGTCTTGAAAATATATTTGGAAGGATACATAGCTCCACCACTTGAGTAAAGTATGAATATTTTAAATTAAATACCGGCTGTTTTTCACGGTTGTTGTTATATAAAGCCCGTTTAATAATAAAATAATTATTCTATAGAATTGGTAGTGGTCACATTCGACTCGGCACAAAAGAAATTCTTCAAAAATAATACCTAAATCTGAAAGATTCAAGTACCTAGAGGTTTTGTCCCAAAATCCGGCATTCGGAACCACAGTGTGCCGGATAACAGCTAGTTATTAATAAGAATTATCGCCAAATGCACTTATTACAAGTAACTATAAACATTCAGCCATGATGGATTTGCAGTGCATGTTGGGAGCAGATTGCATGAATGCAAGTTTCTCATTGGCTACTGATGGAGTTGTAATTTTTTGAAACCAAGCTATGTTGGAATTGTCCATATTTTGATTCTGAACGGTTGAAATAAACGCTATTTTACCTATTTTCTGTCCTTTTTTAATGAAAAACAGTTGCAAAATCGAATGCAGCATAAAAATCTACTTAAGAATCGACAAAAATCTCAAAACTGAAAAAAATGGAGTTGTCCAACTTTGATACTAAGCTCCTCTTCATCATCATACAGTTACTGTTCGTTGACTGGACTGTATTGTTAAGTTGAACAGATGTTTTTGTTTGTAAGACAGCATGTAATAATAATGTAACTGCTCTGTATCTCCGAATAAAGATATATATATATATATATATATATATATATATATATATATATATATTAGGAGATACAATGCACTTATCCATATACTTCAGAACTTCACGAATTAATCTACCGTCGAGCAACAACAATAATAAAAAAAGTAACAATAAATAAAAAAAGTCGACCTTATGGACACAAATCACGTCAACTTGAAATATCTGATTCGAAAAGAGACTTTTATTAAGCAAAATTTGCTTAAAAGCAATAAAAAAAAGAAAGAAAAAAATCTGAATAAAAACGCTATTGGGGGGTTATATATATCTAGTTAAAATGTTCGATGAAGACATTTCAAAAATGTTTTTCATGAGTGTAACTTGAATTCCTTTGAAAATTGCTGATCCATCATTCAAGAAACTTCTTCTGCCTATTAGTGACGTTAACGCAATTTCAACCTTTAAAAGTGATAATGACCTTACAAAAAATCATCGGACGTCCTGGTACCTAGTAGAGCTGGGAAGTACGTATGGTGAGTATGTATGATCTCATTCTATTCTAGCAGACTACTTCCAGCCAGTACCTTCAGGGTCAGGTATTTATTAGGTATTTCTCAGTCTTTAACAGACGTAATAGGTAATGGATTTCTCGAAACAACTTCCCTAAGGAGAATCAGGTAAATGAAGGCTAATAGTACCTAGAACGGGCTTCCGATTATTATGTTTAGGCGTCGTCAAAAATTTACCAAATATCGATGCTATCTGACGGAATATAATAATAGATATTTTTCTGTTGGAGCTCTACTTTAAGTAAAAATGATCGGGCTATTTGGCATAAAAATACTTTGTGAAAAGTAGAGTTCGTTGATAAGCATAAACATCCAAACCAGAACTCTGGTTTCAGCAAAATCCTCGCGCAAAAAACACGATTGTGCATTAATAAGTTTTCGCACGTTTCCTCCATTCCACACCGAAGAGGGGGAAAACCCCTGTTTATGAGGTTGACCTTATGACGCAATCCGTAAGGCCCTACTTGAACAAATCTCGTTTCTGAACCTATAAATACGGAAATAATGGTGCTTCAAATTTGCCTATATATATTTATTTATAAATATAAAAGTTCTCTATCTGGCTCAAAAAATAGACCGATTTTAATGAAATTTGGTAGAAAAATACTTTGTGTAATTTCAACGGTTAAGTTATTTTTTGGGCAAAATTCGCGCACAAAAATTGTAGGACTAACGTTTTTGGGTTCTTAGGCACGTATTTACACTTTTTATCATGAAGTATTTGGAAAAAAAAATTTACTAACAGATATCAACATTTTCCGGATTTTCGTATATTTTCTTAAATATTCGGAAATCGTGGTAACTGGGCAGTACACATTCGAAAGCTTACTAAGTGTTCTTCAAAAATGATTCTAAAGACATTTTTGATCGGAAGATCTCAGGCGAAGAAAGAATACTTAATACTTAATCCTTAATTAGTGGCGTGCTTTTTCTTCCATAACTAATGGTGTCGGGGCCCCAGTGAAACAAACTTTAAATTGATTTTTTTGGGGTAAAGTAATTTAAATAAATAATAATAAACAATAATATTTATTGAAATACAAAGATTTCAAAGGCAAAGGTCGAATAAACAAATACATTCGGGTCAATATGACCCGACGCCACTAATTAAGGGTTAAAATCTCGATTTTTTTTTTTTTTTTTTTTTTAACGGTAAATCGGCATCTGGGCAATTAGCACCAACATCCCTGGTGCAGCGAGGAATGTTCTCAACGAGATGAGAAAATTCCTGCCGCCGCAGTGTAACGTCCAATGGACAAAATTCTAAATTTTTGTTTTCTTATATTTAATTTTTAATCCTCTAGCTAAATTTAGAAACTATTCAAGGAACTAAAATCGTATAAAACTAATAAATATTAGTTTTATTTTGATCAACAAACAAATTATCAGTATTATAAACAAGGCAAAGTCTTTAAAACCTGCTTTATACCAACAATCAGTTTGAACCTCTGCCGTTGAAGATAGGACAGTGTTTTTATTAAGTCATCCGAAGGAAATTACGTCAAAACTATTCCTTTTTTACCAGATATAATTGATTACGGGTAATTACTTCCTTATTATTTATCCTGAATTATTCTTCATTAATCTTTGACATTATTCTTAAGTACAAAATTTTGATTGACCATAGCAAAAAAACTTCATCTGCAAACATCCCAAGTTTTTTACAGCTTAACGTATACCTCAAGTATAATGTACTGAGGGCAATTTAGTTTTCCGAAATTTGCCGATTCTAAAGTTTTTTATTTTTAGATCCATCATCATTTTTTCTTTCAAATTTGAAAAAAATGTGGATAAATCCAAGAAAACGGGATTAATCCTTGGGCAAATGATTCAATTCAATCTGCAGAAATATTAAAAAGACTGCCAGTTTAGTCCTACATTATATGTAAAAAATGTGGGAACGTGTTCACTGCAGAGAAAAAAGTCTAATATAAATACTGGTTGAAACAATATATCAACTTAGAAGAAATTGTTATTAATTTTTATCAAGAAAAAATATATTCACGCCCTGATGGCCTTTCCGGCTTCCTTAGAGGCAGACAAAAAAGAGTTTACAGCGTTGTGTGAGAGATCGAAAAAGCGCCGGGTTCTTCTGATATCTGGCCCAGAGCTTTCTTTACGGAGAAAAAATCCAAGAAAACGGGCAAAGCAAATTATATTTATAAGAAGGCAAAGCAAATTCAGTTCAGACATTAATGAATGTATGGTATAATAGAGGATGACATTAATAATTATATAGATATTGGTTTCGATATAAGTTTACATTCTCAAGAATCCAAAAACGATTCAGACTCGGAATTAAGAAAGTATTTAATAATTTCATAGAAAATGGTAAAATATTATCATTCAAGGGTAATATTACTATAAGTATAATTTACTACTATCCTATTACTACATTATATGTTACAGTTATAATATATTTTATAATATTGTTATTAATAATATTATTACCTGCTATATTATTTCTATTAATATTACAATTAATATTATTAAAGCTGTATAGTATGCATTATTATACTGTTGTTACCTTGTTTTGAGTTGATTTCAATTAATAAAAATGTTTATTTGAAAATAACTAGTGGTTAATGATTTTTGTCCATAATCCTCACTACTTCGTCACACTGTGTGCCGGTTGGACGAACCCACTGTCTCCCGCATGAGAATCTAAAGCGTCAGCCACGAAACCACGTGGAGACCCCAAAACCTCGAAAATGTTGGATTATTTGGTTCTTTTTGTTTACTTTCCTTAATGGTTTATTGTTTTTATAATTGATTTTAGTGGGACGAGGTTAGCTCAGTGGTAGAGCACTGGACTATAAGTTGGAGGACCTGAGTTCAAATCCCGTGCAAGCACTAAAGATTTTTTCTTCTAGTGTCTTCGTTCATGGGTTGAATTCGGCCTCCCTGGCCGTCCCTAGGTCAACCCAGCCTTTAATTAATTTAATAATGGGTCCTTGGGTGCTAATGTCTCTAGCAGTCGAAGCAGCCAAGGGGAAAATCGGCGCATAGTACTGACCACACAATCTCCCTATTGTGCCGTATGGTGATGAATCAGGTACCTCTATAGTATCTGCCCCTCAGGGCTCTCGTGGCCTGTTACGGGACTGACTTTTTTTCTTTTTTTTTTTAATTGATTTTAGTAGTAAAGTAAAACAAGATACTTAAAATGAGAACAAATTTCTTTGTTTGTGAGAGACCTTCTGTGCATAAGTCGAGGAAGTAGTGTGAGTAATTTCCGCTACCTCAGTAACCTGCATCAGAACATAATGCGTTAGCCAAAGGACCCTCTTTTCTTATCTCCAAAACGATTGAGAAATCGTGGCGAAAAGCAACAACTGAAAAACACATTTAAATATTAAACATGAGAATTTAGGTGTAGAGATTTGTAGAAAGAGGTGTTCGAATTTTTTGTAATGTTAGTTTTGTTCAATGGAAGACGAAATGTTCATATTTTTTTTTCAGCGTGCCAGCTATTTACGCCAGTGAAGTGGTAGGTATTTATGAGTTTTGTATTGCGAAGTTATGGAAGCGATTTTAATTTTGCTTAGTTTAATTGCTTATGTTAATTTGTATAATGATAATTTTATAAGTTGAAGATGGAGATGAGGAAATATACGCCTGTTTGTATGCTACGGGTGACAGGTATACGTAGATGCACCCACCGGGCGACCCGCTCAGGCCCGTTACGGCAGGCAGGCATTGGCGGGCTGCTCTCTATATGAACACTGTAGAGCATCAGACTAAAAGTCTGATGCTCTGCAGTCTTCATGGCAAAAGTCTTCGTCAAGTCTTCAGAGCATCAGTCTCTTGCAGGGAGTGTGCACGTGCCTGTTCCGTTAACACTCACCATGAGTCCGTGGTCTAACACGACCTAGACCATCAGGCAGCACCGCACACAGGCCAACCCCTGAGCAAAAATGGGCGGATAAAATAATTCTCTTTGGATTCGGAGCAATATAAGGATAAAAATTACACGAAAAGAACTTAAAATTGGGCATATCCTAGTATTCCTGGGACGTTTTTACGTAGTGATGTTTTAATAACATTAAACAGAGAGAGGAAAGTGAGAGAATAAAGGAATTTCTGCGGAGAACGGGAAATACCTTAAACGCGATATTGGCTAAGGTGTGATCAATTAAGCAAGCATAGACCGGAAAACAGAATTAGAAGTCTTCTTTGGGCGAAAATTATAATCTTATACAAGGACAAATACCAATTTCTGATTATTCTCGTCAATCACTTTTCCTTACACTACAAGTAGATCGGGGTTTTCCCGGGTTGATCGACTAACTGTAACTAATGTAAGGATTCTCAGGAAAATTATGAGATTTACAAGAGAATATCAACTTTCCTAAAGTCTTATAATATTCGTGAAAAGGTTTATAATCCTGAAAGTTACAGTTTTCCGATGTATTGTCAAAAATTGTATTTGAAGGAACGAAATAAAAATTAAATGCTTGTATAAAATTATTTCATAATTTATATTTTTAAAATTAATGAATAACTGTTATGTTCTCGATAAAAATTGTTGGGAAACTTTAAATAATAATTGGCTGTGAAAAAAAAAATATTCTAGAACAAAAAAATTTAAAAAAATTATAGTGAGAATAAAAAAAAGTATATTTTTAATGTATTTTAACAAATGATGATATACAGTCCATTAATTTAATTTTATAAATTTTAATTAATCCTTTATCACGAGAGCTACAATAAATGTCTATTTTTCTCAGAATAAATAATAAAATACCGGATTTTAAACCTTTTTTTTGAAGTTACTTTTTTTCAGTGAATCAAGGGTTCGTCCAAATTTTGATAAACTTTGATAGAACGTTTTTATAGATAAACAATTATTTAATCTTTCCATTAAATATTTACGAAGAAATGAAAACGATCTCACTGCTAGTTTTGCCTTTGTTCAAAATCTGTCGTAGAAAAAGGAACGTTTTCCTGTGGAATGTTAAAGTAATAAACAATTTGTATTACAACTGTATCTAAAAAAAAAAAAATAAATGAATAACATTATTCAAATAATTTTTGTTTTTAAGTTTTTGAAATAGAAATTATCAGAAAACGTTTTTAAAGAAATAATAAAATATATCAATTACAATGAAAGTTTTATTTCCCAATAATAAAAATTAAAGGTAAAGTGAAACTCATTTGAAATAAAAAATAATAGTTACTTTAGGTTCCTGGATTTGAGCCGTGACGACTTATAGCCTCTTGAGTATTAGGGAGGGTTTTAATTCGATCCTGAAAATCTAAAGAGTGTACTGGGCATTTTACAACAATTATAGAAAGAGAAGATCGAGTTGTCTCTAAGCAACTTATTTATTTGGAGTTTTTTGAAGGCGGGTGGAAGAAAATCAAGAATAACGAAGAGCTTGATTACATAATATGATTAAACTGAAAAGAGATCGTCAGGAATATAAATTACTAATTCATGAATATTAAGAGTTATTTTTGTGCATTCATGTAAGAACTGTTCACACAAAAAGTGCAAATCGTAGAAAATAAATCATCCCAGAGTATTTTCATGAAATAGTTTATCTTTTTTCTTCTGAAGCAAATTTAAATGCCTAATAGATTGATATCTATTAATAAAATGTAATATATGGAGCAAAAATTGCCACAATGCACAGGATGAGAAAAGAACTCATTCTGTCTGTTTTACGAGTCCCGGTAATAGTTTTAAAGGAACATAGACCAAAGGCTATCCGCTAAACTATTTCTAATTTTTATGACAAGTTTTAAGATAAATAATTTTACTCTTAAACAATGTGCAGGAATAGAGATAAACACTTTTAATGGAACGAAGCCTAGACTTTCGAAAAAGCAAACTACGTTTCCTTCGATCGACATGATAAGTATAATAGGATTTTACATGAGAACCCTACTTGTTGGAAATTTATTAAGCTCAGAAATGGACACTTTGAGCTAAACAAGAATAATCAACGTTTTTCGAGGTATTTAACAAAATAATTTTAAAATACCAAGATTTGAATATTGCAAATACTTGCCGACTTCTAATTTGAAAGATCAAATTCCTAAACATAGAGAATGGCAAAGTTTAAAGTAACAAAGTCAAGGACGATAATAACTTTTAAAATTAATATAAGTAAGAAAAAGTCCGACTCGCAGGAACTGCATCATCTTAGCGCGGTTCCGTTCTTATCCCTAATGTCATTTATAAAGGTTGAAACATAAACAGTTATAATTTTGGTTAGACATTTCATGAACTAATTTATGACCGCAAATAGGTCACGGTTCTAAGGGTACATACCTCTACCTGACAGAAAAATGACTCCCTGGGCCTTGTCACGATTCGCTCTAAAAACATACTGCTCACTGTTTCTTATTTTCTTTTATCATAATACAAATTTTACAGATAAATGCAATTTAAAAAAAAAATCGATTAAAAAGTGATCAAAAACAAAACAAAGAGAAAATCCCGTTAAAAAGAACAAAACAAACACATTGAAGTTTTAAGCACATATTACTCCGATTGACATTGCCTAATCGAAAATTGCTTCAGAACCTTTTTTTGTAGAACATTTAGTAAGCTTGAGGAAAGTTCGGAAGGAGATTTTTGTTTTTAACCGGTCGTTTTCAATAAGAAAATGTAAAAGATAAGTAAAGGCAAAAAAAAAAAAAAGAAAAAAAAAAAAAAAAAAAAAAAGTAAAATAAAATAAAATAAATAAATAAATTCGTTTAGAGCCTTCTGCTCAAATTCAAGAACATATATGTGCGTTAGGTCCACCCGACAAACCTATGTAATGTACTGTATAACATACAGTCTTCTTTTTCGTAAGCGGCCACCGCGCATGCGCGAAATCCAGCGGACACTTTTTTGTAACGTTCTTCTCCAGTTTAGTCGTCGCTAATGTATATTTATGCTAAAATAAAGGATATTTTCTTGTGTAGGCAGTGGGTAAATGAATACAATTAAATTAACATAAACGTCTAATTATTAAAATTGCCTCTTCATTTTTCGCATCCTTGGATGTCTCCAAGTATTTGGCTGTATCTGGTTTTAGGCTCCTGAAGAGGCATTCAAGCATGCAAAACATGTAGAGCCGTTATTAATAAATTGACGTTTATGTTAATTTGATTTTATTCATTGGCCTTCTACCTAAAAAAGACAATTGTTGGGATTTTGATCATTATCTTCTTAATAGAAAAATAGTAGTTTTAGGACCAGTACTGGAAGATTTGAATTTAATTCGAAGCACCAAAATCAAATTAATAGAATAATTTGCATATTTTAAGAAAATATCGTGATTGCTTTTCGTTGTGCCCAAAAGATAGTAAGCCAACTAAAATGCACGTAGATGGTAAAATTTCAGGCATTAGGATATTTTACTTGTTAGAGTCTAAAATATCTTTATTTATTTATCTATCAAAAAGTAAAACCTTTGCCACCTGGCAAGACCGACCAGAAGCAGATCCATTGTAAGCACGCGACAAGGACGTTATCTAAGAACTATTAACATAAGTACCATTCGCCTTTGTTCATAAATAGCTCTAAATTCATAAAGCGTAAATTTTTCTTCCAGAGGTGTGATTACCTTTAATTTTTCCACTTGCTTCGAGGTTTCTCTCCTCGCATGTTATCAAGGTTAATATGTACAATTCATTGGGAACAATACATTTTGGTAAAAATAAATAAAATAAGCGGAGAAAATGAATTATGTATTTATCCTGACATAAATACACCATAGGTTTTTCATTGTCAGAAAAACCTGGGCGATTTTAAATGTCAGAATTCAATGAACTGTAGGAACATCGCATCCAATTTCAGCAGTTAGAATTCTACGTACAATAGGAGTGTAGCAGCCAGAGAATTATAATAGTCAGACATCAACATATTATAGGAACATCGCATCTAGGTACATAGTTTTAGCAGTCAGACATCAACTAACTATGAGATCATAGCTCTAAGGTTATTTTATCAGTCAGAATTTAACATAGGTTCTACAAAACATCGCAAGGTTTCAAGCAAGTGTAACCGTCAGAATCCATCGCAATTTAGGATCATCGGAGCCAGGTAATGTTAACAGTCAGAATTCGACGTACAATAGCATCATTGGAGCCTGGGAATTTGAAAACTTAGAATTCAACGTAATTTAGAAACAACGCATCTTGAATTTAGAAAGTAACGCACAGTGGGAACATTGCATCTGTGTATAGGAAAATCACAATTTATTTAACATTGAAAATGGTATGTGATTTTGTACCAGACAGGCCTTTTAGTTTCAAACATAAATTTAGATTTCGAATTATCGTTAAGGCATAGTTGGGTGACTAATACAATATCTTGACAACATAATTACTAGTACACTTCCTCAACTATTTTATCAGAAAATTCAGTTTAAACTGATTTATTTCATTGGATTCCCAACGCTTCAAATAACGAGAATGACAAATTAATATAGCCCTAGGGTATAAGGTTTATTCAAAATGTAGGGCAGTTAATGTTATTGCTTGTGATGTCATTGAATATTAAACATAAACTCGAAGGTCTAACTGTATATGATAGATCCATATTGTTGACGTAAACATTTTTCACCTGCTGACCGAAGGAATCCAATAATGCCACTTGTAAGGGTTCTCTCTTCTCCCTCATTCTCGATCGCTCCGGACAAACCTATCATAACTTCCACAAGTCAAGAAGTAGATATAAGTACGTATGATAATCCATCTACGCCAAGAAGTCAAACTCAAACAAGCACATTAATATGCTGTATTGTTCATCACTTCCAGACTCAAATATTTGTTTAATTAAAACCGCTACAGGAAATATTTAATTTAATTAATTAATAAATATTGGTAATTATCACAGATGGTTACAATACTTTCAAGAAACATCCGACTCTCCAAAAATGGTACATCATAGCATTTTATAATATTCTTCTTATCCCTTTACATATAGCGTTAAATTTTTGAGGATAATTAAACCACTTATGCTAATGTAATATCATATAAAAGTAAGATTTTAGGCGTAATTACAGAGATTACTCACTCGATCCCTTTTAAAAACTACCAAAATTGTTTCTCATTGTAACGAACGTCTGGAACAATTTTTAACTGAATCAATCGTTTCTGAATACCCAAATCCAACATTAGTTAGGAAAACAAGTTGTATCAACATTTATCATATATTGTTTTAAAAATGGTTTGATTCGTTTTCCTACGGTATAAAACCTATACAAAGTACTAGTACTACGATTTGTTTTCCGCGAATTTCGTCCCAAAGACCATGTTCCGGTGGACAGATTCTGCTGGCTAACGAACTCGACCTTACAAATCAGACGAAAAATTTCTGTACCAAATTTCATCAAAATCGGGCCATTTTTCGGGCAGCTATAGAGCGAATAGACTTATATATATATATATATATATATATATATATATATATATATATATATATATATATATATATATATATATATATATATATATATATATATACAAATTTGAACCACCGATATTATCGTGACCTATACGATCTGAAACATGGACATTTCTCATTGGCACGTCTGGTTTGCGTCATAAGGTCCACTACGTACGCGGGTTTTCTCCCTATATAGGGAGGGAGGAAACGCACTAAAACAGCATGCTGGGGGTCTCCCGTGGTCTAGTGGCTATCGCGCTGGATTCATAAGCGGGAGATGGTGGGTTCGATTCCCACCTCCGGCAGGAATTTTCTCATCTCAGGGCTCGCTGGGAAAATTCCTCGCAGCACCCTGGATGTCGGCGCTAATGACCTAGATGTAGATACGCCGTAAAAAAAAAAAAAAAAAAAAAAAAAAAAAAAAAAAAAAAAAAAAAAAAAAAAAAAAAAAAACAGCATGCTATTAACAATTTTCGTTGGAAAGAAACACACCAAAAAAGTTGAAAATAAGTAAACAACGAGCAGTTATTTCACTGATTGAGAATATTCTATCGAAAATTACTCATTATACGTAGTAAGCTGTGGTCTGTGATGCTTGGTGACGGAGTGTATTGATTGGAGAAGAGAGACCGAAGGACGAAGGTAATAATAGGATCGGAGGTAAACACTATTGGTTAGGAAGGTCCAACCACTTGCTTGCAAAGGGCTTGAGTAAACACTATTCTTTCTAGTGGTTCTTCTCAGGGAGTATTTAATACCAGAAACCGCAATCTTGAAAACCCACTCTACTGAGAGTGTTGAAGAGTTGCCCTAAGTAGGTTCTTGGTTCCCACGCTAAATCAATGGGTTATCTACAATAGCATAGAGTCGGTGATTAAATTCTCTAATATTTCAGAATGACATGCAAAGCGCTGTAAGCATGCAGTGACAGATAATATGAAGAGGCGTTTCCTAGTTAATCCCGCATTTCCTACAAAAGAAGGTGTTTAACTGACCCAAGGCGCACAGATGCCCTTTCATCCTAGCCTGGTATCCTAAACTGGCAATATTTTCATCCATTAGCTTTCCTTTGGACTGACAGTATTGCATTTTTTCCGTTTTTCTTCAGCTATGTTTCGACATTAGGATTTTTCGCCAGATTTTCACTTACCCAGTTATGTATGACCTATTCCAACGTGGACTGGAAATAGTTGGGCTTACACAAACAAAAATATCCGCGGGCTACTTGCATGCTGGTAGTTTGCCTGCGCATTAACAAACAAGTCAGTTTATTTTAGCACGCTCAGACAGTCCTCCGCCATAGTATGGCCACTCTATTATTAGAGAAAAAAAATCAACAAAGCAAGATGAATGGCATTGTTTTTACTCTTTTTGCATGGATACCCTAACTATTTAGTTAATAATATAAAGACAAATTTCAAATTTCTTTCAAACCGTCAAGTGTACTGAAATATTTTCTTTAAAAGTATGAATCCCCCCTCAAAAAAATGAAATTATTTTTCTATAAAACTAATAAAGTGAAATTCGTCCTTTATTTGTATATTATTCGGGACCTTCATTAAAATTATAATAAAATGAAAGCTACATATTAAACTAAATCTATCCAACAAGCATGTGATAGCGTTTGTGTGCGAGGGTGTGCAAGTCTGTGTGCGTAAGTAAGCTCTGAGTATAGTAATATAAGCGTTAAATTTTAACGCTACTTATAAATAACACAGATTTTGGGGGACTTAGTCTTACATGTGCGTTATAATTGCGATTGAAATGGATAGAGTAAGACTCCTTGACCATAAAACCATGATTATATCTTCCTGTTTCATGTGCTTTAGAAGACCTATAAAACTTCATAGGGAAGCAATAGCCATCAACAACTCTATTAGTAGGACGTATAGATCTTCCAATGGAATTGTTTGTTCGCTCTATTAGGACATTGAGGCAGGTTATGGTTGTAGTTTGGCTGTATTAAATACAGAAGTGGCGGCAATAGGTAGATTGAATAGATTTCATGTTCAAAATTTATCAGAGGAGAATTATATAAAACATTTTATGAAGTGTAGCTTTCGAGAGCTACGTTTATGTGACAAAACTGTATATGAAGCAGATCAGGTGTTTATAAAATGTGCAAGTTGCAAAGAACACTTAAAAATGGAAAGTCCATTTTTAAGGAACACCTCTTCTTCGTCTTTCTCTCGTGCCATTACTAGCGTCGAAGAGCCTCGGAAAATGTCAGCCATTATCTCTGCTGCAAAGCTGGCTTCATCTGCTGGAGGGTTTTGCTTCTTTTCCCTCCAATCCTCGAGAGGGATTCGAGTAAACTCCTTAGTTCTGTCACCTCAAACTGTTCTCCTATTCTAGCTGCTCTTCTCTAAAACTTATTATTCTGCTGTTACATATCTGGTTGTAAACTTGATTGGCTTTCATAATTCTGTGAGATATTTCTGGGTCAATATTGCCAAAAGAACTTACTACGGTCCCTAAGTAGGTGAACTCCGACACAACTTCTAATTCCTCCCCATTGCAGATCAGATGAACGTCTTCTCGTTCTTCTCGGGACAGAGCTAAGACCTTGCTTTTCGAGGCGTTAACAACCATTCCTTTTCGGCGTAGCTCTTCTTGCCATTCTGTTAGAACATCCTGCATTTTCCCTCGTGAGTCAATAATTAAAAGAATATCATCGGCATACAAAAGGTTCTAAAGTTCCATTATCCAATGACTGTCCGTCGTTTGCACATTTTATGGTTCTCATCCATAAAGATAATGAATAGGAGGGGACTTAGTCTATCTCCCTGTCACACTATAAAGAATGCCTAAGTTTCTCTTCCATAGTTCCACGCAACTCCCTTTGCATTGCGATAAATCGACTTTATGGCTGAGATCAAATCCCCTGAAATATCTTTGGCAGCAAATGCTTTCCATCCGAATGCTGCCTTTAAGTCTAAAAATGTCAAGAAGAAGAAGAGGGTTTTGTCTCTGTCCCATGCCTTTTCCGCTATGTTTCTGGTCCTGTGTGTGCTTTCCAGGATGGAACACTTAGTAAAGCGAAAACACGTAAAACCTCCCCACAGGATGCTGCTGGCTACTGTCAAGAAACTGGTGAATATTTTTATAAAATTAGAGGATAGTAAAGGGTTGAACCAAAAGTACAGCGTAGTCTGTCCATTCCTTTCCGGAGAATATCCGTTGCTTTTGAGAAGTTCCGGCTGGAAAGCCAAATAAGTCACTAGCATAATTTTTATTTTTCTGGGCAGCTAGGTTATCAATTTTTATTTTTCTGGGGATCAATAGGTTATCCCTTCGTATACACTCATGGTGTACAAGGGGATGTTTTAAGCGAGTCCATTGCTGAAAAAAAGTCAACCTGTCACAGGTGGGACTCAAACCCACATATCTCGCATGATTATCCAGCTTACTAGCAACTAGGCCACAAAGAGACCCGTCACATGCAAATTATCACCAATGTATTTTCTCTATTCAAATTTTCTCTTTTAATAAATCATTAATTGACCCTTTGTTAAAATTTAGGGAATTATCGAAATAGGTTAAAGGGTGGTAACATCTGGATAACCCTTCCCAAAAATCTGAGTTATGTATTAGTGGACGTTAAAATTTAAATAAATAAATAGATACGCGGAAAGTCACACCATAAAAAATTCACTAAGAGCCCAGAGGTGGCCCTACTAGTAGAAGGCTCTCCTTCCCAGGTTGAAACTGTTGCATTTAAGACATATTCCCCTGGAAAGACTCCAAAACGGTGCGAAACATATAGGGAAAAATAAAGTTTGTGAAAGTATTTCGTGAAGGTTGTATTTTTTAACCGCATGTTTCGATAATTCGCTTAATTTTCTCTTTTTAATTCGTATGTTGTTGTTTTATTTCGTAGTGTAGAAGTATTTCGTTGAATAGTTAGTTACTAAATTTCATTATGTTTAAATGGTTTTGTTGTCATTATTCTTCATTGAGAGGTTGGATTTTTTGATGTCGTATTAATTAGTGATATTACAATAAGCCGTCTCATGTGCCCTGCAAATTAGGGACTCTGCTAACATAAGGTAGCCACGATTATCTGTTTGTTTTATATATTTTATGACGTAATGAAATGAAATACACACTAGATAATTGAAGGGAATCTTCATGATTAGGGACTCTGCTAACATTAGGTAGCCACGATTATCTGTTTGTTTTATATATTTTATGACGTAATGAAATGAAATACACACTAGATCATTGAAGGGAATCTTCATGATTAGGGACTCTGCTAACATAAGGTAGCCACGATTATCTGTTTGTTTTATATATTTTATGACGTAATGAAATGAAATACACACTAGATCATTGAAGGGAATCTTCATGATTAGGGACTCTGCTAACATTAGGTAGCCACGATTATCTGTTTGTTTTATATATTTTATGACGTAATGAAATGAAATACACACTAGATCATTGAAGGGAATCTTCATGATTAGGGACTCTGCTAACATAAGGTAGCCACGATTATCTGTTTGTTTTATATATTTTATGACGTAATGAAATGAAATACACACTAGATCATTGAAGGGAATCTTCATGATTAGGGACTCTGCTAACATAAGGTAGCCATGATTATCTGTTTGTTTTATATATTTTATGACGTAATGAAATGAAATACACACTAGGTCATTGAAGGGAATCTTCATGATTAGGGACTCTGCTAACATAAGGTAGCCACGATTATCTGTTTGTTTTATATATTTTATGACGTAATGAAATGAAATACACACTAGGTCATTGAAGGGAATCTTCATGATTTGGATGAAGGCAAAATAATACATTCATTTATCCAGATAATAAAATTCAAAGATAACATGTTTCATGGGCTAGTAATATTATATTAATATTGGGCTTAGAGTAACAGGGCTAAGGATGGAGTACAAGTAGAGGGGTGGGGATCTTTATACATTAGGGTGGGCCGAAAAAACTCATTTTTTTTATTTCGAAGTTGTAATAGTCCGGGAAAGTTGCGAATTATATAGAGAAATAAAAGGAAACAAAAATGATCAAAATCGGTTGACATCTTCCGTTCGCGCATTGGCTTTGAAATTTTACAAAATATGAAAAATCTTACTTTTTGCAACTATTTTTTATATTTTTGAATTTGATGATTTCTTAATATAATAGTTTTTAACGTCTTCGAATAGAGCCTAAAACATTGTGTATTTATTTGGTTTAGATCAGTTGATATCTTTCAGTCGTGCAAAGGGCCCAAAATTTGCCCAAATATTGAAAATCTCACATTTTTAAGAGTTATTTTATGTATCTTGAGTATACTTTTAGCACTTTCCTCCGAAGGAAAGTAGCTATTGAGGTTGGACTCATGACGGAATTTTTGAAAAATTTCTTCAAATCTTTATCGAGCCTACCTAGTAGACACCGAAAATGACCCCCGTTAAAATTTATATATATCTATATATATATATATATATGCATATATATATATATATATATATATATATATATATATATATATATATATGTGTGTGTCTGTTAACACGATAGCGGCCAGAGTTTTTGTTTTTTCGTCACGAAACTTGGTATATAGCATTCAATTAGCAAACGATTGAACGAGTTCGTTAACCAACAAAATCGGTCCACCGGAAGGGGGGGTTTACCCCGAACCCAAAACACTAATTTGACCATTTCAGCCGTAATATTTGTTATATTTCAACGAAACTTGGTATTCGAAGTGGTAATATAGAGAGAAAAGTGAAATATAAAAATGAACTAAATCCGTTCATAAGGAGGGGGGTTTACTCCGGACCGACAATACCAATTCGCCACTACCAGCCGTGATTTTTGGTATATTTCGACGAAACTCGGTATTCGTAGTGGTAATCTACAGGTAAATATGTTTTGTAAAAATAAACTAAATCGGTTCATTAGGAGGGGGGGGGGGTTTACTCCGGACCCAAATTACTAATATACTCATACCGGTCGTAATTTCTGCTGTATTGTAACGAAACGCGGTATACGTCGTGGGTAACTCATTAGAAAGAAGTGTTGTAAAAATGAGCTGAATCGGTCAATCGGAAAGGCGGGTTTACTTTCTAATATATTTCAATAGATAAGCCAGCCAGACATAGGTTCACAAAGGCGCCGCAAGGAGCGCTAGAGGGACTGTATCCGGTTCCTGCGTTAGATCAAAATACGATAATATGAGGTTTTTTGTATTTATTACGTAGTGTAGTAGGTACCATGTGTAAACATAACTCTGGGAGGAAATTAATAATTTATCAGTTACTCATTACAAAATTAATAGAGAGCTATTCATGTTTTTATTTTATTTATGTAGGATATTTTAAGCAAATTGTTCTGGAAAGCAGTCTACGCTACCCAAATTCTGAGGAAAGTGCTTAGTTATGCAGCTCCTGCGTGACGGACTTTTTTTTAATGTAATGCCCATGCAACGAATGTGTGTTCACTGGCACACAAACAGGCACAAAAGAAATGTCTGTGTTTCCATTTTTTAACATAAAACCATTGTGGTTTATCATGGTGTAAATCAATTAACAAATTTCGGCGGCAGAAGGACGCCTATGCTACAGAAAAACTGGACCTCAAAAATGATAGTTAGGCCAATGACATGATGGGCAATAACAGTTATAATGGGCATGGTACATTTCCAATTGCTGTATATTTAAAAAGCTTAAATATTTAAGATTCAGAATAGTTTTTAACAATAAAGTTAAGCTTATAAAATAGAAAAGAACATAGTTCTGTATAAATTACTGTTGTGTTGGTTGAACCAGTCTATTATTACTGTTCTCAGTTATTTGCCCTGCCTCCAGGATTCTGAAACTGTTCTCAATTTTGAAGCCAATGGTACTTTGAACGGGTTTTTGGTTTATCATAAATAATTAGTATTTAAATCTAATAGGTGTAGATTGTTTTCATATGAACTAATAAAGACGTCGAAAAATGGGCGTTTATCGTATCGAGGTGGTTGGCAACTAGAACTCTCAGATTGTACGTACGTGAAGAAATGCCCTGACCTGAACTTCAAGAACTAGTTTTGTTTATATTGAAATCGTACATACCAATGTGGTTTACTATCAAAACAAGTACACACTTTACAGACGGTCCAAAACTTGATTACCAAGCAAAACAATCTATGAGGTAGTTACCAAAACTTTTACTTCATGTTGTGGATCATGTAATTGATCAGAATGGTTTTATCGCCCGTCCTGGATACTTACTGTTAGCAGTGATTCCAGATTACAAGAAACATATAAGAGACCCTGGCCTTTGAAAAATCCTGAAGGCAGGGCAAATAACTGAGAACAGTAATAATAGACTGATTCAACTAACACAACAGTAATTTATACAGAACTATGTTCTTTTCTATTTTATAAGCGTAACTTTATTGTTAAAAACTATTCTGTATCTTAAATATTTAAGCTTTTTAAATATACAGCAATTGGAAGTGTACCATGGCCGTTATAACTGTTATTGACCATCATGTCATAGGCCTAACTATCTTTTTTGAGGTCCAGTTTTTCTGTAGCATAGGCGTCATTCTGCCGCCGAAATTTGTTAATTGATTTACACCATAATAAAATACAATGTTTTTATGCTAAAAAATGGAGATTTTCAATATTTGGGCAAATCTTGAGCCCTTTGCACGACTGAAAGATACCAACTGATGTAAACCAAATTAATACACAATGTTTTTAGGCTCTAATCGAAGACGTTAAAAACTATTATATTAAAAAATCATCAAATTCAAAAATTTTAAAAATAGTCTCAAAAAGTAAGATTTTTCATACTTTGTAAAATTTCAAAGCCAATGCGCGAACGGAAGATGTTCAAGATGAACGGATGATCATTTTTGTTTCCTTTTATTTCTCTATATAATTCGCAACTTTCCCGCACTATTACAACTTCGAAATAAAAAAAATGAGTTTTTTCGGCCCACCCTATTATACATATGTTAAGACAGAAACCAAATTTTTCTATATCTGGCATGTCTTTATTGCTTTTAAAATCCATGAATCTTTTAATAACCGCTCCTATTTGACTTAGTCATTCTTTTGAATTAATTGATATAGTAATTGGAGTCCACGCCAATAATCCACTTTAATAATCAGTCTAAATCTAACATGAAGGATGGATTTAGAGAGGCAAAAAATTATTTCCAAAGAAAATCCCACCCCTAACTGGGAATCGAACCCATAAATGCCATTAACAAACAAAAAATAATATGTAATAAATATAAATAAAAAATAATATTTAAAAAGAGGCTCTATATGGATGAGAAAGAGAGAGGGTTCTTCCTGACAGGGAAGCCCCCTAAGCTGATTTGTCCAATTAGCAGTGCCTCTGCCCTCTATCGGTCCCCTATGGAGTAAGCAGACGCTCTATCTCTTCACAAATCCTACATTCTACTCTTTGGGGGCCTTTAGCGGCGACATTGGTTTTTATTTTTTTTTTTTATTTTTTATTTTTTTTTTTTACAAAACTTCATAAAGATATACTCACATCGACAAACATTTGTTTTGTTATTTCTGTCAGCTGTATTACTTCGGCCATGATGTCTGTGGTGCTTCTGACAGGTATACCAGGAGCATAATTCAATGACTAACATACACACAAATGAGACTATTTTACATAAAATCGATACTCGACACACTCGACAAACAATAATTTAAAAATTCCAAATCCAACGATCTTCATCATCTTAGCGCATTTCCTTATTTTTAGTGTAATTTGTAGAGCTTAGAATAATAGCAGTTCTTGTTTAGTCTTAATTTTCCGGGAAAAATGTAAAAACACGTCAAAATGGAAAATGAAAACACAAAGCAAAATTTCTAAGATACATCTTAGGCACCACAAGACAAAACTTAGGGCATCGTGAGCAGAAATTATGCCATTTAAGCACCAATTTATCAGAATGAGATAGCTCTATCAAAACTCGTATAAGAAACGTATTTATAGGAAATTTAACAAGCTTTCGAATAGATGCTTTACATTTACTACGATTTATCAATCGGTTTCGAATATATTCGAATCCCAGGAAACAACGGCTATAGATATTGACTTGGAAATGGATCCATTTGATTCCCCTTGTACAACTTGAATGTGTAAATGGAAGCGTAGTAAGTCCATCTCGTAAGCGTTTTTTTTAGACCCCCTGAATGTAAAGCAAATATCCTTTTCTCCATACTGTCCCGGCCTCATTGGTCTGTACAGTGAATCTATTGGTTCTATCATTCTTCTTCGACGGACTGTTCAACTCTGGACTCTAAATCTGTAGATATTTCTCACCGATTATGGGCACCCTTATCGTTCGTCTCGATCCTCGAAGTCCCCAGTGTGGTAGGTGCAGTTGAGCTCGCCTTTGTATGGCTACGCGGGCCAGAAGGGCAAGCTCCCACACTTTTTTCTACAATTGCATTCGACGAGTTCGTTCTTCTTGTCAGGAACGCCTCATATGACAAAGTCAGTTGATTAAAACTAATTACTTTCATAGTTATGTAAAGAAATTCGCTAAATAATATTATAATCAGAAACTATGTTTATTTTTTTTTTGAAAATTGTAAATATCTTTTAACTTGAGATATTTCATCAGTAAATTTGCTTTTAAATAGGAATGTCTGTTTTAACTAAAGGCTACAATGTTGATAATGGCGATTGTTAAGAGAGAAACACCTGGGCCTGATTGGCTGAAGTACTTAAGATAGCAGTAACTGTTGCCTCGGGGCTGTTTTCCCAGATAGCTCTTGCTTTCTTCTTATTGCCTAATAGACTAGGGCGCATCTGTTGTGAGTTGGATTTTGGGTCAAACTACTATTTCAGAACAACTTATCTACTATATATTTGTCAAATACCACTCACTCACTGACCTATCATTGCCCAGCCCAAACCACTTGACCGAACAATTTGAAATTTTGCATGGACATTCCCTTTAGCATGTAAACACTCGCTAAGAAAGGATTTTTTTGTATTAAAATTTTTATGTATTTTTAGACGGATTTGAATTTTTATTTGGTTAGAGCAGGCAAACCTAGGCAGCATGTGTTGCTAGGACGATAACGAGTCAGCTGTTACCGTACTGTATGTATTTCTTAATATTATTCCTATTTGAGCTTCATTTAAACTATGATGGCAAATCTTGAATTACTAAAAATAGACAGTGATTTCGTCTCTTATAGAGTTTACGCTGTACCTGGTGATGGTCCATCCGAGATAATAATATCCCGAACCCTTGCACAGCCTCACCACCCACCAGTCAGATTACTTCTTGGTAATGCTCGCAAATATAATGGGTGTTTCTTTCCAAATGACATCTTTGAAACATAATTTTTTTAATTTTAACGGACATATATTATTGACTGCGCATTTTAACCAGTATTGGTTAAACTGCTGTTATTGCTAACCTGTAGATGACGGGTTATCTCTACGTTACCTGTTTCTTGACATTGGTCCGGAGTGCCCAATATCAAGAAGCATTATACTTTGATTACTTATCAATTGATGAATAACTTATAGTATGAAGGGAACCGTGCTATAATAAACTGCACAAAATTATTTAGTAGGATTATTTTAGTCATTAACAAATTGAATATCTCAGTTCATTTTCAGCCAAATTGAAATCAGAAAGCGGCATTGGAAAAATCTCAAGGAGACGCTTTGACATGGCATAGCTCAGGATCCACTGAAAGAAATAGAATACTTAAAGTGTCTTATTAAAGGTCTTTTAAAACACTTTCCAACGCTATTTTCTGTTTTCAATTTGGTTGAAAGTGTGCGGAGATTTCCAATTGTTTTATTAGCAAAAACAATGTTAATCAATTTTAAAAAATCCCGAAGCCCTCAAAATTCTCCGATTTTCAAACTGCAAAAATTTGCCAAAAGCTTAAATGCCATAGTTTTTTTAAAATAATATTTTTAGCTAATATATCAATTGCAAAATTTATTATTCGAAAAATGATCAGAACGATTTAAACTAAATTTAGTAGATTGCCTTAATATATAATCTTGATTATACTGATGGAATATGAAGGTCATAAATGCATTTTAAGGTGCCGAGAAAAATGATATAAAAATGTAAATTATTTCCCTATTTTTCATATATATTGCTATGATGCTCAGCCGGACCTTTCTGAATAATTTAACTTTATAGAAAATGTTATTGCAATTTTTTTAGGCTTGGGAAGTTTTCTGATATGAATACTTTTGGAGTTATAAGCGAAAGAATTATAAAAAAGCGTGGTTTTTCCATTTTTTTTTTTTTTTTTTTTTTACAATTACAAAAAAAGAAAGTTCCGGGAAATTTTCAATTTATATATATATATATCTCAATTATTGTTATATAAGGTTGAAGATATTGCCTATGGCGTTTTACTTATTAAGTTAAAATAATAAGTAAAATTGTAAATATATGCATTCAGAAATATCTTCTTTGATACCACCCCAGCTTAGTTCAACCATTGGCCACCAGAGCGTTCTTCTGCTCCGTTCCAAGTCCACCCTCCTCAGTTTCATTTGAGCTACCCTCTCTTCATGATAGTGCACTTCAAAATAGAATCGCTTATCATCTGTTATCTATAAACACGAAAATTACCCTTTAAGAAATAATGAAATTGTACGATTGATTCAATTGCGCCTTCTGTACTAAATATTTCCTTGGTATGACCTCTATGCGTGTTTAGAAAGGAATTTTAATCGTCAGCAATATTGGTAAGTATAGTTAGCTTAATTTAATAAATTGTTTCTTGTTTACATATTCTATAAAATCTAGTATTTGTAATATTTTTTGTTTTTTATTATAATTTACACAGACATTTCTTTTGTGCCTGTTTGTGTGTCAGTGAACACACAGCATGGGCATTACGTTAAAAAAAAGTATATTAAAGATACCTAAAATAACTCTTAAAATTGTGAAATTTTCTATATTTGGGCAAATTTTGAGCCCTATGCAGGACTGAAAGATATCAACTGATCTAAACCAATTTAAAACAAAATGTTTTTAGGCTCTATTCGAAGACGTTAAAAACAATTATATTACGAAATCATCAAATTAAAAAAATTAAGAAATAGTCGCAAAAAGGAAGATTTTTCACATTTTGACAAATTTCAAAGCCTATGCGCGAACGGAAAATGCCAACCGATTTTGATCATTTTTGTTTCCTTTTATTTCTCTATATAATTCGCAACTTTCCCGGACTATTACAACTTCGAAATAAAAAAATGAGTTTTTTCGGCCCACCATATTGCATACACCACAAAAACTAATGTAAAGTTTTAAATTTCCTTCCAGAAATTTGATTTAATTTTAATATGAATTCCAGGAATAATATTTTTATTTTATTTAAAATATAAAAATATTATTTAAAATTTCAATCATTGAAACATTTAAGAAAATCACCCGCTTTATTAGGAATTGGCAATTTTATCTGAGGAGTCCAAATTTTACTTTGGGAAAAGCATTTTTTTGGATAAAAAAGTTTAATGGCACGAATATCGCAGAAAAAGCCTGTTGACGAACGTAGTTTCCCGTTCGATAACCAAAGTGAAGCTACGTCGGTTATGGGTAGAAATTGGATAGGTGAACTTCTACGAAAACATCCTGCCTATGGCTTAATAATAGCGTGGCAACCTAATGCCGATGGGTGGAAGGAAACCAGTAGAAGATCACAAGGATTTTCTTGTAATTATCATGGACTCTAACGGCAAATCGAGATTTAGAAAATTAATATAAACAAATAAATATATGCATGTATGCACATAAATGTGTTAGTGTAAAAAAAAATCTTAAAAACCATCATTGCATTTCTGGCGTTTCCTTCACAAGATATAACAAGGATAATTATTATTTATTAATTTTAATTGAGCAATTGTGATCATGTGGATTAAAATTATTATTTAATTTTTAAATTGTAACGTCAATCAATAATTAACTCAGAGTTTTAGGACGGGTTATCTATAGATTACCACCCTTTTTTAGCCAGGATAGGGCTGATGCTCTTTTTTTTTCTTCTTTTTTTTTTAAAGAAAAGCCACCACCCCTAGTTGGCATCGAACCCTCGACTATTGGCACGGAGTGCATACTCTTTAATACTTATTACCACCGGGCCTCCACGCCGCTCAGTGGGGCGAACCTATGCATTTGGTGGACATAGGACCAATATCTGAAATTTCGGATTTCCCCATATTTTTTGGGTTACGCTGTTCTTCTTAGTTTCTATTATCATTGTCCATCGCTAGTTTTTTTTTTTTGTTTTTTTGTTTAATTACAAATTTCCACCTAAATTAATGAATCGTCTTTGTTACAATAATTTAACTTTATTATCACAATTTAAGTTTATGCAGATTGAGCTTTTATAGACTCTTAAAGCTTTTTTTAATAAAAAACATTACAAAAAAAATTAAAGCATTCATAATGAAAATCGCTCAGAAATCTACCCCCACAGAAATTAACTAGAATGTTTATAGTTTACTTTCCGTTAATAATTACCTGCGGGTTCGTGCCGGTTTACGAGAAAACATTTTTTTTAAATGTTTTCCTTTGAGCTCTTGCTTTTTTCCAAATGTTGTCCCTATAAATTCCAGTTTCTTTGTCTTAAATGTTTGTCTATACTTTATGAACGTATTATTGTCTTTAATCCTCATGAATTGTAAAAAAAAGAAAGCCAATAAAGAAATAAAATTCAGTATCGGGATATCATTAATAGCAATATGAACAAAAATCGCGACGTTTTTAACTTTTCAGAACAAACCATGTCAGGTTCAAAGATTATGACCGGGAATATGGACAATGGATTCACGATCTTGGGCTCAAAAATATTCCTAAGAAAAGTCCGACTTGCAGGAACTGCGTCATCTTAGCGCGGTTCCATTCATATTCCTAGTGTCATTTTGTAGGCTTAGAATAGAAACAGTTATTACTTTGTTTAGATCATTCTAACTGTAAACACATATTCCAAAGAAAAGCAAGATTGTCGGCAAGGCACAAGAAACTATTCTAAGCGGAAATTACTCTTTCCGCCGTCCCAACTTTTGCCCTACGAAGACACTACTACGAATATGTTTCTAATTCACTTAACTTCCATTTTAGTGTTAAATGCAATTAAAAATACTAAACTAGTCATTTTACTGTTAAATGCAATTAAACAAAATAAAATTGTACAAGAAAATGAGAAAGTAGTGTTATTTTTTAATGAACTACGCCACATACAACCACAAAATATAATTGTATTTCTACTATAGCATTTGGCTGCGTGATTTTCTACAGATAAAATACCTGTCAGCTCTCCTAGGATGCATCTTGAAGTGCTATAAAAGCCTACCTGAAGCCTGCCTAGTACCTCAACCCGGCCAGATATCTGACCCTACACGGAGAATGTTTATATTTTCAGCTTTTATTCCCCTACAGCAGGCAGCTAAACCTTTGCACTGATTGTCCGACTCGCGGGAACTGCGTCATCTTAAGACGTATAGTTCTCGTCCATAGTGCCATTTATGAAGCTTAAAATAGAAATAAACTTTTTTTTTTATGTATATATATTTCATGAAAATTGTTAAACCCACAGGTTAGAAGCGGAAATTCCTCAATCTAAAGCAAGACTCTCAAAGTCAATTCAAAATACAAACACGCTTCTCGATTACTTGTCATGTTTTATTGAAAAAAAAATGCAATCAAAATAACAGCAACGAATTAAAAACTAAGGCAAACCGAGAAAAAAAAATTAAAAACTAAGGTAAAAAGAGACAAAAAAAAAAAAGAAAAAAAGGAATAGATACAGTTATTAGTTTGTTTTGATCTTTCGTGAAAAATTATAAATATCTTTCCCATTTTCTTATCTTGTTTTACTAGATAAGTTGTTGTTGTTTTTTTTGGTGCATCGGCTGCTCAGGCCATTAGCAGTTTACTGGTAAATGCCAAAGAAAAAAAAACAATTAAGAAGTGAGGTAAATAGAGAAAAAAATATTCACAAGGCGTCTTCGAATCTCTCTCTTGGAAAGCTATATTTAGAACATTAATTTATAATTATTGGAAAAATTATTGTTCGTGTAGGATAAAATCTAATAGGAATCTATTGGACTTTTTAAAAGGTAACGAAAATTGGTTAAATTTAGATTCGATTGTTCTTCATGAATTTGATCTACTTTTATCTATTAGCTTCTATTAACGTTCCATCCCGATCTCAGTCTTTTGATGTGTTATCTGATAGGCAAAAGCGAAGAAAAACTCCGTTAAAAGTTAAGAGAAGCTCCGGATGATATGTTTTTATATTCCATGAAAAAAAAGAAGACTTAAATCTGATGATGCAAATTATATTTCTGATTTTATAAATGAGTACCCGGAACATACAGTTAGCATTAGAGAATATTGCGAGAAACTCAAAAAATCAAGAAAGAGAAAAAGCATTAGAATTATATGTTTCTGCAGATTTTTCGAGATTCCAATATAATACAATTCCAAATAATGCTTTAACTTTAGGGCACAATATTTATCCAAGCTACTACTAAATCTAAAAATTAAAAAAAAAAAAAAAAAAAAAAAATTAGATCTGAATTTTTCAGTTACAGATACTGGGGGGTCATTCCATATCAAATCAACACACTTTTTAGCGCGGTTCCTCCCTCCCCCATAGGGAGGAACCCCGCTTATAGGGTTGATACAATGAAACAATCCGGAAGTGCCGACTAGAAAATTTCGCGTTTCAGAACCCCTAGAGACCGAAAATAACGGTGGTTCAAATTTGTATATATATATATATGTATATATATATATATATATATATATATATATATATATATATTTATATATATATATATTTGTCTGTTCGCTCTCTAGATAGAAGACGAATGGCCCGATTTTGATGAAATTTGGTACAAAAATCCTTCGTCCAATTTGAAAGGTCAAGTTCGTTAACCAGCAAAATCCGCCCACTGGAAGATGGCGTTTGGGGCGAAATTCGCGCAAAAAAAATCGTAACGCTTACGTTTTTGAGTTCATAAGCTTCTAAGTACTCTTTTGAAAGGCTTCTTGGGCTAGGAAAACGAATGGAACCATATTCAAGGCGATAGCTTTAACCGTTTTCGAGAAAACTGAAAAAATAATTTTTGAATGCCGTTTTTGGTTTGGGTACTTAGAATCATGGGATTCAGTTGAAACATTTACTGCATGTTCTACTTTCATTAAAACTAATATGTTGAAATTTTGGTTGCGTTTGGAGTTAAGGAAGGGTTAGAATAACATATTTTATTAACAGACATAAAAAAGTTTTGGTAACTTTGTATACTTTCCTTAATATCTCGAAAAAGGTTGAGAATTTGGGAAACGAAAGAATACCATTAGAAAGCTTACTAAATGCTCTACAAAAAAGGTTCTAATGAAAGTTTTGATTAGGCGATGTCAATCGGAGAAATAAGTGCTTAAAACTTTAAAGTAATTGATTTCGCTTATTCGAACTGTTCTTTTTGTCTGTTTTTTATTCCTTGTTATTTTTTAATTGCTTATTGTTGGATAATGTATTTGAAAATAAAACAGGTTAAGAAAAACAATTTAATGTTAGAGATATGGATTTCCAAGATATATAGCTTTTCAACTGCCTAGCGTCCTTCCTAGGGAGGGTTCTTTGTCTTTGATTTTGGTACTTAGAATTATGGGATATAGTTGAAACATTTTCTGCATGTTCGAATTTCATCAACACTAATATGTTGAAATTTTTGTTACGTTTAGAGTAAAGGAAGGGTTAGAATAAAATATTTTATTAACAGACAAAAAAAGTTTTGTATAATTTCGTTAGTATCTCGAAAACCGTTGACAATCTTGTGAAGCGGAAGATTATGTATCAAATGTATTTGGCAATAAAACTTGTTAAGTAAAATAACAAAAACAATTTATTGTTAGAAATATAGATTTCCAAGATTCAAAGACCTTGTCACTAGCGGGTCTGTTTCTAGTGTAGCAGACCCTTCCAGGTAAGATTGTAAATCATGACCTTTCAAGACTTCACTACTCACAGGAATGTCGTTAGTGACCTTAAGGGTTGACACGCCATTATAATAATTAATTTTAAAAAAAAGACTGGTGGAACCAAAATAATAACTGCTTCTATTTTAATCTTTCCAAATTAGACTAGGGATATGAACGGAACCGCGCTAAGATGACGCAGTTCTGCGAGACGGACTTTTTTACCTCACCATCTCGGATTGTGATGAAATTTGGTACATCGGTTACATTCATAAGGAATAAGAAAACCGCCAAATTTCTGCTTAATATCTCAAACAGAACTGTTTGATTTTGGAAACTTTTCCAAAATATGGCCTTGTAAAGTTTTTCAAAAACTGTGAAAATCGCGCACATCATTTAAAAGGCCAGAACTCCTCTCCTATTTATGTTAAAAACATGGAAAGGGTGTCATTTTTTAGCTCTTTATATGCCCTTTCGAATGATGTGTAACACATGATAGATTATGGGAACATATTTTTATTTTTTTAAATTAGAAATAAATTTTTAATTTTAAATATTTTTAAAAACGCATTTTTAAAAATTTTCAAAAATTTATATAAAATAGGTTGAATCACCAGTATTTAGTATACCAAGTTTGATAATGGGATGAGAATGGGTTCATAGTCAAAAAAATCTTTTATTATTGGCGGTTTCTTACAATATCTAAGTGTTTTAGTATAAAACGCAATACAAATTCCCTAAATGAATACAATCTATGGTAAAATATTACAAAAATTATTTAGATGCCTGTTAACTAAGTAAGAGAACCTTCAAACCCTATTCTTTGCAAATTCTAATCATTCTTAAATTATAAATTAATATATTTTATAAAATTTCTTTTAATTATAAGAGATGAAATCCTTATCATTTACATTTTGGGTTTACATACATATAAATGTGAGCTAATGAGTATGATTTTAAACTTGTTATTGTACCATCATCACTCTTAATCTCACAGACAGATTTCATTTCGGTACTTGCTTATTCAAGTTGAGACAAGATCATGCCCACTAGCAATTCTAGGTAGGAGAGTTAGGTTCTATAGTTGAGGTTCTATCGACATTGGTTGCGGAATGTAAGAAGGTTGGACTTGCAGTGAACGAGGCGAAAACTAAGTATATGGTAGTCTCGACCTCAGATGCAAGAAGGAAGCCAGAAGACTTTGTATTTCAGGAATACAAATTTGAAGCAGTGAAATGCTTTACGTATCTTGGGGTGGAGGTCAATTGTGAAAATTTGATTAGCCAGGAAATCAGAGGAAGAATTATGGCAGGCAATAGAGCGTACTTTGGCATGCTAAAACTTTTTAAGTCGACAATCCTGTCCAGAGTAACAAAACTTAATATCTACAAATCCCTAATCTGACTAGTAGTGTGCTATGGGGCCGAAGCCTGGACGCGGAAAGTAGCTGAGCAGAATGCTCTGAGGTGTTTTGAAAGGAAAATAATAAGAAAAATCGTTGGTCTCATATGCTTACAGGGCGAATGGAGGATAAGGAAAAATCAGGAGCTGGTTGAACTGATGAAAAAGTCCGTCACGCAGGAGCTGCATAACTAAGCACTTTCCTCAGAATTTGGGTAGTGTAGACTGCTTTCCAGAACAATTTGCTTAAAATATCCTACATAAATAAAATAAAAACGTGAATAGTTCTCATTTTGTAATGAGTAACTAATCAATTATTAATTTGCATCCAGAGTTATGTTTACACATGGTACCTACTACACTACGTAATAAATACAAAAATCCTCATATTATCGTATTTTGATCTAACGCAGGAACAGGATACAGTCACTCTAGTGGTAGAAAGCGCTCCTTGCGGCGGCTTTGTGAACCTACGTCTGCCGGCTTTTCTATTCAAATATATTACAAATTAAACCCCCGCTTTCCGATTGACCGATTCACCTCATTTTTACAACACTTCTTTCTCATGAGTTACCCACGACGTATACCGCGTTTCGTTACAATACAGCAGAAATTACGACCGGTATGAGTATATTAGGAATTTGGGTCCGGAGTAAACCCCCCCTTCTAATGAACCGATTTAGTTTATTTTTACAACACATATTTACCTGTAGATTACCACTACGAATACCGAGTTTCGTCGAAATATACCAAAAATCACGGCTGGTAGTGGCGAATTGATATTGTGGGACCGGAGTAAACCCCCCCTTCTAATGAACCGATTTAGTTCATTTTTATATCTCACTTTTCTCTCTATATTACCACTACG
The DNA here is from genome assembly GCA_946811695.1 of Gonocerus acuteangulatus. Taxonomy (NCBI): domain Eukaryota; kingdom Metazoa; phylum Arthropoda; class Insecta; order Hemiptera; family Coreidae; genus Gonocerus; species Gonocerus acuteangulatus. The sequence continues at coordinate 51,996,094 of OX328124.1, read as the reverse complement.
AATACCAAGTTTCGTTGAAATATAACAAATATTACGGCTGACATAGTCAAATAAGTGTTTTGGGTTCGGGGTAAACCCCCCTTCCGGTTGACCGACTTTGGTGGTTAACGAACTCGTTCAATCGTTTGCTAATTGAATGCTATATACCAAGTTTCGTGACGAAAAAACAAAAACTCTGGCCGCTATCGTGTTAACAGACATATATATATATATATATATATATATATATATATATATATATATATATATATATATATATAGATAGATATATATAAATTTTAACGGGGGTCATTTTCGGTGTCTACTAGGTAGGATCGATAAAGATTTGAAGAAATTTTTCAAAAATTCCGTCATGAGTCCAACCTCAATAGCTACTTTCCTTCGGAGAAAAGTGCTAAAAAGAGGACATCGTACGCTTTATTAAGGCTAGGAGTATTAGCTGGCTAGGACACGTGGTAAGACTGCCCGATGATACAGCCACGGAAAAGATAACTAGGGAGAAATTTTCTGGAAAAAGGAAAAGAGGAAGACCGAGGAAAGGCTGGAAAAGTGACGTGGAAGAGGATCTGAAGCGGGTGGGAGTGGAGAATTGGAGGGGAAGAACGAATGATAGGGATGACTGGACGAAGATCGTGAAGGAGGCCAAGGTCCACCTCGGACTGTAGAGCCTGTCAGTAAGTAAGTAAGTAAAGACGCAGTTAATGATGAGTATTATTCCTTTGGCTTGTCGCCTTTGCACTGTTTGATCAGATGTTTCGAGTGTTTACTCCATATTCAAATCCGAGCAAAATCAAATGAAGAAAAGCAGTTGTTGGGGAAAAAAAAAGAGGTTCAAACAAATTTAACTCGTAGGCTTTCACTGTCTGAGTCATTACAAATATTATGGTCTTCTGGTATTGACCGTATCACAAACTTCTTTGCCGACGTTTAGCTTGTCATACAGCTTCCTCAGGGCTTAGTCTGAGAATGAGGATGTTCTTTTTTTTTTCTTTTTTTTTAGGAGGATGTTCTTCTAGTTCTCCTGTATAAATACTTGTCTTTGTATTCCTCCGCGGGCGTAGTCTGCTCTTCCATGTCCCTGATTGGTTGGTCCCAGTCTTGCTTGATTCTAGTTGGTGGGTTCCATCTGGACCGTTGATTGGCTGAATTTCATTTTTTCTTTTTTCTCTAGGTTTAATCACCGGATGCCATAATTTGCTGAGCTTGTACCCATCTTCATTGTTGAAAATTTTCCGGGCATCTTACTATTTCAATGGCTTCCCTAATGATCCGTTCTTGGTCATTTTCTACTTTCGCCAGAATGGTTACTTTGTCGAATTGGATAGCACGATTCGTGTTGTGAAAATGTTCTGCTACCGCCGATTTTTCAATATTGCAATTATTAACCGTCTTCATATGTTCTGAAATTCTTGTACATACCAATCTTCCTATTTGTCCAGTATATTCTTTTCCGCAGGAGCATGGGATACTGTAGATACCTGGTAATTAGCGCGGTTCCTCCCTCCCCCATAGGGAGGAACCCCGCTTATAGGGTTGATACAATGAAACAATCCGGAAGTGCCGACTAGAAAATTTCGCGTTTCAGAACCCCTACAGACCGAAAATAACGGTGGTTCAAATTTGTATGTATATATATATATATATATATATATATATATATATATATATATATATATATATATATATATATATTTGTCTGTTCGCTCTCTAGATAGAAGACGAATGGTCCGATTTTGATGAAATTTGGTACAAAAATCCTTCGTCCAATTTGAAAGGTCAAGTTCGTTAACCAGCAAAATCCGCCTACTGGAAGATGGCGTTTGGGGCGAAATTCGCGCAAAAAAAATCGTAACGCTTACGTTTTTGAGTTCATAAGCTTCTAAGTACTCGTTTTATATGATTCCTGGGCTAGGAAAACGAATGAAACCATTTTCAGGGCGATAGCTTTAACCGTTTTCGAGAAAATTGGAAAAATATTTTTTGAATACCGTTTTTGGTTTGGGTACTTAGAATTATGGGATTCAGTTGAAACATTTTTTGCATGTTCTACTTTCATCAAAACTAATATGTTGAAATTTTGGTTACGTTTGGAGTTAAGGAAGGGTTAGAATAAAATATTTTATTAACAGACATAAAAAGTTTTAGTAACTTTGTTTACTTTCCTTAATATCTCAAAAAAGGTTGAATATCTTGGTAAACGGAAGAATACCATTAGAAAGCTTATTAAATGCTCTAAAAAAAAGGTTCTAATGAAAGTTTTGATTAGGCGATGTCAATCGGAGATATAAGAGCTTAAAACTTTAAAGCAATTGATTTCGCTTATTCGAACTGTTCTTTTTAGCGCGGTTCCTCCCTCCCCCATAGGGAGGAACCCCGCTTATAGGGTTGATACAATGAAACAATGTTATGAAATCATGTTGATGTTATATCGCAGCCTGGTGAGAGCCAAGATGGATTATGGCTGCACGGCCTATGGTTCAGCTTCCCCCACAACTCTCAAAATGCTTGATAGCATTCATCATGCTGGCATCAGACTAGCAACCAGAGCTTTTCGATCCAGCCCTGCAAACAGTTTATGCGTTGATGCAGGAGAACTGCCTTTGGAACTTCGTAGAGAATTATTAACACTTGACTTCTACATTACAATCATATCCTCCAAAAATCACCCCTTTAACGAATATATCCAGGATCTTGTAACCATGCCTAGACGAAGAGTACCAAGAAAGCCTTTCCCCATCAGGGTATCAGAATTATTGACTAAATTCAACATTATCCTACCGCCTATTATTCATAATGCTGTACCCTCCAGAGAACCATGGTCTCTACCCTTTCCCAATATCAACCTTGCATTAACCAAATTCATGAAGAAAGATACTAACCAATATATTTATCAGCAAGAATTTCTTAAAATACGAAATGAATTACCACAAGCTAGTCATATTTTCACTGACGGTTCTAAGGATATCGATGGAGTTGGTGCTGCTACACTCTCCAATGCCACAAAGAATCTGTTCACCCTCAGCAATATGTGTAGCATTTTCACTGCCGAACTGTTGGCCATAACGAAAGCCTTAAATATAAATACTAACAATAATTATCTTGTAATTTTTACGGATTCGTTGTCTGCACTTCTTGCTTTAAGGAATCCATTCTCAGATCATCCATTAATCACACTTACTCATGAAACCATAGCAGAACTTCACAGTAAAACAGTTCTTTTCGTATGGGTCCCCGGCCACTCTGGAATTAAAGAGAACGAGGAGGTCGATACCTTAGCGAAAAGAGCTGTAAATGAAGGAATCCCCTATCACAATGTTCCAAAGAATGATATCATTAATTACCTCAAGCAAATAGTCTGGCAAAACTGGCAATCTACATGGCAGATAATAGAGGACAATAAATTAAGAGAAATAAAATCGACAGTTAAAGCTTGGAAGACCCCACCCAGCATCAATAGAAAACATGAAGTTGCCTTAAGTCGATTGCGGATTGGGCATACAAGATTAACGCATTCATTCCTTTTTTCTAAAGAACCGCCCCCAATCTGTGAATCATGCAACGTTCAAGTAACAGTAAAACACTTACTTACAGAATGCCGAATATATCAATCAATTAGAGAAGAGCTAATGTTATCAGACGTCATGGATGAAATCCTTGGAGATGATGCTGATAACGTTAGAAAGCTATTAAACTTTATAGACAAAACGGAACTAATTAATAAAATCTAAAGCATTCAATTGAACAGATAGCGAATGGTGAGTGTGTTTAATGTTTGTGAGTAAGGCTGAATGGAACTGGGTTTGTGTATGTGCATAGGTGTGTCCATGTGTGTATGTGTACATTTTGAGTATGTTTGTATCTATATGTTTAATATTTGTGAGTAAGGTTGAATGGAACTGGGTTTGTGTATGTGCGTAGGTGTGTCCATGTGTGTCTGTATGTGTGTATGTGAACATTTTGAGTATGTTTGTATCTATATTTGCCAATGAAAATGACATTGCAAGTAATCTCAGTAAGCAAAATATACCAGAATCAATAATAAATAATTAAATAAAATTCAAAAGCTGATCTAACCATTTAATAAATTCAAAAGTAATAAGAAAATATTTCACCACAAAATATAATAAAACATTCACTCGATGGCGTTAATGACCCTAAGGTTGACACGCCTTAAAAAAAAAAAAAAAAAAAAAAAAAAAAAAAAAAAAAAAAAAAAAAATGAAACAATCCGGAAGTGCCGACTAGAAAATTTCGCGTTTCAGAACCCCTAGAGACCGAAAATAACGGTGGTTCAAATTTGTATATATATTTATATATATATATATATATATATATATTTATATATATATATATATATATATATATATATATATATATATATCTATATATATAAAAATCACGTGTCTGTCTGTTTGTTTGTTCCTTATACAAATCTACACCGTTCGACCGATTTTGACCAAACTTGGAATAATGGTAGGTCTTGATACGAGAAATCTCCTAGGCTAGGTCAAAAAAAATCTACCAGCTGTCTGTCTGTATGTTTGTCCCTAATACAAATCCTCACCGTTCGTCCGATTTCGACTAAACTCGGTACACATGTAGATCTTAATCTGAGGAGTGTCGTAGGCTAAGTCAAAAACGTCTACCAGCTGTCTGTCTGTATGCTTGTCCCTTATACAAATCCACACCGTTCGTCCGATTTTGACTAAACTCGGTACACGTGTAGATCTTAATCTGGGGAGTGTCGTAGGCTAAGTCAAAAACGTCTTATAGCTGTCTGTCTGTATGTTTGTCTCTTATACAAATCCACACCGTTCGTCCGATTTTGACTAAACTCGGTACACAGGTAGATGTTAATCTGAGGAGTGCCGTAGGCTAGGTCAAAAAAATCTACCAGCTGTCTGTCTGTATGTTTGTCCCTTATACAAATCTACACCGTTAGACCAATTTTTACGAAACTTGGTATACATGTATGTCTTGATACGGGGGGTGTTATAGGTTAGGTCAAAGTCGTCTAGGACTCACAGTTGGGAGGCCACGGGTTCATAACAGTTACAGATTCGTGTTATTAGATTTTAATAATACTTATTTGGTGTCTAATTTATTTAGGCTTTTCTATACGCAGAAAGTAGGCGTAGCATGGCACGCCGGGTAACGGCTAGTATATATATATATATTTGTCTGTTCGCTCTCTAGATAGAAGACGAATGGTCCGATTTTGATGAAATTTGGTACAAAAATCCTTCGTCCAATTTGAAAGGTCAAGTCCGTTAACCAGCAAAATCCGCCTACTGGAAGATGGCGTTTGGGGCGAAATTCGCGCAAAAAAAATCGTAACGCTTACGTTTTTGAGTTCATAAGCTTCTAAGTGCTCGTTTTATATGATTCCTGGGCTAGGAAAACGAATGAAACCAATTTCAAGGCGATAGCTTTAACCGTTTTCGAGAAAATTGGAAAAATATTTTTTGAATACCGTTCAAACATGAACATGAGTTGAAACATTTTCTGCATGTTCTACTTTCATCAAAACTAATATGTTGAAATTTTGGTTACGTTTGGAGTTAAGGAAGGGTTAGAATAAAATATTTTATTAACAGACATAAAAAGTTTTAGTAACTTTGTTTACTTTCCTTAATATCTCGAAAAAGGTTGAATATCTTGGTAAACGGAAGAATACCATTAGAAAGCTTATTAAATGCTCTAAAAAAAAGGTTCTAATGAAAGTTTTGATTAGGCGATGTCAATCGGAGATATAAGAGCTTAAAACTTTAAAGTAATTGATTTCGCTTATTCGAACTGTTCTTTTTGTCTGTTTTTTATTCCTTGTTATTTTTTAATTGCTTATTGTTGGATAATGTATTTGAAAATAAAACAGGTTAAGAAAAACAATTTAATGTTAGAGATATGGATTTCCAAGATATATAGCTTTTCAACTGCCTAGCGTCCTTCCTAGGGAGGGTTCTTTGTCTTTGATTTTGGTATTTAGAATTATGGGATACAGTTGAAACATTTTCTGCATGTTCGAGTTTCATCAACACTAATATGTTGAAATTATTGTTACGTTTAGAGTAAAGGAAGGGTTAGAATAAAATAATTTATTTACACACAAAAAAAGTTTTGGTAACTTTGTATAATTTCGTTAGTATCTAGAAAACCGTTGACAATCTTGTGAAGCGGAAGATTACCATTCGGAAGCTTACTAAATGCTCTACAAAAAAGGTTCTGAAGAAAGTTTTAATTAGGCGATGTCAATCGGAGAAAAAAGTGCTTAAAGCTTTAAATTAATTGATTTCGTTTATTCCAATGGTTCTTTTTGTCTTTTTTATTTCTTGTTATTTTTTAATTGCTTATAGTTGGATAATGTATTTGACAATAAAACGTGTTAGGTAAAATAACAAAAACAATTTATTGTTAGAAATATAGATTTCCAAGATTCCAAGACCTTGTCACTAGCGGGTCTGTTTCTAGTGTAGCGGACCCTTCCAGGTAAGATTGTAAATCATGACCTTTCAAGACTTTACTACTCACAGGAATTGCGTTAGTGACCTTAAGGGTTGACACGCCATTATAATAATTAATTTAAAAAAAAGACTGGTGGAACCAAAATAATAACTGCTTCTATTTTAATCTTTCCAAATTAGACTAGGGATATGAACGGAACCGCGCTAAGATGATGCAGTCCTGCGAGATGGACTTTTTATTTTTTAGCTTCAAATTATCCTTGGGGTTATTTATCATTTGACTCATATTACAGTCAGTGGTGTAGACTGTTTTGATGTCATGTTTCTTAAGAGTTTTCGCAATCTTCTCGGCTTTTTCTTTCACGTACGGGAGGATTACTTTTTTCTCGTTTAGTTCTTCCTGTACTCTCTTTCCCGTCGACTTCACATTTCTTTTTGCTTTGGTGGTGTGTCTCTTTATAACTTCGTCCGTGTACACTTTTAGCGCGGTTCCTCCCTCCCCCATAGGGAGGAACCCCGCTTATAAGATTGATACAATGAAACAATCCGGAAGAGCCGACAAGAAAATTTCGCGTTTCAGAACCCCTAGAGACCGAAAATAACGGTGGTTCATATTTGTATATATATATATATATATATATATATATATATATATATATATATATATATATATATATATATATATATGTCTGTTCGCTCATTTCTGGCTTCCCTGATGGTCCGATTTTGATGAAATTTGGTACAAAAATCTGTCGTCCAGTTCGTTAACCAGCAAAATCCGCCCACTGGAAGATGGCGTTTGGGGCGAAATTCGCGCAAAAAAATCGTAACGCTTACGTTTTTGAGTTCATAAGCTTCTAAGTACTCTTTTGAAAGGCTTCTTGGGCTAGGAAAACGAATGGAACCATATTCAAGGCGATAGCTTTAACCGTTTTCGAGAAAACTGAAAAAATAATTTTTGAATGCCTTTTTGGTTTGGGTACATAGAATCATGGGATTCAGTTGAAACATTTACTGCATGTTCTACTTTCATTAAAACTAATATGTTGAAATTTTGGTTGCGTTTGGAGTTAAGGAAGGGTTAGAATAACATATTTTATTAACAGACATAAAAAAGTTTTGGTAACTTTGTATACTTTCCTTAATATCTCGAAAAAGGTTGAGAATTTGGGAAACGAAAGAATACCATTAGAAAGCTTACTAAATGCTCTACAAAAAAGGTTCTAATGAAAGTTTTCATTAGGCGATGTCAATCGGAGAAATAAGTGCTTAAAACTTTAAAGTAATTGATTTCGCTTATTCGAACTGTTCTTTTTAGCACTTTCCTCCGAAGGAAAGTAGCTATTGAGGTTGGACTCATGACGGAATTTTTGAAAAATTTCTTCAAATCTTTATCGATCATACCTAGTAGACACCGAAAATTACCCCCGTTAAAATTTATATATATATATATATATATATATATATATATATATATATATATATATATATGTGTGTCTGTTAACACGATAGCGGCCAGAGTTTTTGTTTTTTCGTCACGAAACTTGGTATATAGCATTCAATTAGCAAACGATTGAACGAGTTCGTTAACCACCAAAGTCGGTCCACCGGAAGGGAGGGTTTACCCCGAACCCAAAACACTAATTTGACTATATCAGCCGTAATATTTGTTATATTTCAATGAAACTTGGTATTCGTAGTGGTAATATAGAGAGAAAAGTGAGATATAAAAATGAACTAAATCGGTTAATTAGAAGGGGGGGGGGTTTACTCCGGACCCACAATACCAATTCGCCACTACCAGCCGTGATTTTTGGTATATTTCGACGAAACTCGGTATTCGTAGTGGTAATCCACAGGTAAATATGTGTTGTAAAAATAAACTAAATCGGTTCATTAGGAGGGGGGTTTACTCCGGACCCACAATACCAATTCGCCATTACCAGCCGTGAGTTTTGTTATATTTCGACGAAACTCGGTATTCGTAGTGGTAATCTACAGGTAAATATGTGTTGTAAAAATAAACTAAATCGGTTCATTAGAAGGGGGGGTTTACTCCGGACCCAAATTCCTAATATACTCATACCGGTCCTAATTTCTGCTGTATTGTAACGAAACGCGGTATACGTCGTGGGTAACTCATGAGAAAGAAGTGTTGTAAAAATGAGCTGAATCGGTCAATCGGAAAGCGGGGGTTTAATTTGTAATATATTTCAATAGAAAAGCCCGCCAGACGTAGGTTCACAAAGCCGCCGCAAGGAGCGCTTTCTACCACTAGAGTGACTGTATCCTGTCCCTGTGTTAGATCAAAATACGATAATATGAGGTTTTTTGTATTTATTATGTGGTGTAATAGGTACCATGTGTAAACATAACTCTGGAAGCAAAATAATAATTGATCAGTTACTCATTATAGATTTAAAAGAGAACTATTCATGTTTTTATTTTATTTATGTAGGATATTTTAAGCAAATTGTTCTGGAAAGCAGTCTACACTACCCAAATTCTGAGGAAAGTGCTTAGTTATGCAGCTCCTGCGTGACGGACTTTTGTCTTTGATTTTGATACTTAAAATTATGAGATTCAGTTGAAACATTTTCTGCATGTTTGAATTTCATCAACACTAATATGTTAAAATTTTGGCTACGTTTGGAGCTAAGGAAGGATTAGAATAAAATATTTTATTAACAGACATGAAATGTTTTGGGAACTTCGTATACATTCCCTAATATCTCGAAGACGGTTAGGAATATTGGTAAACGGAGGGTTACCATGCGAAAGCTTACTAAATGTTCTACAAAAAAGATTCTGAAACAATTTTTGATTAGGCTATGTCAATCGGAGAAATAAGTGCTTAAACTTTGAAGTAATTGATTTCGTTTATTCGAACGGTTCTTTTTGTTTGTTTTTATTCCTTGTTATTTTTTAATTGCTTAAAGTTGGATAATGTATTTGACAATAAAACAGATTAATTAAAATAAGAAAAACAATTCATTGTTAAAAATATATCAGGCTGTACCGTATGAAATGTCAGTTTTGGATTTGTCGATTTCCTTCAAATGTCTTGAAACTGTCGAGGCTCCTACTCCGAGTTCTTTGGCATATTCCCTAGTTTGTTAGAATTCGATGATGCCATATGAATATCTAGATTACAGTACTGGTGTTGATTTCGTTCTTTAGAATTATTCTTGGTATTCCCTATTTTCATCTGTTACCCATAGTTTTTTATTGATAGTAGGTTTTTCATATTGATTATAGAATATAAATCTATTTGGCTATAAAACAGGATACGTAAAATTTGTGACAATATTTCGGAGATTTCTGAGCGAAATACTTTTAAGATTTTCTACCACCACGAACGGCTTTTTTCCTCTATTTTTATCCACTAGATAGGCTTTATTTTGCATATTATTCTATATAAGTTTTATTCAGCAGGGGATTCTGATGAAATGCGTCTTTTTGCTGTGGATTTTAAATACGATGAATCTAAGATTGGATAACATTAGCGAGTCTACATAGTTAAGACGACGTCGGAGGATTACTTCTTGCAATGATTTAGTCTACATATGTATATTAAGTCCTGAATCCAAAAAATAAACTTCACAACGGTTAGATACTATGAGCGAATATGGCGGTTCAATGCCCGAGACACAAGGGGGCCGCAGGAAATTTACCTGCTAAGGGTTAATCCTCAAGAGCTGTAAATATACCCCAGGTATCTGCCGACACAAATACAAAGCCTAGGCGGAGAGCACCCCAAAAACACAGATCCAAACATAGGTTATATACTAAATATTCATAAAGACTACTTAGTTGTAAACCGATTCATCAATTAGCAATCAATAGTTTTCAACAAAGGTTATATACTAAATATTGATAAAAAGTATTTAATTAGAAAAAAAAACAATATTCCACAAGACTTGTTTTTGGTCCATTTGTGTCTACTTCATAGACTTAATTAGGTATATTATTCTATTGTAGTTGGGCAACTAAACTTTGTTTTATTTTGTTAAATAAAGTTTTTTTTCTTGACTTGTTATTCGTCAAGACTTTTATTTGTCCTTGTGTATTTACTAGATAGGTTTTATTCGGCATATTATTCTATATAGGCTATATTAGGCAGGGTATTCTACTCAATCTTGTGTACTTCTTCTTGATCCTTCTGTACATGGGCGTATATAAAAACAATTTCGGGGGGGGGGGGGCTGAGACCATTTCTAAATATACTAAATATTTAGAGCTTGGAATAGTTTTAGGCAACTAAAACGCTATTACACGTAAAATAAAATATGTTTTATGAACTAAGTGATCTTATTTAATTTATTTTTAAGGGTTTTACGAGAAGTTTTTATCATCAATTCAAAATTTCGGGAGGGGCTGCAGCCCCCTCAGCCCCCCTCATATACGCCCATGCTTCTGTATCCTCTAGAAAGGCTTTATTAGGCATATTTTGTATTGATTTATAGAGCTTTGCTTTAGAATGAGAGCGAGATTCTGTAATTTCCGCTTCTGTGTAAAAGTTAGCTACTGTCGGTGTCCCTGACGCCTAATATCACTTTTATTCGAGATGTTCGAGAGGATTTTGACCATTTTCACGAGAAATATAAAAAAAAAAAAAGTTTATTTCTTTTCTAAGCTTATCAAATGGCAATAGGGACATGAACGGAACCGCGCTAAGATGCTGCAGTTCCTGCGAGCGGACTTTTTTTCTTAGAGCTGATTTCAGGTGTCTCTCTTCTTTTCTGAGATGGTTTGGTTCGGAAATCCTGATAGCTCTGGTCATGAGGGAAATGAAGTTGGCGGAACTCTGTTTAAAATCAACTTACTTCTTGTTCAATGGCAAATATTATAAGCAAATAGAAGGCGCTAGCATCTATCTGCTTATATCTAGAGCAGATTACGCCCGCGGGGGAATACAAAGACAAGTATTTATACAGGAGAAATAGAAGAACATCCTAATTCTCAGACTAAGCCTTGAAGAAGCTGGCAGTATGACTAGCGAAACGTCGGCAAAGAAGTTTGTGACACGGTCAATACCAGAAGTCTATAAAATTTGTAAAGGTTCAAACAAATTTTAAAAATCAGCTGGGCATAAATGTTGATTGTGTTAGACAAGGAGGTGGTAACAGCAACGATGGAAATACGGCACGAAAATTCTTTGCTTTTCCTGAAATTTCACCTTCAATAACTGGTGTTAATGAAAATCTCATTAAACGCTTAACAATAATAAGTTATTTCATCCAACTCTAGGATCGATTTTCACAAATTAAACCATTATGCCAAAGAAACAGTCCAGTTCTATGTTTCTTTATATGACTGGTATTATATGCCAGTAACCTTGCATGTGAAGAATGCGATAGACCCAATAGGCCAGTTGTCTGAAGCTCCACAAGACGTAAATCATAAATTATTCAGAAAATGCAGGGAAAATCATTCGACAATTGCACAACAGGGAATTTTTTTTTATTAATTATTTTCCTCGAATAAATAATTTGTCAATAAATTCAGATCCCTTGATTTCTTCTTTACGGCCAAATTACGGTTCAAATTTGTGTGTGTGTATATATATATACATATATATATATATATATATATATATATATATATATATATATATATATATATATATATATATATGTAAAAACGAGTACTTGCAAGCATAAGTAAGAGCAACGATTTTTTTCGCGCGAATTTCGCATCAAAAACTATGTTCCGGTGGGCGGATTCTGCTGGTTAACGAACGGAAAGCGCGAACAGACAAATATATATATATATATATATATATATATATATATATATATATAGAGATAGATAGATAGATAGATAGATATACATATACAAATTTGAACCACCATCATTTTCGGTATCTAGGGGTTCTGAAACGCAAAATTTTTAGTCACTTCCGGACTGAGAAAAATTATTATATTTTGTTTTCGATGATATTGACCACATTAGGGTTTCTTGGGGTGCTTATTTTAAATCTGCTATTATTTTTATGTTAAAAAAGTCCGACTCGCAGGAACTGCATCATCTTAGCGCGGTTCCATTCATATCCCTAGTGTCATTTTGTATACTTAGAATAGAAACAGTTATTACTTTGTTTAGATCATTCTTAATGTAAACACATATTCCAAAGAAAAGGAAGATTGTCGGCAAGGCACAAGAAACTATTCTAAGCGAAAATTACTCTTTCCGCCGTCCCAAGTTTCTCTCTACGAAGACTCTACTACGAATTTGTTTCTAATTGACAATTGACATAGCTTGCTTTACTAACATATCCCTTTTAGTGTTAAATGCAATTAAAAACACTAAACTACTCATTTTACTGTTAAATGCAATTAAACAAAATAAAATTGTACAAGAAAATGGGAAAGTATTATTATGTTATTTTTTAATGTATTACGCCACATACAACCATAAAATATAATTATATTTCTACTATAGCGTTTGGCTTTATGACTTCCTACAGGTACAATATCTGTCATCTCTCCTAGGATGCATCTTGATTTATGAAGTGCAATAAAACCTACCTGAAGCCTGCCTAGTAGCTCGACCCGGGCAAATGTCTGACCCTACACAGAGTCTAAACATTCTCTTTCTGCAGGAACTGCGTCATTTTAAGACGTATCCATTCTCATCCATATTGTCATTTCAAAAGTTTAAAATAGAACTAATCTTTTTATTATTATTATTATTTCATGAAAACTGTTAACACCCACAGTTTAGAAGCGGAAATTCCTCAACCCAAAGCAAGACTCTCAAAGTCAATTCAAAATACAAACACGCTTCTCAATTACTTGTCATGTTTTATTGAAAAAAATTCAATCAAAACAACAGCAAGATATTAAAAACTAAGGCAAACCGAGAAAAAAAAAACAATTAAGAACAAAGGTAAACGGAGATAAAAAAAATCTCTTTCTCTTGGCAAGCTATATTTCTAACAATGAATTGTTTTTCTTATTTTACTTAATCTGTTTAATTGTCAAATACATTATCCAACTATAAGCAATAAAAAAAAAAAAAAAACAAGGAATAAAAACAGGCAAAAAGAACCGTTCGAATAAACGAAATCAATTGCTTCAAAGTTTAAGCACTTATTTATCCGATTGACATTGCTTATTCAAAACTTTCTTTAGAACCTTTTTTGTAGACCATTTAGTAAGCTTTCGAATGGTAACCTTTCGCTTCCCAAGATTGTCAACGGTTTTCGAGATACTAACGAAAGTATAAAAGGTTACCAAAACTTTTCTTGTCTGTTAATAAAATATTTTATTCTAACCCTTCCTTTACTCCAAACGTAACCAAAATTTCAACATATTAGTGTTGATGAAATTCGAACATGCAGAAAATGTATCAACTGAATCCCATAATTCTAAGTACCCAAACCAAAAACGGTATTAAAAAACTATTTTTCCAATTTTCTCGAAAACGGTTAAAGCTATCGCCTTGAAAATGGTTTCATTCGTTTTCCTAGCCCAAGAAGCCTATAAAACGAGTACTTACAAGCTTATGAAGTCAAAAACGTAAGCGTTACGATTTTTTTTGCGCGAATTTCGGCCCAAACGCCATCTTTCAGTGGACGGATTCTCCTGGTTAACGAACTTGACCTTTCAAATTGGACGACGGATTTTTGTACCAAATTTCATCACAATCGGACCATTAGAGAAGCCAGAAATGAGCGAACAGACAAATATATATATATATATATATATATATATATATATATATATATATATATACAAATTTGAACTACCGTTATTTTCGGTTTCTAGGGGTTCTGAAACGCGATATTTTCTAGTCGGCACTTCTGGATTGTTTCATTGTATCAACCTTATAAGCGGGGTTCCTCCCTATGGGGGAGGGTGGAACCGCGCTAAAAATGTTTAATACTAGTTTACTTGCAAACGTGATCATATTTTTGAACTAATTTGACAAAATATAAATTAATCTTTAACGATTGTAGTTTTCCTTTATTCTATTCTCTAAAACAAATAAATTGGTGAGAGACTAATGTCAATATCATTTTCTAAACTCAAGTAGTAAAATAAAGTATTTTGAACCTATTTTATTATATTTCTCGGCGCATTGGACGGAACATCAACCCTAGGCTTGTTTGTTGGAAAATAGTTTTTTTTTTTTTTTTTTTTTTTTTTTTTTTTTTTTTTTTTTTTTTTTTTTTAGCACTTTCCTCCGAAGGAAAGTAGCTATTGAGGTTGCACTCATGACGGAATTTTTGAAAATGTCATCAAATCTCCATCAATCCTACCTAGTGACACCGAAAATGATCCCCGTAAAAATTTATATATATATATATATATATATATATATATATATATATATATATATATATGCATATATATGTGTGTGTGTCTGTTAACACGATAGCGGCCAGAGTTTTTGTTTTTTCTTCAGGAAAGTTGTGTATAGCGTTCAATTAGCAAGCGATTGAACGAGTTCGTTAACCACCAGAAACGGTCCACCGGGAGGGGGGGGGGTTTACCCCAGACCCAAAACACTAATTTGACCGTGCCAGCCGTAGTTTTTGTTATATTTAAACAAAACTCGGTATTCGTAATGTTGATCTAAAGAGAGACATACGTTGTAAAAATAAACTAAATCAGTTTATTGGGGGGGGGGGGGGTTACTCTGTACCCACATTTCCAATTTGCCACTACCAGCCGTAATTTTTGTTACATTTCAACGAAACTCGGAATTTGTGGTGGTAATCAACAGAGAAAACTGGGTTGTAAAAATAAACTAAATCGGGTCATTTGGAGGGGGGGGGGGTTTACTCCGGGCCTAAAGTACTAATATACTCATACCGGCCGTAATTTTTGCTGTATTGTTACGAAACGCGGTATACGTCGTGGGTATCTCATGAGAATGAAGAGTTGTAAAAATGAAGTAAATCGGTCTATTGGAAAGGAGGGTTTACTTTAAACTCTGTTTTATTAGAATTGGCCGGCCAGACGTAGGTTCCCAAAGGCGTCGTGAACTACTGCTGAAATGGCATCTTGTTTTATTAGCAAATTCGTTTTACTGTTATAACCAACTGTAAATATGTGGTTCATGGCGAATAATTCCATTCATCCATTTAAATCTTTCTATAAAATAATAAATAACGATAACTTCAGTTGGAGGCTATGAGGAAGGTCATAAAACAGGAGAATTCAAAACAAACTACGTCATCATGATTAGCCACAGCCTTCTTGATTACCACAGCCACTCCAGACTTATTATTACCAATACCTTTCACCGTTTCTTAGCTTATTTTACTACTATACTAATTTTACTGATAAATGCAATTTAAACCAAGAAACAACCATTTAAATTGAGATAAACAAAGAGAAAAACCCTTTCAAAACAAACACTTTATAAGTTTTAAGCGCTTATATCTCTGATTGACGTTGCCCCATCGAATATTGCTTTAGAACCTTTTTTGAAGAGAATTTAGTAAGCATTCGAATGGTCACTTTCCACTTAGCACGATTTCCCAACCGTTATCGAGATATTTACGAAAAATGTATTAAGATCCGAAAACTTTTCATGTCTGTTAATACAATTTTTTTTTTTCGCATACTTCCTTAACTCCAAATATAACCAAAATTTAAACATCTTAGTTGGGATTAATTTCCAAGTTGTAGAAAATATTTCAATTGAATCCTGCAATTCTAAGTACTCACAAAAATATAATGGCTTACAAAAACATTGATTCCACTTTTCTTAGGAACGATTACAGATATCGCCTTAAAAATGGTTTCATTCGTTTCCTTATGTTAAGACACTTATAAAACAAGTACCTTCAAGCATATGAACTCAAAAACGTAAGCGTTACGATATTTTTCACGCGAATTTCGCCCCAAACACTATCTTTTAGTGGCCAGATTCTGCTGGTTAACGAACTTGACTTTTCAAATTAGACGACAGATTTTTATACCAAATTTCGTTAAAATCGGACCATTTTTGAGCTTGCTAGAGCGCGAACAGACAAGCATATATATAAATATATACATACATATATATATATATATATATATATATATATATATATATATACATATATATATACATATATATATATATATATATATATATATATATATATAAATATATATACATATATACATATATATATATATATATATATATATATATATATATATATATACAAATTTGGGCCACCTATATTTTCTTGATCGATAGGGTCTGAAACGTGAATGTTTCTAGTGGGCACTTCCGGATTGCGTCATGAGGTCAACCTCATAAGCGGGTTCTCCCTATGGAGATAGGGAGTAACCGCGCTAAAATGGTGCTAATGGCTCAGATTTCGATGCACCAAAAAAGAAATAAAAAAAGAAAAATAAGGACAATATACGAAGATTCCGAACCATTTCATGTCTGTTAATAAAATATATAATTCTAATCCCAATAACGCTACACTTATACACAAATAAATTTTTTTTAGGCACCTATTTAATACGTATAAAATAAGCTTATAGTGAGCGATCCGCAGTGGCATACACCAAGTACTACCACCGTGTGGCGTACAACTAGTATAGACCGCTACGTCAGTACCACTGTGGTATGTAAAGAGCGGCTGTTCTGATACTGGCAAAAATTAGAAATCCTACATTCCGAAAGTTCATGATGATTAGATAGTTAGCCGTCGAGGTGATAATTAAAGATGGAATGGTTGGGATTCGGCTAAAGAAACCTCAATATGATTTTGTTTTAAAAAATCTATATTTTGGACGTTTCGGCTACTCATTGGTAGCCTTCGTCAGCTATGGAAATCCTCTGCCTCCAGGCATTTCCATAGCTGACGAAGGCTACCATTGAGTAGCCGAAACGTCCAAAATATAGATTTTTTAAAACAAAATCATATTGAGGTTTCTTTAGCCGAATCCCAACCATTCCATCTTTACTTATTCCTAAAGTTGTTTGGAGGCTTTATGACTCTAGAAAGGGACTTACAGACTTACAGAGGGTACTCTGGGAGCTGCCTGGGGTTGTTTGGAGGCTTTCCTGGGAGGGACAGGGAAAATGCCCCCCACCCTAAGCCTCCTAGCTCCTCACCTTCGAATTCATATAATTATGTTCAATGACTTTAAAAAAAAAAAAATTAA
This sequence comes from Gonocerus acuteangulatus, assembly GCA_946811695.1. Taxonomy (NCBI): domain Eukaryota; kingdom Metazoa; phylum Arthropoda; class Insecta; order Hemiptera; family Coreidae; genus Gonocerus; species Gonocerus acuteangulatus. Next base: position 51,978,507 of record OX328124.1, on the reverse strand, counting down.
TAAATAGATAAAAACTGCTGAAAATAGGGATTACCAAAAACAATTCTAAAGAACGAAATCAACACCAGTACAGTAATGTAGATATTCATAGGGCATCTTCGAATTCCAAGATGCCGTTGAAACAAAATATTGTTTCTATTTATACGAATCCTGTTTTATTGGCTAAAACATTTGACTACTATAAGCAATCACAAAAATAACGAGCAGTGAAAAAAAAAAACTGTAGGAAACACACAAAAAGATTCGTTCAAATAAATGAAATTACCTATGTTTTAAGCACTTATTTCTCCAAATATGACCATCCCATCGGAAATGTCTTCAAAACATTTTTTGTAGAGAATTTAGTAACCTTTCGAATAGTAATCATATTTTAAGATTCCGAACCGTTTACGTAATATTAAAGAAAATATACGAAGTTCCCAAAACTTTTCATGAATAAAAATTAAATTTTTTTATTTTAATCCTTCCTTTACTCCAAACGTAACCAAATTTTCAACATATTAGTTTTGATAAAATTCAAATATGCAGAAAACGTTTCAACTGAACCCCATGATTTTAAATACCAAAATCAAAGACAAAAAGTCCGACTCGCAGGAACTGCAGCATCTTAGCGCGGTTCCGTTCATGTCCCTAGTGTCATTTGATAAGCTTAGAAAAGAAATAAACTTATTTTTTTTATATATCTCGTGAAAATTGTCAAAATCCTCTCGAACATCTCGAATAAAAGTGATATTAAGGCGTCAGGGACACCGACAGTAGCTAACTTTTACACAGAAGCGGAAATTACAGAATCTGGCTCTCATTCTAAAGCAAAGCTCTATAAATCAATACAAAATATGCCTAATAAAGCCTTTCTAGTGGATACAGAAGCATGGGCGTATATGAGGGGGGGGGGCTGCAGCCCCTCCCGAAATTTTGAATTGATGATAAAAACTTCTCGTAAAACCCTTAAAAATAAATTAAATAAGATCACTTAGTTCATAGAACATATTTTATTTTACGTGTAATAGCTTTTTAGTTGCCTAAAACTATTCCAAGCTCTAAATATTTAGTATTCCATAACCTGGAAATGACCTCAGCCCCCCCCCGAAATTGTTTTTATATACGCCCATGTACAGAAGGATCAAGAAGAAGTACACAAGATTGAGTAGAATACCCTGCCTAATATAGCCTATATAGAATAATATGCCGAATGAAGCCTATCTAGTAAATACACAAGGACAAATAAAAGTCTTGACGAATAACAAGTCAAGAAAAAAAACTTTATTTAACAAAATAAAACAAAGTTTAGTTGCCCAACTACAATAGAATAATATACCTAATTAAGTCTATGGAGTAGACACAAATGGACCAAAAACAAGTCTTGTGGAATATTGTTTTTTTTCTAATTAAATACTTTTTATCAATATTTAGTATATGACCTTTGTTGAAAACTATTGATTGCTAATTGATGAATCGGTTTACAACTAAGTAGTCTTTATGAATATTTAGTATATAACCTATGTTTGGATCTGTGTTTTTGGGGTGCTCTCCGCCTAGGCTTTGTATTTGTGTCGGCAGATACCTGGGGTATATTTACAGCTCTTGAGGATTAACTCTTAGCAGGTAAATTTCCTGCGGACCTTCTGCTTCTACGGGCATTGAACCGCCATATTCGCTCATAGTATCTAACCGTTGTGAAGTTTATTTTTTGGATTTAGGACTTAATATACTTATGTAGACTAAATCATAGCAAGAAGTAATCCTCCGTCGTCAGTTCTTAACTATGTAGACTCGCTAATGTTATCCAATCTTAGATACATCGTATTTAAAATCCACAGCAAAAACACGAGTGCCTTTCTCGACGTCGCCCAAGCGTTCGATCGTGTTTGGCACCCGGGGTTATTATACAAAGTACGGCGCATACTTCCCCACACATACTTCCTAATCCTACAGTCCTACCTATCAAGCCGTTCCTTCCAAGTAAGATCTGGTTCCACATTATCTAGTTCCCATCCTATTTCCTCTGGTGTACCACAGGGAAGTATTCTCGGTCCTATCCTTTACCTTCTGTACACCGCTGACGTTCCTACCCACCCAAATACTCATTTAACGACATATGCTGATGATACAGCCATCTTTTCCTCCTCCCCTGATCCCGAAACAGCTTCCCTTCACCTGCAGGAACATCTAGACTCTGTTGAGGAGTGGTGCAACAGGTGGAAAATCAAGGTGAATCCAGAGAAATGCAGCCAAATAACATTCACTCTCAATAAAAGGACTTGCCCACCAGTTCACATATCCAGTCAAGAACTTCCTGTATCCAACGAAGTGCGCTACCTGGGATTAATACTAGACAGTAGACTCACTTGGAACCCACACACCCGACTGAAAAGACAGGAACTGAACAGGAGATACGGACTTCTTCGACGACTATTGGGACCTTCATCAAAACTCACAATACAGAACAAACTCACTATATACAAAACCATCATCAGACCTTTTTGGACATACGGACTTGAACTGTGGGGAACAACCAAAAGATCAAATATACAAAGAATACAGGCATTTCAATCCAAAGTCCTACGCAAAATAGTTAATGCCCCTTTCTACGTTTCTAATAAAACCCTCCATCATGATCTGAATATCCCCTTCATCCATGAACTGGCTAAATCCCGATTCCTAACCTTCCACTCTAAACTATCTGCTCATCCCAATCCCAGAGCTCAATCCCTCTCCTCTCAATCCCACCCCGAAACCCCTCCTAGGAGGCTAAAGAGATCTTGGCCTCGTGACCAACTCTGTAATTAAAGCGGTCAACTAGGAAGTGTCAATAATGATTGGCTCCTTCCAAACTTCTATTTTATCTTTTGATTTATTATTTTTATTATTATTACTTTTATTTTATTTTCCTTTTAGCTATGATTTATTTATTTATGTACTTATTTATTTTTATGTATGTACTATTTTTTTTTTCTGTATTCTCATTATGTGAATTCATAAAAATGGCGTTACTTATCACAATTAACCAATGTGCTATATAATTTGTGCAGATGTTAATAAACGCTTTATTATTAAAAAAAAAATATATATATATAAAATCCACAGCAAAAACACGACATTTCATCAGAATCCCCTGCTGAATAAAACTTATATAGAATAATATGCAAAATAAAGCTTATCTAGTGGATAAAAATAGAGGAAAAAAGCCGTTCATGGTGGTAGAAAATCTTAAAAGTATTTCGCTCAGAAATCTCCGAAATATTGTCACTAATTTTACTTATCCTGTTTTATAGCCAAATAGATTTATATTCTATAATCAATAAGAAAAACCTACTAACAATAAAAAACTATGGGTAACAGATGAAAATAGGGAATACCAAGAATAATTCTAAAGAACGAAATCAACACCAGTACTGTAATCCAGATATTCATACGGCATCTTCGAATTCTAACAAACAAAATATTGATTCTAATTATACGTGTCCTGTTTTATTGACAAATACATTTGACTACTATAAGCAATTAAAAACACTAGGGAATATGCCAAAGAACTCGGAATAGGAGCCTCGACAGTTTCAAGACATTTGAAGGAAATCGACAAATCCAAAACTGACATTTCATACGGTACAGCCTGATATATTTTTAACAATGAATTGCTTTTCTTATTTTAATTAATCTGTTTTATTGTCAAATACATTATCCTACTATAACCAATGAAAAAACAACAAGGAATAAAAACAAACAAGAAGAACCGTTCGAATAAACGAAATCAATTACTTCAAAGTTTAAGCACTTATTTCTCCGATTGACATAGCCTAATCAAAAATTGTTTCAGAATCTTTTTTGTAGAACATTTAGTAAGATTTCGCATGGTAACCCTCCGTTTACCAATATTCCTAACCGTCTTCGAGATATCAGGGAATGTATACGAAGTTCCCAAAACATTTCATGTCTGTTAATAAAATATTTTATTCTAATCCTTCCTTAGCTCCAAACGTAACCGAAATTTTAACATATTAGTGTTGATGAAATTCAAACATGCAGAAAATGTTTCAACTGAATCCCATAATTTTAAGTATCAAAATCAAAGACAAAAGTCCGACTCGCAGGAACTGCCTCATCTTAGCGCGGTTCCGTTCTTATCCCTAGTCTAATTTCGAATGATTAAAATAGAAGCAGTTATTATTTTGTTGACAGGAGATCATTGACCGTTGATGATGCAAGGTAGGGATTGTCCGGGTTCGGTCACTGCTACTTAATAATACATACCCCATATGTGTATGTATGTGGGCATATATATGTACATATGTGTGCGTGTATATGTGTATGTGTATATGCTTATAAATAAATATATATATATATTATATACATATATATATATATATATATATATATATATATATATATATATGTTTGGTATATTTACATAGATATGTGTATATATTAGTGTTAAATATGTCCTACTTGTATTTACAGCCCTGATGAAGGGTGACCGAAGTAGCAGTGACCGAACCCCGACAGCTATTATTTTGGTTCCACCAGTCTTGAAAGGTAGGATTTACAATCTTACCTGGAAGGGTCGGCAACACTAGAAACCGTCCCGCTAGTTACAAGGTCTTGGAATCTTGGAACCTGTTTTATTTTCGAATACATTATCCAACTATAAGCAATTAAAAAATAACAAGGAATTAAAAACAGACAAAAAGAACAGTTCGAATAAGCGAAATCAATTACTTTAAAGCTTTAAGCTCTTATTTCTCCGATTGTCATCGCCTAATCAAAACTTTCATTAGAACCTTTTATGTAGAGCATTTAATAAGCTTTCTAATGGTATTCTACCGTTTACCAAGATTTTCAACCGTTTTCGAGATATTAATGAAAGTTCCCAAAATTTACATTATTTCTAGCAACAGAAAATTGGTCTCATTTTTCATATCCTGTTTTACACACAAAATTTTCCCAACATAAGAAATTAGAAAAATAAAAAGCAATAAAAAACGAAGGGAAGGAGACAAAAATTACAAAAAGAACGACAAAAACCCGTTCATAAGAACAAAACAGACGTATTTGAAGTTTTAAGCACTTATTTCTCCGCTTGACATAACCTAATCAAAAATAGTTTTAGAATCTTTTTTGTAGAGAATTTAGTAAGCTTTCAAATAGTTTCTATCCACTTACCACGATATCCCAGCCGTGTTCGAGATATTAATGAAAGTATACGAAGTTCCCAAAACTTTTCATGTCTGTTCATAAAATATTTTATTCTAACCCTTCCTTAACTCCAAACGTAACAAAACTTTCAACATATTAGTTTTAATGAAAGTAGAACATGCAGATAATGTTTCAACTGAATCCCGTAATTCTAAGTACCCAAACCAAAAACGGTATTCAAAAACTATTTTTCCAATTTTCTCGAAAACGGTTAAAGCTATCGCCTTGAAAATGGTTCCATTCGTTTTCCCAGCCCAAGAAGCCTATAAAAAGAGTACTTACAAGCTTATGAACTCAAAAACGTAAGCGTTACGATTTTTTTGCGCGAATTTCGCCACAAATGCCATCTTCCAGTGAGCGGATTTTGCTGGTTAACGAACTTGACCTTTCAAATTGGACGACGGATTTTTGTACGAAATTTCATCAAAATCGGACCATTCGTCTTCTACTTAGAGAGCGAACAGACAAATATATATATATATATATATATATATATATATATATATATATATATATATATATATATATATATATATATATATATATATACAAATTTGAACCACCGTTATTTTCGGTCTCTAGGGGTTCTGAAACGCGAAATTTTCTAGTCGGCACTTCCGGATTGTTTCATTGTATCAACCTTATAAGCGGGGTTCCTCCCTATGGGGGGAGGGAGGAACCGCGCTAAAAGAACAGTTCGAATAAGCGAAATCAATTACTTTAAAGTTTTAAGCGCTTATTTCTCCGATTAACATCGCCTAATCGAAACATTCATGAGAACCTTTTTTGTAAAACATTTAGTAAGCTTTCTAATGGTGTTCTTCCGTTTACCAAGATTCTCAACCTTTTTCGAGACATTAAGGAAAGTATACAAAGTTACCAAAACTTTTTTATGTCTGTTAATAAAATATTGTATTCTAACCCTTCCTTAACTCCAAACGCAACCAAAATTTCAACATATTAGTTTTAATGAAAGTAGAAGATGCAGTAAATGTTTCAACTGAATCCCATGATTCTAAGTACCCAAACCAAAAACGGCATTCAAAAATTATTTTTTCAGTTTTCTCGAAAACGGTTGAAGCTATCGCCTTGAAAATGGTTTCATTCGTTTTCCTAGCCCAAGAAGCCTATAAAACGAGTACTTACAAGCTTATGAACTCAAAAACGTAAGCGTTACGATTTTTTTGCGCGAATTTCGCCCCAAACGCCATCTTCCAGTGGGCGGATTTTGCTGGTTAACGAACTTGACCTTTCAAATTAGACGAAAGATTTTTGTACCAAATTTCATCAAAATCGGACCATTCGTCTTCTCCCTAGAGAGCGAACAGACATATATATATATACAAATTTTAACCACTATCATTTTCGGCCTCTAGGGGTTCTGAAACGCAAAATTTTCTAGTCGGCACTTTCGGATTGCGTCATGAGATCAACCTTATGAGCGGGGTTCCTCCCCATGGGGGAGGGAGGAACCGCGCTAAAAGGACCTAAAGAAAGTTTTGATTAGGCGATGTCAATCGGAGAAATAAGTGCATAAAACTTCAAATGTGTTTGTTCTGTTCCTTTGAACGGGTTTTCGTAGTTGTTTAGCTCACAGTTTAATTGGTAGTTGTTCTTTTTTAATTGCATTTATTTATAAAATTAGTATTACAGCAGAAGAAATCAAGAAAATTAGAAACATTTTGATGTTTGATACTGTGAAATAACTATTTGTAGTAGTGGGGTTGGCCAACCAGTGGTGGGTGTGATTCCAGGTAAAAGGGCACGCTGCCCCTTGGTAACGGCCCTTTGTTTACGGGGGAATGGTTGAACTAAAATAATAACTGTTTCTATTTTAATCCTTCCAAATTACACTAGGGACAAGAACTGAACCGTGCTAAGATGACGCAGTTCCTGCGAGTCGGACTTTTTGGATGGAGAATGGAAAACGTTAAGTAATTACTTAATTTCAGCATTCACTTTTGATTATAATCAAAAGTGAATGCTGAAATCGTCATGCGGGTTTGCAATAACTGGCCGTACAGCACCCGCTCAGCAAGTTATTTGGGTCTCTATAAGATCTCATGAAAACAAGCTTTTAGAAATCGTTGAATTATTAATGCTGAATTAATTAGTTAACACTCCATAAAACAGTGATGATGTACTAGAATAATACAAATGGGTTGCATAATGAATAATGATTCCTGGGAGCATAAATGACATCAAATTACAATAAGGCTCAATTGTTATTGCAGATCTATATTGGAAAAAAGGGTGGAATGAGCTGATGCCGTTTTTTTTATTATTATTTCCAGAGCGAAATAATTTGTACAACGACGTAGGAATTTATTCTTTTATTCTGCACATCCCAGGCATTTATATGCATTTTATGTTTGTTGCAGTTTCATTTTTTTTAGAAATGATTAGAAACAAAATTTAATTTATTTATATAGACACTTACGTTACAAAATAGTTAACCGTGTCTCAATATCTACCTACGCCTTCTCTCTCAGATCAAATATACTCTCCGCAAAACCTTTGAAGAGAGAAGTATTATTTTGGTAAAGGGCACGGGGGCTTATGAACCAAATTGTTTAATGTTTTTGAATCTGTAGTCGTTTGTGAGCTGTCTGTCTATAGTCGTATTATATGTGTGTACGTTTGTTCGGAAGGGAAATGGTGAATGATCGCAGGGACATGTATTTGGTTATGTTAGTTTAAATACGTGCAAGTACGAGTTATTGTTCCCCGTCAGTTTAATAGTTAAATCTTCTTTTTTGTTTTATTTTTTACTTGTAGAATGAATAGTTTCAGGTGCGATCATTTATCTGTTTGATTCCACCTTTGCTGCAATTTTTGGTTGCTTGTTTCCCTCGACATACTCTACGCTTTGTTTTCGATATTTTCATATAGCTAGTTAGGCATGGGCGTATATAAGGGGCGGGGATGCAGCCCCCTCAGCCCCCAGTAATTTTGATTTTAACTGTAAAAAAACCTCAAAAATAAAATAAATAAGATCACTTAGTTCGGAATTGTTTTTGTTTGTAATAGCGTTTTAGTTGGCTAACTATTCCAAGTTGTAGGCTGTTAGTATTCCACACCCCCGACTCCCCATAAATTATTTCCTTTATACGCCCCTGTGATTTCCGCATGTATAGATGCACTTTTAGCCAGCAGATCAGCTATTTCATTGCCTACTACGCCGGCATATGCATTGACCCAAATAAAATAAAGATCTTCTTCTTTTTAGCGCGGTTCCTCCCTCCCTCCATAGGGAGGAACCCCGCTTATAAGGTTGACCTTATGACGTAATCCGGAAGTGCCGAGTAGAAAATTTTAAGTTTCAGAACCCTCAGCGCGAAGAGATAAAAATACAGATCTGAACCATGAGTATTTGCGTGCCCTATGTGTCTGAAACGCGTAAATTTCTTATCGGACCCGCGGATCGGATCGACTAGGCTTCCTGCGCCATTAGAAGAGTATTATTGAGCTATGTTTAGATTTTCATCAATAAATAATCATTTTGTGTGAATTAATCATAAATACTGTGGAAATTTCCTAACAAATAATAGCATATATAAGATAAGGTAAGGAATTAGACTTCCTCAAGGAGGTATTAAAATAGTACGAAAAAAAAGTTATTTCGTGATTTTCAATAATGACAAAATATCTAAAAGGCTTATCCAAATTATAATGATGTTTCTTAATGTAATCTTATGACGTTCCAATACTTAGACAGTAAAGCTATTCTGATAAAATTATCAGTATCTAGTTAATTTTTAAATAAATAAAAGATTACAATACTTGCATGGTTGCCATACTAGGAGGAATGGACATGACAACAATGTGGTGTTTTTTTAAAAGAAATTACGATCATTGTATTTAATTAGTGCAAACATAATCAAGGTTTTTGATATGCATTGGATGGAAGCCACCTATTCAGTTCAACAACATAAATTTTGATAATGGAATTTATACACAAATAGTTTATATTTATGCCAATATTTATGTACAACAAACTTATTGCCAACGGCCGTAGCCACGTTGAATGCACCGGTTCCCGTAGATCACCGAAGTTAAGCAACGTCGGGCGTGGACAGTACCCGAATGGGTGACCGACCACGTGCTGTTGGCATCATAGAAAAGAGCGGCAACCTGTAGACGGCCCGGCGTAATAGCCGTAATGTTGATACGCCGTTAAACACACACACACACAAAAAAAGCTTATTTATTACAGCCGGGAAGAAATTTGGATCCCTGGAAAAAATAAACTCTGGAGAAGCATTCTCAAAATAAGTTTTCATTTTGAATGTTCTTAATAAAGTGTTAAGAGTATTGAAACAGTGAAAGTAAGTAGGGAAGAGTTTATGCGAATAGGGAGAATGTAGAAAGCATTTGTAGGCCAACTCGTCAGAGAATTGGTTGTTCGTTACCTTCGGGTCATCATAAACATAGTACTTCATATTATAATGTTCTGTTACTTCTTTGTGGTAAGAAAACGTGTTCTTATATGTGATTTGTGTTTGTAGATCTTCAATATTTCTTAATTGTTTCAATTATTCTTTTCATTAATTCTGCATTTGTGTTTCGTCATTTAGGCGACAAAGGCTACCAAAGAGTAGCCGAAAAGTCCATAATACAGATTTTTACAAAAATCGTATTTACGTTTTCTAGCTGTATCCCAACTATTTTCTGGCTTGCTTGTCACCTCGACGGCTAACTATCACATTTAGTAAATAACGATAATACGACTTGAGGTGAACTTAGGAACCCGCAATCTTTCGTAAAACGCTTGCCATCTTGGTTTATAGTGAGGTAGAAGAGGAACGTTTCGAAAGCGTATTCGATTTTTATATTGGATTTCATAAAAGTTTTAGGACGCCTTGAAAAAAAAACATATATATACACAAATTTTAACCACTGTTATTTTCGTACTCTAGGGGTTCTGAAACGTAAACGTTTCTAGTCGGCACTTCCGGATTGCGTCATGAGGTCAACCTTATAAGCGGGGTTCCTCCCTATGGAGGGAGGGAGGAACCGCGCTAAAAAGGAGATCTTCCCATTTTGCTAAAGGGGAAGGGCACCTAAAGTTATTTGGAAAGCTTAGAATTCCAACAGTTAATATTGTTATTAGATATTTCATGAAAAATTAAACCACCTACTCTAATGACATCTTGAAGAAAAGTGACTTTTTATGAAACATAAGGCACAGAAAACGTATCTACATATTAAAAGCGGAAATTATTCAATCGGCTTCTTTGACTTCTTATCTGAAAGCTCTATTAGGAAAAATTGGAGTCCCGGTGGCCGTGAGAGTTAAAGCGTGAGCACGTCAAGGGTGCCAAGGGTCGTGGGTTCGATTCCCCCTATGGGGTGCTGGCTTTTATTTAGAAAAAAGAAAAGGCATCAGTCCTATCCTGGCTAGAAAAGGGTGGTAACCTATAGATAACCCGTCCTAAAATTCATAGTTAATGATGGAAGTCAAAATTTAATAATTATTAGAAAAAAGAAAGAATTATTTCTCATTTTACTGAACATGGAATAGTCGGCAATTACGAATTGCGTAATCAGCGGGTTTCATCCCTGCTGAGTGGGGGGGGGGAGGAAACGTGTTAAAAATATTATTGGGTATGTATTTTACTTCTTACTTCTCAGAACAATACACGAATTTGATGTGAAATTTCTATTTTGAAGCAAAGGGATATCTGCACTAGTTTACCATCCATCCTATAGATAAGGTATCTTGTTAACTAATGTTATAGCAGAGGTTACACGAATACTAACAACTAGAGTCCTTCATGTCATTACTTTTCCATCCAAAGGGAGAAAACCTGCTTATGACGTGCCTAGAAATTATATTGCAATCCGGAAGAGCCGACTAGAAAATTTTACGACTCATAAATTACGGAAATAACGATGGTTCAAATTTTTAATTATATATATATATATACATATATATATATATATATATATATATATATATATATATATATATATATATATATATATATATATATATATTATTTTTGAGGTTTCTTTGCTGGGGAGAATTATTTGTGTTCTTTATGCGGTATTCTCCAGCGGTCTGTTTTTTAGTGTGATATTTCGCAGAAATCCCATTCTGCGAAATATCACACACTATATATATATATATATATATATATATATATATATATATATATATATATATATATATATATATATATATATTCGTAACGCTTACGTTTTCGAGTTCATTTGCTTGCAGATACTCGATTTATAGGTTCCATAACGTCGGAAAACGAATTGAACCATTTTTAGGTCGATACATGGGCGTATGTAGAAAATAATTTCGGGAGGGGCTGGGAAAATTTCGGGGGGGGGGGCAGAGACCATTTCCGGTGTATGGAATACTAAAACATTAGAGCTTGGAATAGTTTTAGGCAATTAAATCGCTATTACACGTAAGTGGAATGTATACATTCGAAAGCTTGCTAAGTTCTCTAGAAAAAATGAGGTTCTGATGTAATTTTAGAAGGGGAAATAAGTGCTTAAAACTTGAAAATTGTTAGTTTTGCTCTTATATTACTTCTCTTTGAGATTTAATTGTATATTTTTCAAGACAGATAAAATGTATCTATAAATGCTTCTATTTCTTTACTAAAGCCACTAGGGATATGAACGGAGCCGCGCTAAGATGATGCAGTGCCTGCAAGTCAGACTTTTATTACAGGTGAAATCAACTCGCCCAATGGTGTCACAATTTCGTGAATTGTGATTTTCTGTTTATGATTCTGTTTTTTGTGTTTTTCTAATTATTTACTTGTATTCGTTTTAATGGACTTTCCCTCCAGGGAACAGTTTTGTACAAGGCACTAGTGATCCAGTTATTCTTCAATAATGGTTTTGGGATATTTCATCTGGAGAGGAGTCTGAGGAGGAATTTGTGGACTTCCAGGAGTTAGAAGAGGATATTGTTCACAAAAGTGATCATGACTCACTGTCAAAACCAGAAATTATCACTTTTTATAATAAAACAAAAGTTGGTGTTGTCTTGGTTGATCAAAAAATTCGAAAATATAACATCACAAGAACTACAGATCGTTGGCCCATGGTGTTTTTTCATGACCTCGTCAACCTGTCAGGGATAAATTCCCATATAATTTTCAATAATAATAATTCTAATGCCAAAATAAGCAGGAGAGACTTGTTAGAAAATATTGGACCAGCATTAGTAAAACCACAAATAGAAAAGCATTCTCAAATTCCAAATATACCAATAAATATGAAACAATGAGCGAAGGAACTTCTGAAGTAACCAGAAGAACATACTTAATCACTATTCCTCCCAAAAGATACAATAAAAAGATGAGATTTCCATGAAAAACTGGCTAAATAAAAAATCCAGAAACACGTTTGCAGGACATTTATGTATAAAGATCAGATGCGTCTAATTGTTATTAAGACGCTGCATATGTATTCTATATATTTTGTTAATAATGTTTTATTTATAATTAGAACGTTTGGATAAAATGCACTATGTTTTTGTTTATAGAATGTAAAATAATGTGTGATTTTATTAAAAAAAAAAAAAAAAGTGTTATTCACTTTAATAGAAAACTTTATTTTGATTTGTTCACTGAAATCATCACATAAAAATAATATAAATGTAATTGCTTTATAATTAAAAGTTAATAAAATTGAGTTTTTGTCAAGTAATTAAGGTTCATGTACAGCCAACACATTCCTACACGTGTAGCTAAAGAGACTAACAATGTTAGACTAAAGCGTGCCAATTGGAGGTTTAAAATATTTATGGGGGGTATGTCTAACTTAAATAAGAACGGATACCACAGAGAAGGAATGTTAATTATAAAACTATCTAAAATTGTTCACAATTTTATTTTGGTACTTTTTAGAAATAAGTTTCTCTTTTATGTAATTAATTACGCTATTCTTATGGCTTAAGAAAGTTACATATTTTCTTTATGTTTGCCAGAAGAAAACCCACTTGATACCAATGAGTAATTATGGATAAGCTAAGGGACTATCAGGGGACTCTTGGATTCCTACATCAAGTGAGGGACAGGCTGCGAGAGAAGTTCACAGGATGGAGAGAGTCTTTACCAGTTCTCTCGCGAAGGCCTACGCCAGCGCCTCCGAAAGAAGAAGGACAAGAATATGCCCATATTTTTAGGTGATTTTTTATTGTTATTAATTTCTTATATTCATTTGGGGTTTTAACTTCCATAAGAAAGAAGTTAGAAGAAACAGTATAATAAATTTACGTTACGTACCTGAATATTAGTTAGTTTAAATCTGGTTTGAACATTTGCCGGGAATGAAGAGAAGCTGGTACAATGGCCTGGTCTTGCTGGAAGCTGGTACAATTCTAGCCTGACATTCTGTAAGAACCAAGAAAAAAAGTAGTTTAAGAACAGGCATGTAATCATTTGCCATAATGATCATAATATTTGTTATCAAAATTCTAAAACTTATTTCAAGCATTTATCATATAGCTCAATAAGTCAACATAAACCAAGTACTATCTGCTAAATTTGTTTTGTTTTCTAGCAATATCAACTCTTAGGAAAAACGTTCACATTGTTCCAATACTAATGCATATTTGGCTGGTTCTGATTTAATTGTCTCCAAAAAATAAAATAAAATCTGACTAATAAAAAATAGTAAGAGAAAAAATTGATAATTTCCTTGGCAGCTAGTTTGGCAAATCTCATCATACTTGTTTAAATAGTTAAACAATTTTCTATGTATTTTCCTTTAAAAATCAGCATCATTTGATTGATAACAATCTATGTAAAAGTAAGAATATTTAAATAATGAAAGTCTGAACAAATTAAGCAATATAAGTTACAAAATCATTCCTAATAAAAATAAATAATACCTGAGGAATTAAATCTACACATATTCTCATTCAAAGCTAAAACAAGAATAAAAGTATTTTCATCCAGAATATATGTAAAACAAATGATATATTATATTTAATACACTTCCAGATTTCTCTACACTAGGATATAAAGTGTGATTATTACACATGTTCCACCAAATAATGGCATTCTATGCTTATGATTTTTGGAAACAATTTATAACAATTCATTTATTTTCTTTACATGTTACTTTTTTAAAAATGAGAGGGAATTAATGGAAAAAGTGAAATAAGTAATAATTTATGAAGTGGTAAAAATATGAAAATAAAACTAATAACAAAAAAAAAATATTATAATAAAAGTAAATGAATTAAATTAATTAAACAAATAATGGTAAATAAATCAAATAAACTAATAATACCAAATTGTAAGGGAAAAATAATGTTAATTCTTATTTTTTTTCAAAGCTTATGCTAAATAAAAAGGTTTTTGTCCCTGGTTCATTTGTTGAATAATAAATTCTTCTTTATTAGCCAAGTTCAACCATTCTTACAGATGACCTCTCAGCTAGTTTTACTTATTTTATTAATTATTTAATTAATTAAATTTAATTAATCAATACACTTAAAATATAGAATCGCATCTCTTTTGATGATCACGAATTCTAAATTAAATTATTCATGTTCTGTTATAGGAAGAAAAGCCGCATGGAACTAGTGCGAGTGTCTGCAGCTGTGATGGGTATTGAATTTTCTTATGCGGCCGAGACTGCTTTTGTTTCACCAACTCTTCTCGAGATTGGTGTTGATCATGCAAAGATGACAATGGTAGTTTCTAACTTGAGTACTAATATTTATTTATAGTTATGAATATATAATAATACAAATATAAAATTTTCAAAAACTATTTGTAGTGAATGTACATTAATCAATTAAAATATTTTTAATTAAAGAATGCTCCACGTTGGGTCGGCAATATGTTATAATTTAAATAAAAATGTTATAATATTTAATTTTAAAAACTCTTATCTCAGGGCTCGGGTTCGAGTCCAGTAAAGTAGAACAGAGATAATTTTAAATAATAAAAAAACTCATGGATAAGATACATCCAGGCATATGGATAAACAAGCATTACCTGACATAAAGCCAGCTTCGTATTAACTGCATATGACAGGATCTTCTTTACAACTGTATCTCCATTAACGGACTGAGCCTAGGCTTCATGAAAACTGACGACCATATGAGACTAGCTATGCACTGAACTAGGGCTGCATTAAGACTGCATCTAACTGGATCACGATTTAGACTGTAGCTTCTTTTGAACTGCACTACCATATGAGACTGGATCTTCTTCTCAACTGAACTCAACTATATGTGACTGTATCTTCTTTTCAACTGTATGTGACTGTATCTTCTTTTCAACTGAACTCAACTGTATCTTCTTTTCAACTGAACAAGTTTTCGGCGGGAGCGTCCTACCGGTATTCAATGCTACCTGTATCGACTGCTAGACAAATATATCAAATAATATTTGCTTATCCCAATGAATTTAACATATCAATGAGCTTTTTGATTATCTTCAGAATTTTCTGTGTTAATTTTAAAACTTTTAAATATGTAATGTAAAATATCATTACAATATTTATAGGCTTTATATAAATTTCTATGTCAAAATTGGCTCAAAAATCCTAGAAGTATAATAATAATTACACATAATTATTGATTAATAATTACACATTTGCTCTACGTATAATGATTTCGACACGCTTTGTATTAAAACAGAGGAAAAGGAAACAAAATATTGAAATGAAATTGATTTCTACCACTAGGGGGACTGTATCCAGTTCCTGTGTCACATCAAAAGACGAAAATATGAAGTCTTTTTGTATTTATTAAGTAGTGTAGTACCATGCATAAACATAACTCTGGAAGCAAATTAATAATTGAACGGTTACTTATTACAAAATTAAGAGAACTATTCATTTTTTCATTTTATTTATATAGGATATTTTAAACAAATTATTCAGGAATGCAATCTACACTATCCAAATTCTGAGGAAAGTGCTTAGTTATGCAGCTCCTGCGTGACAGACTCTTTGATTTCTCAAATAGTTTGAAAAATTGATCATTCAACAAAATGAAGGTTATCATAAGATGCCTCTGGGCCAAGCTTTTTTACACTTTGATTTAAGTTTACTTCCAGGTAAGGCTTTGAAAAACACACAAGAATTGGGCCTGAGTTAAGGAAAAAAAAAAAAGCAAAAAATTACAAATAGTGAAAAAAAGAATAATAAATGTTACTTTGGGAAATTTCACAACATAAAAATTACCTGGCTCGAGAACAGGGTATATATATATATATATATATATATATATTTTTTTAAATATCTAGAAGGTTCCGAAATTACTAAAAAGAATAAATAAATGGTATAAAGAATAATAACAAACATAGATAGTAAAGAAACTTGATAATGGGCAAAAACCATCTGAAACATCGACAACTAGTGAAACCTAATAAAATATGCCTTAGAAACTAAAAGGCAATTTGACATTTCATGCCTTACTAGTTAAAAAATTAAATGTAAGTAATGAATGTAAGTCCATAAACAACTGTGAAGCATGATGTTTTTATTTTTAAGGTGTGGGCCCTTTCGCCTCTGATAGGATTCTTCTTGACTCCAATTCTAGGCTCTCTTAGTGATCGATGCTCATTTCCTCTTGGCAGAAGAAGACCTTTTATACTACTTCTTTCAGCTGGAGTTCTCTTAGGTATTTATACATCAGCTATTACATTATAATGAGCTGTTATACATAAAACAACATCATGACATCTGAAAATATGATACTCTCTTCTCTCCTCACTCAAGCTTATCTACAGTATAAGTTCTCTCATTAACATATGTAATTAATATTTTGATTTTTATTGTAAGTCAATTTTTCCTATCCAATAACTTCGATTTTTGATTCAATTTACTAATTATTGTTTATTATATTATTTTAATTCTAATCTTTAGTTGAATTATTTCGTTTTGAGCTTTATTGAGTTAAAATGTCATTCTTAATTTCCATTAATGTCTGTTAATTAAAACTGATGACATACGCTCTTTTTTATTACATGAAGGACTTATTTTGGTGCCAAATGGGAAAGTTCTTGGTGAAAAGCTGGGAGATAAGACAACACATCCTTGGGGAGTCCTCTTCACTGTTTTAGGAACAGCACTCTTAGATTTTGATGCAGATGCTTGCCAAAGTCCAGCGAGAGCTTATCTTTTAGATGTCACTCTACCTGGTAATTATAGAGCTCGACATTTCAAATAAATTATAGGAATACAAAATTAATAATATGTATTTATTTTAATAAATGGAATATTTTATTCAGCTTTTAACCATTCAAACATTCCGAGTGCATATGTATGGGGTGTAAAAAGCAGTGCCCACCACTCTATATGCAGGTGTGAAAAGCAGTGTACCCATTGTTCTTAACACATATATGTGGTCTAGGTTCTGCACTCGCCACGATCGGCTTGACTCATAGTTGATCGTATTCATTCCCTCCAAAAACAGTCAATGGTAGAAGGGGAATACAAGAGAGAGAAATGTATTTTTAAACATCTGTAAGACAGGAAAAATGATAAAGAAGGAATGATAAGCGCCGCCGAGACTGGGATCGCTGCATTATAATCTCACAGTTAAGGTGTAAGTAGACCTGGCCCACCTTTCACACCTGTAAAGATGCTCGTCTTGTACAACAGTTAGCAAAATATAAGGTTATTAGAGGAAGAATTAGTCAATTTTTTAATGGGTATAAGAGTTATTTTAATTCAATATAAAAGAAAGCAAACTTTTTATAACTATAAAAATTGAAGTAATTTCTACACAAATTAGAACAAAATGTAGGAGAACCTTGTTAAAGAAACCTTGAGTCTTGGAGAAGTTCTAGCACAAGCTTATTTTTTGTTATGTATTCACCTTGGTTTCATGTTAGAATCTTACAAATATTTTATAAATGTTTACTTATTGTTTTATTAAGATAAGACTTAGAAATCAAGTTTATGAAAATATGATGCCAGAAGAAATGTCTTTCCTCTAAATCAAAATGAGTAAATTTCTTGTGCTAGTACAAATTAAGAAGAAAGATATAAAATTATTATGTTACTGCATCCATCTGAGATTCAAATACAACAGAATATTTTAATTTTACCACCGTTAAGTCAGATTCTAGAAAAAAGTTAATATTAATATTAACAGTAATCTTGTCCTCATTATTTTTTTAATCTAAAATATACTGCTAATAATTAATTGATTAATCTTCATATAATTTTAATATATTAATTCTTTCATATACTTCTTACATGCCATATTATACTATATTACTTTGTCATTAAGTCCATACCTACCTGCAGGTCAAAAATTTAAATTTGATTTATTGGTTACATCAAAATTTTTACGTTGGCATTTTTTAAGAAAATTTTATATATTTAAATAACCATGGATGTAAAAATATTTGTAAAATAACAAACAATAAAGTTTAAATTAAATAGAGGTTTTATTTTCTTGTTATGCTAATTATTATCTATTCCTTGTTAATATATGGTTATTCAGAG
The DNA here is from genome assembly GCA_946811695.1 of Gonocerus acuteangulatus. Lineage (NCBI taxonomy): Eukaryota > Metazoa > Arthropoda > Insecta > Hemiptera > Coreidae > Gonocerus > Gonocerus acuteangulatus. The sequence goes on along the minus strand of OX328124.1, from coordinate 51,959,865 downwards.
AGTTTCTAGAGAAATTTATATTTTATACTTTAAAGGGGGGGGGGTAAGTTTAAAACTTATTTATGCAATTACCACCATTAGCAATTGACCTTTCTCAACAGCTCAGAATGCCCATTACAACTTTTCTCCAAAAATCACTGCCATATTAAGAACAATATATGTCTTCCTCTGCAGTAAATATCACCACAAGTGATGCTTTGGTTTCGTGAACCTAGATCTAGGTGTATGTGTCCCTTCCAGGCCCACAAAATAAAGATTGTGGTCTTCCTTGGATGATTTCCAGCCTTTGGCATTACTTGTGGTGCTGTTCCAGAAAAACCCATTTGTACAGAATCCATTTTTTGCTCCCAGCCGTTTGTTTCATAGAAGGATCCTTCACATTTATTGTAAGTAAAGTATCACGAGTAGAAATTCTTTCATTAAGGTTTCATTCGCTGAGCTCTTGGGGAACCCAAATATCCTACTAAAATGTGTACTCATCCTTCTCAGATTTTCTAAAATTATCAATTTGGAAGAATTTAATAAGTACGGACATTACTACATGGATTGTTTGGAACAAAAGCTGTGACATCCTCAATATCTATCACTGAACTTTGGCCAGCCCTGGGAGGGTACTATTTTCTGCGTGATGTATATAGAGTTTTACATTGTTCTAGAGGATCATGCAAGAGGTCTTAGTACTTTCACCGTAATGGCAGGGCTTGGAGGATTCATGGGTTATACAATGGGAGGAATTGATTGGGACAGTACTTGGATAGGTAAGAATCTATGTATATACACATATATATGATGCCTTCATAATTTTTCCTGATAATACAAATTATGTTTAAAGATTAAATAGAAAACTGTAACTAATACTGAAGCATGTTACATACAAACACAAGTATTCAATTATTTAAATTTTACTTTAGCATAAGGTGGGGGGAGTTCAACTATTGGTCCTTGGGCCGAAAAATACGCAACAGCTCTCCACTCCAGAATAGAGGGAAATATAATCCTTACTAACTAGTCTAGGGCCTGTGGATTGACAGAAAGGTATGCAGGAATGCTGCCCAAATGTCTCTTGGTAGTGGAAATTTTATTAGTCAGAATATTCAAGAGGGAAGTCGAATACTTTCCTGAGCATGATGTCAATGGAACTCATTTGGGGCGTAATTCTAATTTGGAATAGCTTAGATACCTGAATAAGTATATACAGTACTGATGAATGAGTGAGGAATCAGTGTAATTATATTGATTCTGGGCCTAGCCTTCCTACAGTAATTCTGCAAGCAATTTCTCTCATTTCCCAGGATTTGGACAACAATCTATGCAAGAAATGAAGGATACGGAAGAAGCCAATGGGACAATGACTCCCTCAGCCAAAGCTTCTGATAAAATAGAACCAACAAATATAAATTGTAGGATTACAGAAGTTTTCAGAACATTTGTAACAGGCGAGAAATCAACTCTTTAATGATAGGACATGGTTATAGGAGTGATAAATAAATAAAAAGTGATTCATTCAGAAAATAGATTATATTAGCGTACTGTGCTGTCACGGCCACTGCCTTATCTTCAGTGCTACAATACACAAAACAAACATAAATTAAAAAACTACCAATTACAAATTAAATCAATTCTAAGTAAAATGCGTGCATTTATCGTGAACAGTGAAGCACGAACCATGAACAAAAATTCAACATAAAGCACAATTTGTGGGACTAACCTTTAACAACAGACCTTCTTGGGTACCGAATTTAAAAGGAAAGATCCTTGAACTTATTGCATTTCTTGAAAGATCTAAACAATAATAAAGGGATAGCAGATCGGATGAACATGCTAATGCTGTACAGAGGTTTGATTAGATCAAAACTCGACTACAAATGAGTGGCTAATTGTAACCTACTTTTTTCTTCTTTTATTTTTTTCTTATTCCGAATTTATAACAATTGAAAATCCACTATCTCATCTCAGTAAACTAGCGAGACAGGATGGTTCTGTGAATAATAATAATTTGAAACACTACTCTCCCCCATACATATTTAAAAGAGAATCTAAGCCTGAATTTATGGTTTGTGGCGAATATCTTACTACTAAACACATTTTCACATGCCTGAAAACCATTTCAACCAAATGGACATTTACGTTCCTCTCAATTATACACTTGGAGATGAGCATGAATTGATCCAGAGAACTACGGATCAGTTAAATAAAGTATTGTTTTTTAAGAACAACGGGTCAGTTTAATAAAGTATTTATAACCTTAATTCAAAATAAGAAAAAAAAAAAATCAAATATTGAAATACAAAACATTTTAATTAACTTTTTTTAATTTTATTTTTGATGGCCCTTTGGCATCTAGTCCATTAGCACAAAGACTACCTATAGGTTGTCACCTTTCCTAAATATCCATGGTGAAGCAGGGAATTTTTTCAATGTACCATGAAAAAACTCATCCTGCTGCAAGCAGAACTCGAACCAATATCTTCCACATGAGAATCCATGGCATTAGCCACTGGACCACGGGAAGACCACTTTGATTTTATTAACTTGGGTTATATTTTTATCAGGTGTATTTTATTAACAATTTATTATATTTTTCTTTGTTAATTGATTTCTACTTTTCCTCTTATTTGCAAGAATTTCCAGTTTTGATATTTTGTCTAGTTATTAATTTCAAAAAATTTCAACAGGCAAAAATGACTGGTATGTTTGAATTGCCTTTGAAAAATGGATAAAAAAATGATCATGAAGAGTTTAAATACAAAAAAAAAAAAAAAAAAAAAAAAAAAATACAACAAAGCTGTTAAACTAACATAAATTACTCTAAAAACATCTATGAATAATATAATCATTATAGTAAAAGTAAATAGCTAAAACAACAATAAATCATCTAGGTAGTGCAAAGAGAACACTATAACAAGTATTTATTAGTTAATATGTCTTAATATATAAGACAAAGATATATATAAAGATATATATATATATATATATATATATATATATATATATATATATATATATATATACATATATATATTGTTGTTAATATATCTTGCTAATTTTTATCATCATCTGCAGGTCAAGCTTTGGGTGGACATGTTAAAGCAGTATTTTCAATAATTACAGTAATATTTGTGGCCTGTATTCTCTGTACGATCACCAGTTTTAAGGAAATGCCTTTAGATGTTGCCCACAGGAAAGGATCTATTCCTATGGTAAGATTTTCAAAGATATAAGCCCTTAATTCTCCACATTGAAAATTACTTTAGAACCATTTTTTTAGGGAATTCAGTAAGCTTTCGAATGGTTAGCTTCCATCCGTTTTCCAGATATGTAAGAAAATCCCAAAACTGCTCATGTATGTTAATAATTATTTTATTTTTAAGTACTTCCTTTACTGCAAGCATAACCAAAATTTGAATATCTTAGTTTAAATGACTAACATCTGGAACAATTTTCAACTTAATCCATTGAAAATCTGAAGAAGTCAAACTGAAAAGTAGTTAGGGAAGCTAGTTTTATCCACTTTTCTTCAAAGATGTAACATATATCTTCATACAAAAATTGTTCATTCATTTTCTCATGTATACAACCTGTAACAAGTGTACCTGAATGCCTATAAACACAAAAATATAAATTCCATGATTTTTTTTAACAAACTTGACCTATCAAATCACACAAAGTAGGTTGTAAGTAAGCACTATGATTTTGTTGCATGAATTTTGCCTAAAACCGGTGTTCCAGTGGGCAGATTCTGATGGTTAACAAACGTGACTGTTTAAATCAGACAAATTATTTTGCTGATCTTAAACATTTAAAAAAAAAAAAAATAAATGAATAATTTTTCATGATTTTCGGTTCTGGAATTTTCTAGTCAGCACTTCCGGATTGTATCATGATAAGCATATTTCCTCTCTATGGACATGAGCTAAAAACACCCTACAATATTTTAAGGTTGTGGTTATATATTACTAATTGCACTTGTTTATTTATTTATTTTATTCTATGCCAGTTTCATTGGTTATCTCAGCAATAAGAAATAGATTTATGCTATAAGTTTTTTATTTCTATGGATCATACATTGTCGAAGACTGAAGGGGTTTCAAAATTTAGCATTACCATATTTTCTTAGTTACATACGGGGCAATAAGAGTTGCACTTAAGTCTTATATTTTTATGGGCTTGTGCCTCTTTAAACTATACAATTTTTCTCACTTACAGTAAGTAATCTTTAATGCTGTTCAAATCTCAAAGAAAAACGCAAATTGGTTCCCACTCTTTAAATATTTTTTAAACAATAATATTCTCTGATCGGCTATTATGTTGGTTTCTCAGCACATCTGAATTTGTCATCCTGTTATGTCTTAACATAGTGTTAAACATATTTTTTGTAATCCTAAATTGTGAAACAATTATTTAAATCTAATTTCCTCCAATTTAGCAAGTTCAATTTTTATCAAAAGAAGAAAATAATGGTGAAAATGAAGAAAAGCCACTCCAGGAAGAAAAGAGTACTTATGGGACACTGAGTTCAGTTTCTACAAAGCCTGACGAGGTATTTATTATTATGTTATTTTTAAGAAAATTGAAAGAAAAAAAAAAGTCCGACTCGCAGGAACTGCATCATCTTAGCGCGGTTCCATTCATATCCCTAGTGTCATTTTGTATACTTAGAATAGAAACAGTTATTACTTTGTTTAGATCATTCTTAATGTAAACACACATTCCAAAGAAAAGCAAGATTGTCGGCAAGGCACTAGAAACTATTCTAAGCGAAAATTACTCTTTCCGCCGTCCCAAGTTTCTCTCTAAGATGACTCTACTACAAATTTGTTTCTAATTGACTTAACTTGCTTTACTAACATATCCATTTTAGTGTTAAATGCAATTAAACAAAATAAAATTGTACAAGAAAATGGGAAAGTATTATTATGTTATTTTTTAATTTATTACGCCACATACAACCACAAAATATAATTATATTTCTACTATAGCATTTGGCTTTATGACTTTCTACAGGTACAATATCTGTCATCTCTCCTAGGATGCATCTTGATTTATGAAGTGCAATAAAACCTACCTGAAGCCTGCCTAGTAGCTCGACCCGGGCAAATGTCTGACCCTACACAGAGTCTAAACATTCTCTTTCTGCAGGAACTGCGTCATTTTAAGGCGTATCCATTCTCATCCAAATTGTCATTTCGAAAGTTTAAAATAGAACTAATCTTTTTTTTTTTTTTATTATTATTTCATGAAAACTGTTAACACCCACAGGTTAGAAGCGGAAATTCCTCAATCTAAAGCAAGACTCTCAAAGTCAATTAAATACAAACACGCTTCTCAATTACTTGTCATGTTTTATTGAAAAAAAAATGCAATCAAAATAACAGCAAGATATTAAAAACTAAGGCAAACCGAGAAAAAAAAAACAATTAAGAACAAAGGTAAACAGAGATAAAAAAAATCTCTTTCTCTTGGCAAGCTATATTTCTAACAATGAATTGTTTTTCTTATTTTACTTAATCTGTTTTATTGTCAAATACATTATCCAACTATAAGCAATTAAAAAAAAACAAAACAAGGAATAAAAAAGGGCAAAAAGAACCGTTCGAATAAACGAAATCAATTACTTCAAAGTTTAAGCACTTATTTATCCGATTGACATCGCTTATTCAAAACTTTCTTTAGAACTTTTTTTGTAGACCATTTATTAAGCTTTTGAATGGTAACCTTTCGCTTCACAAGATTGTCAACGGTTTTCGAGATACTAACGAAAGAAAAAAAGGTTACCAAAACTTTTCTTGCCTGTTAATAAAATATTTTATTCTAACCCTTCCTTTACTCCAAACGTAACCAAAATTTCAACATATTAGTGTTGATAAAATTCGAACATGCAGAAAATGTTTCAACTGAATCCCATAATTCTAAGATAAGTACCAAAATCAAAGACAAAATGAACAGTGCGAATAAGCAAAATCAATTACTTTAAAGTTTTAAGCACTTATGTCTCCGATTGACTTGGCCTAATCAAAACTTTCATCAGAACCATTTTTGTAGAGCATTTAGTGAGCTTTCTAATGGTCATCTTTCGTTTCCCAAGATTCTCAACCTTTTTCGAGATATTAAGGAAAGTATACAAAGTTACCAAAACTTTTTATGTCTGTTAATAAAATATTTTATTCTAACCCTTCCTAAACTCCAAACGAAACAAAAATTTCAACATATAAGTTTTAATGAAAGTGGAACATGCAGAAAATATTTCAACTGAATCCCATGATTCTAAGTACCCAAACCAAAAACGGTATTCAAAAACTATTTTTCCAATTTTCTCGAAAACGGTTAAAGCTATCGCCTTGAAAATGGTTTCATTCGTTTTCCTAGCCCAAGAAGCCTATAAAAAGAGTACTTACAAGCTTATGAACTCAAAAACGTAAGCGTTACGATTTTTTTTTTGCGCGAATTTCGCCCCAAACGCCATCTTCCAGTGGGCGGATTCTGCTGGTTAACGAACTTGACCTTTTAAATTGGACGACGGATTTTTGTACCAAATTTCATCACAATCGGACCATTAGGGAAGCCAGAAATGAGCGAACAGACAAATTATATATATATATATATATATATATATATATATATATATATATATATATATATATATATATATATATATATATATATATATATACAAATTTGAACCACTGTTATTTTCGGTCTCTAGGGGTTCTGAAACGCGAAATTTTCTAGTCGGCACTTCCGGATTGTTTCATTGTATCAACCTTATAAGCGGGGTTCCTCCCTATGGGGGAGGGAGGAACCACGCTAAAAAAAAAAAAAAAAAAAAAAAAAGTAGAGGTGAATTTGGTTGAATAATGACACAAGCATATTATTTTTATTTTTCTAATGGTGGAACGTATTGATTTTAAGAAAACATCTAATTTCCTGTGAAGTAACAAATATACAAAACCAGACACTTTTAATATTTTTAGTTTTCATGCCGATTGTGAGTAATGTATTCATTTTTGTGAGTAATCTGGCTAGTGCAGAGTAAGAACAGACTAAGTTCACTGAAATAATCACTGAATAATTAATAGAGCAGAAGAGATAAGGCTCGGGATGGCTATTGGTGTGGAGGCTGGGTCTTCAATGCCTGACGGGGTTAGGACCCTTCCCCGCACATGAAGAGGTAATACTCCATTTTAAGAAGGCATCCTGCTTCCAAAACGTGACGAAAATCAATAATTATGTACTATAAAATGAAGGGGTTGGGGCAAATCAGTGCCAAGCAACATTTTTAGGAAAACTTAACTGTAGGTACTACAAGTTGGATATTATCAGTCTATGATACAAATGTTACTAAAATATGACTACAAGCTCTGTATGATACTTAATCTTGTTGCCCCTAACCATTTCAACTGATAGTCCCACATAATATCCAACATATAGCTACAGTTAAGTTTGATTAAAAATGTTGCCTTGACCCCTTCAAATAACATTTCATTTTTTAACTTAACCATTATCATTTTAAAAATTTGTATAGCAATTATTTGATTAATAATAATAATAATAATAATTTGTTTAAATAACCTAACACATCTAATTTTTACTATAAATTAAAAAAAAGAAGACAGATTTACAGGAGTTTCTGGACAGAACAGACAATAATTAGAGAGTCCGTTTTTTTGCTGCTGAGTGTATTAGAATATTAGTTTTCGTATCGGGTAGGTACACCCAATTTTTATTCTATCATATGGGATTGCTTTAGTTGATTTTTACTCCATTTTCACTCATTATTATAATAAATGTTTGTCTTCAATATTTCCTCAGATTGGTAAAGATGATGAACCTTCAGTAACCAATCATATGGCTGATGAGCTGCCGATTGAAGGAGAGGTAAGAAGAAGTTAACTGCTTGCGTTAATATTTGCTTGAACTTAAATGTTAATAGTTTAGAAAGTTTTAACTCCTGCTTCCTTTTCCAGGGCATATAAATCCCTGAGAATAGCCTGAATTTGGGTTGAAATGGCAATTTATATACAAATCCCAAACCCTTGAGTACTTTATTCAACTTGAAACCCCCAAACATCAGATTCATTGGCTTTCAATAAATTTAAACTAATTATTTTAAATGTTGGCGTGTGGTTGCTTATTTTGCAATCCTTTGTATCGCTATTATTATGTCCTTAAATGACTAAGAAGCAATACACTTCTGTTAAAATCTTGGATAGACCACATATAACCTTCAAAACATTTTAACCATCTAGTAGGCGCGCACTAGTCTGTGATACTATTAGCCGTGGGTGTAGCCATGTCTTAAACCTTTAATTACATGAGACAAACACAATGTTATTAATTTTAAATTATTAATCAATTATATTTATACTATTGTTATGTACTTAGTGAATGAATCAAAATAAAGGTTTCTATTGAAGTGAATTACATATTTTTTTTTAAATGATAACACACATTATTTTAGGTTCTATAAAAAAATAAACATGATGAAAGTTCATTTTATTAATACTATTTCAATGAAAATTATTTATTTATTTAAATTTAATGTCCATTATTATTAAATACGAATTTTATGACGGGTTATCTATAGGTTACCACCCTTTTCTTGCCAGGACAGGGCCGATGCCTTTTTTTTCTAAAGAAAAGCCACCATCCCATAGTGGGAATCGAACCCATGACCCTTGGCACAGAGTGTTAAGTGCTCACGCCTTAACATTCACGGCCACCTGGCCTCCAAATGAAAATTAAAAAAAGAATGTACAAAATATATTGAAGACATATACAGCTGTTTTGATTAACAATTAGTAAAAATTTGCCGCTTGTGATCTTTATACATAGATTTCTTATATTTTTCATACGTATTTCTGGATGTTTTATTTTATCCCCCCCCCTCTCAGAAATTGTTTCTTCTTATAGTTTCTTTTGGGATTAATAAATTATCCCAATTTATTATTATAAATAAAGTCATCTTCCATGAATTCCTCCTGAGACTCCTCTCCAGATGAAATGCCTCTCAACCATTGTCGAAGAACAGAATCACTAAAGCATTGCACAAAACTAGTATGATGGCTCGAGGGAGCTGCCATTATAACAAATAAACTTAAATAATATGAAAAACAAACAAGAAGTACAGTGATAAACAGAAAATGTCAATTCACGATATTGTAACACCGTTGAGCGCGTTGTCTCAACCTCTTCGGATTACCAAGCTACTGTAATCAGGTTTAAGGTCAATTGAATACTGTTTTATAGAGAAACCCTCCCTACTCTGCCAAAAGCTCTCTGCCCATGCATTCGCCTGTTAAAGACACATAAATACTGTTGTGGCTACTCCTGTAGTCACGCGGAGAATTGAGCACTATGAAAATGTAATTATTTAAAGAGATTTGCAAACTTTTTTTCTGAAGTATTTCTTCAATAAACACTTTGATAAAAATATAATTTCATTTCCAGAACAAGTATTTACTTACAGTCAACATTCTTCTATATTCAATGTGCTTTCCATCACTATGAAGTCCAATTTCACGTAATTTAGTACATATTTACTCTAGGTGAACCTGAACAACAAAAACAATGACTAAAATTATGTTAAATATTTTTTTTAAACTTTGAATATTCTTATGATAAATATTTCTGTCATGTCATAATAATATAATACACACATTAAATGGAACAAAGAGAAAACAAATAATTATAAAATTCATTTTTAAAGAATGTTTATTTATTGTGAGTTCCGCAACAGTGGCGATGAACTCATTGGGACGACAGAAGAAAGGAACGTTTAAATATTAGTCAGTTTGCTGTGTGACTAATATTTAAAGAATGTTCATAAGTTTTTTTTAGTAATGTTTTGCATTGGTTGATATTTGTTATTTACTTTCAATTGATACAAAAAACATTCATAATATTATGATTAAAGTCTATTTAAATTTTATTGTGGATTTTTCCAAGGTCAGCTCTCCAAGCCTGCAGGAGTACCTACTTTCTATTGTTTACATGCCTAACTCATTGAAGATACTCTGCGTCACAAATTTATTCTCATGGATGGCCCATGTCTGTTATTCGCTATACTTCACAGATTATGTCGGGGAAGCTGTTTTTGGAGGAGATCCAAAGGTAAAACTAAACATTTTCAGTTAACTAGAACTTTCAAAATTTATTATTTTTGTAAAATCTATTTACAAATGACTATTTTTTATGATGGGTTATTTACAGTTTACCAACCTCCATAACATTTTAAAATAATTCTTAAGATAAAGGAGCTTATTAATTAGTAAGAAATCTCATATATATATGATTTTACTAATTTGTAATATTGAAGGCAAAGAAGTTTCACATTTTGTAATTCAAATTCCAATAATAAAATCAGAAATTTTGAAAATACATTTCCTTAAAATAGATGAAAATGTATTTTTTTATTTTTATTTTTTTTTTATTTTTTATTTTTAGACCTTATAAAATCATCAATTAAATCTTCTTTTTTAAATTATTTTTTATCCAACCTCGTACCTACATTTTTTCAGATTGAAACTGTTACTTTTGAAGGACCCACTCAGAAGATAGGATCAGTGATATGTTTTTTCTATGAATCATTGGACCTACTTACCTGTAAATTTTAAATTTAATTAATTTGTAATGGCATGCATTGTATTGCTAGGTGATATCTATAAGATTGTCTGTCTGTGTTTACAATCGTAATTTGTCTTTATGAAGGATCAGTACATTTAGTTTAAGCTCAAACATGAGCAAGGATAAAGTCCATTTTACGACACATTATACCTTTATTTTTTATCTCTTTATCGGTCGCAACATTTTAGCACCTTTGATTGGTCACATTACCAAAAAAAGGACACATTTAAAAAAATCTTAGCTCCTTAATAACACTTATCTTTAGAGAACTTTGTATTAAAAATATCTTCTTCAGGGTTTAAATAATAGGCAAAAAAAAAAAAAAAAGTGTTATTACTTAGATTATAGGATATGAGAGATTCACATCTTTTTGGTCTGTCACAGTTCAATTTTCATTCAAAACACGTACACAAAAAACATATAGACGCTTAATTTAGAATATATAAAGCTAGGCCTCTACAAATAAGTTGGAAGATAACTCTTCATCATATGTTTGAAGTTTTGTACTCATAGCAGCAGACATGGTGTTTCATATTTTCTTTTTAGGCTGAAGAAGGTTCTGAGGCACACGAATTATACAAGGAAGGAGTAAGATTTGGCTGCTATGGAATGGCAATGTATTCACTTTCTTGTTCCTGTTATTCGATGCTAATTGAAAAACTCATAAGGAAGTTCAAGTAAGACTTATTTATTTTATAAGAGTAGGTCAAGAATTTTAGTTTATGTATTTATCAGGACATTTAATGTCATGGCTTAAGATCAAGATGGGATTACTATGATTTCCAAATAATCTTCTTCATACAATATTAACAGAGTAAGAGCTTAAATTTTTAGTGAGAGTACATTTTGAGCCCAATTAACTTAAGAGGAATTCATTTACCATGCTTTGTGAAGCCCGACGGACTATTTGGTAAACCTCTCATAAACAACAGGATGTATGTCCAAATCGCAGTTAGAAGAGTCAATTTTTCAAAAATATAACTTGAAAACTTATTTTAATAACTTTTATATATATATATATATATATATATATATATATATATATATATATATATATAATGTAAATGTATATATATTTACATTTTAGAGAAAGTTAAAGCAAATAATAAAAAAATGGCCACTTCGCCAAAGATGCGGTGCGATAAATAAATAATAAATAATAAAAAAATAAAAAAATGGCAAACAAAAAATTTTAACATCAGACATTAAATATAAAATTATAAAGAAATTTCCTAGTAGGTATAAAATATGTCTAAATTTAAAGTTATGTGTAACATTACTGTAAACTATATTATTATTACAGTGAATAAACAGTATAAGTAAAATATAGAATATTACTTAAAACATCATATTTATAAATATAACTTTGTCAAGATAATAATATATCATAATTAAAGCAAGCAATGTTAACTGCCAACCTTCAAGCTAGGCAAAGATGGGCAGTTTAGTTGTAGATGATAATTTCAATTATTTGGATCAAGAAGAGTATGTGAAGAAAATTGTTTTTTAAAAGACATAGTTCATGCCACAGTATAATACAATTGCTTGAAGAATAAAACAATTCCTATACATAAAAAACTGCAGTTTTAATGTTAACAAATTCTGAGATTAAGTGATACTACATTTGGTTTTTATAATCAATTTTAGAATAAATGTCTATACCTTAAAATCTCATTTTGAGGGAGGGAAAATGGAGACAAAATTAGAGTCATTGTCAGTGTTGCCATTTCATCAGGTTTAATTTGATTCACCAGGTTTATTCAAAATTTGGATTATCATTCTCCTCCTTGTCCATTCCAAAAATAATTTCTACAAATTACCAAACTTTAGAAGGCATATATAAGAAAATAGATTTTTGGCTCATAGGACATGAACAACAACTCTTTTATGGTTCTTATAAAGACAGATTTGCCACCTTTAAAGGAAATTAATTTTGATTTGAGTTGTCTAGAGAGGGGGGGGGGTCAAATAACGGCAATTTTGTAAAAAAATTGAAATAAATAAGTTAATTGTCAGAGATTGAACATTTATATTCTCCTTTAGGTGGTATAGTAGGCAATAATTAATTCTCAACATTTATTTAAAGCTATACAGTAGTAATAAATGTTGGTAGTAAGTTTATAATACATAGAAAAAAAGTTGATTAAATATGTGTACAATTTTAAGACATGACATTCTTATCTAGTAATAATTATGCAAATGTTGTTCACCCCATCACCGCTGTTCCTTACTTCAAGCATCAAATCTTCAATTTGCCACATCAGACATTGATCTTACCAGTAGAAGAACAAACCCCACATTAATACATTTGTAAAATCCTTTTATTTATATAAATTATTGAAGAAAAACTTTATACATATGTAGAAATAGGGACAAGTTTCAGGTAAGAATAGAATGTCCAAAGAGATCTTTCAGCTCTCTGGATTTAAACCAGGGATGCTGATTTGAATCCTGTCTGGGGCGAGTTACCTGCTTTCAGGGATATTCATAGTAAATGATCTTTCTTCTGCACAACAATGTTTAGAAAGGGTGCCAATACCATACATTTTGTTTTAATTTGATGCATTGTAAAAATAAACTGACCAAATAGTTAAACCAACTGGTACAATGAAGGTCAGCCCCAATGAGTTGCCTACTATTAATTATAGAATGGTAGGTGTGCTAGGCTCAAACATTAATTGTTTTTTTAAATAATCAAATAAAATTATTCATTAGGGCCAAAAAAGTTTACATGGGCGGACTTCTGTTCTTTGGAATTGGGATGCTCCTGATGGGTGCTTCTCAGAGCAAGTTTGGAGTTATCTGTTTCTCTTGGGCCGCTGGAGTTATGTATTCAACCCTGTTTACTATGCCTTACCTACTCGTTGCGCATTATCATTCAACAAATGTGGTAAGAAAAATTCCTTATTTAATAGAGACAAATAAGTTACCATCATATTTTCCTATTTTGTAATTAATGTTTTCTAATACCTGAAAAAAACAATCAATGCTTCTTAGAATGTTAAAAAAATTATTTTTTATTAGTTTGACAAAGAAGGAAGCGATTCAGGGATGCGAGGCCTCGGGACTGATGTTGCTATTGTGAGTTCGATGGTATTTCTGGCACAATTCTGTCTATCGCTCTGCATGGGATCTCTAATCAGCTACGCTCAGACTACAACAGTAGTAGTTGTTGCATCAGGGATTCTCAGCATATGCGGATGCCTAGCTGCTTCTAAAGTATTATATCTAGATTTGTAAGGATTTCCTCAGTCTTTCGTATGAAAATGCATTTCTATTTTGACTAATTATTACTCCTTAACCTGTACTTTTTCTGGTGCAACGGATTTGCATTGTTAACCAGGCCAGGGATCATTTAAGACCAATTTATGATAACAATTCTGAAAGAATTTATAAGTATTTATGTAAATTTAATTGTATATTATAAATGTACGTATGCTTAAATATTACAAGCTAGAAAATGTATGTTTGGTATTAATGTCAAAGGTAAAGCCCATTTCTTAAAGGGCTTATTATGTAGTGCATAATTACCAAAAATGTGCAAAGCCATTATTTTGAATTGAAACAAATAAAATGAAACTTGTGTAAAATGTAAACATTAAACAAGTGAAAAAAAGATTCATTTGAAACTCCAATATTATAGGTACTGTTGTAATATTTCTTCAAAACATTTTTGTACTTTCCAAAAAATCCATATCATGCAATAGATGCTTGAGTTTATATTATTTCCTCTTTATAAAAAAATTACAATGATTTGGATTCAAATTTATCTACCTAGTCTACTATGCCAAACTTTTTACTGTTTAATTGTTAATGTCAAAATGATATTATACATTCCTCCATAAATTAAGCATACAAAAGAACTCTCACAGATAATTATAGAGGCTATTTTGTATCTGCTACTGCTACCCCACAATATATATACGTATATTATATATGCTTACTATGCTCAAGATGCCCAAGAGACAAGAAATATGAAAAGAGTCAGGGTCGTCAAATTATTTATATAAGTTCTTGCAATTCCAAAAAATGATAGTTATTAATATTTAAATTTTGTATGTCATGATTTTGTTGAAAACTGACACTTTTTCTGTTGATATAATTAAAATGGTGTAATATTCTAAATGATTTCAGATAATGGTAAATTAAAGTACAACAGTAACTGATTTTCTTGAGTATGTTTCGTAAAAGCTGACTTCCTCTTAAATCTCATATTCGGTTCCTAATGAATAATCATCAAAATAGATTTACACATTATAACTAAGATTTATTCTCAGAAGACTTCATCACAGTCAAAGCAGTGATATCATTTCTTCTCTTCATCTAGGAATTATGTATTTTATCCATGGAATGTACACCTTTATGAGAAAACAAAATGTCCTATGGCACTTTCCTAGATGTCATCAATTTTTTAAAGCTTTCGTACTTTATGTCAACTAAAGGAAGTTAACTTGTAACCAGATATTTTGTTAATTTTTTTTCTATATATTGATTTTATAAGTAAATATTTAGCTTTGTAAAGCACAAAGGCCTAAAATTACTTATGTGAATATATATTTTTATCATGTAATGATATAGTTGTTGAACCCTATTATTTATTCACTTTATTAATAAATTGACGTTTCATTGAAGCAAGTGATTCATGTAACTAATATCATCTCCTTATCCTTTGAATAAACAGAGTACTCGAATGCCTTCTGGAATGTAACAAATCCCCCCCTCCATAATGACCAAAAAATCCTTTTTGTCTAAGATAAATCCTGCGTCTCATATTTCCCAATAAAATTATCCTAAACCGATTTCCTAAACCTTCTTTTTAGGGCCACGGGACTGAGAACAACGACATTTTTCTTTCAGATAACGAATGAGCATCATGTACCACCTGAGGAAGTCGGCTGTAACAGCGGTTAAAATTTGTGGTTAAGGAAATCATGCTTGTAGGAGGAGATGAAGTCACCCAGCAACAAAGTTTAAATGAGAATACTTTGGACTTCAGAATATGGTACGACATGCTAGGCATGTCAGGGGCACCTAGGGAATTCCATAATGAGCACACATGCGTTTCATGGGCATTGAACATGTTGATTATTAACGTGTATGTATCTCTCTCTCTCTATCTATATATATGTGTATATATATATATATATATATATATATATATATTTATTTATAAATTTATACATCATAATATACCAGTTTCTCTTGGATGTTTGAAGGTTTATTGAATAATAACTGAAAAAAAATGAGATAAATGAATTTCTAGGCATGGGAGACTTTTTTTCTGAGTAAATGACTAATTTAACTAGATAGGTGGAGGCCCGATGGCCGTGAGTGTTAAAACGTGAGCACTTAACACTCGGTGCCAAAGGTCATGGGTTCGATTCCCACTATGGGGTGGTGGCTTTTCTTTAGAAAAAAGAAAAGGCATGAGCCCTATTCTGGCTAGAAAAGAGTGGTAACCTATAGACAACCCTTCCCAAAATAATAATAATGGACATTAAAATTTAAATTAAATAAAACTAGATAGGTTACTATGTAAATAAGTCATAGACATTAAATACTCTCTGAGGAATAAAATTTAAGTATAATAAAATATTGTTTGTGTTGTTAATCTAGTAGAACATTGAACATAGAAACTCCATTTTAGATTATTTATTTTATGTTTAATTTTTAGCACGTTTCCTCCATTCGTCTATAGAGGAAAAATCTGTTTATGTTTCTTCTCAATTAGGCAATCAGGACATTATAACTGGAAATATCCATATTTCAGAACTCGTAGTTCATAAAAGTACCGTTGGCTCAAATTAGTGAATATATATATATATATATATATATATATATATATATATATATATATATATATATATATATATATATGCATATGCATATATTTATATATATGTTGTAGATCCTAAGCTGAAAACTAAGATGTTCTAGGTAGTTGGTAACAGCTTATTAAGTCTTCAATAGTTTTGTATTTTAATTACATGACAAAAATGTAATTAAAATACAAAACTATTGAAGACTTAATAAGCTGTTACCAACTACCTATATATATATATATATATATATATATATATATATATATATATATATATATATATGCAGCTATAGCTATACATATGCAGTCAACTCTCGATGTGCCGAACTCCGATAAGTGGAATGCTTAATAAGTGTAACAGAATCTGTTGTCCCTAGTCATTTCATGTAAATTTCAGATGATTTCCGGCCGACATTGTGGAAAATGATGTAAATAAGTCGAAATTAAAAGAGGCGACCTAGGAGGATACATCAAGGACTTCCACCTCTATAAGTCGAACTGTTGGAAGTCATCAACTCTATAACAAACTCCAATAGACAACTTCACTGATTGTCCAATCACTTGTAGTGTTTGGGACATCGTCACAACGGCTATATTATCATGACAAATACAGAATTACGTTACAATACAACTCAAAGTACGACAGGTATGAGCAAATTAGTAATTTGGGTCCGGGGTAAGCCCTTCCTTCCTCCTTTAAGATATACCGATTCGGTTTATTTTTACTGGACATTTTTCTCTTGTCCAGGACGCACAGTAAGGCCGAATAGCCAAAAGGGGGGACGTAGTCAATATGTTTTGAACGACTGATCCCATCGAATTGTTGTTAGTCCCATTCCATTTGAAATTAAAAAATACTTTGGAAAAAATATGAGTAGCAGTTTAGTTCAGTACTAACAATTTGGAATTTGGACTAAAGAATGCTTGATTCAAATACCACAGGATTAATTCTTTTCGATTTTTCGAGTGCCTGGACCCCAAAGACCGAAAATAAATTATCTATTATTATTATTTTAAATATTTCTTTAATATTTTCGGAAATTGCTCTATGAACTAGATCTGAATTTTCCGGCTTGCAATAGATCTATTCTATTATTAATAAAAAAGTCCATCCGAAGGTTTTAGGACGAAAATCATCCTAAAACATGAACTGACATTTTATTATAAAAATATAAAGAATAAAATATTTTGTGGTGCCCATGATCCCAGCAATCGATGCACCGAAAAAGGAAAAAATAAAATATTGTGATACAACCGAATTATTAATAAGTGATAATAATTAGTCATGTGCTTATTTAATCAATAATTCTTAGGCTTCTGAACATACTGGAAAATATTTTTTTCGGTTCAGGTCGCTCACTAGACATAAATGGGCGAGTTGATTCTAACGTCCTGAGGATAACATCTTCATTTGTAGAAAGTCGAGACTTTCTTCTAGCGTGGTTTAGCCTGAAGATTTTGTAATAGTTGGTCTAGATCGGACTGTTCTGTCCTGGAATAAATAAGGAGTGTCACGTAAAAACATCACTTATCTGTAATTGTTCAGGAGAGCCAATTTTCCATAAATTTGAACTATTACAATTTGTATCTTCATTACTTATAGAAATAGTTTAAAGAAAGTGTTTTACTTGTTATTGGAACTGATAGGTAATTGGAAGTATTGATCATAGACGAACAAAAGCAAGTCCTCTACACGGTGTCTTTTATCTCTAATGAAAACAGACATGATTTTATTTTTCACTGTCTTATATTCGTTATTTATGGGGACAGGAAATAGTGCCCTATATGGATTGAAAAAAAAAACATGGTGTTAAGTCAATATAATAAAAAAATTGACATGGTGTCCTTTACCTCCGGGGTACTGATATTTATTTAAATTTTATTTAAATTTTAACGTCCATTTATTATTAACTACGAATTTTAGGAAGGGTTATCTATAGGTTACCACCCTTTTCTAGCCAGGATA
The DNA here is from genome assembly GCA_946811695.1 of Gonocerus acuteangulatus. Lineage (NCBI taxonomy): Eukaryota > Metazoa > Arthropoda > Insecta > Hemiptera > Coreidae > Gonocerus > Gonocerus acuteangulatus. The sequence goes on along the minus strand of OX328124.1, from coordinate 51,941,455 downwards.
GGGGTGATGCCTTTTCTTTTTTTCGAAAGAAAAGCCACCACCCCTAGTGGGAATCGAACCCACGACCTTTGGCACGGAGTGTTAAGTGCTCACGCCTTAACCCTCACGGCCATCGGGTCTCCTTGGGGGTACTGATATAATCTTGTAAAAAAAGAAATAATCGTTTTGAAAGTAAATTTTCTTAACTCATTATTAATTTTTGCTTAGTTTATCCAACTCTCTTTCAAAATATTTTCAGAGTGTTCCTCCTTATTTAAATAGAAGTGAATTCTAAATCAAGAGTTGATTCGAAATTAGGAAGATTAACTGTTTGATATTACCCTGCGTAAACTACTTTCCATCCCTAATTACATGTTAATATTCATGAGCCTGGTGACTGATGTTCTATTGACAGACCTATCTAAGTACAGCAGGGCTCCGCAGATGGAGCGCAAAACATATCACATTCAGTCTGATTAGTTTTCGGCTTTACAGTACATTTCATTTATTTCCTCTTAATAAAATTTTCTTTCAATTAATTTTGATTTATTATTTATTTACATTCAATCGTCAATTTATTCACAACAAAGCCTTTTGGGACCGGTTATCTACAGGTTACCACTCTTTTCTAGGCAGTCCTTCTGAAGGAATGTAGTTATTGAGGTTGCACTCATGAAAGACGTTATCAAACAATTTCTTCAATTCTTCCAATGGGCTTCGATCCTACCTATTAGAAATCGAAAATGACCCCCGTTAAAATTTATATGTAATATGTATATGTGTATTTATATATGAGGTGATGCGGACACGAAGGGAGAGCTCAACAAAAGGTAGTTTTGAGGAAAATGCGTTTGTATGTTTTCAACTGCGAACTCCACTGCAGTATATTCAAAAAATATTTTCATTGTTCAAATTATATAATTTTTGACTAGGAATTAGTGTGAAGGCTGTAAAGCGGTTTCCAGTCAGATTGTTTTCATTCTCTGTGTATTTTGGGAGGGAAAGAAGGGCGAAATCAACTTGAAAAATATACCATATTTCGACGAAACTCGGTATTCGTAGTGGTAATCCACAGGTAAATATGTGTTGTAAAAATAAACTAAATCGGTTCATTAGGAGGGGGGGGGGGGGGTTACTCCGGACCCACAATACCAATTCGCCACTACCAGCCGTGATTTTTGGTATATTTCGACGAAACTCGGTATTCGTAGAGGTAATCTACAGGTAAATATGTGTTGTAAAAATAAACTAAATCGGTTCATTAGAAGGGGGGGTTTACTCCGGACCCAAATTCCTAATATACTCATACCGGTCGTAATTTCTGCTGTATTGTAACGAAACGCGGTATACGTCGTGGGTAACTCATGAGAAAGAAGTGTTGTAAAAATGAGCTGAATCGGTCAATCGGAAAGCGGGGGTTTAGTTTGTAATATATTTCAATAGAAAAGCCCACCAGACGTAGGTTCACAAAGCCGCCGCAAGGAGCGCTTTCTACCACTAGAGTGACTGTATCCTGTTCCTGCATTAGATCAAAATACGATAATATGAGGTTTTTTGTATTTATTACGCAGTGTAATAGGTATCATGTGTAAACATAACTCTGGAAGCAAATTAATAATTGATCAGTTACTCATTACAAATTTAAAAGAGAACTATTCATGTTTTTATTTTATTTATGTAGGATATTTTAAGCAAATTGTTCTGGAAAGCAGTCTACACTACCCAAATTCTGAGGAAAGTGCTTAGTTATGCAGCTCCTGCGTGACGGACCAAAAATCACGGCTGGTAGTGGCGAATTGCTATTGTTGGTCCGGAGTAAACCCCCCCTTCTAATGAACCGATTTAGTTCATTGTTATATCTCACTTTTCTCTCTATATTACCACTACGAATACCAAGTTTCGTTGAAATATAACAAATATTACGGCTGGCGTAGTCAAATTAGTGTTTTGGTTCGGGGTAAACCCCCCCCCCTTCCGGTGGACAGACTTTGGTGGTTAACGAACTCGTTCAATCGTTTGCTGATTGAATGCTATATACCAAGTTTCGTGACGAAAAAACAAAAACTCTGGCCGCTATCGTGTTAACAGACATATATATATATATATATATATATATATATATATATATATATATATATATATATATAAATTTTAACGGGGGTCATTTTCGGTGTCTACTAGGTAGGATCGATAAAGATTTGAAGAAATTTTTCAAAAATTCCGTCATGAGTCCAACCTCAATAGCTACTTTCCTTCGGAGGAAAGTGCTAATATACCATAGGTTCTCTGAAGGGTCTAGATTCGGATGGTGGGGGAAAAAATTTGACCGGATGTTGAGTTCGCCCTTCGTATCCACAACACCTCATATGTATGTGTTTCTGTTAATACGATATCAGGTTAGCGTTTTGTTTTGTTTTTTTTGCCACGAAACGTGGCATATAGCATTCCCATAGCAAACGATTGAATGAGTTCGTTAAACAGCAAACATTTGTTGTTAATTCTATGACTAGGGGCGCGGTATTCGTACGCTGTTATGATTATAGGATTTTCTCTTTTTACACGTGAACGTTTTTATTATTCAATAAGATCAATAAACAAAAATGTCAAGTTTTTTACTAAGAATTTTGGGACGGGTTATCTATAGGTAGTAACCTATAGATAACCCGTCCCAAAATTAGGGTAGTACCGTTTTCTAGCTAGGAGAGGGCTGAATCCTTTTCTTTTTTCTAAAGAAAAGCCACCACCCCATAGTGGGAATCGAACCCACGGCACAGAGTGTTGTTAACTGCTCACGCCTTAACGCTTACGGCCACCGGGCCTCCTACTTAATAAGTAGCCTGGAAGATAATTTATTTAAAAATTAATAATTGACCCAGCTGCTCATTACAAAAATCAAAGAGTTCAGGATGATATAAGTAACCCCTGTGTTTGCTGCGTGAGTCTCGCCAAGCTGCAAGAAAGCACTGAAGATGAGATCGAATGTGATCTGATTAGAGAAATATGTTGCTATGGAGATTCCTATGCACTATGTTTTCGTTATAAGTAGAGCCCGGAAGATAGGCATTTATTTTTGGTTAAAATAGGCAGGCAAAAAGGCACTTGAAATACTGAAAATAGGCAGTATTGTAATTAAAATAGGCATTTATTAGGAGTGAAGGCAAAGAGGAATCTCACTCATTGTTAATGAAAATATGTATTTTAAATACTCATTCATTTCTTTATTATCAATTTATCACAGAATAAGTGTACTTACTCTTACTTTCCCTTGTTACAAGCAACAACAAGATGATTTTTCAAAGTATCAACTCTCATAGACCTTCTAAGAAAAAATGTTTTTCATCATGGAAAAACTTCCTCTGCATTATCTTATCATTTCTAAATCCGGAATACCAGGTAATTACACTATTGTCACTGCAAAAGGAGTGTGAGGAAGGATACGTACTTCTCTCATCCTCTCTCTTTCCTCCTATTCATTATGGCTGTGTATTCCTTCTACTAAGGAAGGCTCTGTTATTTACAGAGGGTCAATCCACGGGTTGGGAAAATAAGCTTTCGAATTGATGTTTGTGACGGCAAAAAGTAATTTAATTTGTGCAACCTTTATTGTTTTCGACGAACTAAAATTCGAAATTCGTTATGTGCTTTTTAAAATGTTTAAATCGCAGAAAAAAATTGCATAACGAGCAAAAAAGGCAAAAAAAGGCTTTAAATCTTAAAATAGGCAAAATAAAAATTGTCTCTACACTTCCTAAATGCACGGAAACATATTTATTTCTATCTGATTCTTCAATATATCCATTCAGATAAAAAAGGCATTTTGCCTAACTTCCGGGCTCTAGTTATAAGGATATTATGATGAGTCCTCACCTCACCAGCCAATAGACCCCAATAAGGCTTTGATGTTTTGAACTTAAGTCAATCTATGTTTTAAGCTATTCTTGGCACTTCAAGATGGTGAATAATTCTCTTAAGAACGCAAGCACGAGAAAAGAGCTGTATAGTTTAGGCTTACTGAAAAAAAAAAAAAAGATAATGAAACGAACATTTTCAAGTTTGTTGGGGAAGTATATTTCATTCTAGGTAAAAGTATTTAAGGCTTGCTAAGAAAATTTTAATTTATTTTAGAATTTTAGATAAGTTTATTCTGAATCCAGATTTTTCATTGGTTGATTTAATTATGCAAATTCATTTTATAGCTGTATAATTAATGACTCAAGAAAAGTTTTTATTGAAGAGGTATCAGCATTTTTTCTTGAAGAATCCCAGATATTTTAGAGTCAGATTCCTAAAATACCTCATAAACATTTGGTCGGTTGATATTTAATGCGCGTGTTTCTTTGTGTGTCTTTATTTATCTATCAATTTCTTCGCTTAACTTATTGGTGTTCTAAATTCTTCTTTGAATGTCAGTATAAATATTATTTACTAGCCGAATACCCGTGCTTCGTCACGGCAGATAAGTAGTTATTTTATTGCGTTAAATAATGTATCAGCAAAGTTAACGCTACTACATCATTTTTTGCAGTTTATTATAACATGGTCCCCGTCATACTGTATGAAGAAACAGATAATCTAGAGAAAATCCGTTATCTATAGGTTTCCAACATGAGATATATAATTTCGGGGGGCTGAGGGGTCCGCAGCCCCCCCATAAATTTTGATTTGATAAAATGTGTTTTAAAACCCTTAAAAATAAATTAAATAAGATTTTATTTGCCTGAAATTATTCCAAGTTCTAAATTGTTAGTATTCCATACCCCGGAAATGGTGCCCCCCCCACCGAAATTTTCCCAGCTCCCCGAAATTATTTCGTATATACGCCCATGGTTACCGGTAACACCAGAGTAACCGATACATGTTAAATTTTGTTGTCAATAATAAATATACCTATGTTAAAATTTAATAATTTATGTTTCCCACGTGTCATTTGGAAACACCTATTATATTTGCGAGCATTACCAAAAGGTGGCTCGATGCTGTTGGCTAGGATGACTGGGAATGCTGATGGGTGAGGAGGCTGTGCAAGGGTTCGGGATATTATTACCTCGGATGGGCCATCACCAGGTATAGCGTAAACTCTCTAGCGAAATGAACCGCAATTAAAATGGTGATGTTTCCTCTCATAGCGTAATCTCTATGAGGGACAGTTTATTTCTAGTAATTCAAGAACTGCCATCGTAGTTGAAATTAACCTCAATTAGAAATAATACTATGAAATAGATACAGTACGGTAACAGCTGTTCTTTATCGTCCTAGCAACGCATGCAACCTAGGCTTGGCTGCTCTAACCAACTAAAACTTTAAAGCCCTCAAAAAATACTTAATCAAAAATCCTTTCTTAGCGAGCGTTTACGTTCTATAGGGAGTGTCCATGCAAAATTTCAAATTTTTCTGTCGAGCGGTTCGGGCTGGGGGATGATAGGTCAGTGAGTGGTATTTGACAAATATATAGTAGATTTTGATCATAAAATTTAGTGCAAACATTGTACTCTTGTGATCTTTATGGTTTACAGAGGAAATTATGCTGATTATTTTTGGCTAAAGGTTCCACTTTTCATGAATTAGAATTTACATCTGTGGCTTTCTGAATGTGTTTGAATTTTTATTGGTTGAAGAGAAAAGATCGAAAACTGGCAGCATTAGGCCAAAGCGAACACTTTTTATTTCTGAGATGATTGGCAGGAGATAATCTTGTTTATTACTTTACCCAATTCAAGGTTATATTATTTTCTTTGGGTACGTAACGGATCAAAGCGTTTCCCCCCAAACAATTCAACTGCAGGGTTTGAAGTTGCAAACGCCATCTGACTACTTTTTTTGTTTTAAATAACTTGTAACGGCAGTAAGACTATCTCAATCAAGATTAAAATTAAAAATTCTATTATCCTTCTGGCGGGAATAAAGAAACTCCGTTGTAAATCTAACCTTTTTTTCACTTTCCCGAAAAAAACGTAGCCATTAAAGTTGCTCTTATTTCGAAGCGAAGCAATCATTTTAATGTTTCTTACTCCTTTGTGCTCATTATAACTACTATGGGAGATTCTTTTGGGATTAGCAGTGGACAGTTTGGATAGCTAGGAGGATAGATAAATAGTTTCAAGCATTTCCTTTAGTCAAGTGTTCATGGTTCAAATGATGCTTTGATGTTTGCTCCTTAGCATAAGGAAACTCTAAATCAAAAGGAGCAAAACCGGAATCAGCAATGCTAATTATTCCATTGTGTTGACATAGGACAGGAGAGAGTTTAATGTAATTTACTTTCGAAAAGAGGGAGCAATCGTAACTCTTTCTACATTCTGCTTGGATTGTTTTTAGATAAGTTGTAAAATGAAGATTCTCTATAGAGTATTTGATAGAACTGAAGGGAAGAAGGGTGGGGGTATTTTGGTCAAATATAGGATTCTCCGTGCAAGGTTTATACATGATGTGTAATCACAAGACAGGAGAAATATAGGATTCTCCGTGCAAGGTTTATACATGATGTCTAATCACAAGACAGGAGATATATAGGATTCTCCGTGCAAGGTTTATACATGATGTCTAATCACAAGACAGGAGAAATATAAGATTCTCCGTGCAAGGTTTATACATGATGTCTAATCACAAGACATGAGAAATATAGGATTCTCCGTGCAAGGTTTATACATGATGTCTAATCACAAGACATGAGAAATATAAGATTCTCCGTGCAAGGTTTATACATGATGTCTAATCACAAGACATGAGAAATATAGGATTCTCCGTGCAAGGTTTATACATAATGTCTAATCACAAGACAGGAGAAATATAGGATTCTCCGTGCACGGTTTATACATGATGTCTAATCACAAGACAGGAGAAATATAGGATTCTCCGTGCACGGTTTATACATGATGTCTAATCACAAGACAGGAGAAATATAGGATTCTCCGTGCTAGGTTTACACATGATGCCTAATCACAAGACAGGAGAAATCTACATGTTACATTCATGAGGTTGATTTGAAAATAACGTATACATTGAGACCGATTCAGACGCAATAACTTCCCTCATCAGCAAAACATCTCTGAACTTTTGGCTGAAAGTAGCCAGTACATAGGCAATACCGCAACTTGACTAAAAATATCAAGTTTATATTTATTTAAATTTTAGCGTCCACTATTATTAACAACGAATTTTGGGACGGGTTATCTATAGGTTACCACCCTTTTCTAGCCAGGACAGGGCCGATGCCTTTTCTTTTTTCTTAAGAAAAGCCACCACCCCTCGGGAATCAAACCCTCGACCCTTGGACAAGGAGTGTTAAGTGCTCACGCCTTAACACTCAAGGCTCAGGATCCTCTCTCAAGTTTATACGATTTCTTATGAAACTCTCAAAGACAGTTAAATGAATTCACATTATTATTAAATGATTAACCAGGATTAACACCTAATTGCGTCAAAATACATTTTATTTTATATCTTTATTCATAGTGTCACATAAAACACACTTGAATACATTTAAGCGATTTGATTATAATACCATTCTAAAAAAAGTTTTGATTTCTTGGAAGACATTTCTGTGCTTATCGTCAGAGGAAGGAAGAAAATGAATTTCAATAAAATGTCATTGTTATAAATGTGGTTGTAAAAGTTACTGTTGTCGTCAGGCCTTAGATATCACTGTTCTTAGACAGACAACTTCTTAACGAATCAACATATAGAAACAATGTTATAATCGGCATTATTTTCAGAAAGTACATCAGGGAATGTTCATAATATTTTGTATGGGAATGTCTATTTCCATTGGAATGGAACCGCTAGAACAAGAAATGTTTTCAATTAATTTTACAATTAAAGTTTATCCAGTTTAATTCAACTTCTATTGAAGGTTGTTTCAGAAATTAATTACAATGAAATAGACTAACTGGTTAGTACACGTTTAGTAAAACTTATCCGACAATAGACTTAACTGTTAGAAAATGGAGAGGGCTTCTACACACATAAAATGGACAGGGCTTCTACACACATAAAATAGCCAACAATAGGTACTTCAGTTATAAGGCTTCGAGTGTTTCAAGTAAGGATTTTGAATAAGTACTTTATTGTGGCTTCTTCGGACATCCATGCAGTTCCATATTAGGCTCATTTGTTACGAACTCCGCCAAATCAAATTTAATTAATTTTAAGTTGGTTAATTCTCCCTTACGACCCTAAGGGGGAACTTTATTTTGCTTAGACAATATGTACTACACCTCTTTAAAGTCAGTGCTCGAAGATCACCTATCGAATGTAGAATATTTATGTTTTCTAATGTTATGTGTTGATTTCTCTGCCCTAATTCATTTAATTTTCGGAAACATATTCATAGTAAGAAGTTCCCCATTCTCCTCCCACTTATGATGACTATAGTGTAATTTCTGTCTTAGGAGTTTGCTAAAATATGTTTTGCAAATATATATGCGATATATTCGTGATATTAGTTAACAAGACGAAATACGCAATTTGGATTTTACTTCGATTCAAAAGTAAATGCTCGACAGCCAGGAAAAACGAAAGTATCAAAAGCTATTCTCTAGCTGAGGTCATTCTAGCAAAATTAATTAATTTTGGACTTAAAAAGAAAATTAATAAGTTTTCCTGATGGATCATAAAATTATATTTTGATGTAGTAACACTCCTACAATCAGCTTGAAGTTTTCAAAGGTGGGGAGTCTATTGAAATTGACAGTAAACATGTCCTAGGTTACATCTATCTATCTATCTATCTATATATTAAATATTCTCGTATGTTATGAATAGTTGGGGTAATAAATAAGCAAAGCTCTAAGAGAAAAACGCAACAAAGAAATATAGAAAACAGCTCTACGCTACTCACAGAGAGATTAAGTAGTTTTCGCCAGATTGAGAATAGGGCGCTAACACATACTTAGCTCCTAAAAATTCTACGCCCACCGACTTGGGAAACATGCGACGTGCCATTAACAGTACAACATTATTATTTCTTACAAATAGTTTGAGAAAATTTGAGCAACTTATTATATACCACCCGCATCCTGTGTTTCTTTATCTTGTAGGAAGCACTACAAGACCATGAAACATCAGTTCAAAACCTATTAATTTACCTAAAGAAGAGCAGAATATATACAAACTAAAGCCAATCTTCAATGCCAATGACCCATAGGAACAGCCAGAATAATTAAAATTAAAAAAAAAACAACAACAAAAAACTATATACTCTTACTCCTAAAGTACCTAGGACAATAGTAGGCCCCCATTTTGGCTAAAGGTTCCACTTTTCATGAATTAGAATTTACATCTGTGGTTTTCTACAGGTGTTTGAACTTTTATTTGTTGGAGAGAAAAGATCGAAAACTGGTAGCATTGGGCCTTACTCCTAAAGTACCTAGGATAATAGTAGGCCATCCCAGCGCTTTTGGTGGTCGAGTATTAGGCAAGTATAATAATTTATAAAATGTGAAAATTGAAAAGCATACTCGAATATCCGATCTCCATGTGCCATGTATTTACTTTCGAAGGAAATACATTTTTTTTACGGGATCAAAGCCCGAAACTTTTTTATTTTCATTTTTATCATGAACCAGTTCATATATATCATTTTCGGAAGAATGATTTATTGAATAACCCACGAATAAATTCCTATTGTTTTCTGTATATAATGACGTCATACGAGTTTATATACCGACTTTCCGATAGCAAAAATATTGCATATTTTACCGAATAACGAACTCGATCATCTGTTCTGGACGAAGAATGAGCCTTTCATAAAAATCAGATCTCTGTTCTACCGCTTGGAGCGTGAAATACACTCCCACATATAAAAGTGCGTAGGGGTGTCTGCGCCCCTTCCCACACACACATTATGTGGATTGCTAAATTTATCAAATGAATACTTTAGCAGATTACTTCCTGTATATCACATCGAATATGAAGTGATTATTATTTTTATGTATTGTTTCTTAATATTTCACTTTTTGTCAAAATAATGTATCCTCCTGTTATCCAAATACCCCCCCCCCCCAATTTACGGTTAAAATGGAATGGAACTCGGCCATGAGGAATCGTTTTCAGTGAAGATGTTCATGAAATTATTCAGGAATGCAGTCTACACTACTCAAATTTTGAGGAGTGAATAGTGGTGCAGCTCCTGAGTGACGGAATTGTGTTTGTTTACTGATTTTATGTATATATTGGGATCTAAATCCGAATTTTTTTTCTGGTAAATAATATTACGCATCGTTTTTAATCTTGTTGGTATTTGTTAATTACGTTGGTTCCAGATACAATTGTTCAACATTAGCTGAACAACGTACTAGGAAATCAATGAGAAGCTTATTGAAAACTGTATGAAGTAACAAGTGTGCTTGTAGGACGCTGAAATTTATTGTCTCAGTGCAATTTGAGTGAAATTGTATATCGATTGCAACACTGATATGCTGTTAAAATGTCGAGTACAGCCGTTCCCGGAGCAAAATTAATTGTGAGAAATTTCTAGAGGCCTATTGAAGATTTAATTTAATCTTTTGTTATTCCTTAGCGGTAATTCGGTTTATAGAACAGAAAATATTGAGTATAATTTACATATTATGAAACTGTATAGTATATTTGAATTTTTAATATATTGGTTGGCCCAGAAATTATTGTAGGATTTTATGTTTTCATGAAATGGTGTCTATACGGGATAATAAATTTACGTTAGAAAGTTTATTTATTTGTATGTGTGACTTCATTTATTTATTCTTTTCCAAAAAAAAGAAAAAGAAAGTTTGGTCTTAGATACCGAAGCGCGATTTGTTTTTGCCTTATTTCGTTTTAAGCATTACCTGAATACCAAAAAACAAACACCGTTATGAAGTTTGCGCCGAACTTCATTGCCGAAAAAGAATCAGAAATTTTTCGCCAGTCTCCTATGATGAAAGTGGATCGTCTACGACAACTCTAAACTTTCTGAACATTGGCAAGACAAAGAAGAAGCAGTACAATATTTTCAAAAGCCCCAATTCATCAAAGAAGGCCATGTTTACTGTTTGGTGGACTTTCGTGCTGTTTGACTACAGCTCCTGGAATCCTGGCGAAACAATCAATGCTAAACTTTATTGTTCTAAAATTGATGCTATGCACCTTGAATTGTTATTTCGGGTCAATCCGGAAAGACCCTTGTTATTCCATTATACGACAATTCTCGGCCCCACGTCACACGTAAGACCTTACGAAAATTGTATGAGCTTCGTTATGATACTTCTACATTTTTTTAGAAAACTGGACCACTATTTAGAGAAATGCTCCAAAATAAGGGGATGGAAAAGCCATCATAAAAATTCAATAGAAAGTGCGTTTTTTAGAATTTCTTAATGCAAAACATTATAATATCATCAATTTAAATAATCAAATTTCTAATTTATTTATTTTTTTTTAGTCCCGCAATTTTGGTGATGGTCTCTTTTAACAGTTTTGTCTTTGAAAATCAAATATTTAATAACCATTATTGGTTTATTATATCAGCAAAAGTTCCTAAATTTGAAAAACATTTCTACGGTGTTCTAGATTATATTGAGAATTATGATTAGTTAATCATCTATAATGTTCTGATATGAATTGATTGTTTAGGAACCAATTACCAAGATTAACTATTTTATTTTAATTGAAATTAAATAAGAATAATTGCTAGTTCTGCACCTGGGGGACTTTCAAGGACTGTATTGCCACAGGTGGGCCAGAACATCGAAAAAGCTAAATCAATTCGATATCTTCTGAACGTATAGTCTTATCGAACTGACAGTGGTCTCATTCGATTCAGAAAAAAAAAAAAAAATGAAAAATAAATGTCGTAACTTATTTAAATTAAGCTCATAAGCTTCGTATGATGGCCAACGCCTTAGATTCTGTGTGCCGGTTTGTTAGTTGTTTTCTGCAGCTTCTTGCAAAACTTTCATTCTTACAAAGCTCAAAAGAAAATATTTGAACTAACTGAAATATCAGTTTAGTTGAATTTGCATTTCTTCTCCTTAGGAATAAAACAAATTTTTATTTGTATTTTATATTTCGTAAGCACTCACATCAAAGCTTTGTAACAATAGATAAAATTCATTATCAACTACGTTTTACATCTCAGTCAATTTAAAGTTAATTATCATACACAAAATATATCTGAAGGATTTAATGAAATATTTAGAATTTGTTTAGTAGAAGTAGTAAATTTGAAAAAATCTCGACAATTCACGCTAATCTATTTCATACAATCTAATGTCAGAACGTCAAAAATATATTTTTATAAATGTTTCTTAAGGTTCTAATGGAAAAGGTGGTTTCATCAAGGAATACAATAAAACACTAAATGCTATTGGGAGGGGTTTATGTAATTTATTTTTATCAGCTCATTTAGTTGTCAAAGGTGTCAAAGAGTGAGTGATCTGCTCCATGGTCCCCAATCTGAAAAAAAAAGTAATGAATTACTTAAAATAAAAAGATAAACAAAGAATACTGCAATATTATAATGTTATTTGGTTATAAAACCAGAGTAGGCATTTAATAACATGCCAACTCTGAGTAAAAAAGTCCGACTCACAGGAACTATACCATCTTAGCGCGACAGTATGTGTCTCCCTCTTCTTTGGCGAATGGAGTGAAAACGGTACAAAGATACTTTATATAAAGTATAAAGATACTTTTGGGGGCGAGATTAGCTCAGTGGTAGAGCACTCGACCAATGAACTGGAGGACCAGGTTCAAAACCCGAGCGCGCACTAAAGATTTTATTTTCTAGTGCCGTCATTCGAGGGTTGGATTTGGGGTCCCAGATCGTCCCTAGGCTCACCCAGCCTTTAATTAATTAATGGGTATCTGCAAAGGGCAAAATCAGGCGGCCGGAGCATAGTAGTGACCACACTATCTCCCTAGTGTGCCGTATGGTCAAGAATCAGATACTTCTACAGTATCTGTCCCTCTGGGCCCTTGTGGCCTGTTACGGGACTGATTGATAAAGATACTTTCCCGAACATTTAGCGACACCAAGAGTCACGATTAAACATTAGAATATGTGAGTTATTTAGAGTACAATAGTTAGTGTTTTTTTCTTTTTTACGGCGTACATACTGCCGTAGGAATCACCTCCAACGTTATTTATCTTCGGTGAAGAAATGGATCAGCTGTATTCAACGTGGCTATGGCCAATGGCTGGAAATTGTTTTATTTTAATTTCTATAGAATAGCCTCAAGACCTCGGAATAACAAGATTGGAATAGTAAAATGAATGAAGTTGAACATTTTTAATATTCTTTGTCGTTCTTAAAAATTACTTCCCCCGTTTTTCCTCGAATTTTAATCTAGGCATTACCCGAGCCTCCTGAGTCCCTAATCTCTGTCTGGGTAAAGCCAATATTTTTCATTCTTACTAATGGATTTTTGACATTGTTATTTGTCATAATGATACAAAAAGAAGTTTAAAATCACTAAAAACTACCTGGAAATATTACCAATAATTTTCCAGAGAAAATAAAAAGTGGATGGAACGTTATTCCGGGAAATAGTTTTAATGAAGACGAAAATTTTTCTTTTAAAGGATATTGTGTTGATATTTTTTAAGTGTACTAAACAATAAAAGGTGATGTATATGTAAATATTTAGGCTTTTTTTCAGCCTTCGGAAAAAGTCAATTGGAATGTTGTCTACAATACTGCAAGTTCGGCCAAGAGTTATGGCCAAACATGAGTGCTACTCAGATTCATATTGTCTATAACTGAATGGTTATTCTTTACTGCTTTGTATAATGTGCAGACCGCAAGTTAGTGCAGTTATTTCGTAAATTGAGTGTTTCCCCCAAGACTGATGATGATAGTTATTAGTTAAACAGAAAGTGAAGAATAGAAATATTATTAAATTGTTGCTACATTTTATTAAGTTTAAATTTGTCCTGTACAATTTTTGGTACTGATGTTATTTGTCTCTCTAGCCATTCCTCTTATTTATTTTATTATTGTATTCTTTTTTAATGTACACTAAACCATGTTCTACAGAGTCTTTGCCCCGTTAGAAATTTTGATCGAAAAAGTTATGATGTAAAAGGTGAACTACAATCATAAATTGTAGTTGAACTTTTATCGGTAGATATGTATTCAGAGTTTAGAAAAAATATCTTTTACTTATTTAGTTTCTGAGTTACCCCATATATCAATAAACAAATTCAATATTTCCATAAAATCAATAAAAGTAATCTCAAAATTCTTTTTACAGCAATAAATCATAAAAATAAGAATCGAAAATAACCGTTTTATAATATTACGAGTTATTTGCGTAATGTGCTTATGTTGCAAAAAAGCAAAAGGCCCCTTTTCTGGCTAAAAAAGGGTGGGATAAGGGTGGCTAAGAAAACAAAAAGTCCGTCACGCAGGAGCTGCATAACTAAGCACTTTCCTCAGAATTTGGGTAGTGTAGACTGCTTTCCAGAACAATTTGCTTAAAATACCCTACATAAATAAAATAAAAACATGAATAGTTCTCTTTTAAATTTATAATGAGTAACTGATCAATTATTAATTTGCTTCCAGAGTTATGTTTGCACATGGTACCTATTACACTACGTAATAAATACAAAAAACCTCATATTATCCTATTTTGATCTCACGCAGGAACAGGATACAGTCACTCTAGTGGTAGAAAGCGCTCCTTGCGGCGGTTATGTGAACCTACGTCTGGCGGGCTTTTCTATTGAAATATATTACAAATTAAACCCCCGCTTTCCGATTGACCAATTCAGCTGATTTTTACAACACTTCTTTCCCATGTGTTACCCACGACGTATACCGCGTTTCGTTACAATACAGCAGAAATTACGACCGGTATGAGTATATTAGGAATTTGGGTCCGGAGTAAACCCCCCCTTCTAATGAACCGATTTAGTTTATTTTTACAACACATATTTACCTGTAGATTACCACTACGAATACCGAGATTCGTCGAAATATACCAAAAATCACGGCTGGTAGTGGCGAATTGGTCTTGTGGGTCCGGAGTAAACCCCCCCCCCCTTCTAATTAACAGATTTAGTTCATTTTTACATCCCACTTTTCTCTCTATATTACCACTACGAATACCAAGTTTCGTTAAAATATAACAAATATTACGGCTGGCATGGTGAAATTAGTGTTAGCGCGGTTCCTCCCTCCATAGGGAGGAACCGCGCTTATAGGGTTGATACAATGAAACAATCCGGAAGTGCCGACTAGAAAATTTCGCGTTTCAGAACCCCTAGAGACCGAAAATAACGGTGGTTCAAATTTGTATATATATATATATATATATATATATATATATATATATATATATATATATATATATATATATATTTGTCTGTTCGCTCTCTAGATAGAAGACGAATGGTCCGATTTTGATGAAATTTGGTACAAAAATCCTTCGTCTAATTTGAAAGGTCAAGTTCGTTAACCAGCAAAATCCGCCTACTGGAAGATGGCGTTTAGGGCGAAATTCGCGCAAAAAAAATCGTAACGCTTACGTTTTTGAGTTCATAAGCTTCTAAGTACTCGTTTTATATGATTCCTGGGCTAGGAAAACGAATGAAACCATTTTCAAGGCGATAGCTTTAACCGTTTTCGAGAAAATTGGAAAAATATTTTTTGAATACCGTTTTTGGTTTGGGTACTTAGAATCATGGGATTTAGTTGAAACATTTTCTGCATGTTCTACATTCATCAAAACTAATATGTTGAAATTTTGGTTACGTTTGGAGTTAAGGAAGGGTTAGAATAAAATATTTTATTAACAGACATAAAAAGTTTTAGTAACTTTGTTTACTTTCCTTAATATCTCGAAAAAGGTTGAAAATCTTGGTAAACGGAAGGATACCATTAGAAAGCTTATTAAATGCTCTAAAAAAAAGGTTATAATGAAAGTTTTGATTAGGCGATGTCAATCGGAGAAATAAGAGCTTAAAACTTTAAAGTAATTGATTTCGCTTATTCGAACTGTTCTTTTTGTCTGATTTTTATTCCTTGTTATTTTTTAATTGCTTATTGTTGGATAATGTATTTAAAAATAAAACAGGTTAAGAAAAATAAGAAAAACAATTTAATGTTAGAGATATGGATTTCCAAGATACATAGCTTTTCAACTGCCTAGCGTCCTTCCTAGGTAGGGTTCTTTGTCTTTGATTTTGGTACTTAGAATTATGGGATACAGTTGAAACATTTTCTGCATGTTCGAGTTTTATCAACACTAATATGTTGCCATTTTTGTTACGTTTAGAGTAAAGGAAGGGTTAGAATAAAATATTTTATTAACAGACAAAAAAAGTTTTGGTAACGTTGTATACATTCGTTAGTATCTCGAAAACCGTTGACAATCTTGTAATTCGGAAGATTATCATTCGAAAGCTTATTAAATGCTCTAAAAAAAGGTTCTAATGAAAGTTTTGATTAGGTGATGTCAATCGGAGAAATAAGAGCTTAAAACTTTAAAGTAATTGATTTAGCTTATTCGAACTGTTCTTTTTGTTTGTTTTTTATTCCTTGTTATTTTTTAATTGCTTATAGTTGGATAATGTATTTGACAATAAAACTTGTTAAGTAAAATAACAAAAACAATTTATTGTTAGAAATATAGATTTCCAAGACCTTGTCACTAGCGGGTGTGTTTCTAGTGTAGTGGACCCTTCCAGGTAAGATTGTAAATCATGACCTTTCAAGACTTTACTACTCACAGGAATGGCGTTAGTGACCTTAAGGGTTGACACGCCATTATAATAATTAATTTAGAAAAAAAGACTGGTGGAACCAAAATAATAACTGCTTCTATTTTAATCTTTCCAAATTAGACTAGGGATATGAACGGAACCGCGCTAAGATGATGCAGTCCTGCGAGACGGACTTTTTTGGGTTCGGGGTAAACTCCCCCTTCCGGTGGACCGAATTTGGTGGTTAACGAACTCGTTCAATCGTTTGCTAATCGAATGTTATATACCAAGTTTCGTGATAAAAAAACAAAAACTCTGGCCGCTATCGTGTTAACAGACACACACACACGCACACACACACATATATATATATATATATATATATATATATATATATATATATATAAATTTTAACGGGGGTCATTTTCGGTGTCTACCAGGTAGGATCGATAAAGATAAATTCCGTCATGAGTGCAACCTCAATAGCTACTTTCCTTCGGAGGAAAGTGCTAAAAGGTAAAATACCTTTAAAACGTCTTCCTGACAGTCGATTAATGCTAAACCGTAAGCACCATAATTTCTTCGTCGAAGAAGTAGTATTCCGGTGGGCAGATTATGCTGGTTAACATTTGCTTATTTTCTCTGCGAGAGCTCGCTGTTATTTTTGGCCATGTTGTTATTTTTTTATTTTTTTTTTATTTTATTTTTTGTTTTACGGCGCTGCGACAACTAGGCCATTAGCTCCGCCGTTGTTATTATTATTAATTCCTTAATCAAAGGGCTCAGTGCTAAAAGTGACCAACTCACAATTAGAACAAATTGAGAAAATTGGAGTTAAAGTTAAGAAAAAACTGAAAAAAAATTGGTGTTGATGACAGAAATTCTTTTAATTGGGCCATTTAAAATCATTTCTGTCACCTACGTTGATTTTTTTTTTTTTTTTTTTTTTTTTTTTTTTTTTTTTTCAGATTCTTCTTAACTTTAACTCCAATTTCTCAGTTTGTTCTAATTGTGAGTTAGTCACTTTTGGCACTTATCACTCCCATTATATCTCACTTTTCTCTCTATATTACCACTACGAATACCAAGTTTCGTTGAAATATAACAAATATTACGGCTGACATAGTCAAATTAGTGTTTTGGGTTCGGTGTAAACCCCCCCTTCCGGTGGACCGACTTTGGTGGTTAACGAACTCGTTCAATCGTTTGCTAATTGAATGCTATATACCAAGTTTCGTGACGAAAAAACAAAAACTCTGGCCGCTATCGTGTTAACACACACACACACACACATATATATATATATATATATATATATATATATATATATATATGTATATATATATATATATATATATGTATATATATATATATATATATATATGCATATATATATATATATATATATATATATATATATATATATATATAAATTTTAACGGGGGTCATTTTCGGTGTCTACTAGGTAGGATCGATAAAGATTTGAAGAAATTTTTCAAAAATTCCGTCATGAGTCCAACCTCAATAGCTACTTTCCTTCGGAGGAAAGTGCCAAAAAATAAGAAGAATATTTATCAATGACTATGTTTTTATTTTAGGTTTCTGTTTTCCCCATTTATAAAAATAAATATACGTGTTTATAAATAATTATTTATCTATCACGAATAATTTCGCCCTTTTGTTACAAACAAGACAAATAAAAGGAGTATGTTTCCTATAAAACTATATATATATATATATATATATATATATATATATATATATATATATATATATATATATATGCGTGTTTGAGTGTGAATATACATTTTTCATATAAAGGCCTTATTTCTTTGATGAGAAGCAGCTATCCAGAGCCTAGTAGATCTGCCTTATTTTAAAGTTGAAGTATAACTTTCATCGTTAATCTTGGTTAAGTTTTAAGTTGGTGATATAAAACACTTTTAGAAAGTTTCTTTAATCCGCAATTCATGTCTTTGCTCGTCTAGAAATGATTATAATCAAAAATTTTAACTTATGAATAATGCTCTTGAAATAATCCATTCAGTTATTATTATTTTATTTTAATTTTAAATTATTTTTATTTCATTTCCTCGGTACGAATTTATCATGCCTCTTTACTCAATAAATATATTTAAATGTGAAAAAAAAACAAATTTTTAATTGACCGATCAGGAATTCAGCATCTTATTTCCAGTTAGAAAACAGAACCATCAAAAAGTGTTAATAAAACGGCTCACTCAAAGCGTTAGATGACTCGTGTTCTGGAGGACTGATATATATATATATATATATATATATATATATATATATATATATATATATATATATATATATATATTCCATCGTTAATGCTAGCTATTAGCTTTCTTTTTAGCTCTTTCCTCCGAAGGAAAGTAGCTATTGAGGTTGCACTCATGACGGAATTTTTGAAACATTTCTTCGAATCTTTATCTATCCTACCTATTAGTATATATATATATATATATATATATATATATATATATATATATATATATATATATATACAGGCCAGAGTTTTTGTTTTTCCGCCTCGAAACTTGGTATGTAGTATTCCCCCATCAAACGATTGAACGAGTTCGTTAACCAACCAAATCGGACCATCCGGAGGGGGGGGGGGGTTTCGTCTGGAGCCAAAGTAGTTATTTGTCAATACCAGCCATAATTTTTGTTATATTTCAACGAAACTCGGTATTTGTTGTGGTCAACCGAAGCGAAAAATTTGTTGTAAAAATAAACTAAATCGGTTGACTAGAACGGGGGGTTTACTCTGACCAGAAATGACTAATTTCCTTATACCGGTCGTAATTTCTGTTGTATTGTTACGAAACTCGGTATACGTCCTGGCTATCTAATAAGAAAGAAGTGTTGTGAAAATGAACTAAATCGGTCTATTGGAAGGGGGGGGGGTGTTACTTTGTTCTATGTTTGAATTGAATTCTCCCGCCAAACGTAGGTTCGCGAAACTCATGAAGATCAATAGATGAATATGTGAAGCTTTGCATTTATTAAGTAGTGTACTACCCCGCATACACAAAACTCTGGAAGGAAATTAATTACAAAATTAATAATTGAAACAGCAGCTCATAAAAGCAAAAGAGCGGAACAATTTATGTTTTTATTTTATTTATCTATATAGGTTATTTTAAGCAAATTATTCAGGAATGCACTTGACCCTACCCAATTCTGAGGAAAGTGCTTAGTTGTGCAGCTCCCGCGTGACGGAATTTTTAAATAAACTGAAAATAACAATTAAATAAATTTTAGTTGAAAAAAAAACTAAAAGCTTGCCCACTGAAGATTTAGGTTTAATCCATGTTAGAAGCTCATAAAAAAGTGCTTAAATATTCATGGAAAATTCAAAATAAAAGGCCTTAATAAATTCCAAGGTGGAATAAATGGTTTATTTTGAAACCGTTGATTTATTTCGGTCAACAGGTTTAGCTGCAGATGGTGTTGGGGTACTCTTGAATTAAAATGATAATGGACTTCCCTATCTTCCTTTACTTTTCATAACAGTAATTGAATTAAAATATTTTTGCACTTAATATTCTTATGCAACATTGCATTATTTTGACGTTTCCGGTGATTATTCACCATAACCCCCGGAGAGGAAGGACTGAGTTGGATTCACCACGAAAAGAGAAAACACATACATTACAATGAATAAATATGAAGCTTCACAAAAAGTATCAAAGCAATAAATGTCCGAATCGTAGGAACTGCGACATCTTAGCGCGTTTCCGTTTTTATCCTTAGGGACATTTGAAAAGGAATGGAAAAAAATTAATTGTTTCTTTTGATCATTCGTGAAACATTTTCCAGCTATAAGCAATTTTAAAAACTAACAAAAAATAAATAACTAAGGAGCAGACGAAAAAAACAAAACAAAAAAACCGTTCAAATAAACGTAACCAATAAGTTCAATGCTGTAAGCACTTATTTCTCCGAATGTCCTTATTGCCATCGAAAATATTTTTAGAAACGTCTTTTGTAGGACATTCATGAAGCGTTCGAATGGTTACTGCCAATTTTCCAGGACTTCCCAGCCGTTTTAGAGATATTTAAGAAAATATACGGATATCCTAAAACTTAACATGTCTATTAATAAAAATATTTTCTTCGAATGCTTTCTGAACTCCAAAAGTAACCAAAAATTGAAATATTTTAGTTTCGATAAATTAAAAACATTTAGAGAATATTTCAACTGAATGCACTGATTCTAAGTACGAAAATTGGTTCCAAAAAATGTAATTGTATGTAGTTTTCTCGAAAGGTTCACACAAATTGCCATGAAATTTATTTTATTCGTTTTCGCAAGTTAGAGAATTTATATGTTCACCTAATTATTTATTTAGATAGATATTTAAAATGGTGTAATTGTATTATTATGGTATCGGACTTTATTTGTATGCACAATGTTAATTATTAAGGATTTATAATTACTATGTAACTATATGAATATGTATTTCCATTTTAAATCTGTATCGTTTTCGTTGCGAAATCACAAATAAATTAATATATATATATATATATATATATATATAAAGTGTACCTGGAAGCGTGCAGACGAATAGCCGTGCTATATTTACATTTTTTTGAATTTATGTTGATAATTTTAAAAGCTCTGCTTTTTTACCTGTTCTTTTTGACTCAAAATATGTTTATTTATATTTTTATCGTTTAAAACTTTTGGACTTTCCACCATTAAGTTTGTAATTTTACCAATGAAGAAATCACAAATTCTCATTTGAGCCAATTTGAGTGAGTAGTGGCAAGAAGTTTCTCTTGTCTACTCTGCGCAGTTGTTACAACTAGCTGATTTTCTTATTACTCAAGCTCTGAAACATTTCGCAATACATTTTAATGACGCTTAGAAATAGGTAAAACTAGAACTTTTGTTTGATGTTTTATGCAAATATCCTTCTAATAAAATTAAAACTTTAGTTTCTTTATTTTATATAGCAGTATATGATTAATAAGAAGATAACTTATCTGAGACAGTATTTGGAGAAGCCTGAAGGATTCTGAGGGTCTATTCCTCTAAATGCTGGACAAGTCCCCTGTTTAATTATTGGTTTTCAACAATTTCTTATGACGGCCAACGGCCAAAGCCACGCTGAATGCACCGGTTCCCGTTGATCGCCGAAGTTATGCTACGTCGGGCGTGGCCAGTACCTGAATGGGTGACCGGTCACGTACTGTTGGCGTTATAAAAGGGTGGAAACCTATAGACAACCCGGCGTTAATAGCCCAAATGTCGATACACCGTTAAACAGCAAAAAAAAAAAATTCTTATAACATATATAACGTATCGATGCAGCTGCAGCAGATGAATAGCTCCTTCCTTTTCCTTTTTTTGATTGATGCTTTATAAAATTATGATTTAAAAAAAAAAAATAAAAAAATAAAAATACAATAGGATACTCCGGGTTCATCGAATGTTGAGCCAATAACCACCTAGTGGTTTTCTTGTCGGTAAAGAAGGTTATGCCCTGGCGATTTCCATTTCTACTTCAGACAAGAATGTGATGACCTCCTAAAAATTCTAAATTTATAATGATCACTAGCAGAGTTTAGTCATGGCCAATATTCGCATATTTACTATTTTATGCCTGAGAATTTATTTTATTTTTAAATGAGATTTTTTTTTTTTTAAAGATAATGAGAACCTCAACCTTCAAGGTGATCAGATGCCTCTGGATAATTAACTTTTTTTCATTTTAGAGATTTCAAAAAAAGAAAAAGAAAAAAGAAGAAAGTGTAAACGACTCCTTTAACGAAGGAAAAGAACCCAATTTAAACTTGAATGTCCCATCCTTCTCACTATTTCACGGAGTGTTGATGAAAAACGAGGATTTTCAAGGGAAATGAGATTTTACACGAGAGGACCTAGGGGAGAGAGAGAGAGAATGGGAGGAAAAGACAGAAGCATTGGGGAAAAAAAAAAAGAACCGTCTATATATGCTTCATAAACGGAACATCCTCATCATGAAGAAGGCAGTATGAAAAGAGAAATATATTTTATAAAGTGAAAAAAATCATGACGTGAATGAAGAGTAGAGGTCGCCCTCGTATCATTGTTCTGCAAAACAAACATAAATAGGCATATAAAAAAATTCTTTCTCCTTTAAAAGTTATGCCTTTACTTTGTTTTCAAGTATGCAAGATCCAAGGCCAGCCTTAGAATCATTAAATTAGAAATCACTCCTGTCATATAAAACAAAAGCTTTAATAAAAAAAAAAGGATAATTGTACGTGCATATGTGCTCGTATTCCACATTTTAAAACACAGTTTCAAGAGGCAAAAGCAATAATACTGAAAAATAATATTAAATTTTTTTTAATTATTAGCTTATTTATTTGTGCTCGTATTCCACATTTTAAAACACAGTTTCAAGAGGCAAAAGCAATAATACTGAAAAATAATATTAAATTTTTTTTAATTATTAGCTTATTTATATGTGCTCGTATTCCACATTTTAAAACACAGTTTCAAGAGGCAAAAGCAATAATACTGAAAAATAATATTAAATTTTTTTTAATTATTAGCTTATTTATTTACAATTATTATTATTATTATTATTAGCTTATTTATCTACAATCTGTACAAATTATTATCACTAGTACCGTTGCAAGAATGTCCATTCAATAATTCCATTCTGGGGGTTAACAACATATACAATGGATCGATATCGTATTTTTACACCATATATTTTTGATTTGTTGCCGGTAAGGTCAAATTAATAATTTGGGCCCGGAGCAAACCGCCCCCCCCCCACAACAAATGGACCTATTTTGCTGTTTACTCAACATAAATCCTTTGTTTTAAGAAGGCTATACATATACCAATTCTGGTGCCAAAAATGTTTTTTAAATATATATATATATATATATATATATATATATATATATATATATATATATATATATATAAAGGGGGGGACAACTAAAACTGTGGCCACTATTCTATGAAAACACAAATAAACACACACACTCACATATATATACACGCAGATATATCATATAATAAAATAGCTGCTACATTCCTTCGGAAAATGGTAAAAACAGAACTCACTTTTTTTGCAGAAAACTGGCAAATAATTTATTGATATAAAATTCTATATATATATATATATATATATATATATATATATATATATATATATATATATATATAAATCACGTGTCTGTCTATTTTTCTGTTTATTTATTTATTTGTTTGTTTGTTCCTTATACATATATATACCGATTGACCGATATTGACCAAACTTGGCACACAGGTAGGTCTTGATACGAGAAATCTCCTAGGCTAGGTCAAAATAGTCAAATTTCAAAATTCGGTCAAAAGGTAAAAGTTTTGTTCAAGAAAAATTGGCTAAACTGAGCCATTCAGATTGTGACGGCCATTTTGAATCGACTACTGGCCTACTACTACTGGCCTCTGTCCGCTGTTAGATGAAGTGCTGGTGTGCTGGCCTCTGCCGGTATCATTATGAACTAAAACAAATTCGCATCGTTTGACCGATTTTCGTAACTGGGTATAGACAACTAGGTATCAAGTAGATCTTGATACAGGGAGAGTCATAGACAGAAAGTAGGCGTAGCATGGCACACTGGGTAACAGCTAGTATTCTATATGTGGGATAATTGAATGATGATAGCCGTCACTGACTCCTGTCCACATAATCGTGTTGATAAAAATAATATTATTTTTATTTGATCTGGGAAAAGGTACTTTTTTTTTCTTTTTCCTAATTTTCCTAAAAGGTCTGCATTTGTCAAATCTAATCACCCTCAAACCAATTTACCTAAAACGTCTGTTACATCTGCTGTTCCATTTCAAGTCAATATCATGCGTCATTATACGGTAATTAATTAATTGCTGAAAGGGATTTATGGCGATGGAATTACATCTCGACCCCCCACCCACTATTCGATTTTCATCGACTTAAAGACTAATTAATGTAGTTGTTAAGATAATTGCATATTCCTGGAGCGAGATGAAACATGTATATACTGTGTGTTATTTAAATGAATTTGATAAATGTAGAAAAAAAGTAAGCATTTATACATTTACGCTCTGATTTAGTAAAACCGAAAAGTGCCGAAGTAGTGCGTGATGTATTTGGCACTGCATAGGTTACTTTTAGAAGACAGATGGTAAGGAAATATCTTCTCTCTGGATAGGTAAACGCATTTTGGCAACTGCATTCATCGGAACAGGTTTTGTGTTCAGAATAGTTCTCACCAAGGCACCGAAGGAAGTTGCCGAAACGCTTCTGCCTATCGATGTACATTAATTCTTTTAATATACATATATGCAGGATGATTAAGGTCTAAGTAGCCAAACTCTAAGAGATGAGTGTAGACATAATTTTCAATAAATAAGTTCATTTCAAGTATTGTCCAATTTTTTTAAACAATTTTAGACATATTTTTTATTGAATAATGAAGGATAGCTAAAAAAAATGTTCAAGATAATTAAATTATAATTATTTCATCATAAAATAGACAAAATTACCTTTAAAAGAAATCAGTGATTTAATTCACTAAATCCATTTATAGAAGATACTTTCTGAACGTCCAACAACACACTTCTGTTTTCCTCGATGAATTAGTGGTTTTTCACAAATTTTTTCCTCAGCCCCCTAACGGACTACAGATTCACAACTTAGCGGAAAACTTCTACATTTAGTAAGCATTAAATCTCTGCAAACGAAGTGGAAATTTATTGAGGGATAGGTTAAACGATTGACGACTCCCTGTCAAAAAATATGAAATGGATTTTTGGTACTTTCAAATACTTTATGTGAAGAAATTATGGATTATTCATTTTTATTGGCCAAACTGAGGGAATCCATTGTCTTGTACGAAAACAATAAAAAATAACAGAATAAAATTGGTGGAAATGTTTTTAATTTGAATGATTTGTCACATTTTGTGTTTTCCAAATTTTTATTGATTTATGATTGTAGGTGGTACACTATAGAGTACACCTAAAAATCTGCTAATGTAATTGAGAATGTGAAATTTTCCGAAATTTCAATTGGGGGTTTGTCCTCTTGGACAGTGGATCCATCCACTGTCTAACAGCACTGCTTCTGTGTGCCGGACAGAGGTTTATTGAGGGATAGGTTATAATAGTAATAATAACAATAATAATTTTCGTCTTTCCTCCAAATCCTCCCATAAAGGGTTAAAGTTTTTTCCCTTAATCTGAACCGTTACCCAACATAACATGATTGCAATTGGTACATTTCTTAGATCTTTGATTGATCTCTGAAAAATATGATTATGTGTGCACACGACAAATAAGTTAATCAATATCCTCACATTTTGTGCTTTTAGACTTCAACAAAATATCTTTAATCTTTCCTTATTATTTCTATTTTAATATGAAATAAAAAAAAAATGTGTCACTGAAGACTGCAATATACTTGCTGAAAATATATAGAGAACGTAAAATTCGTTTTCTAAGAGCGTGTTGGAGCAAACTGAACGTAACTCAATATTGAAAATGGGCTACCTGTCAGTTACTGTAGCTATCAAATTGATTTCTCGCTTCACCCCATGTTTCTCAAACAGGATTTTTTTTATACAAAGGAAATTAACTTATAGCTTTCAGGGATCTATCAACGCAGGCATTAAAAGCTTTAAAATTAATGTAACAATTTAATAGTATTAATGAGCAACAAATAAATGAATTTCCGTCATTTTATTTCCATTATATTTATTAAATATACAAAAATTACATTAATGATTGTTTAGGCGAATGTGGAACTCAATTAGTAACAAAATAAAATTCCGCTCCTGGCCCGAGATAAATCTACAACATTATTTCTTCTCACTTTTTTAAAAACAATTATTATGTTTTTAAATATTATAATAATAGTTATAATGGGAGTGATAAGTGCCAAAAGTGACTAACTCACAATTAGAACAAACTGAGAAATTTTAGTTAAAGTTAAGAAGAATCTGAAAAAAAAAAAAAAAAAAAAAAAAAAAAATCAACGTAGGTGACAGAAATGATTTTAAATGGCCCAATTAAAAGAATTTCTGTCATCAACACCAATTTTTTTTCAGTTTTTTCTTAACTTTAACTCCAATTTTCTCAATTTGTTCTAATTGTGAGTTGGTCACTTTTAGCACTGAGCCCTTTGATTAAGGAATTAATAATAATAACAACGGCGGAGCTAATGGCCTAGTTGTCGCAGCGCCGTAAAACAAAAAAAAAAAAAAAATAAAATAAAAAAAAAAAAAAAAAAAGAAATAACAACATGGCCAAAAATAACAGCGAGCTCTCGCAGAGAAAATAAGCAAATGTTAACCAGCATAATCTGCCCACCGGAATACTACTTCTTCGACGAAGAAATTATGGTGCTTACGGTTTAGCATTAATCGACTGTCAGGAAGACGTTTTAAAGGTATTTTACCTTTTAGCACTTTCCTCCGAAGGAAAGTAGCTATTGAGGTTGCACTCATGACGGAATTTATCTTTATCGATCCTACCTGGTAGACACCGAAAATGATAAAATTTATATATATATATATATATATATATATATATGTGTGTGTGTGTGCGTGTGTGTGTCTGTTAACACGATAGCGGCCAGAGTTTTTGTTTTTTTGTCACGAAACTTGGTATATAACATTCAATTAGCAAACGATTGAACGAGTTCGTTAACCACCAAAGTCGGTCCACCGGAAGGGGGGGTTTACCCCGAACCCAAAACACTAATTTCACCATGCCAGCCGTAATATTTGTTATACTTTAACGAAACTTGGTATTCGTAGTGGTAATATAGAGAGAAAAGTGAGATGTAAAAATGAACTAAATCAGTTCATTTGGAGGGGGGGGGGGGGGTTACTCCGGACCCAAAATACCAATTTGCCACTTCCAGCCGTGATTTTTGGTATATTTCGACGAAACACGGTATTCGTAATGGTAATCTATAGGTAAATATGTGTTGTATAAATAAAGTAAATCGGTTCATTAGGAGGGGTGGTTTACTCTGGACCCAAATTACTAATATACTCATACCGGTCGTAGTTTCTGCTGTATTGTAGCGAAACGCGGTATACGTCGTGGGTAACTCATGAGAAAGAAGTGTTGTAAAAACGAGCTGAATCGGTCAATCGGAAAGGGGGATTTACTTTGTGATATATTTCAATAGAAAAGCCCGTCAGACGTAGGTTCACAAAGCCGCCGCAAGGAGCGCTTTCTACCACTAGAGGGACTGTATCCTGTTCCTGCGTTAGATCAAAATACGAAAATATGAGTTTTTTTTTGTTGTATTTATTACGTAGTGTAGTAGGTACCATGTGGAAACATAACTCTGGAAGCAAATTAATAATTGATCAGTTACTCATTACACAATTAAAATAGAACTATTCATGTTTTTATTTTATTTATGTAGGATATTTTAAGCAAATTGTTTTGAAAAGCAGTCTACACTACCCAAATTCTAAGGAAAGTGCTTAGTTATGCAGCTCCTGCGTGACGGCCTTTTTTTTAATCAAATAAAACCAGTTTCACCGTGAATTTTTTTTCGAGAAAAGTTGGAAAAACATAAAAAATGAGTTTATAAATTAATTATACGCCCAGGATCAGTAGCAGAATTTTAACATAACCAGCAGGACATGGAAAATGAACAACATTATTATAAATAAATTAATAAAAAAAGTAAATAACTAAAACAGAAAAAAATAAAGTTAAGAATAAATATAAAGAACGTGTCGTTTTAATGGTTATAATGATGAGTAACAATAATGATGTTTTTGCATTCGAATTAATCGAGAGACTATTGTCCAGAAAAAAACTTCGACGTGGCTAGAATTGTGAGTTATGTGAGGTATTACTATATTTTATTGCATATTAAAATATAGCAATATAAGAAGCAATGGATGAATAAGCAATACTAGTGATATTGAAACGCCATCGATTATTTTGCATCATGGCATTATTAAAGGTGTACGATGATCAGAAAACGTAGAATGTTTAAAGGAAAAAGCCCTATTTCTTAAGAAAAAACAACTTCGTAATAGGCACGTAATGAATATATAGAAGTGAGATAGAGGATAATTCCTTTGTTTTAAATCCACTTATAAATTTTATTAAATTAAAGATACTGGCATTAAAAGAAAAAGACCGTCGATTTTATAAAAACATGCTAAAATCACAGAAATTCCTCCTAACAAATTACTTAGGCCGAGAACAGGTTATTTACTCGCCTACTTGGAATGGATTCTATATTTTTATTTTAATTTTCTGATTAATAGAATAGAATTAGAGATTATGAATAGACGAACCAACTACTGACAGCCTTGTTACAAGCGTGTTTTAGCTCCTGCTAAACTATAACTGAAAGAGTATATGGCTTGAATAGTATTTAAGTAGATTAGGGAATGCATTTCGTGCTCAAGTCCTATTAGCTCCTTCATTAATGGGTGACAAGCTGATAATCATTTCATTACCACTTTGATGTATGGATGTGCACGGTTCAATTCCTTATTAAAACCATCACAAAAATTGTAAATTCAGTTATTTTATAAATAGGTACATCTTTTGATTTATGATATTTTGATCAATTGAGTTAGCGTTAGCTAGTTATGTTATGCCGCAGTATGTTGTTTAAGAAATATTTCTTATCGCTGTTTTAGGAGGATCTATATTAAAAAACGTCTTCTACAATTTAAAATAACAAAAGTCCGTCACGCAGGAGCAGCATAACTATGCACTTTCCTCAGAATTTGGGTAGTGTAGATTGCTTTCCAGAACAATTTGCTTAAAATATCCTACATAAATAAAATAAAAACATGAATAGTTCTCTTTTAAATTTGTAATGAGTAACTGATCAATTAATAATTTGCTTCCAGAGTTATGTTTACACATGGTACCTATTACACTACGTAATAAATACAAAAAACCTCATATTATCGTATTTTGATCTAACGCAGGAACAGGATACAGTCACTCTAGTGGTAGAAAGCGCTCCTTGCGGCGGCTTTGTGAACCTACGTCTGACGTGCTTTTCTATTGAAATATATTACAATTAAACCCCCGCTTTCCGATTGACCGATTCAGCTCATTTTTACAACACTTCATTCTCATGAGTTACCCACGACGTATACCGCGTTTCGTTATAATACAGCAGAAATTACGACCGGTATGAGTAAATTAAGAATTTGGGTCAGGAGTAAACCCCCCCTTCTAATGAACCGATTTAGTTTATTTTTACAACACATATTTACCTGTAGATTACCACTACGAATACCGAGTTTCGTCGAAATATACCAAAAATCACGGCTGGTAGTGGCGAATTGGTATTGTGGGTCCGGAGTAAACCCCCCTCCTAATGAACCGATTTAGTTTATTTTTACAACAGTTATTTACCTGTGGATTACCACTACGAATACCGAGTTTCATCGAAATATACCAAAAATCACGGCTGGTAGTGGCGAATTGGTATTGTGGGTCCGGAGTAAACCCCCCCTTCTAATGAACCGATTTAGTTCATTTTTATATCTCACTTTTTTCTCTATATTACCAGTACGAATACCAAGTTTCGTTGAAATATAACAAATATTACGGCTGACATAGTCAAATTAGTGTTTTGGGTTCGGGGTAAACCCCCCCTTCCGGTGGACCAACTTTGGTGGTTAACGAACTCGTTCAATCGTTTGCTAATTGAATGCTATATACCAAGTTTCGTGACGAAAAAACAAAAACTCTGGCCGCTATCGTGTTAACAGACACATATATATATATATATATGCATATATATATATATATATATATATATATATATATATATATATATATATAAATTTTAACGGGGGTCATTTTCGGTGTCTACTAGGTAGGATCGATAAAGATTTGAAGAAATTTTTCAAAAATTCCGTCATGAGTCCAACCTCAATAGCTACTTTCCTTCGGAGGAAAGTGCTGAAACGAATCGCCTCATTGGTACGACTTCATTAGTGGGGTTCTTCCCTATGGATGGGGGGAAGAAACCCGCTAAAAAAGAAGATACATCTTTTATAAGTGAAACTGCGACAGCTTAAGAGTGTTTGGATAATATTTTATTATTTTAAACTTTTACACTCCTCTTAGTAAACATAATCAGATTTATTTTAGGAAAAACAATAAATTATTAGAGGGAATATATTGTTATGAACTATTGTATTCGCACTAGGAGCAGTACAATGTTTATTAAAATGCCATTATGTTAAGTGATAAATAATATTTTAAAATACGTTTTTCATATCTCCTTAAAAAAAAGTTTATTATTTATTTTTATTTAACTTATTATGAGTTCCGTGACTGTAGAGATTAACTCATCAGGTCAGCAGAAATAAAGTCAGTTAAAGTAGCAGTCAGATTGTAATAAAAGAACACAAGAAATATAAAATAAAGCACAAGAAAAAAAAAAGACAATACAAAATTATAATACAATGATAAAAGAGTTTAATCCACAATAAAATATTACATAAGTTAAATTTTAGAATAAAATTGTGTTGTTTTTAGGGTGTAAGGAGTGTTTGAATGTACGAACTACCTTCAGTCAGTATGGGTGCGTTTATGTCTGATAGTTATTGTACGATATTTATATCAGCCAGCAATTGAGAGTAACCTAAACTGCAAACAATTTAGTTCTGAGATATATATTTCTATCACGAGCAGTGAGGGTGTGTTTACACCTGACACTTCTCGCAGGAAATATATCTCAGGAGTCGGATATAATAATTATGATAATTATCTATCATAAACTAAAATAAACTGTGTCCCTCATAGAGTTTTCGCATTACCTGGAGATTGTCCATCCGAGGTAATAATATCCCGAATGCTTGCACAGCCTCCTCACCCATCAGCATCCCCATTCAGAACACTTCTTGGTAATGCTCGCAAACATAATGGGTGTTTCAACATGACATCTTGGAAACATAAATTTTTAAATTTGAACGTACATTTATTATTGACAACAAATTTTAACCTGTACTGGTTAAACTGATGTTACTGCTAATCCATAGATAACGGGTAATGTCTACGTTATCTGTTTCTCGACACTGATCCGGAGCGCCCCAGTGTCGAGAAACATTATACTTTGATTAGTTATCAATTAATGAATAAATTATAATATGTCGGGAACCGTGCTATAATAATCTACACAAAATTATAAAAGCTGCGTTAATGTTGATGATACGTTATTTAACGCAATAAAACATCTATGAGAGATCCTAATACAGCAGTACTAGTTCAGCTTTAAGGCAGAGTGTCTACAGAAGGAATGTCTCGCGAGTGCTTAAGTGAGAAAAAATGCATTTGGTTTTATATGCATCCTTTTTTTTTTTACGGCACTTCTGAATCTAGGCCGGACTTGTGGGAGACCCGGCATGCGTCCTTTTATGCAAATAATAAAGGCTGAGAACCTCATCTTCTCTCCTCCTTCTCTAAAATAGTTTTAAAAGGATTTATTTTGTACCGCTCGAAACTAACCTATCATTAACTGAAGAAGAGAACGGTAAATCCCATTTGCCGAAGAGTATAGAATGGGTTATCTCTATTCCTCTTTTAATTAGCCACCGGGCTGCAATGTACAACCTGTTCATTCAACTTCACTCGCTCCAATATTTGTCCCGCTCAGCCCACACCGATCGTGCTTACGGACATACTCCTTTAGGATAATGTCGGCAATCATAGCTGCTAAATTAAAACTATAAATAAGACTCTAGTTTCTGTAAAATCTAGTTGGGATTAGGATAAAAGTGAACAAAACATAGCTCGTATAAATCTAACTTTATTCACCATCTCCATCTTGTCACAACCACCTGTACCAGACCTCTTTCTACAGGCATCATATTGCAAAATGTGGCAGTTTCTTTCTCATCAAGCCATAGCGTTTAGTATAACACCGATATCTCTGAGTCTCCCCGTGGTCCAGTGAGATTCTCTTTCTGAAGAGACGGTTTTGAGTCCCGCTTGCAGGAGAATGAGTTTTTCATCATTCCAGGGCCCGTTGAAAAATTCCCTGCGTCAACATGGATATTTAGAAAGGTCGGCAACCTATCGATAGCCCGGCGCTAATTACCTAGATATTGATGCGACGTAAAAAGAAAAAAAACAACGCCGATATCTAACATTCCATAATATGCAGTATCTTAACCACTGTTCTTGGACGACAATATAAATAAGTTTTCTTTTAATTTTATTTTTATAGTTCACCAGCAATCACTTTCCACTAATTGTCACACTATTAAAAGATACCACCTTAGCGGACACAATTTCGGTTTCATAATATAGAAACTCGCGAAAAAACATTCCGATCGAAAAAGGGGAAAAGGTCCATCACGCAGGAGCTGCATAACTGGATTCGTGAATAATTTGATTTAAATAACTTAAATAACAGCTGCCTCAATGAACACCAAGAATCGGATACATCACTTATGTTCTGAAATCCTAGTGGTAACAACCAATGCTAACGCCGGTTTGACGGAATTCCCAACTTCTAATAAACGGATTTGCCTTGTTTTTACATCATACTATTGTCTTTAGATATCTACGATGTATACCGAGATCCGTTTCGATACAACACACATTACGACGGGTATGAGCATATTAGAGATTTCGGACTGGAGTAAACCCTACATTCAGATGGACCGATTTAGCAAATTAGTATTTCGGGGTAAATCCCCACTCCAGTTAGATGAACTCGTTAAATCTTTTGCTTGGGGAATGCTATATACGAAGTTGCGCGGCAAAAAAACAGAACCTATGGAGGGTATCGTGTTAACAGACAAATATATGTATGTATGCATATATATATATATATATATATATATATATATATATATATATATATATATATAACGGGGGTCATTTTCAGCATCTAGTAGGTAGGAAGATTTGAAGAAATATTTCAAAAATTCATTCCAGTGGGCAACCTCAATAGGTACTCAAGTAGCGGATTACTTGATGAGAGAATATATCTGAAAGCTTTTGATCGGTTCTTGTAGCTTAATAATATTTTATTTTTTGGTATTTACGTGTATTATTTGTTATTACATTCATTCTTATCATGATCTAATTCAAAGAGCACATAGTAGTCTAAATAATTAGAATGATTTTTGTTTCATCATTAAAAACTTATCACTTAGTAAGAGAGATCTAAGTCTTAAGCATGCTACAATTGCTAGTTGTGCGGCCTAATCGTCTTAAGAGGAGAACCTAGGCTACGATCCTCTACTAAGAACAAGACGAAGGGACAGTTCACGAACAAGCTTCTCTCAACTTACCCCATTTGCTCCACCAACCTCCTAATCATCGCTCCAACTGGTTTACTTTACTTTTTAAAGTATTTGAGAGGTTTAAACTAGCTCGAAGTATCGCAGCTATACTCTTTAAAGACAAGTGTAAAAAGTAAGTAGTAAATAGTATCAGAAATATAACGAAAAAGGGAAAAGCATGTCTTGCAGGAACTGCGTCATCATAGGGAATTTCCATAACTTATCATGGTTTCTTCTCGAACGCTTGGAGTAAGTCTAACATTCTTGTAGTTTCTTTCCCTAATGTGAAGAACTTGCAAAAAAGTACCTAGAAGCCTATGAAC
Organism: Gonocerus acuteangulatus; assembly: GCA_946811695.1. NCBI lineage: Eukaryota > Metazoa > Arthropoda > Insecta > Hemiptera > Coreidae > Gonocerus > Gonocerus acuteangulatus. The sequence continues at coordinate 51,907,183 of OX328124.1, read as the reverse complement.
GCGTAAAACGTAACGCTTACGATTTTTTGAGCGACTTTTGCCCAAGAAATCCTTTATGGTCCCATGGGCGATTCTGCCGGTTAACGAACTTGACCTTTGAAATTACAAAAAGTATATTTTTCTACTAAATTTCAGTAAAGTTGATCCATTTTTGAGCCAGCTAGAGAAAGAAGAGACAAATATATACAGGGTGGTCCCGAAGAAAATCGCCATACTTCAGGAGTGTGTCCGCTGTGTAGATAAATGCCACGAAGGAGAAATTTTTACTTGCATTATGTCCCTAGATATAGGCGTTTGTTGTTGTTTTTTTTTTCCAAACGCCAGGTTTGTTTTACTATTTTTTTGCTCTTTGTAGTTCGCGCCATAGGGAAAATTTAATTCTGTTGACATTTTTACAATCTGCATCAAATTTCCTATAAGATCACATGTACCTTGAGCAAAACGTTCTGAAACCAAATTCACAGCAGCCACTCAAACAAATAATTTATAACGAAATGAACATAATTTTGTTTGGCTTTTAATGAATTACTCATTAATAGCCAAAATGTTTTGCTGCTTTTTTTTTGTTTTAATAAACTACAATTATCCCATGCAAAGCATCCTTTTTTGGCCTTCAACACTTACTAACAAATTAGCCATGGTAGAGAAATAATGCAAATTTTCTGAGAGCCTCATCTACCTTAAAAGTAAAAAACCTTTATTTCTTGATATTTTTTTTTGTGGCTGCTGTGAATTTAGTTTGAGAAATGTTTGCACAAGGTAGTACTTGAGAAGAAGAATTAACTTTGCGCTATGGCGTAAACGACAACGAGAAAAACGACTGTACCTAGGGAAATAATGCAAATAAAAATTTCTCCTTGGTGGCATTCAACTACACTTCAGTCAGGAAAGCGGCGGTACTGACTTCAGTTCGGAACCGCCTGTAAATATATATATATATAATGAGTTTAGTCATGCAATTGATTGTTATTAAGACTAAGGTTTGATCATCGGCCAAGAAAGTGTAGTATAAATATATATAACAACATAAACATTAAAATTAGAACATAAATACAAAGACTAAAAGCTAAGGATTAACTTGAATTGTTGATACTAATGCAAATATTAAAACTGGTTCGGTTAGTAAATATTTACTTTGGCTGTTCCAATCTTATTTCTTGAACATTTTCATTCTTCTGTTAACATGTTTAAGTGTCAGTCCTAAGTGACTCGTTGATTGACTAATCTTGGCCAACAGTGCAAAAATCGGGTAGTTATGGTGTTTTAAATATTTAAGAAATTCTCATAATTTTTTCAACTTTGGAGATGATTTAAGAAAAAACGTAAAATAAAGGTTTTTTCATACTCTAACCATAAATAGTACATTGCTTCACGATTATTTTGATACCTAGTTTACCGGCTTTCGGCTGCTTCTTACAGAGATATTAGATATTTATTAGATTTCATAACCATTGAAATCTTTACGACTTCTGGCGCGGTAATGAACCAAACACTAGATACGATGCTTTATTTGATAGAATCGTCCAAGAATATAATTTTTCTAAATGTTCAGATAAAGTTAAGGAGAATATACGAAAATTGATTGATATTGTTTTCCCTGGATATTCAACAAAATTGGGACCGCTGATACAGGTTTTCAGGGGAACTCGAAGCAAAATAGAAAGATTAGCTGAGTATTAAACTTTCCGACGACGATTTTAAAATGTGTTGACGAGATAATTATCAAGCAGGTCCTTCACGTGGAAGACCGCAAGTACGTTTCGTGGAAGCATCATACTCTGCAAGAAAGAGACGACTTGCGGAAATAGTAAGGACGAAATCTCCGGACGAAATAGAGTTTTCCACTAAGCTTACTTCTAAGGACTTTCCAAGGAGAAAATGGGATTATTAATCGATACTGAAAGCCTTTCTTTTGGTTCTACTAACGACGGTAAAACCGCACGCATATTTTTTGGCAATCAAAAATTAAGCAGCGAAATTACTGGACTGGAGATTAACATTAACAATCAATTAGGGCACCATTTTGAAAATGGTTTCAAGTGGTAAATCGATTAATATGCCGAAAATAACAGCAAAAATTGGTGAGACTTAAGATTTATATCTGAAGCATTATTCAGGGTATTCATATGCCAGTGTCTATCATACACTACTTCTTGTATTCATACAAATATTGATTTAATGAAAATGCTTCTCCTCCCATCATATATTTGTCAACTCTAAGAAAGATATGTAACAATTGAAATTTAAATAAATAAGATTAAAGTTAAGTTAGCTCCACAATCGAAAACAAAATTGAAGCAAAAGTTTTATCATAATTTATTTTAAATAAAAATTATAGTATTTGTTTACAAATAAGTGATTCTGAGAAGGAATAAGTTTTTTTTATTAGTAAAATTTCTTTATATAATTTTTATAAGTTCGGAAATAGCATACGTAAGTTCACATATACATTTTATGTAAGTTTATACACTAATAAATTATTTTCTTAAGTCAAAACTTCTTTTTTCTCTTAAGTTCGAGTTTTTTAATAACAGAAAAAAATAATAACCCTAGTCTAGAGAACGATACGATTGTTGATTTCTTTTCCCTTACACTCGTGACACTGTGCGTCGGTTGAGCTCTTGTTTCTTCTCGGTAATTTGTGGTTTCCAAGTTAGTCGTTAGTCGTGTATTAGTACTACGTAACGGATTTGGGATTTTTTTTAAAGGAAGAAATGAAACATTAAGGGACACCGGAGTACGAATTGATCATCTGTGTCCAAATTTAGTTTTTTAATTTTCAAATATTTAACTCAAACGACGAAAAAATAATTTGCTATACTTTGTTATGAAGCCAGCTATTTGGGCAAGGCACCTGCAAGGGACAATGTGCAAATCACAGCCTGGTAATTTTAAGTTAAAGATTTGGTGTTTATCGCCCTGTATTCTTAATGAATAATTAAATAAAATGAATAACTTTTGGCATTCGTACAATGTACCCCGAATGTAAAACCATTGAAAATTCTGAGTACTATAAGCTCAACTAAATAGTGGTGTGATAGAAATTCATGCTACCGTTCAAAAGACCATTCACAACATCAATTGTAGTTTACAGGAGTGTAGCATACACATTAGCAAGATATAGTGCACTGAAAATGTTGAACATCATTTACCACACGAGCCTTCATCTTTCATGAGCCTTTAGGAGCGGCCCTGTAGCTAGTTTATATGTAGAAGCATCATACCCTCTCTGGAGCATCTGAGATACATGCTCATGGCATCGCTTGTGCACAAATATCTAGGTATAGGCTGCTCTCCGTGTGTTCACAAAAATATGAATAGACTAGTACAGAAACAATCAGTGTGGGATACCAAGACATCCAACATATTCTAAAACTCTTCCGTTAACATGATATCAAAATTCGATAAACATTATCAGACTTCAAAATCAAGAAAAAATTTCAATGAATTTCAGCTAAATAACTCTGATAAACTGTAAGTAACTCTTTGGGGGCCTCAGTCGTAATACATGAAGAACTCATTACAAATGGACTTAATTCTAAAGCACTCTTGTTGCCCTCAACAACATTCCCAGTGCAGACAGACGAGATGTGATTCTATGCACTGACTCATTGAGCAGACTACAGGCACTTGCAGACAGACACTCCTCACATCCAGTAATAATAGACATTTTCAAAAGTATTCACTCTCATAACAAGCACATTACACTATACTATACTTGCTGGCAGGCTATTAAGGATTGGGAAAAAAGCTCCCTAGGAGATTCGTCTGCGAAATTTGCTCAAGACAACATGAGCACAATCGATCAACCAGACACCAAGTCGTGACCAATACAATTAAACAAACTATCATGGAATATTGTCAAGACAGATGAACTCGAGTAACTGGCATAAAATTAAAAATAAAACAAATTTCGGAAGAAATTGTACTTGTTCTACTCAAAATTGCCTACAAAAGACTAACATGCAATAGAAACTTTACAGTAAAACACCTTCGTACGGATTGCAGAAGACTAATCAAACTAAAAGTCGAAATAAACGAATTGTTGAAAAAGAACAGCAAGTTAATAAAGGCAATATTCTCTTACTTAGAGAACACTAAACTATTCAATCTCATTTGAAAACATCTGCTGAATAACCAGTGGCTTTCAACTAGATTACAGATATTTTAATCTCTGTTTTTTTTTTGTGGATCAAATATATGTTCACAATGGTGGTTCATTAGACCATACATGTACAATCTTGAAGGAGTGAAATTCTTAAAGGACCGAAACCAATAAATAAAATTAACATTGTACCCATAAATTCAAGTATTTCTTACTGCCTGATATGAATTGAATTGCGTGACCTGCTCTCCTGAGAATATCCCCGTCGTTTCCAGGGGATGTAAATAGAAGAGGAAGTACAGGTGGAAACGGACGTTGCTTTTAGACTTACTGTCCGTACCTGGGGACAGCTGCAGGCCCCTAAGGCAAGCGAAGAAAATTTACGGCCTTCCAAACAGGGACTCATTCAGGTTCTAGCCCCTCTTCTATTAAAGTTGTACATTCACGTGAAGCATCTTCTAGTTGACCGCCAATATTTAATATTTTAGAGTTTATTTATATTGAAACGGTCACTCCGCTCAATAGGTAAGTCGTTTGCTTAAACCATTAGTAACTAACAACACAGAGTACATTACTTTGGAGCAAATAATAATCATTTGTTTTTTTTTCTATATCAAAATGAATAATTTATACCGATGTATTCCCATTATTGGGGAGCATTTATAACAAAGAGAAAAGAGACCATCATTGAGCACGATGAAGTACTAGTTACATTTATGTAGCATGCCTCAAAACCTGACTGCTCAATGTAAATACAACGATCTCAGTAGTAGATATGAGTGATATCCTGATTTGATAAAGTTGAAATGGATGTCTCAAGTTGTTGGACTTAAAGAAAAAGGCGAGGGCTGATAGTGGAAAACGTATTTACTTTTCTGCGACTAGTTTACCGTAAATTCTCAGTAGAGTTTCTTCATTCATGCCTAAAAATGTCGTGAAAACAGGACTCGAACTATTGTCGGTACCGCTAACCCTCATTCAACCAAACTACTACTAGAGTCTTAAGAAAAACTATTTCACCGACTTAGGAACAAGCAAATGGTATATCTGTACAGTACTCTGCTACATGGCTGGAATAAAGATACTCTTTTCTCACACATTCTATCGAAGACCCAGTCGTCATTGCCACACTTATTAGATTCTTGCAACGACGATTTGGTTTGGAGAGATTCTGTGGAATATATAGCAATTCAGCAAATATTCAACACATTGTGCGTAGTCAATCTATCTAGGACTTGTCCCTACGACTAGGTGATTAGAGGGCGTTGTGGTCTACCATCTGCAAGGGATGTTGTCTCTTGGAAGATGTATTGGAGGCGCGTGTTTTCCAACTAATGATGTACTAGTACAGTCTTCCTATTAAGTAAGTCTTAAAGTTAAATATATATATATATATATATATATATATATATATATATATATATATACATACATATATATATATATATATATATATATATATATATATATATATATTGTACACGGAGGTATAGATGATTCTTAATTCATCAGGTTTCATAAGGTTTAAATTTTAATAGGAGAAATGCAAGCCCGAAATACTTAACGGGTTTGCTGGTCCAATTGATCTAAATGTAATTTAGGGGGAATGCAAGCCCACATTGCGTTGAAGGTTTACAGGTCTACTGAATATGCGTCTAGTGCTCGCAGTTGGAAACACTTGCTTCTATTTTCTTGCAAATTGTTTCCGAAATAGACCACACTGCATTACTCGACTGTTACCAATGTCACGTTAGTAGGACACTTTCTGAAACCATTATAAATTACAGTAAATGTATTGAAAGTAATTATTGTCTCAAACCTTAAAGAATTTGAATAAGGATCGATTAAAAATACTCTCTCTCATTCAGTTTGAGTATTCTTACTAAGTCATTAAGAAAAATCCTTGCTGCAGGTGGAACTCAACCTCACATCACCAGCAGAAGAATCTAAAGCATTAGCCACTAGACCACGGGGAGACCCAATTAGATTATTATAGTGAAAATAATAATTATACTGAAAGAAAAAAATGAACTATTTTAAGCATTCATTTCTTCAGTATCCAGAGCTTGTTTGTGGAATGAGGTATTTCTAATGGCGTGTCTAGGGTGAATACCAGCTGTCACCTGTTAAGATTGCAACTTGCATGAAGAAATACTCTCTTCATCTTGTATGAAGAAATACTCAAGTCTAATCAAATTGAAATTATTTCACTACCACGTTCCACAATCTGTGTCAGCTATAATCAAGCCGTGCTTTAGTTTGCCACAGAACTCAGAGGCAGTGCTAATAAAGCTATAACACCGAAAGTAGCTCAGAAGCAACGAAAAAATTCAGTTATTTAAATTTTGTATATTTTCTTAAATCTGAATTTCCACCTTTGGTGTTCCATGAGATGGCTCATTTCTATGACTCCTCTATTGTTTTTTTTTTTTTTTTTTTTTTTTTTTTTTTTTTTTTTTTTTTTTTTTTTTTTAATTTACAAGTATATTTCGATGTAAGATATAATTGTGTAATTTGATAATAGGGGCTTGAGCACTCCTTGTTAGGAAGGATTCTTAGTCCAAACAACTATTTTCTTCATCCAACCGTTGCGACTAGCCAGGACGATTCGATGCCATTGATGCCCTGAGAGGAGAAAATATCACTTGAAATTCCTCTGAATTCAAATAAATACACTTATTTTGATTAAACTCCACTTTACAGCACTTCAAGCGATCTCGAAACCACATTCTTTAAATACTTCTTGGGACAGGAAAATGATGATTAGATTTGCATGAGGAGGATGATTGATTATGTTACGTTTGTATGTTAGAGCTAAGATGACGCAGTTACTGTAACTCGGATTTGGTTTGAATCTTTATTTTCTTTACTAAATGATCCGAAATGATAAACTCCGAGGAAATACATGCTTGTTATATATTTGGCGGGTGAACATTTGTTCTATATTAACGTGAAATACTGAAACACCTCATCAGTGTAAAACACCTCATTTATGGCATCAAGAAACGTCAAATTAATCAGAGACATTTATGTCAAGGAAAATCAGTTATTCAAAATATTCTGCAAACATTTCCTGCTCAATTTGGTTAAACCTAAAAATCGTATAACACTGTACATACGTATGCTATAAGTGTTATGCGGATTGGACAATTGAAAAGTACACTCTACTAAATTGTAAAAAGTCTGTACCTAAAATTGTTTTCGCGTGAATATCCCCCTTAGTATCAATCTAAGTTAGTTTACTTGATTGAAACATTAAACCTCATATTTTTCAACGAATTACCATGTAACCAATATCTCTGGATTTTTAGTATTGGGTGTGTTACATTGTATTACGTCTAAATATAATTAAATATACATGTAAGAATATTATTATTATATCATTGATTGTTTGCTTATTACGTACATATATTGTACTAAATAGTCACTAACAAAATAAAAGTAAAAAAGGTAAGAAATTATTGAAATAAATTGGTAATAATATAATTACAGAAATTACTTTTCCGCCCTCCTTCCTTTCTTCTATTCATTTTTCCTTATTTTATTTCTTCTTTTTCCCCTTTTTTTCTTTTTGTTTTTGAAATTCTAATCTACTTACAGCAGAAACACACACACGCAAGGACATTATATATATATATATATATATATATATATATATATATATATATATATATATATGTGTGTATATACGTAGGAAAAAAATATAGGAAAATCGAAAGAGAGTATTTAACATTTCAATCTTTTAAAAATCCCCTACATTCTGTGGTATTTAATTTCACCTACCTAGAAGATAAATCAAATGTGTATTAATCCTTCAATAATTAAATTATTGTATTAGTATATACAATTTACTACATAATAACGCTGGACTACGTGAAATGCCATTCACGTGATTGCTTCTTGGTGTTTCCGAGTGATTAGTTCAATATCACATCTAAAACTGAGTTGTTGTATTGTCTTATTCTAATTAACCAATAGAAATCCGTATGTTAACTCAATTTACCTTTCAATTTTGAATCTGACGTTGATGAAAATGGAATTTCCTTGTTTTAGATTGAGCCTCGCACTCCTAAGAATGCTTGCGGTCAGAATTTCGCTTCTAACCCTAGATTCTGGGAAACCAAGAAAGGCGGCCAACCAGAACAAGTTCGGAGACCACTTTGCAAGGCCTAGTTGTGGAAACTAGAATTATTTAAGATTTAGAATTATATTAAACGATTATTTGAACAAATTAGCTTTAATTTCTTTAGTATACATTAAGCAGAGAGAAGTTGAATTCTCGAAGAGAATTTCATTGTCAAAAGGATTTAGCTCGTTGCCCATTGAAACATTTAATGGGCTACAAACCGTTTCAAGAAGATTACTTTTATTATCTCTTAGGATTAAATGTTTCCTTAAGATGAACATTACTGGAAACTAATTTATCGGAATGTATATCAATAAAAATTAATTTAATTTAAATTACCTAATAAATATTATAAGATGACAAAAATAGTCGTTCATTCTGGTTTTATTGCTTTAGCAATTTTGAAGATTTTTCAAAACCTTTTTATTTACTGAGCTCCACGACATCAACGTGATTCGCTCATATAACAAATAAAAATTTAAATATAAAGATAAAGTAAATAAATAATTTCTAATATGGTACTAAAAATATATGAAATATACGTAACAAAATAAATTTAACCTGAAAATTAAACATATTTAAAAAATAAAGAAATAGAAATCATAACTAAAATATCTTAATAATTAAAAACACTCTTTAGATATTTTATTATAAGATCAAATCATCATTGTATTTTCTAAGAGATTTGGTAATTTAATTTTCTATCCACACAAACGCAACCGAGCACACACACACACACACACACACACACACACACACACACACGTAAGTTTCGCTGTAAAATATTCAACCGTTATAATAGTTTAACATTTATATATATATGTAAATTGTTGATATTTATGTTTCCTAGTCAATTAAAATATTTTGAGTACATTATATCATTAAATTTTAGACAAATATTCTAAATTAAACTAATTACAACAAATTATTAATGTATAATATTTTTTAAAATAAGCTTTGTAATTCAGATAATGAAGTTGAAGTGTGTATAAAATATATACAACAGTAAAGTTTGGATTAAATTTTACAAATAAGTATTAAAAAGCTTTTATATATAAAAATACGTAAAATTAGTCCAAAGCCACCTTCGGTTTTAAATTATTTTGACTTAGAAGCCATTTCAATCCCATAACCAAATTTGCTATACAAATTAGTAATAATATGACCTATTATATATATTTGTTTTCAAAATTTTTAAAGATGCGTTTTTGAAAATATTTAGATTCAAAATTTTATTTTTGATTTTGAAACAAATTATGACCTATCATGTGTTGCATGTCGTTTGAAAGGGCATATAAATAGCTAAACATTGACACCTCCCCCATATTTGTAACGTAAACAGGAGAGGAGTTATGACTACTTAAATGTTTTGACAAAGCGAGATTTTGACCGCTTTTTGAAAACTTTACATGGCCGTATTTTGAAAACCGTTTTAGATACAAAATTTAAATTTGGTATTTTTATTTGTCCCAACGCTTACTTTGGGTGTACCAATTTTCATTAATATCTGAAAGGGTGAGGTAAAAAGGTGTGTTGATTTGACATGGAATGACCCCCAAATTAATATTTGCGCAATCTTGTTAATGCCTAGAAATCTCACACTATCATGAGCCCTCTATGTATTAGATTGTCAAATCTACTTCTTACGACCTAACCTTGTGCTCCAAATCTCCCTTATGGCAAAGGGGCTTAGGTTTTATATATATATATATATATGGAGATATCAAATAGGAAAAACCAAAACATATATTTATATATGTGTGGGGACATTTATGTTAAAAATAAATTTTATTTCGACACACGCATCTAATAATATTTAATAAGAAAGATTATTTTAACTGCCAAAATATTTTGATTAATAACATCATACATATTCTAATTAAATCTACAAGGCTCATATTTTTCCTGCAGTAATGCGGGTTGCCATGTCACCTGTCCCTATTCTTTGTTTTATCTGTATAACAGCTCCTGACATTTTTTAATGTTATGTAATAACAATGCCTAATTAGGACACGACCCGCCCACTTCAGAGCTATTGTTAAAATACTGTTGAAGGAATATTTCGGAATATAATCAGTCGTGCTTGAGTATAATGGTTGTTTTTCAACCCGGAAGGGAAAACTGCGGGTAACCAACGGGAGACATAAAAAAAAAATAATAATAATAATAATTATTTTGAAAGTTTGTTTGTACAATGCAAAACTTCTTGGCCTCCTTAGCAGATCTAATAATACTTCCATGTAATATCTATTTCATTAACAAGTTATATTATAATTACATATGCATGATTTCGTTATCAGGATAAAATTACGAGACATTTTCCTCCGGATTTATAGGGAAAGAAATGCAGAAACATAGTTCAGGACGCAGCTGTATTCTTGCAGAAATATCTTCGGAAGAACCTATAATTGGTGTGTGCATAAATAGAAAAATTCCCGACGACCATTTCTTTTTTCAACATAAAAACATTACGTTTCTTTTGTACTTCTTTCGCTCCTAACACAGAAATTACTCAAGTAATTCTTAAAGATACTCAATTTGCTAATAACTATATAAATAAAAATCCTGGAGCCGTCGTAATTGGCCATTTGCATTCTCTAAAATGCTTTTGAAAACTCGAATGTCTTAGTATTTTTTTAAAAACTAAATATTTAAAATGTGTAAAGAACACCGTTTGGATTTCGCAATAATTTGGAAAATGATCATTTTTTCGGTAATACCTCAATTGCAAAATTTTTTATGCAAACACTAAAAAATATATTTCATCGAAAGTTGGTAGGTTGTTTTACTATGTAATCATCTTTTTGCTTTTGGAATATGAAATGCATTTTAAGCTGCCGAGAAAAGTCTTTTTTATCCCTTTGTTATACTTATTGCTTTTTGGAGTAGCAGCAAATACACCTTAACATTTCTAAATAAGAGGTCATAATAGGCAAATCTTTAGCGTGAATATTTTCGGACTTGGGAGCGATGGAAGTGCAAACAAGTATTTTTTTTAATTTAAAATACAAAAATATGTCCTGGGAATTTTTCGATCTACGCATACATCAATTATTGTTATTTGAGTTGTTCCAAAGATATTTCCGCAAAAATTTGTTAGCCCCCTTTTAACATCCAACTCAAAACAAATGCATCCTGGAGTAGTGTGTAATAACGAATGGATGAACGAAGTAAATATATTTCTCTTCAAATATTTACATGCTAAAATAATGAAATCAAATTTACAAAAAGGTTGTGCAGGCCCAATAAGCTTGACAATAATTCTGAGAAAATAATTCTAATCAATAAAAGAAAAATGGGTCGTATTGCGGTATCTGTTTTAGCAACAGAGGCAAATAAAAAATAAAATAAAAAAAGAAAGGCGTTCAATTTTTATTATTTTTCTAATATATAATATTTTATACGCTGTACGCTGCTGTGAATTTTTATGATATTGTCTAAGGACTAATATTCTTTGAAAGACGGATATAGAAGAGTGAGTATATTTGAAAAGGGATAAAGAGATATTTTGCAGGGCCGAAAATAGCCTTTCAAGAGAAAGCTTCTTTTTTCTCATGATTTGCCTACAAGTATATTGTCTCTCTTCGCCTCTATATCCCATTCGGTATGATATTCCCACAACTCTCACGCAACCACTCTCGGGAAAACTCACGATTCGGATACGATATAGGGCTGAGTTAGGGATGTGTAAATGAATAGATATATATATAAATATACAGCAATTACTACATCTCGTTTAATATAAACTGTGTATTATACTTATTGCTTTAATTTTCTCTACAATATTATTCATATTTCCAACCTATTTTACAAATTTCTTTGCATATTAGTTTCAGCATTTCAGACTATTAATGGATGATAACGTGAAGTAGCCATTGCAAGTCTTGATACGTTGACGAACTAACACGACAAATAATTTTTCTAAATTATCTAAAATAAATAGGTGACAGAGAACAGGACAACATTGCCTGTAAATACAATAATTAAGAACACATAGTCTAAATTTTAGAGAATCTAAAGAAAGGAAAACTTTAATATACAGTTAGTAAAATATTTCTATTATCGAAATTCAAAAATAATCATGAATAAAAATAACACAGAGGTAAAAAATGCCCGTAAAATATTCCATTTCTGATCTCAATTAATTTAATTTTAAGGTTTTTCATAAACACATGTTAACAGATTAAATAAAAATTCCGGGGGTGGGCTGCAGCCCCCCTTATATACGCCCATGAAAGAAGGACATGTAAAAAAGAGGTACAGGATTCTCAATACCATACCTACTTCTGAAGTAATACTTAAAGGAATAATGTGTTTTGTATCAGAAAGTAATGAAAACATTAATCTGTAAGAAGTAAAAACCGATGAGCTGTCAAAATACTGATTGAGTATTGAATAGTGAATCTGAGGCCAATTTTGTACTGAAGTGCATGGGCGGCCTGGATATGGCCGCCCCTGGTGGGGGTGTTCGGTTGGATATGTTGAATTTAGCTCCTCTAATCAGAAAACTCAGCCACCGTTTGCCTACCTCGTTTTTCAATCAATCCTGAATGAATTCTCTCGGCTTGTTTTCATAATTGAAACGGAAAACGTGATTAATCTATGACTTCTAAACAAAAAATAAATCATTAGATGGAAAACATGGTTCCCACAAAATAAATTGATTTTATAGTTATATAAAATAATGTTGGCGATGACTTTTAGCACCCCTATGGTATTTTTGTGCCTTTGGTAAGACCTTAGTAAAATTGTTACTAAAACAATTCTATTTTCAGCCGCATTTTCAAAAATAATCTTCTATGAAATGAGTATTCTCATAAATTCTGTTCCAAGAAGTCTAAAAATACTATAATAATATATATATATATATATATATATATATATATATATATATATATATATATATATATATATATATACATATTCCCCTACGATAATAATTTGTATTATATTCCGACTAAACTCGCTATAAAACACTATAACCCACTCCATGCGCCCAATTTAGGTAATAATTCTGTATTGTGTTGCAAAAAAATTACTTTTAACTCATGACATATCTAACTGTATTCTTGGAGGCATCTAAAACGGCTCAAGAGGAGAAAAGTATTATTATATTTTAATAATTGATCCAGCAAAACGAATTTAAATTAGCCAACCTATTTCGTTTATTGTTGTCAAGGAGTCTTTAGGTACATCGATTAACAGAATTCTTTGATTGAAAGAATCAATCAAAATAATTCTTTGATTTATTTCGCTGTATTAAGCTCAGCAGTAGATTAACTTTCCCCCACAGATTTATGTAGCTTAGATTCCAAATAATATCATTGTATTATCTTCTGTTTAAGCAATTCGATTCTAGTTAACATTATACTTGATGGATTATAAATTATTTTATATAGTTATATTCTACATATATATATATATATATATATATATATATATATATATATATATATATATGTCAAACAATTTCTTTCAGGTAATTTTATTTACTTCCTGACAGGACAATTCATTTCCACAGTTTGGCTTATAAAAAATTAGCAATCCATAATTTCTTCACACAAAGCATTTGAAAGTAACGCAATTCTATTCCACATTATTTGACAAAAGGGTGCCAATCGTTAAATTTATCCCTCATTAAACTTCTACTTCATTTGTAGAGATTTATTGCTTACTAAATATAGAAGTTTTCCTGTAAGTATCCGTAGTTCATCAGGGGGCTGAGGGAAAAATCACTAGATCATCGAGAAAAACAGAAGTGCGTTATTGATCGTCTAGAAAATATCTTTTATCAATGGATTTAGTGAATTAAATTACTTTTTTCTTTAAGAAAATTTCTCTATTTTATTATGGTTTAATTAGAAGACAATTATCTTGAACTTTTTTTGAGCAATCCTTTGTTATTCAATAAAAAATATGTCTACGTTAAAAAAAAGAGAGAAAAAAAATTGGACATAACTCCTTTCCCCAAGAATCGGACCATACTTTACCTGACCTTTTTGTTGGAAATGATGTGTAAAATCAGCTCCTACAGGCTACTTGGACCTGAATCACAATGTATACAAATTCCCAGAAATCGATAGAAGTTAACCTTAACAAATATAAAATTTCTTAAAACCAACAAATTATGTGACAAAAAAGAACAATAACAATTTATTGCGGTTCAACGAATCTGTGAGGATAGTTACAAAAGCTGCTGAAAGCAATGTTGGGCAAAACTAAAAACTGAAACTAAATTCACTTTTTGGAATAAACTAAAACTAAACTAAAAATTGCAACCTAAAAAAAACTAAAACTAAAATTATACTAATTAATGGATTTTAACTAAACTAAAACTAAATCGTGGGGAATTGACTAAAAACTAAATTAAAGCTTTAGTTTAGTTTAGTTTTACTAAAATAACGTGAATTAATATAACTCATATGTTATTTCGATAATTAAGTTAATTATTAAAATTAATTTTTTTTTTTTTTTTTAACTAATATAACTTGAAGGCCGGGCCTCCACCGGGCCTTTGTAACCGAGCGGAGACATTTTCTTCTATACTTTTGTTCTTTCCATTAATAATAGAGTTCCTACTTATTATTTATGCTTTTCTTCTCAATATTTTATAGTGTTTAATGTATTTGTTTACTAAATATTTTCAATTTTTTATTAAATATTTTATTATAAATAGTTAAATATATATGTTCATATTTTGAATTTTATTTTACATGAACATCCGTTCTCTATTAAACACGTATAATAACAGTAACATTATTTATTTAAAGCTTTGAACAAAAACGCCAGTTTGTCAGCCTTTTCACATCTAATTAGGTAGTTTCTCATTTGACTGTGAACAAAACCAAGGGTTGAAAACATTCATTCAACCCCTGCAGAAGTTGCCTTTCCTGTCATAAGCTGCTCCATTATTAACAGTTCTTTTGAAGAAATACAATATTTTAAGGCCGACAAAGACTTCCACCAATTTAAAGCATTCACTTCGCCCTCTACCTGCCAATCTCTTTTATCTTAAACTAATAAGGGGGGGGGGCTTACTTAAATTACTAATTTGGCCATACCGGTCGTTAGTTCTGTTTCGTTGTAACGAAACTCGGTAAACCTCGTGAGGATCTAAAGAGAAAAAAATGTCTTGTAAAAATAAACCAAATCGTTCTATCTTAAAGGGCGGTTTACTTCGGACCGAATTTATTAATTTACTCATAACGGTTATAATTTTTGTTTTATTCCAACGAAACTCAATATACGTCATGGGTAGGGGGAACTCGGGGCGAAACGGGTTACGTAATGTTAATCGATTTTTAAGAAATAGGGTAATCAATCAAAACCTATAATAAAGGCGTAAAACATTTATTTATACTGTTAGTAAACATATGTAAAATTGTTAGTAGTAGTATCTAAATAAAAACACCTTTTTTACCATTTTCAAATAAAGTCCCCATATTTCCCGTTCTGCCCCGCATACTTGGCAGAATGGGATAGGGGGTTTCTTACACAAATTCTTAAACTTAAAAAAATTTTAAAATGATTATTTTTTATGCGTTTTGAAATAATCACAGGAAACACAATATATTACTTGTCGTCCTGGCAATATTTACAAACTAATACTTCCTCAACATCTTCGCTGTCTACTCCAGCGCATGAGTTGTGAGCCGAAAACAGTTGGGAAATCGTGTTAAGTGGAAGGTGACCATTCCAAAACTTACTAAAGTCCCTACAGAAAAGGTTAAAATGTAATTTTCGATGGCGCGATGTCAATCCGAGAAATAAGTGCTTAATTGTTAGTTTTGTTCTTTTTAACGGGGTTTTATCACTGTTTACCTAACGTATTAATTGGTTATTGTTTTTTTTAATTGCATTTAATAGTAAAATTAGTATTTTAATAACATCCCATTGTTGGCTCACCGTCTTTCTAACGTACGTTCGAACCATCTGGAATGAAAAAAAAAAGTCCTTATTTTCGTGCTAGGCGGAAGGTCAAATAATAAAAACAAACTTCTCCACAAAGTTTCACCAACTTTATTACCTCCCTACATGTTTCACACTTTTTATGGTGCCTCTTTAGGGGAAAAGGTTACATATATAAAAATACATACATATATAAAAATTACTCATCTCAAATCTATCCTCACCAAAAAATGACGGGGCAGATCGGGATACTATCCCGTTCTGCCCCTTCCCGTTCCACCTTGAGAGCACGATTTAGATTATGAGGCAAATGCTGAACTGAAAACCTGTCATAATTATACTTACAACGAGTGTTTCTTGTAGCTACTGACATGCACTACAACGGCAGATAACACACATTACCGTTGCATAAATAATTAGATTTGCATTTAAGTCTACAAAAAGTTACAAAAAACACCAAAAACAACAAACATCACTTCATTCAAAACTGTCAGTCAGAACTCATCAAAATCCCTACCGCATCTTAATTTATAATTTAATTTCTATTTAATTATTGTTTTGGTATTACTTTTTCCATATTTAACCTCATTCATTGTAAATTGTTAACATATGCTAATATTTAATATAAATATTTAAAATACAGGTAGTATTAACAAAATGTAATATGTAGACAATAAATGCTAACATTGTAGGGTTACTGTAATGCAAGAAAAAAAAAAAGAAAGTATAATTGAGAACACAACAGAAAGATTTCAGTTACACGACTACAGTACAGCAGGGGTATATTTTTTTTACGGCGCATCGACATCTGGGCCATTTGCGCCGCCTTCAATTAAATAAATAAATATTCTTTCCAAAGTTTATTTAATGAATTAGCCAAATTGTTGATACGCCGTTAAACACACACACGCACAAAAAAATAACGATAATTTATATAAAATAAATCTATAAATAAAAAAAAAATAACTGAAAAGAATGGCTTCATTGATTGTGGCTTAATTAAAGAAACAGAATGACAGGCCTAATTGACTGGGTGCAGGTATCGACACTGGATTCTTATTCTCCCTAGACTAGTCCAATTAGCACATACTTGCGGCTAGTCATTCATTGGACTATCGTAAAGCAATAACCAAAAAGGGATTCCATGGGAGAATATTACAGGGTTCAGATATTGTCGGGGAGAAAATTAAAGTCATGCATCTATTGACCCAATTTACGATCGGATATTTAGTTGGTGTATTACATAACTGGGCACTCTTGTTAATAATTGGCAGAAGCCTCTGAGCGATTGTATTAAAAACGACGGAAATTATGCTGGACATGGAATGAAATTAATCATAAATGAATTGAGCCAATGTATATTAAGAAGCGTAGGCACCATCAGTAGTGAGTTAATTGTGCACAGTAGAAATTTATGGGTTGGAACCTCAGCGAGTTCAATTTTCAAAAATTAATTAAATGTAGTGAATATTATGGAGAGGTTACATAAATTTAAATCCATGAACCCGTATATACTAAATCTTTTGTAGGATTCGGACATTAAATTTAGAGAGTCAATTCAGACAGCAACATTGTCTGAATAGACTGAGATGAAATTGTGTGCTGAATAGACTTCCCATGCTATGATGTGCACCCGGAAGTGTAATTTGGAAACGCCCCTAAACGTAAACGGTGTATTCTCCGTTCAAATCCCAAGATGGTGGGATACTTTTTCTAAAATATTAAGGTTTTAGAATTATAGATCCTAATCACAGGGCCTAAAAATTGGCAAACCAGAAGGAATAAAAAAGTGTGTGAAAAATAGAGGACATTGCAGGAAATAAAAAATTAAGATTTTTTTCCTTCTTGTTTCAGAGTTAAGTAACACATATAGTTCTGTGTAGAAGAGAACCAAAGGGTAATGTGGCGATTGAACCCTCATGAGATAGATTCATTTTTATTTATTTAAATTGCCAACGGCCATAGCCACGTTGAACGCACCGGTTCCCGTAGATCACCGAAGTTAAGCAACGTCGGGCGTGGTCAGTACCTGAATGGGTGACCGACCACGTTCTGTTGGCATTAGAAAAGGGTGGTAAACCTGTAGATAGCCCGGCGCTAATAGCTAAACAGTTGACGCGCCGTTACAAACGAAAAAAAATATATAAATTTTAACGTCTATTTATAATTAACTCAGAATTTTAGGACGATTTATCTATAGGTTACCACCATTTCGTAGCCAGGATAGGGACGATGCCTTTTCTTTTTTCGTAAGAAAATCCACCACCCTTATTGGGAAAATTCCTGGTCGCAGGTTCGACCCGCGACCTCAGACACGGAGTGCATACGCCTTAGCACTCACGGCCAACGGGCCTCCGAGATAGTTTAATTACACGCAGAACTCCCAGGGAATTATGCTGAAAAGGACTAATTGAACCACAAAGACCACCGATAACATCCTTAAATGTATACATTGGGCCTTTTGAAATTATTTTACAGTTTATTTCAATAATTTGGTATTAAATATTATTTTGAAATAATAACTACTTTAGTATCATATTTTAAAAGTAGTAATAACTAAAATGTCAATTTTCCTCTGAAACACTTATCTAATTGTTCCAGTAAAACTCAATTCAGAAGCAATGTAACATCGCACCACGTCAAAGTTAAATTGAGAACCATTAAGAAGTCAGAAGTTACCACAGTATTTTAACTACTATATAGTTTTTATTGGCTATCTAGATACAACGTCAAAATGTAAATTTACGTAATAGTTGAAATAGTAAACTTGAATTAAGTTTTACCATTCCATAAAATTTATCATCGAAATGTAATGCTGATTTTATTAGTCAACGTTTAATTTGGATTTTTTTTTTTTTTTTTTTTTTTTTTTTTTTTTTTTTTTTTTTTTTTTTTTTTTTTTTTTTTTTTTTTTTTTTTAGGAGGAATATTATTTTATTAAATTTACAACGTAGATTTTCACGTTGAGAATTTATAGATATTCTGGTCTTGTATGCGCAAAAGAAAGCAATTAAAATTTATAAATTTCATTTAATATTTGCATCCAATATAAAATAGGAGGGCCACCCCTAGTAGTAAGGTGGATAGTGTATAAAAAAAACCCCAAAACGATTAAAGAGTTCAAAAACTGCGATTCTGGTTTCTTATGAAAAGAAGACCTGAAAAAACCTTGAATTAGTGTGTAATGAAAAATAATATGTTTTAATAAGGAGAACCAAGGAGGTTAAGATTAAAACCGTATAATAATTAATTAAAAAAAAAAAAAAAACAGTTCCCCGAGGGCCTAGAGGGGCAAATACTTCAACGGTATCTAATTCATGACCATACGGCATATTAGGGAGATAATGTGGTCAGTATTTTGCCTCGGCCGCAAATTTTTCCCTTTAATTTAACAAGTATATGAATATTACAAAGATAGGTTTTTAATTCATCGAAAAAAGAAGTTTCTTAGTTGATGTGTTTTTCATTCTTAAAATGTTTACATGATTGGTACACCTGTTTCTGTGGTACTATTTAAATGAGCTGTCTTTGCCTTGTTGCTTTTCACGGACAATTGTACGTGAAAAAGTGGAAAAGAATAAGTACTGGCACAGGGTAGACAATTTGCTTACAGGTTTTTATTATTATGATTAACCATTATTATTTGTGCAGATGTAAATAAACGTGGTATTGCATTCAGATTCAATACTCGTATATATCAAATATTTTTATTGATTACGTTTTGGTTTTGGTTTGTGATCTGCATTATTTTAATTAAGTGAAAAGGTATAAGAGACAAGAGTTTCTCATTCTAAGACTAGTATGCATTAATTGTTGAGGCCCTAAGCAGGCATTACTCATTGGCCAAATATTTTTTAATAATGATTACAAATTTTATTTTTAAGAATTCTAAACTCAGAAATTCGGGGTTTTGAGTAAATAATTAAACTAAAATTAATTTAATAATACTACAAATTTTCAGGGAATAATAATATTTTGAATATTTACTTTTTAGAGTAGGCTAAACACTCAGTTGATGTATTCGTGTTGAAATGCTGTCACTCGACACAGGTAGACGTGGGAGTCGGAAGTTGAGCTGAGACTAAGTTAGGAAAGCGTTCACTTGAGTTATATTTAGGGGGGAGGTGGGAAGCCATGAAGTAGGTGTCGCTCTCGAGATAACTTATTCCGAAGCTGTCTAATAGGCTCACCACCAGGGGTCGGTTAATACAAGACACATATTGATGAATGATGTTAGTAGGAAAACATATGGGAATACATTACAAATAACCCCCTTATTAGGTCTCTCACGCAGGAGCTGCATGACTAGGCACATTCTTACTACAAGCACAAATACAAACAAATAGTTTTGCTCTTTTAAATTTTTAATGAGAAAATTAATCTATAATTAACTTTTTTAGCGCGGTTTCTCCCTCCCTCCATAGGAAGGAACCCCGCTTATGAAGTTGACCTCATGACGCAATCAGGAAGTGTTGACTAAAAAATTCCACGTTTCAAAATCCATAGATTACAAAACTAACAGTGGTTACAGTTTTGTGTGTTAGCTATTTATCTGGCTCAAGAACAGAATGATTTTAATGAAATTTTGCGCAAAAATACTTTGTGTGATGTTTATCATCCAGCAGAATCCATCCACCGGAAGCAATGTTTTTGGGCAAAATTTGCGTGAAAAAAATTATCCCTTACGTTTTTGCATTACTGGGCTTCCAGGTACACAGACACAGGTTTTATAAGCAATTTGACTGCGGTAATTTAATGACACCATTTCCAAGACCAATTATATAACTGTTGTTTTATTCTTGGGATTTCCTGACATATTTTTATACATCTCGAGACCGGTTGGGAAATAATAGTAAATGAAATGCATCTATTCGAGAGCTTATTAGATAACCTACAAATATATGAAAATACTAGGTTCTACTGGGTTATTAGGAAGAGCGATCTTATTCCGCGAAATCTCTCCTTAAATGGGATAATTACCCCTTTGAATACTGTCCGTTCCTGTAGGGAGAAGTTGATTTCCTTTGAGATTCCATGCTACATATTATTACATTTTTCACGAATGATCAAGACAAAATAATAACCGTTTCTAATCTAACCTTCCCAAATGAGACTAAGGATAAGAACGGAAACGCGCTAAAATGGCTTAGTTTCTGCGAGTCGGGCTTTTTGATTAAGCCTACTTACTCATATCACAGATTTGTGAGACGGGTTTTCTGCAGGTTACCACCCTTGTCTAGCCAGGATAGAACTGATACCTTTTATATTTTTTTATTTTATTTTGGGGGAAGAAAAGCCTTCGCCACGAGTGAGAATCGAATTATTAACCTTTTATTTAATTAGTTCTGTAGTGGACGCTCGAACTTCTACTCAGGTAGTTATGTATTACAACACATGTTTTTGACATAAACAGAGTTTCGTTGCTACAAAGTAAAAATACTATGATACGATCAAATACATAAATTAGTTCCAAAGAGTACATAATGTAGTGATTTTGTATATTTTTACAACACTTCCTACTCGATGTATGCCCGTTTCGTTGAAATATATACACACCGTTTTCGCTGGTTAACCACCTTGTCAACTACTTTGTTATGGGAATAATGCACACTAAGTTACGTGGCCAAATTGTGGCCACTATCGTTGGCCACTCAAAATACTCCAACAAATCATAATAGAAAATGAATGAAAAAAATAAAATACTTTATTCTGGGACTTGCATTGACGGAAAATGCATTAATGGATTACGAAAAAGAATTTTTGAATAGTATTCCGAAGAAATACTGAAATTAATTATTGCCTATTAAGAGCGATAAATCATTGGCTGGAGTTTTAGAATTAAAACAATGAGAAGTTAAAGTGTGAGAGAGAGATAAGACAATCCAGAGTGAATTAACGCAGAGAGATAAGGTGGCCTTTCCCATTATATAAACTACCCCGATGAAAGGATTCCAGCTTTAGATTCTAGAACTACTCCATTTCCCTTAATGCACTTCGGATAATCAAGCAACAAGATTAGCATTCTGAGGAGGGGGAAGTGTTATCAAACAAAAGTCCGATTCGCAGGAACTGCGTCATCTTAGCGCGGTTCCGTTCTTATCTCTAGTGTTTATGAAGGCATAGAATAGAAAAAGTTATTACTTTGTTTAGATCAATAGCGAAACAGCTATCCAAATGAAATCTCAAACAAACCAGTCTTGAAAGGTCTTTGTTGATTTACAATCATACCTGTATGGGTCAGCTCTCCCATAAGTCGGGCAGAAAGGCCTCCGCTCAGAGGCATTTGGAAAGCCTTGGGATCTCTCTCTTTAAACGCTACATTTCTAACAATAAATTGATCTTCTTATTTTACTTAATCTGTTTTATTGTCAAATACATTATCTGACTATAAGCAATTTAAAAATAACAAGGAATAAAACAGACAAAAAGAAAAGTTCGAATAAGCGAAATCAATTACTTAAAAGTTTTAAGCACTTATTTCTCCGATTGACATCGCTTATTCAAAACTTTCTTTAAAACCATTCTTGTAGACCATTTAGTAAGCTTTCGAATGGTAACCTTTCGCTTCCCAAGATTTTCAACCGTTTTCGAGATATTAAGAAATTATACGAAGTTCCCAAAACTTTTTATTATTTCTGACAACAGAAAATTGGTCTCATTTTACCTATCCTGTTTTACACACACATACATTTTCCTTACAAATACAACATAAGAAATTACAAAAATAAAAAGCAATAAAAAACCAAGGGAAAGAGACAAAAAGAACGACAAAAACCCGTTCATAAGAACAAAACAGACATATTTGAAGTTTTACGCACTTATTTCTCCGATTGACATAACCTAATCAAAAATAGTTTTAGAATCATTTTTGTAGAGAATTTAGTAAGCTTTCAAATAGTTTCAATCCACTTACCACGATTTCCCAACCGTGTTCGAGATAATAATGAAAGTATACGAAGTTTCCAAAACTTTTCATGTCTGTTCATAAAATATTTTATTCTAACCCTTCCTTAACTCCAAACGTAACATAACTTTCAACATACTAGTTTTAATGAAAGTAGAACATGCAGATAATGTTTCAACTGAATCCCGTTATTCTAAGTACCCAAACCAAAAACGGTATTCAAAAACTATTTTTCCAATTTTCTCAACAACGGTTAAAGCTATCGCCTTGAAAATGGTTTCATTCGTTTTCCTAGCCCAAGAAGCCTATAAAACGAGTACTTACAAGCTTATGAACTCAAAAACGTAAGCGTTACGATTTTTTCTGCGCGAATTTCGCCCCAAACGCCATCTTCCAGTGGGCGGATTTTGCTGGTTAACGAACTTGACCTTTCAAATTGGACGACAGATTTTTGTACCAAATTTCATCAAAATCGGACCATTCGTCTTCTATTTAGAGAGCGAACAGACAAATATATATATATATATATATATATATAAATAAATATATACATATATATATATATACAAATTTGAACCACCGTTATTTTCGGTTTCTAGGGGTTCTGAAACGCAAAATTTTCTAGTCGGCACTTCCGGATCGTTTCATTGTATCAACCTTATAAGCGGGGTTCCTCCCTATGGGGGAGGGAGGAACCGCGCTAAAAAATGGCGATTTCTTTGGAACATTCTAAATAAATCAATAAATAACATCAAAGTACATAGCAGTATTCAATTATAATTACATTAATCATAATTTGTTAATAATTATTAACGGATTTTGATTGCTTCGATTGCATATCCCCCGAAAACTCATAATTTAGGATATTTGACACTAAAATATTATTATTCAAGCCGTTAACCAAAATAAATAGCTAGTTCCAATGTACTTTTAGTGCTTAAAAATACTAATTTTTTGAGACCTCAACGAACTCGATTGGTCCCTTTAAATATATGACTTTTCTAAAAACTTCGCGTTTTGCTTATACTCGTATTTTAGTATTTAATATGTTTTATAATGCATAGAATCTTTGAGTTTTTATACAAAAATTGAACCAAGGCCTTCGGAGGTGATTCTTGAACTAATGCAATCCTTAAAATCCCAAATACAACTTTTTTTTTTTTTTAATTTTATTTTGAGGCACTTCAACCACTAGGTTCATTGGTGCCTCCATACAACCCTTAAAAAATCTCCATATAGTTTATTCGAGCAATGCATCAATTGAGGTAAATTAAAAAAAACGACCCTCACCTTGCTGTTGTGGAGCTCTGAAAATAAGTAAATAAACGACCTAAAATTAATTAATTAAGCTTCCATTTTCTAACTATTTTTTTTTTTTTTTTTTTTTTTTTTTTTATAAATTTCCCTACATGTTAATTAAAGTGTTCTCTATACATGGGAAAAAGATAGGTACCTCCAAGCGGTACTCGTTTTCAAAGATCAACTTTTTAACATGGGAGACAGAGGCAATGCGTATCCACTTTTACTTAATAAAAAAGCTTAAAGTTCTTTTGTATGGCTTTGTAATTATTAACAGATTTTGAATAATTTAAGTTTGCCTAACCAGATTCCAAGATTATATTTCTGGCGCTCTTTCCACGACCTTTTTTTATGATAAAAAGAAAAGCGGAGCTACTTTATCTTACAACTTGTAACTTACAACAATTTGTTTTTTAAAGCGTCAGATGTAGCCCGAGGGGAATCGGGGGAAATATAAACTTAAATAAATGGACACCGCTGCTGAAATATGCCGTAAATTTAGGAAAATAACAAAACCTCAGGTAGGTAACTTGAAGTAGAAAAAGAAAATAATAATAGTTTTCCAACAGCAGAGAGAACGTAAAGAGGTCAGCGTATATTTCATTGGTCACAAGGAATAAGTTGGTAAGTCAAGAAATTGGTAAAATCAGTTGAGTACACTGTGATTGTCACCAAAAGCTTGTGCAGAACCCTTAAGAAGTCACAAATTGACAGTCATTTAAAATACGATTGAACTTCGAAAATATTATTCGGCAATAAGATTAGGGATAAAATATATATATCTTAATTCGGTAGACGATTTCATTTCGAGCAGCTAACGACGATTTTTTTTTCTTTAGACATTAACAAATGGAATCAAGTGAGGACTGGCGGAATCGTTTGCATCCATTTAGTCGCCCATTGTCATGCATTGTGAGATTTTGATTACAGAAGAGCTCACAGAACTATCTATAAAGTGGCCCATGAAGAGTCTCCGTAGTGCCACATTACACGATAGAGAATATTCTTAAGTCTCGCTTCTTACATACTAAGATTTGAAACATTGTGTAGCAATATTCCATTAAATCTACAATTCAAAACTTTTATTAAAATAATGGATTTTAAAAACACTTATTGGAATAAGGTCGCTATTCCTACAATATCAGTATCCAAAAATGTTCAATCACCCAATTATGCAAGAGCAAAAGAGTACAAAATATTCCAACGAGGACATTTACAAATATCTTGTGATTTACAGAAACTAATGACATGGGATTAGCCCTTTCATTACACCTATAATAACTCTTTTGGTTAATCCAGGATCAATTGTAAATTTTGATCTGAAGCCATTGTCAATATTATTTTAAATGAGAAAATAAAAACATGAATATGAATAATTTTATTTTATTTTTTTTAACTATTAATTTATTTTTACTTTATTCATTTCTTAATTTACTTTTAAATTTATTCATTTTATTTTTATAGTAAAGGGACAGAACACTTAATGTTTTAAAAATAACATATTATGTTCGATCCTAATTGTCAAAAAACAGGAATGAAAGCACTACAGAAATACCTACGCTTGTAGATAGAAGTACGTCGGCCTCAAACTCCTTATTAAAAGAAATAAAAAAAATTATATTTCTAAATTGGCGTAATAATAATTAATAAATCATTATTATTATTATGCATAAAAAATATAAAGCATTTTTGTTTTGTTTTTTTGTAAATTATACTTTTGTCATAATGCAATAAGGCTGCAACCCTTGAATATAAGTTGTAAACCTTGAGCAATAAAAAATATTATTATTATTATATTCCTAAATTGGCCTAAGAACTGTTATATCAATGACTATAATCTTGATTAGGAAGCAACGCATTGATAGAGAGGGTACCAGTGCAGACAAGTGTGATATGGCCTTAGAATATATTGAGATGAAGCCCTATTTCTGAGAGGATGAATTATAAATACATTAGTGAAAAAAACGGGAGTTTCGTAGGAGATCATCGTATATCCTTTACTTTGTTGGAATCCTTTAACATCCTAATATCTTACTTGAATCCTTTCAAGGCGATCGAGCAATCATCTCTTCAATATACCATGCTGCCATTACAAAAAATGTACATCTGCTCTATAAATTGTATACAAGATTTACATAGAACGGATACAAAAGTTAAATGATGACTACTGACCAAACGATGTCACAAGACTTTAGACTTCAGACGAGGCCAACGAGAACAAACTCATGATATACCAGATCTTTAAGACTAATCTGGGCGGACGGGCTAGAACTTTGGAGTTCAAAAAAACATGATATGCAGCCTCCCTTCTCTATATTCCCTCTTTATAATGACTTCAAAATCCATTTCTTTAAAGATTAAATTCCATTCATATTTGCCAAATTTCTAAATAATAAACACTAGTTGAATACCCGTGCTTCGTCACGGCAGATAAGTAGTTATCTTATTACGATAAATAATTTAACATCAAAATTAATGCTACTAAGTATAATTTTGTGCAGTTTATTATAGCACGGTTCCCGTCATGCTGTATGTTATTCATCAATTGATAAGTAATCAAAGTATAATGTTTCTTGACACTGGGGCGCTACCGATAACCTAGAGAAAACCAGTTATCTATAGGTTACCAGGAACAGGAGTTTGAGGGTTCGGGATATTATTACCTCGGATAGACCATCACCAGATATAGGGTAAACTCTAACAGGGACAAAATCACAGTTTATTTCTAGTAATTCATAGTCAGCCCTCAGAGTTGAAATTAACCGCAAATAGAAATGATATTATGAAATAGATACGGTACGCTAACAGCTGACCTGTTATCCTAGCAACGCTTGCTGCCTTGGCTTGCCTGCTCTCTAACCAAATAAAAATTCAAACCCCTCTAAAAATACTTAAGAATTCGAACATCAAAAAATCCTTTTTTAGCGAGTGTTTACGTTCTAAAGGGAGTGTCCATGCAAAATTACAAATGTTTCTATCAAGTGCTTTGGGCATGTTATATGTAGACATGTTATATGTAATTGAAAACTATATTACATACCTGCATGAATGAGGGGTCGCTCCTCCTTCCGAATCTGAGCCTAAGTTGTGGGCTTCGGTTGCTCTGGCTCTTCCTGACGAGCCTGTGGCTGTCCCATGGCTGCGGTTCTCTTCCCATCAACACTTCGTACAGCTCCCTGATACCTGAAAGAGGAAAAATAAGTCAATCTATTGCGGATAGCTCGTGGATTTTGGGCGAGCCGTTGTTTACATGAGCGACTCGCTCAGAACAAAAATTACATAAATAATATACATACAAAAATTACATCTAATTAAATCTAATCTCATTTTACACATTTTTGTCCAAATATACAAATGGAAATTTATATACACATTGGTTAGCAATTCATTATAAATCTATTTATAAGAGAGCACAATATTACAATATACTTGAATATATGAAAAATCAATATTATAATAATGCATGAAATTTATACAAATAATCAATTAAGTTTACAGTATTTTACAAGGTTGCAAGTTAATGGGTTTCACACTCCTTTAGTTTTATATTGTCAAATGTAAGATTTAAGTATAGTACGGCTGTATAGTTTTAACATTTTAAGACAAATAAAATACATACACATTAGAGAGCTGCACGGATACGTAAAAGGTAATCGGATAAATAATCAACGAGTATAAAATAGACGATGCGAGTACATACTCGGCATCGTATGGACTTGGCATCGCCGAGTATAAACTGGACGATGCGTGTACATACTCGGCATCGTCTCGAATTGGCATCGCCGATTACTTTTCAATACGATTACGAGTAATACTCGTGAGTACTGCATCGTAGGCATCGTAAATAACTGTCGACCTCTCGACATGTCGATAAAGGAGAGAAGATAAGCTACAAACGTCCGAATCGCAGGAACTGCGTCATCTTAGCGCAGTTCCGTTTATATCTCTAGTGCTATTAGTAAAGGAATAGTAGCAGTTATTGGTGGGGTTTGATCTTTCTTGATAAATCTATATATATAAAAATCACGTGTCTGTGAGTTTTTCTGTCTGTTTGTTCTTTATACAAATCCACACCGTTTGACCGATTTTTACCAAAGTTGGAATAATGGTAGTTCTTGATACGAGAAATCTCCTACGGTAGGTCAAAAAAATCTACCAGCTATCTGTCTGTATGTTTGTCCCTTATACAAATCCGCACTGTTCGTCCGATTTTGACTAAACTCGGTACACAGATAGATCCTAATCTGGAGAGTGTCGTAGGCTAGGTCATAAATCTCTACCAGCTATATGTCTGTATGTTTATTTCCTATAAAAATCCACACCGTTCGACCGATTTTGACTCAAGTTGGAACACAGGTAGATCTTAATACGGAAATTGCCATAGGCTAGGTCAAAACGGCTACCATCTGTCGGTCTGTATTTTTGTTCTTTATACAAATCCGTTAGACCAATTTTTACCAAACTTGGCATGTATGTATGTCTTGATACTAGGGGTGTTATAGGTTAGGCCAAAGTCGTCTAGGACTCACAGTTGGGAGGTCACGGGTTCGAAAAAGTTACAGATTCGTGTTATTAGATTTTAATAATACTTATTTGGTTTCTAATTTATTTAGGATTTTCTTTGCAGAAACTAGGTGTAGCATGGCGCGCCGGGTAACACCTAGTATAAAATAAAATATCGAAGAGAAAAGAGATTTAAGTAAGGCGCCACAACAGGAAACAGACAGTATCATGGCGACTTCCCTCACCTTCTCAACGTTCGCTCTTGGAAACATTACAACAACGTTTCACATTATCTTACCTTGTTTTATTCAAATGCAATAGTTTTAATGTTAAATGAAATTAAAATAAGCAACAACCAGTTAAAAGGTTAGGTAAACAGATAAAAAAAAAAAAAAAAAAAAAAAAAAACCCGCTCAGAAGACCAAGCTAACAATTGCGAATTTTCAAATCCGTTCATTTCTGATTTAAATTACCTCATCAAAAATTACATCAGAACCTTTTTTGTAGAGAATTTAGTAAGCTTTTGAATGATAAAGTTCCACTTACCACGATTTCGTACCGTTTTAGAAAATATACGAAGATCCAAAAGCTTTTCATGCCTATTAATGAAATATTTTGTTTCTAGTACTTCCTTATCACCGAACGGAACCAAAATTAACCTATCATAAATTATAGGAATATCAAACGCCTGGAACAAGTTTCAACTAAATTAATCCTTTTTGAATACCCAAAATGAAAATTAGTTTGGAAAAGTAGGTGTTTCATTGTTCTCGAAAACGGTTACAGAAATCGCTTTAAAAATGGTTTTATTCGTATTTCTACGTTAATAAACCATATGCTTGCATGAGTATCCAAAATGTTAGCGTTAAAATTTCTTTGCACGCAAATTTCACTCCAAAAAGCATCTTGCGGTGGACGGATTCTGCTGGCTTACGAACTTGACCTTTCAAATTAGTCGACAATCTGAATATATATATATATATATATATATATATATATATATATATATATATACGTACTCGTAATTACGTGATGCCATACTTACTCGTGCAGTTCTCTAATATACACACATATATGTGTATTAGAGAACTGCACGAGTAAGTATGGCATCGCGTAATCACGAGTAGGTATACTCGTGGGACGAGTAACTCGATTACTTTATGTATACTCGTACTCATTACGAACACCGGCATCGCATCGTTTCGCATCGGCATCGCCGAGTAAAATAATATTTGGCATCGGCATCGCCGAGTATAGCAAGGTTTGGCATCAGCATCGTCGAGTATTGAAGGTTTAGCATCGGCATCGCCGTGAATAACTATGTTTGATACAAGTTCGCATCGCCATGTGTAATGAAGAGCAAATCATTCTGATGTTCAATATTGATAATTGGCAATGGAATTGCGAAACGACAAATTTGCTTATTCTGAGGAGATTAGAGAAATTCAAAACAAAGTCCACTTTATTTCTTCCAATGAACGAAACTAGAGTGACTTAACAATTGTAACGTAAACAAAAACAATGTAAGACAGTCTATAGTAAAATAAAGAAGAATAAGTAATAAAGGTAATATAAGAAATACAATTTTTTTTAAGGGGATAAAAGAAAAAAAAACATAAATAAAGGCAGAAATGACCGTTAATCCTGTCCTGCCGAATCTAAAAACACGTTCTTGGTAACTTTTTTATTTTTATTTTTTCTCTCACATTCACGCGCGGTTTTTTCTGTTTCTAATATCAGCGTTTCCAGATGTAGAGTTTTCCAGCTCTACTCTAATCCACATAATATGTGGAAACGCTGTTGTTTTAAAAACATATTATGTTTCCTTAAAATAGATGGACTAGCACCGTATATAAAATATGTTCACATTTACCACACATTACAAATGGTAGCACGTCTAACGCACCATCACAGTCAATTACGATTTTTTTTTAAACAGGACCATACATAACATAACCACATACTTCTTTTGAGGTGTACATACCACTCTTATTTCTGTCCTTAAGTTCCATATTTGTAACGAAAAAACAAATATGGAACTTAAGGACAAAAATAAGCGATTAAGTTCGTGCTACTGCTGAACACTGCTGATTACAATAACTCGACGCTCTTTAATTCGCATCTCTTGATTTAACCGCCCAATTAACTTTAGCGCGGTTCTCCCTCCCTCCATAGGAAACCCGCTTATAAGGTTGATCTCATGACAAAATCCGGAAGTACCCACATGTTTCAGATCCCGTAGACCAAGAATAAAACGGTGGTTCAAATTTGTATATATATATATATATATATATATATATATATATATATATATATATATATATATATTCAGATTGTCGACTAATTTGAAAGGTCAAGTTCGTAAGCCAGCAGAATCCGTCCACCGCAAGATGCTTTTTGGAGTGAAATTTGCGTGCAAAAAAAATTGTAACGCTAACATTTTGGATACTCATGCAAGCATATGGTTTATTAACGTAGAAATACGAATAAAACCATTTTTAAAGCGATATCTGTAACCGTTTTCGAGAACAATGAAACACCTACTTTTCCAAACTAATTTTCAGTTTGGGTATTCAAAAAGGATTAATTTAGTTGAAACTTGTTCCAGGCGTTTGATATTCCTATAATTTATGATAGGTTAATTTTGGTTCCGTTCGCTGTTAAGGAAGTACTAGAAACAAAATATTTCATTAATAGGCATGAAAAGCTTTTGGATCTTCGTATATTTTCTAAAACGGTACGAAATCGTGGTAAGTGGAACTTTATCATTCAAAAGCTTACTAAATTCTCTACAAAAAAGGTTCTGATGTAATTTTTGATGAGGTCATTTAAATCGGAAATGAACGGATTTGAAAATTCGCAATTGTTAGCTTGGAACGTTGAGAAGGTGAGGGAAGTCGCCATGATACTGTCTGTTTCCTGTTGTGGCGCCTTAAATCTCTATTCTCTTCGAGATTTTATTTTATACTAGCTGTTACCCGGCGCGCCATACTAAACCTAGTTTCTGCATATAGAAAATCCTAAATAAACTAGAAACCAAATAAGTATTATTAAAATCTAATAACACGAATCTGTAATTGTTTCGAACCCGTGACCTCCCAACTGTGAGTCCTAGATGACTTTGACCTAACCTATAACACCCCCCGTATCAAGACATACATGTATGCCATGTTTGGTAAAAATAGGTCTAACGGTGTGGATTTGTATAAAGAACAAACATACAGACCGACAGATGATAGCCGTTTTGACCTAACATATGGCAATTTTCATATTAAGATCTACCTGTGTTCCAACTTAAGTCAAAATCGGTCGAACGGTGTGGATTTTTATAGGAAACAAACATACAGACATATAGCTGGTAGAGATTTATGACCTAGCCTACGACACTCTCCAGATTAGGATCCATCTGTGTACCGAGTTTAGTCAAAATCGGACGAACGGTGTGGATTTGTATAAGGGACAAACATAGAGACAGACAGCTGGTAGCTTTTTTTGACCTACCCTAGAATATTTCTCGTATCAAGAACTACTATTATTCCAAGTTTGGTAAAAATCGGTCAAACGGTGTGGATTTGTATAAGGAACAAACAAACAGACAGAAAAAGTCTGTCACGCAGGAGCTGCATAACTAAGCACTTTCCTCAGAATTTTTGTAGTGTAGACTACATTACTGAATAATTTGCTGTAAATAACCTATATAAATAAAATAAAAATGTGAATAGTTTTTTTTTATTTTTTTTTATTTTTGTTAATCGCTTACAAGGTTTCCCCATAGCGAGGAGTAGGCCTTATATAATGATATTAGTATAGTTAATGTTAGTATTATTAGAGGCATACGTTAATCTAATTGCTATCTTACGTACAACGATATCAAACATTTATAGTACAATAATAAATTACTACTTATAATTTCCAAAAAATAACTTATTTGTATCGACTTTAATAAATATTGTTTATGATGCACATTAAAAATAACTAAATATATTCTGTATAGACTATTTATATTTATACAGATACAACATTAGTCTAAATATGCACGTGCTATCACATTTCTTTCTATTTACACTCGCGCTCATTCACGAATCACCAAATGCCACTAACATGCTATAAATGGAGATAAACATTAGTATTATAAAACAACAACAAAAAAGGATCTTAAGCATGGAAGCAATTAAAGTCACTAGGAATAATTGTAGTTGCGTTGGGTTCTAGGTTTAAATTAGTTTATATTAGTTCTATCATTTCTAGGAGAATATGAAATTTTAAGAAAGTCCGAAAGTATATTAAAATCAAATAGAATATTATCTAGTGATTAATTATATCTATAACTGTAGGCTTTGTTAGTTTTGAGTTAGATAGTTTAGTGTCCGACCACTGGATTTCTCACAAGATTTCTTTTTGATGGTTGAAGCTGTGACAGCAAACCGATGTTTGATCCGATGTTCCCCTTGAAGTAGATAATCCTCCATCTAGTCTGGAAGTAATCCATCTAGGTTTCCTCTTCCTTTTCTTCTTCTTGTTAGGGCTGTTTACTACTTCTGGCTCTGGTTGCTTATCTTTATCTTCTTTACTCAGACTAAATTCATCGGAGTCTGTGTGATAGTTCTTTTCTAATTTTTTGTAAAATATATCCAGATCTTCGTCCTGATTTATTGTATCTGCCTTAGAAGTGTCTATTTCTTTGACGAGTAACCTACCGCCTTTGAACCATACATACCTGAGCGCTCCATTTCTTTGTAACTCTCTGCATTTTTGATAGAGTGAATGAAATTTTCGTGACAATGTTTCGTTAACATAAATCTTTTTATTTTCTTTACGTTCTTTATCCGAGAATATTCTTAATTCTTTCCAACTAAGGAGGGATCGTTTTTCTTTGGCCCTTTGAAGGAATGACTCTCTGTCTGCCTTTCGTAAAAAGTTGACAAATATCGTGTTTGAATGGACACCACCTTTTTTGATGATTCGGTAGAAGCTATCTAAATCTGTTTTCAAAAATGGTAATTCAAGGATTCTTCATATATTTTGCAATATGTTTTCAACATTTTCATTATGATTATACGGAATATTTGCTACGTTTATCGATTTACCGAGTTTGTCCTGTTGAGAAATATCCAATGTTTATTCCAACCTATCTACTTTTAATTTTAGTTTATTGTTTTCTTTTCTCAGGTACGCTATTTCTTTTTTATTTGCATTTATAGCTTCCCCATACGATGCTAGATTATTTAAGGAAGTCATCATTTGAGCTTGGTCATTTTTTATTCTTGCAATTTCCTCTGATAAGCGTTCAAAGTGTTTTAATATCGCATCCAACTTTTCTTCAAAAGCCATGATTGGTAAGAAATTTAAAGAAATATTTAACAAAACAAATAGTTGATTTATGTTTTTGAAGGTATTACTGTAATTCTAGTAGGTATGATAAAGGTTTGATAGTAATAAGGTTTAGTATACTACAGGGATTACAGGTCCAACTCTCTCAGCACCAGTCAGTTCTAAATCAGTGCGGGGGGAGCATCGTGGTTTATAGCAGTATTTTTATTAATTTATCTCATGTTTACTAATATTCAACATTTCCGAATTTATGCTGAAAATATCTGCAGTTATTGCTGATCATTTCCAATTTATTTATTGCTAAAATTAAAGTAATTTATTTATTATGTGAGTACGATCATGTTTATTATTGTACATACAGAGGTTAATAACTTATAACTGTTCGTGCTCGTGACGTGTTGTGACGAAGCTTGTGACGTAGTTGTGACGAAGCACTCACCGTGTGACGTACACTTGCAAATGGCCGTTCAAATTAATTTAATACATCAGAACTTATAATTATATTCTAGATAGTGCACTCACCAATTTTAGTGATTTAGATTTGTTAGTGATCTTACTTAAGCAAGAATTCCAGGATTGTTCAATTGCTGGGTCCATAACTTCTATTTATGCATGATTTGAGACAAGTTCCTTTAGGATTCGTAAGTAAACCATGTCAATACAACACTTACTCTAGTATATTTCCACTGACAACCGCTTTATTTGCACAAATAAATCTGAAAAATCTTGTCACTTCACACTACTTTGCCTCCACATATTCACTGTCATGCCTTAGTTTTAGTTGTTTTAAACACAGAGCATTTAACTTAGCATTAACCCAAGTGTAACCTTCCCGGCCTACCCTGTGAAGAAATGTGAATAGTTCTGTTCATTTACATTTCTGATGAGAACTGTTCAATTATTAATTTTGTAAATAATTTACTTCCAGAGTTACGTTAATACATGATACTGTACTACTTAATAAATACACAA
This sequence comes from Gonocerus acuteangulatus, assembly GCA_946811695.1. Lineage (NCBI taxonomy): Eukaryota > Metazoa > Arthropoda > Insecta > Hemiptera > Coreidae > Gonocerus > Gonocerus acuteangulatus. Next base: position 51,872,035 of record OX328124.1, on the reverse strand, counting down.
AAACTTCATTTTCCGTCTTTTGATCTGACGCAGGAACTGAATACAGTCCCCCTAGTGGGAGATGGCGTTCCTCGCGGCGGCTTTGGGAACCTACGTCTGGTGGGCTAATTCTAATGAAACGATGTTTAAAGTAAACCCTCCTTTCCAATAGACCGATTTACTTCATTTTTACAACACTTCTTTCTTATGAGATACCCACGACGTATACCGCGTTTCGTTACAATACAGCAGAAATTACGAGTATATTAGTACTTTAGGTCCGGAGTAAACCCCCCCCCTCCAAATAACCCGATTTAGTTTATTTAGTTTCGTTGAAATGTAACAAAATATACGGCTGGTTGTGGCAAATTGGTAATATGGGTCCGGAGTACACCCCCTCTTCTAATGAACCGATTTAGTTTATTTTTACAACGTATTTTTCTCTTTAGATCAACATAACGAATACCGAGTTTCGTCGAAATATACCAAAAATCACGGCTGGTAGTGGCGAATTGGTATTGTGGGTCCGGAGTAACCCCCCCCCCCCTAATGAACCGATTTAGTTTATTTTTACAACACATATTTACCTGTGGATTACCACTACGAATACCGAGTTTCGTCGAAATATGGTATATTTTTCAAGTTGATTTCGCCCTTCTTTCCCTCCCAAAATACACAGAGAATGAAAACAATCTGACTGGAAACCGCCTTACAGCCTTCACACTAATTCCTAGTCAAAAATTATATAATTTGAACAATGAAAATATTTTTTGAATATACTGCAGTGGAGTTCGCAGTTGAAAACATACAAACGCATTTTCCTCAAAACTACCTTTTGTTGAGCTCGCCCTTCGTGTCCGCATCACCTCATATATAAATACACATATACATATTACATATAAATTTTAAGGGGGGTCATTTTCGATTTCTAATAGGTAGGATCGAAGCCCATTGGAAGAATTGAAGAAATTGTTTAATAACGTCTTTCATGAGTGCAACCTCTTTCATGAGTTGAAATATAACAAAAACTACGGCTGGCATGGTCAAATTAGTGTTTTGGGTCCGGGATAAACCCCCCCTCTCGGTGGACCGATTTTAGTGGGTAACGAACGCGTTCAATCGTTTGCTAATTGAGCGCTATATACCAGGTTTCATGAAGAAAAAACAAAACTTTGGCCGCTATCGTGTTAACAGACACATATATATATATATAGATTTTAACGGGGGTCATTTTCGGTGTCTACTAGGTAGGATCGATAAAGATTTGAAGAAATTTTTCAAAAATTCCGTCAAGAGTGCAACCTCAATAGCTACTTTCCTTCGGAGGAAAGTGCTAAAACATACAGACACGTGATTTTTATATATTTAGATTTATCAAGAAAGATCAAACCCCACCAATAACTGCTACTATTCTTTTACTAATAGCACTAGAGATATAAACGGAACCGCGCTAAGATGACGCAGTTCCTGCGAATCGGACGTTTGTAGCTTATCTTCTCTCCTTTTCGACATGTCGAGAGGTCGACAGTTATTTACGATGCCTACGATGCAGTACTCACGAGTATTACTCGTAATCGTAATGAAAAGTAATCGGCGATGCCAATTCAAGACGATGCCGAGTATGTACTCGCATCGTCCAGTTTATACTCGGCGATGCCAAGTCCAAAGGATGCCGAGTATGTATTCGCATCGTCCATTTTATACTCGTTGATTATTTATCCGATTACTTTTTACCTATCCGTGCAGTTCTCTAGTGTATATATACATATACACACACACATGCACACAACACACGCACACACACATCCACATATTTGTTTATTTACATTTATTAAGTATGCAGATATATAAACGTTTTATTCGAGTTAGGTTTGATTTTTGATGGTCCTATTATAATTTGTTTAGTAGATTGGCCTTGTTTAGGTAGTTCAATATCTAATCGATATATTTGCTTCCATCGCCGAGTAATTCAGTCATATTGTAAGGTAAGTCATAGTTTTGTCGCTGTAAACATTCAGTGAGTATGTGCTTTATAGTCAACGGTGTGTTACACTGTGTACATGTCGGTCTGTCCTGTCTCGTCATGAGATAAGAGTGTGTCAGTCGGGAATGGCCAATTCTTAAGCGGCATAATATCACTTCGTCTCTTCTATTATCCCTTTTGCTTGAAGGCCATTCACCTACCGTCTGTTTTATTTCTCGAAGTTTGTTTTCTGTCGTCATGTGCCAAGATTTCTGCCACATTTCTGTAATAAACCTTCTTACTTCGATTTGCAGATCTTGTAATGTAACTTTGTCTATGTCCTGTCGGTTTTGTCTTGTAGCCGTCCGAGCCAGTACATCAGCTTGAGAGCTTTTTCCTATGTCCTCATGTCCTGGGAGCCAATATATTGTGATTTCTTTATTCGTCCGGTGTATCTGTTCTAGTATGTTCATAATGATGGGATTGTCGTTGTACATGTTTTGTAGTTCATGTATTGAGCTAAGTGAGTCCGTAAATAGTGTTATCTTTTGTTGTTGTATGTCGTGTGCATTTCCTAGAGCAAGGTGAATGGCGTGCAGCTCAGCAGAATAAATTCTTGTACTTTTTGGTAGTTAAAGCTGTAAGGTATTTATATCCATTACAGCTGCTGCGCCTGTGCCTTCAGCTGTCTTGGATCCGTCCGTGTAAATAAACATTGTGTCTTTATTTTTGTCAAGATATGACTTAAATATATGCTTATTTAATATTCTCTCAAAAACCTTAAAAGTACAGCTTGTCAGAGCTATTGGTCTGTAACTATCAGCTGATGTCGCATCTTTATTCGTTTTTTTTTATTGGTATTGCTTGGTTCCACGAATATGTCGGTTTTTTGATTTGTATTGCTTGGTTCCACGAAGATGGGTAGAAACCAGTCTCATAAACATTATTATATAACTTTAGCAGTAGTGACATCCCACTTGGGGGAAGATTTTTCTGCATCCTATAACAGATTCCATCCTCCCCAGGTGAAGTATATTTTACTTGGGTCAGTACTAGTATCAATTCTTGCATTATTATTGGCTCGTTTAAAGGGTGAATGAATTTTGGTGTTTGTAGTAACGGAATAGTTTCTAAATTTTTTTTTGTCTACGCGATTCTGGTGATAATCTTTCATCAATAGAAGATGGTTTGCTTTCAAGGTGTGAATAAGAACATCTCTTGAATGTATGAAGTAGCAAGTTCATGTTCTCCTCATATCACTGATTAAGATTAAGATAAATCTATGAGAAATAATTTTCAGTTTAGTCATCGCAAAAGCATATTTATGCTAATAATTTTAGCGCGTTTTATCTCGATTCCTACTTAGAGCGGTAACCCGCGCAACAATGAATGAAGTTTCAAAACCCCTATGGGTGCACAATAATAACGGTGGTTCAAATTGGTATATACATGTATATATTATGTGAGGCAGTGTGTATGTGTGAGTGTGTATACAGAGTAGCCCTAATGTAGTGTTTAAGGTACGAGTTACTTATAGAAAAATTCGATTCTGAGCAAACATTTCGAATCAACAAGACTCTGGAATGTTTCCTGGAGCCGCCGAACTTTAAAACCACGATTTTCAATCTTTATATGCCGCTAATTTCTACACTACTTGCATTGAGACTAAATTCTGCACCGTTCGTCAACAAGGAATCTGTTTCCTCTTATGTAGGTTGCTGAGAAGTTCGAGGGATTTAAAGTCGGAAAGACGAGGAGTTTATACTCCAGACCCTCCAGGAAGCTTTTACAGAATCTTATTGAATAGGAACATGTTTCTTGATTTTCCTATGAATAAATATGATGCAAGTTCCAATTAGAACATTAGTATAACTGAATCACCACAGGGAGCCTTGATCAACTCTGTAAAAACAGTAATTAATAAAGATAAACTAAAAGAATCTCCAGATCCCCTGATGCCTCACGTTATATACCCAGACACCAAAATGTGAATAATTTAGTGGCCTACAACATTTATGAACAGCTTTTTCGTCTAACACCACATGTTGAGATTCGGAGACTGAAACCGTGGTTTTGGCAGGTTCAGATCAGGCCGTACGCCTTTGTTGTTGTTGTTAGTGTTAGTTTATTTATTTAAATAAATGAATATTGAATTTCTTCTACTTAAGTGGTAATAGGATGCAGAAAATTAATCCGAAAAAAGTATTATTAATTGTTTCATCAAATGTCAATAAGAATTAAGCAAAGCCGATCCGTTCTGGAATTCTATCCTCCATGGATTCTATCCTCTATCGACGGAAGGTAACTCCGTCTTTCAGCTGGACCAAACACCTAATCCTTCCGGCCGGTGAGTCGGAAGATCCTCTTCCACGTTTCCATTTAGCCCCACAAAATGGCGAGCCCTTAGCCAACTAACTCTAGAATTGCTTTTTACTCTTAGGATTGTATTCATCAGAAGTCTTATGCTTCTGAGCGGACTGTTCTGTAAGATCTTCTTTTTCAGACGTATACACGTAGTATGAATATCTTTAAAGGATAGGTAATTATTTAGCTATTAATATATTAATTGGTAAAATAACAACAGCCCAGTGAGCCACTAGACCAACCCAGTCATTATTGGGTACAATAGAATGGATAAATCATACAGCCGAAACAGAGTACAGACCACACAGAATCTTCTCCTTTTGAGATATTACTGGAATTATTTGTTTTCTTTTACTACGGTTCTCGTAATACACACTATAATTGAGAATGTAATATACGTATGTGTAAATTAACTCTTCTCATTGCCTTATACTATAGGATAAGACAGAGAATGACATCGAATATTGAAGATCGAAGAAGATAAGCTTCATGCATTCTTTCGAATGCAAAGTATACTTGCTAAGTATACATATACCCAAACAGATGAGAACCTCCGTTATTTTCATGTTCTACGGGTGTAATACTTGAACTTTTCTAGTTGGCACTTCCATATTTCGTCGGATAAATCCCAGCACACCACTGAATCATCAAACTGATGTCACTATTAAACAATGACATCACCCTAGACAAGAAAAAAAAAAAAAATCAGTCCCGTAACAGGCCATTAGGGCCCTGAGGGGCAGGTACTATAGAGGTATCTGATTCATGACCAAACGGCACTCTAGGGAGATAGTGTGGTCAGTACTATGCTCCGGCCGCCTGATTTTCCCCTTGGCTGCATCGATTACTAGAGTCATTAGCATCCAAGGTACCCATTGATAAATTTATTAAAGGCTGGGTTGGCCTAGGGACGGTCAGGGAGGCCGAATTCAACCCATGAACGAAGACACTAGAAGAAAAAATCTTTAGTGCTTGCTCGGGATTTGAACTCAGGCCTCCAGCTTATTAGTCCAGTGCTCTTCTTATTAGACAAGAAGATGGTATTAATCCCAACCCAGGGAGCAGAGGACATCCGGCAGACGCCACTCACCCTTCGTCTTAGTGCGCAGTGACGGTCCAGTTGTCCAACTTTATACATTAATATAAATGGTATACATACTAATTATTAGCAATACAGTTTTTTTTCCTCTCTGGAATCTGTGCATTGAATATTTAATTGTCGTAAGGTCATCCTCGTAAGTAAGATTGTTCCCTATAGAGGAAGGGAGGAACCGCGCTAAAACTCGTTATATAACAAGCGAATCAAATAAAAAAAAGTGTTTAAGCTTCTACATTGTATTAAAAAGGAAAACTGCTAATCCTCTGTTCACAATGTTGTTTCAACTCCTGTAAACAATGCTTGGAAATTACGGGATATGATAATGTTTGGACTCTTGCAACCCCATACATTCATTTACAGCTGATCATTGGCATTACTATTACCATGAAGCTGGAATTATTACAGGATTGAGATAGAAACTGGCGTTGGTTAAGAGTAAAACAACAAGACAGATAGGAATGTAAACATTTTTCATGAAAAGCAGCCCTTGAGTGTCCGGTGTAATTGAAGGACTATTCAAACATCAGCCAGCATGCATCACTCTTCTGCATCCTATTGAAAGTTGATTCAATTTAGCCTGTCCTTTCCTATTGACTTGTCAACTTACCCTTATTTACTCTTCATCACGTTCAATGTCAAGCTTACGTACAAGGCAGAATAAAAAAAGTGTTTTTTTTTGTTTTGTTTTTTGTAAATGAATCCCAGCAGTTGTTGTGGTGCACTGGGAATAAGAGATGGTACTGGTTACTATGAAAAGTACTGTACCCGTACAATTTTATGAGAGACGAAGACAAGGTATGGTTGGGATTCGGCTAGGAGAAAAAAAACGCTAGCCGAATCCCAACAATACCTTGTCTTCGTATCACTGCAACGGCTAACTATCTCCATCTCTACAATTTTATGAGAGGATTCACGCAGGTAGAGGAGAGGAGCAAGCATTGCATAGTCCAATAGGGCCCGAACAAGTGAACTGTACAGCCAGGTGGTCCAGCCCCCAACTCACGCGGTGAAATAGAATACTCATTTCACTCAAGCATTTAAAAAAATAAATAAATAAAAAGTGGGGTAAATAGGAAAAAAACGTTCTGAATATTAGAAAAATACCAAGAAATGAAAGCCGACAAATAGAACCGTTCGAATAAGATAAACCAACTACTTCAAAGTTTTAAGGATTTTTTTTTTTTTTTTTTTTTTTTTTTTTTTTTTGATTTTTTTTTTTTTTTTTTTTTTTTAAATGTGACCGTCCCATCGAAAATTCCCTCAGAACATTTACAATTTAGTAAGCTTTCCAATAGTCACCTGGCGATTACCAAGATTCCCAACCGTTTTCAAAATATTAAGGAAAATATACGAAGTTCCCAATACTTTTCATATCTATTAATAAAATATTTTATTCTAATCCTTCCTTAACTACAAACTTAACCGCAATTTAAAGATCTTTGTTTATATGAATTTTAAACATGCAGAAAATATTTTAACTTAATCCTATGATTCTATGTACCATAACCAAAAACTTTATTCGACAACTATTTTTCCACTTTACGCTATTGCCTTAAAAAACGGTTTAAGCTATTGCCTTAAAAATGGTTTCAATCGTTTTTCTACGCCAAGCAACCTTTACAAGTACTTGAAAGCACATGAAGTAAGCGTAAAGATTTTTTCCGCGCGAATTTCGCTCCAAAAACCATGTTCCGGTAGACGGATTCTCCTGGTTAACGAACTTGACCTTTCAAATTAGACGAAAGATTTTTGTACTAAATTCCATCAAAATCGGGCCGTTATTCACTGAACTATAGAGCAGTTTTTCTTCGGGAGGGAAACCGTTTGAGATTTTTCCGCCAGGCCGGCGACAATTTCTGGCCTCCTCACTATGGATGCTCAACATTGGTACTGCTAGTGGCCACGATGTGGTTCGGATGTCGCAGCGTAGTGGCCATGTGTTGCAAGTATTGCAGTTGAATGGCCAGAACTTCGTGGGGTTGTGAATTGTGCTTATCACATGCACTCTGCTATGTATAGTATCCTCCCTTTCCGTGGATCGTCTCGCCAGCCCCACTGTCTTACGAAACCCCGAGGGCTCACGGGGATATCCGCACCTCGTAGAGTCGAAAGTGGGTGATTACAGGGGGGGGGGTGAGTTCTACAGGCTATAAAATGCTGGGCAGGATCCCTTAGCCGTTTCCATCTTCTGCGAAGTACATGCCTGTCACCAGTTCTTCTCGGACGTTTCGCTAGTCATGCTGCTAAGTTCCTCAGCGTTAAGTCTGAGAAACTTAAATCTGACTAGCAAATCGTCTGTGAAGTAGATGGTCTATACTATGTCACGGTCAATACTCGAATACCATAATGTTTCTGTTGAAATAAAGCAGAGAACTAATTTATCGCCCCCACGAAAGAAATAAGAAGAAAGTTAAATAATTTACAATACTTAGGGGAATTAGCAATATAATAATATAAGAAACGCTCACATGCCAAATTTGCTGTTTTAGCCATACAGACTTAAAATATAAAAATAATTTGTTACACATCAATAGTTAAAAACATTGGCAATCAAATCTATTTTTTTATTTTTTTTTAGACAAATTAACTTGCCAAACTGGGATTTAATTTAAATTTTAATGTCCATTATTATTAACTACGAATTTTTGGGCGGGTTATCTATAGGTTAGTTACCACCCATTTCTAGCCAGGATAGGGCTGATGACTTTTCTTTTTTCTAAAGAAAAGCCACCTACTATAGTGGAAATCGAACCCACGACCTTAGGCACGGAGTGTTAAGTTATCACGCCTTAACACTCACGGGCACCTGGCCTCCAAAAACTGGGATTTGAACCCAGCACCTTCCAATTTACACTGGGATGACTTGCCAGTTAGTCTACTAAACTTCCTCGTCACAGCCACTATGTGGTTCCAATACTTGTTGTACTGTGATATTAGGCCCAGCATTTAAGGTGATTATATTTCCTTATCGCAATATGTTCTCTTTGAATTATGGGGAGTCAAGAAATAAAGCGAGAGACTTATTTCACTTTTTATGTATTATGGACATTTGAGCTCCAAATATCTTGCTTTTCTTGGATATTTTATTTCGGGCAGCAAGAAAATAAAAAAAAAAAGGAAAACAAATTTATTCATTTAAGGTTACAGTACAAATAAAAACGAGCTAAAGAGCTTTATGCGGAACTTTGTAAATAACGCAAGGGATAAACATTGTAAGGAACTAAAATGACGAAGTACCTATTCTTACATAGCTCTAAAGAAATTAATGCTTTAAAATTCTGCAAAACAACAAAAGGGGCCAAACAGTATTTTTGGTGCTTGGAGTAACAAGAAAAATTCGATTTGTCCTGAATTTCATTTAATCACTCAGATTGAAAAGTTTTGTCGTACGGAATACTAATACATAAATTATGCTAAAAAGCATTACGCTTTCCTTCAAATCGGAATAAATACATTGGTAATGGAGGGATTGAATGAAGAAAACTTGACAATATGCATAAAGCTAGGTAGTAAGGAAGGAATTGCAAAATGAATGTTTGATAGTGATTAGTGGTGAGTGGGAAGGGCTGGTTCGATTGGACTGAATTCGTTAGTTAATTAAGTTATGGCCCATTCTAGGCACAAATATTTTGGGAACGGATTCAATAGTAACTATCCACCTCTTTTGTATGGATTTTAAATAGTTCTTTGTAAATTACTCTGGATAAAAGTCTCTCCTGTCTTCGGATAGGGCACACCTCATTGCTCACTCATATTTACTAGACAGAACAGAAAGGCCCACTTATAGACTAGGCAACACACTAACTGTGAAACAAGGCGCTCTGACTCACTGTAGACAAGGTAGCAACTTAACAATTCCTAACTTCCTGATAGAAGGAAGTCCGTACACTTGTAAAACATTTAAAATATACACACATGTAGGCGAAAGTATAATTATTTGTAATTTTTATTCAACATATTCTATTATATAGCTTCGTTAATTTTATAACCAACTGATTATAACTTAGATTGACTTTGATTCTGCCCTTCTAATGTAAGTCAACATAAATAAATAAATGTCTCTAAATAAGCACATTAGAATTGAAGAGGTCAGGGCAAAATAGTGCCAAGCAACATTTTTAACAAAACTTAACTGTAGCTGCTTTATGTTGGGCATTATGTAGGACTATTAGTTGAAATGGTTAGGCGCAATAAGATTAAGTAGCTTACAGAGCTTGTAGTCATATTTTAGTAGCATTTGCATCATAGACTGATAGTCCCACATAATATAATATCCAATATAAAGCAGCTACAGCTAAGTTTGGTTAAAAATGTAGCTTGGGACTGTTTTGTTCCGACTCTTTCAATTATGATAACGATTCATGTTAAAATAAAAACATTTAATATAATTATAAAGGTTTCATCATCAAATCATGGTCGGCACAACAGCCCACTCCGAACCCCAGCTTCCTTAAGAGATCGCCCCTACTGATCTCTCTGATCAGCGTGCACCAGAGTGGCGTTCCTCTTTGCTGCCAACCTCAATCATTTTATCCCTGGCCTTCCTTTCTTTCTTATTTTCACAACTAGAGCATATTTCATGATTTATTTTGGAATACTGTTTTCCTCCATCGTTTTGGCCATTATATGACCTGCCCAATGGAGCTTGCTAATCTGTATGAAGTAAAGTAATCTTTACTTAACATCTCCATATTTTCTATGGACCTCTATTTTACATCTTATTCTCCAGGTACCATTGTCCCGCACAGGTACATCAATCGTTCTTAATATTTTTCTTTAAAAAGATTGCCATTTGAACGAATCATAAGCACCCAGATTGAGGGCTACAACCTGTCATCATAAATTAAAATATCCTTAATTTTTTCCTATTTGTTTTGTTCGATTTGTTTATGTCCCTCGACAGTTTAAATATCTAAAACCCTTTTTCTTTTTTTTTAATTTACATTGACTCGAACTTCAGTTTGTGGCCGCTTTCGACAAAATCTCCCCCTCCCCTTAAAAATATCATAATAAAAACAACCAAAATTTACGAATATTTGTACTGGGAGCCTTCGTTCTCGTAGTTAAGCGTGCTACCAATGAATTAAGGCATTGGTTGCGTGTTAACGACAAGAACTTTGTTACAAGACATTTGCTCACTACAGAGAAGAACTACTCCAAATGGACAATTCATGGCTTATGATGTAACCAAAGGATGTATAATGATTTTATGCGGGCCGAAAACTTGTTAATATTATACTGGAAAGGTTAATGTGGGACGTGCCGCTTAAAGCCGCATCTTATAATTACTCTAAGCATCATAAATGTAATTCCCCTAAGCAGCTCCTGCCGTTTTCTCTATTTGCTGACATCAATGATTCGAAACCAAAAGCCAGTGGAATCCGATGACAAATACATTTCCAGTAATTTTTTTTATTTAGTTTTTAACGGCGCATCAACTATTTGGCTATTAGCGCCGATTTCCAGTAATATTGCTGTTTTTGTTTACAATGGCTTTGTGAGGCATGATGTGGAAATATGTACTATTACATAACCCACTCGACTAATACATTTAATAGAAAATTAAAACAAGTGTAAAAATTTAAAAGAAAATATAACATATTTTGTGCAATGCAGATGTAAAGCAAATTGTCCACCTCCGCTTCAGTCTTCTATGAGGATTTTGTGGATTGTGGAACGAGGACAGAGAATTTATCAAAGGATTTGGATGGCCAGGGAGATTGGAATGAAACTTTTGATAGACTGATTTTGCCAGGTATCGGATATAGGGGATATTGAAGTTATTATGAAGGGTTAGGTTCGAGGCGTAGTAAGGAGCATTGGACATTTTTCAAACAATTTTGCATTGAATTGTTTGTATTCTGTAGGAACTTGAAGGTTTAGTAACCCAGAATTCTACTCCATAAGTCCATATTGGTCGGAGTATGGTATTGTATATAAGTCGTTTTTTAGTCAATGAAAGTTTCGAGCGTTTGTCCAATAAGCCTGATAAAAGTCTAAAACGACTGGTTAGTTCCTGTCTTTTCTTTGTAATTTGTTGCTTCCAAGTTAAACGTTTGTTTATTATCAGTCATGAGTATCTTGCGATTTCTGAGGAATTATAATGTTTTTGGGGGGGGGGGGTATTGGTGAGAGTGTAAATGTTGCATGGCTAGATTTGTCTGCGTTTACTTAGATTCTCCATTTATTTAGCCATTGTTGAAGTAGATGCAGGTGTTCTTGAAGGGAATTGGAAGAAGAATTGGGTTTTGGGTGACAGTAAGGATGGCAGTGTCATCAGCGTACATGTGGATGGATTTTTGGGGATGGAATGGGAAGCAACCGTATAAACCAGGAACAACGCGGGACTGAGAATTCCACCCTGTGGGACACCTTCATGTTGGGAGAAGAATGGAGATAATGAGGCGCCTTAGGATGTCTGGAAAAAACGCGCAGAGAGGTAGGATTTCATTACGAGGTAATATGTTGAAGGTAGGGTTTCTTTGAGTTTAAACAACAAGCCCTGGTCCCCACACTGTTGTCCACTCCGATGACAGAGTAAGAGACTTCCGCACATAGAGTCTGATGGAACGTGCTAAATATATAATTACAATGAATACTAATAAAAAGGAAAGGTAGCTTGAGGAGGAGTGTTAGATAAGACACGAGGAGAATAAATGCCTCTTACTCGCGGCGCATATCGGAGAGGCAAGCCGTGGCGAATGCATTTAAATTGGTCTTGGAAAGCGAGGCCACCCCTCTCTACCGGCAGGATTAGGAAACAAATATCATTCACTCTTCCTCCTCTCTGATAACCGCCTCCTACAAATTATATTCATTCAGGCCTATCACAACAACCTTCCACTTTCCAGATATATTTAACTTCTGTTTAAATTCAACTTTGTTCGTAGGATAAATTACATTGATATTTTTTTCAAGAATAAGCACGTTTACGAACTGCGCACACTTTGTTTTTACAACTTTCCTAAATATGATAATCATGTTGCAATTATAAAATTATTTTTGAAAACGTTCATCATATCTTTATCGATCGTGTCTATCAAATTTCTTAAATATGAACAAGGATATTGCTAATTTTGTGGTATTTACTTTGCTTAGCATCTACATAATTATTTTTATTATAAACTAACCTGCTGGACAAAAAAAAACTGGCGCACCTTGAATTTCGTCGTTATTTCTTTCCCAGGTTAATAGAATTCGCAAATCTATTTTGGTTTTACTCAAAAAGCATTGAATATATTTAGCTTCTAGGACACCATATGTGAAGACAAAAAGAAAAAAAAAATCTTAAAAATACAGTTAGATAAGTAAAAAAAAAGAAAATGAACACACTTCCAAAGTAAAAATAAAACGCGCACTGATTTTTGTGTTTCTTTTTACTGGAAAACATTTTTTCTTTACAAAAGATCATTTTTGAAGAGTTGAAGTGGTTTTGGATGTTGTTGTAGTTGCTCAGGTTGTTGCTTTATTAGAGGACGGCCGGAGCCAGCAATACGCTGCCAGAGCACTAGGACTGCCTGAAACAACGGTTCGGCGTGCAGTCCAAAGGTACAGGGAGACAGGAAGCTTCGATATGTGGCCGGGATCAGGGCGCCCGAGAACGACTGACAGAGCTGATGACCGCTTTATTGTCATTCAAGCCATCAGAAACCGCTCCCAGACTTCAGTTGAGAACTCTCACAGGCTTCATTACGCTTGGGAAACGGATGTCAGTTCACGAACAGTACGCAGAAGGCTCACTGAAGCTGGGCTGAATGCTATGGTCCTCGCTTCCGGTCCTCTCCTGACCCATGCACACAGAGCGGCTCGCCTCCGATTTTGTAGAGAACATGCCGTATGGACTGAAGTCGATTGGACCTCTGTTCTGTTTCCTGACGAGTCCAGGTGTAAGCTCTATGCTTCAGATGGTAGAGTTCGAGTATGGACAAGACCAGGAGAGCGGCATGGGCATTGTAATATAGCGGGAAGAGTGCAGTTCGGAGGAGGGTCGGTGATGGTTTGGGGTGGCATTTCTTCAGAAGCAAGTACAGACCTTCACGTGTTCCAAAAACCGGAAGTGTGTGCGTTCAATGCACACACGTACATCACCGACATCTTAGAGGAATATGTGGTGTCTTTTGGTCCATTTATAGGCAATGAATTCCTCTTTAAGCAGGATAATGCCCGTCCGCACGTCGCAAATGTGGTAAGATGTTGCATGGACGAGGTCGGTATTCGGACCATGTAGTAGCCAGCACGCAGCCTCGGACCTCAATACTATTGAGCATCACCGGGACCAGCTTGGCATGTCCATCAGTCAACAACAGAACCATCCAGGTAACTTCCAACACCTGAGAATTGCCCTGGTACATGAGTGGCACCAGATTCTTGAAGATCAGGTAGCCAATTTGTGGTATACCAGGAAGGATTGAGGCCGTTATTTGTGCCAGGGGAGGAAACAATATTTTTGATGTAAAACAAGAATTAGATATGTTTTATTTTTACTTTGGAAGTGTGTTCATTTTCTTTCAGGGTTTTTTTTTGTCTTCACTTATGGTGTCCTACAAACTGAATATATACACTACATTTTGAGTTAAAAAATTGCAAATTTTATTAACCTGGAAAAGAAATAACGACGAAATTCAAGGTGCGCCGTTTTGTTTTGTCCGGCAGTGTATAATAATACATATATTTAGATATGTTTTTGTTTCGCTGCAATAATATTTTCATTAAGGGATTTTAACAAACAAATATAAAATGAAATAAAAATAAAACGTTTTAGTTGGACTCCAATAGCTTTAAATACATATTTCTTTACGGAGCTCCACAAGAACAAGATGATTTGCCCGCGTAAATAGTAAATAAAAGATAGATTCCAATAAGGTATTTCAAAATGATAAAATTTACTCACATTCTTCTGAGCAGTTGGTGCACCCGGTTGCTGCGGGTCGTCTTAAAGGGGCATAAGATGTTAAGTCAATTGTCCTACAAACGATTACGAATCTTTTGTGTTGATAAAGACCCTTGGAAAACACGTTGAACTTCTTTGAGGAACTATATTGGTTAATTTAATCAAAATTAACATAAAAATAAATATCTCTAATCATTTTTACGCACTTTAGATAGCGAAAATAACCCCCGTGAAATTTGTTATATAACAAATATATATATATATATATATATATATATATATATATATATATATATATATATATTTACATGCTTTAGTTAGGATGATAGGAAGAAATATTTTCTTTTTTCGCTAACAAACTTGGTTTATAACGATAGGGCTAGTTGAGCAAAATTGGTCCATCTGGAGAGTGGATTCACTCCGGACACAAGTTGTTGTTATAATTTATATATTATAGGCACTCCAACAACTAAGGTCATTAAGGAAATTACAAATTGTAAATACTCACGAAATAGAAGAAAGTTATGTTATAGAAACGAAACTCGGCAACTGAAAAGAAAAGTGTGTTGTGAAAATAAATGAAATCGTTCCATCAGGAATGGAGTTTACTCCCATTAATTTGCACTAACCGGTCGTTATATTTACTTCCTTGTATCGAAACTTGGTAGAAATAATATCAGATTAATGAGTAACGTCCCCCCCCCCCTCAGAAAAGAAAGATCAATATAGGTCCAATAAAAAAAAGATTTTTTTTTTAGACAAACAAGACTTATAAAAAAAACCCTTAACCCCAAATGAAAATAAAGCCTACTCAGCCTGTTGATCATTCATCAAAAATTGAGTTAATTCATTTTGAGAATGTTTGTTAATTTATTTTATAACATAGAGAGAACTAAAAAAAACATAGTAACTCTATATTTAAAAATTAATTTCTGAGTACTTTTTTCAGAGGGGGGGGATTCAGATGTTCTAAAATTTGCGTGATGATCGGTAAACAACAATGATCTCCCAAAGAATGTTTAGCAGCTGTTCAGCCCCCACAAATATGAGTATGGAGAATCCCCAGGGAATCAATAAGAATTAATTTCACGATAAATAGGGAGCATATTGATAATAACTTATTTCTTAGCCGAGTTTGGTTTTAAGAAGGCTCGATTATTGGTTTTCCATAGGTGGGACTGGATTCCTTGATTTGCGGGCGACATAGAAGTTTTAAAGATCTGATGAGATTTAGAAGTTTGATGGGAATGAGGACAAAGTTTTCCTTATTTCCTTTCCTATGAGTGAGGCTTTACTTCTGTCAAAGTAAAAGTCTAAATATTTTAACTAGTAGAGAAACTAGTTTATATTTATATACATAGATATGTATATGTATATGTATATGCATATGTATATATATACATATATATATATATATATATATATATATATATATATATTAATTCTTCTGAATATGACCCTATATATATTTTCCACTTGTTCTTTTTTCTTTATTTGGCAGAGGGTCGATGAAGTAGAACACCATTTGTTTTTGTTCAACTATTTTATCTATTTTGCGAGTTTCGTTCCTTACTTCGCACTTCTTCAGGGGCTTTCCTATGAAAAAATATTTTTTGTAAATCCCAAATTCAAATTTTGTACAATAATAAACATTTATCTAAATTAATTTACTGTTAAAGAATATTATTTTATTAACAATTCTTATCCTAACTTATAGGGAAGTCCTCTCGTCATGTGTAATGTCTTGAGTCAGGCGTAATACTGATAAGTCATCTGAGGTAATGAATATGGCCATATACTATCGATTCTTTCGGCTCTTTTAATTGTATCGATTATCGGTAAAATAGTTCATGGGGTTTAATTTATAATACTATGGAAAAGGAGAAAGGAACACATTAAAAAGGAAAATCAAAGAAAACATTAATAAAATTAAAAACTCAAAAACAGCAATAAATAAAAAAACCTAGGTATTTGAAAAATGTCCTATTTTCATTAAATAGCTCCATTTCTACATCATGATGAAAAACCCCACGCACCTCCTCAATTAATTGTATGTACAGCCTAATTGTTAAAAATTCGAACAAATCTGGACCCGAATGACCTCTATGGCGTAGCTCACATCGTGCCAATCAGGAAACTTTTTCGATTTAGGTGGTTTGTCGAAAATACGGACCCGGAGAGAATATCCAAAAAGGTGCTCTATGGAAACCAGGTCATACCAGCAAATAAGCAATACACCAGCTCCCAAAGCAATTTGGTGTCGAGCGAAATTTACAGGGGTATTTTTGACTGATCAAGATAAATAAAGATTGAACTGTTGTCGAGGGCCATAATCATACACGTGTCCTTGTACATATACAAACGATTTTCATATATCTATTCTGTTTTAATTTGAAATTTACTCCATGCCTACGGCAAGCTGATAACACCCAAGAGGCTTCTCACTTAATTTTATTTAAAGCTAAGCAACAAAATTTACTTTGGAAGTCTTAAATAAATAGCGAATTTCTTTTGTTTTGCATGTACTATTGTTGAGAAGTCATATAGAGTGTGTTTTGGCTTTCAGAGATTCTAGCACATTAGATGAGCTAAGTATATGTAAATGTTAAAATATCAAAGCTAGAAGTGTTGCATAATGATATCTTCTCAGCTTGAAGAGAAGTTTCGTCAAGTGCGGAACGGCTAATTCAAAGAACCCTTTGATAAAGAGCTTTGAAGATCTCGCTGAAAGGAATTCAAGGACTGCCCGAGAAGATAAGTAAAATACTCGAGTTATTGTAAGAGTACTGTGTAACTTTCAAGATTTGGGCGCATCTTATTAGCATATTTATTCGCCAAGAGTCGTTGTAACAGCAACAATGTTACATGTCACATTTCAAATTCAATATAAAAAAAATTAAGGTATTTTTGTTTATTATTAGGAAATTACTTTTTTTTGCTCTATAATTATGCTGCCTCTAGCCGGCTAGATCATTTACAGTGCCGTATTTTATAAGTATGTTGATTTGTCTAATGCAAGTGAGCACTTTTTGGATTGTCTATGTGTCATAGAAAAGGTTCTGTTATGTTTTTTGGTATCTTAAGTGTTTGATTAATTTGATGGTATTAGTGGCAAAGTATTAGTTATTAGTTCAACTAAATTTTTGGGACTCAAGTGATGATAGAGGTAGATGTAGGTGTCCTGTTCTCATTCTAGTGCGTACGTTGAGTTTCAAACCATGTGTGGTACCATTTTTGCCTTGTGACATTTTTCAAGTGTTTCAGTAAAGATTCTTTTGTGGGTTCATTGACTGTATCGTTTCCTGTACGGGCGAAATTTGCCTCTGAACCTACCTGATATCGGAATGTGATGTTTCCCACATAATCGTTATTTCTTTTAAACTGCACTAAAATTATAGCTCTTGAATTCTTTGGAAAAATTCATTTGTAGATACAGCTCCAATGATTGTTTTTATTGAAACGAAGAGTCCGTTGTGATCAAGTTCTTAGTTTTATTGAGTTTTTTTTTTTTTTTTTTTTTTTTTTTTTCTTTTTTCCACACTGCAGTAACCCTGCGATGTGGGAATTTATTTTCTACATGTGCCATTTTAAAAATACTACATGTATGTTCTATATTTAAGTAACATGAGAATATTAGTGATGAAAAACTTAACAATTTATAATTAAAGTAATTAAAGGTGAGACAATAAAATTAACAGAAATAAGACTAAAACTATAATAATACTAAGAACTAATAACATGTATAAAATTTTGTAAAAATAAATGATAGATAATGTATATGAATATAAAAGAAATCCAAATATAAATGTTATAAAATATAAATATAAAAATAAAATTAAACGTATACAATAATGGGAATAAATACAGCTTATTTTTTAAAGTTCGTCGTAATCTATTGTACCAATAAATGTATCAAATTCATCAAAGTGTTTGATAAGAATCTCCCTCTTAGAAACCGGCCAGTTTCCTCCTTTTAATATTATAGACTTCATGAATTTGATTCTTTCCTTGTCAAGTAGTCTGCAGTCAAAGATTAAATGGTCGTATGTCTGTTCAGTACGAGTCACATTTGCAGTTTTTGTCTTCAATGATTTTAAATCTGTGCAAGTAACTTGGTTGGTCCGTGACCAGTTAGTATTTGAGTGAGTTTATCATTAAGTCTTGGTATTTTCTGTGTGTCCTCTATAGTACGTATGTAATCGTATAGGTGTCGTCCTTTGGTTGTCAGTGTCCAACGTTGGTTCCATTGTCTATTTGTTTCCTGTCTTAGTATGTGTTTTACAGTATTCTTAGGAGTTTTTTCGTACACAACAGGCAGGCTCTCATCATTAGCTGCTGATTTTGCCTCTTCGTCTGCTTTATTATTTCCAACATTATCCTGGTGGGCTCTAACCCATTTAAATTTTATATTTATGTTTTTCTGAAAGCTTTTGATGAGTTCCTGCCTAATTGTTTCAGTCAATGTATCGTGTGTGTCTATATTCTTAAGTCTGTCTAATGTAACTCTACTGTCAGTATAAATACAACATGTCTTATCAAAATCATGAACTCCATTAATATATTCCAATGCCTTCCAGATAGCAACTTGCTCAGCCTGATTGTTGGAACAGTTTGGCCCAAGTCGGTATCGACCTATGTGACATAATATTCCTTTCTGAAATATAATGAATGCACATCCAATGGGATAATCTGTTTTGCTTCCATCAGTGTACACTTCAGTATTATAAAGTTCAGAATCAATTTCAGTTAATTCCTTAATTTTTACCAAGTGTTTTGGATGAATATTATTTTTGTAAGGAATTATTTCCTCAACATCATGATTTGGGAGGAGATTATTAAATTTTAGAATTTTGAGGTCATTTCGTTACATAGAAGTTTAATAGGAATAATGTCAGCAAGTAGACAAGAAGCTTCATATGAAACCGTTCTGTAAGAACGGATAATTTTAAGATTTATTTTTATATCGAGACCTTTATGCCAAATTTCTATACCGTAAGTCATAGCAGGTAGAATAGCTCCTTCGTAGAGAATTTTTAGAATTTTTGAATTTAGCCCCCATTTCAATTTTGCATATGCCGAAAGAGAGTGAATAATACCCTTTAATTTTATTTATAGGTTTGTAATATGTGCTTTCCAGTTTAATTTACGATCTAAAGTGATACCCGAATATTTTATTGTTTCTACCTATTGTAGTGTATTGTTATTAAGCCTAATATTTAGATTGGGTTTGAATCTTTTACGCGAAAAAATAATACATTTACATTTTAGCGCGGTTCCTCCCTCCCCCATAGGGAGGAACCCCGCTTATAAGGTTGATACAATGAAACAATCCGGAAGTGCCGACTAGAAAATTTCGCGTTTCAGAACCCCTAGAGACCGAAAATAACGGTGGTTCAAATTTGTATATATATATATATATATGTATATATTTATTTATATATATATATATATATATATATATATATATATATATATATATATATGTATATATATATTTGTCTGTTCGCTCTCTAGATAGAAGACGCATGGTCCGATTTTGATGAAATTTGGTACAAAAATCCTTCGTCCAATTTAAAAGGTCAAGTTCGTTAACCAGCAAAATCCGTTTACTGGAAGATGGCGATTGGGGCGAAATTCGCGCAAAAAAAAATCGTAACGCTTACGTTTTTGAGTTCATAAGCTTCTAAGTACTCGTTTTATATGATTCCTGGGCTAGGAAAACGAATGAAACCATTTTCAAGGCGATAGCTTTAACCGTTTTCGAGAAAATTGGAAAAATATTTTTTGAATACCGTTTTTGGTTTGGGTACTTAGAATCATGGGATTCAATTGAAACATTTTCTGCATGTTCTACTTTCACCAAAACTAATATGTTGAAATTTTGGTTACGTTTGGAGTTAAGGAAGGGTTAGAATAAAATATTTTATTAACAGACATAAAAAGTTTTAGTAACTTTGTTTACTTTCATTAATATCTCGAAAAAGGTTGAGAATCTTGGTAAACGGAAGGATACCATTAGAAAGCTTATTAAATGCTCTAAAAAAAAGGTCCTAATGAAAGTTTTGATTAGGCGATGTCAATCGGAGAAATAAGAGCTTAAAACTTTAAAGTAATTGATTTCGCTTATTCGAACTGTTCTTTTTGTCTGTTTTTTATTCCTTGTTATTTTTTAATTGCTTATTGTTGGATAATGTATTTGAAAATAAAACAGGTTAAGAAAAATAAGAAAAACCATTTAATGTTAGAGATATGGATTTCCAAGATATATAGCTTTTCAACTGCCTAGCGTCCTTCCTAGGGAGGGTTCTTTGTCTTTGATTTTGGTACTTAGAATTATGGGATACAGTTGAAACATTTTCTGCATGTTGGAGTTTCATCAACACTAATATGTTGAAATTTTTGTTACGTTTAGAGTAAAGGAAGGGTTAGAATAAAACATTTTATTAACAGACAAAAAAAGTTTTGGTAACTTTGTATAATTTCGTTAGTATCTCGAAACCCGTTGACAATCTTGTGAAGCGGAAGATTACCATTCGGAAGCTTACTAAATGCTCTACAAAAAATGTTCTGAAGAAAGTTTTAATTAGGCGATGTCAATCGGAGAAAAAAGTGCTTAAAGCTTTAAATTAATTGATTTCGTTTATTCCAATGGTTCTTTTTGTCTGTTTTATTTCTTGTTATTTTTTAATTGCTTATAGTTGGATAATGTATTTGACAATAAAACTGGTTAAGTAAAATAACAAAAACAATTTATTGTTAGAAATATAGATTTCCAAGATTCCAAGACCTTGTCACTAGCGGGTCTGTTTCTAGTGTAGCGGACCCTTCCAGGTAAGATTGTAAATCATGACCTTTCAAGACTTTACTACTCACAGGAATGGCGCTAGTGACCTTAAGGGTTGACACGCCATCATAATAATTAATTTAAAAAAAAAGACTGGTGGAACCAAAATAATAACTGCTTCTATTTTAATCTTTCCAAATTAGACTAGGGATATGAACGGAACCGCGCTAAGATGATGCAGTCCTGCGAGACGGACTCGTTTTTTTGTACTTGGAAATTTAGTTTATTACAATGAGCCCAATAACTTATTTGATTTAAAACAGCATTGCATGCAGATTCCAGTACTTTAAAATATTTACTAGAAATTTTTAATATAATATCATCGGCATAAGCCATAATTTCTGCGTTTTGTGGAATATTTAATGTCAACAAGCAATCCATTACTAAATTCCATAGTATAGGGAAGCAAGCCGAGCCTTGAGGGGTTCCTTTTGTTTGATTCTTTTTAACTTTTACATTACCCATTGTTTTTTCTCCAGTCCTTTGAGTTAAGTAATTCTTTATAAGAGTGTAGAGAATGTTTTCGGGCACTGGTGTTGATGAAGTGCTTTAAATATCGATGGATACCAGGCATTATCGAAAGCTCCTTTTATATCTAATGAAACTACTAATGTGTGATTTTTCAATTCCATTTGTTGATAGATATCAGATAGTAAATGATATAATGCATCTATAGTACTTTTCTGTGGCATGAATCCAAACTGATTTTTATTTCTAGGTGGTGAAGCAATCTAGAATTTATAATTTTCTCCATGACTTTTGCCTGAATAGGAATTAAACTTATAGGTCTGTAATCACAATTTTCTGGATTTAGAGGATTTGAGTTTGGAATTGGAACTACTTTTGATATCTTCCATAAAGCGGGAAATATACCTTCTTAATAACATTTTTTATACAAGCTATATATAAAATTAGGGAACAGGTTAAACATATTTTTAAATATTTCCGGGGTTATACCGTCAAAGCCAGGAGCTTTTTTAATATTTAAATGTTTTATAATTTCTTCTATTTCTAGAAATGTTATTTCATCATCATCAGGTGTATTAGGAACGCCTTGAGATAGTTGTCTTGTCAATGTATGTGTATGTTGTTCGTTGTCTGTTATGTCTGTGGGAATAAACTTGTTAATGAGGTAGTCTAGTGTAGTCTGTAAGTCGCTAGTGTAATGTCCATCTTCTTTCTTTAACGTCTTTAATATCAAAGGAGTTTTAAGTTTTCCCGCAGCTTTCTTATAGTGCCATGACCAAGGGTTTTTTCAATCTATGTTGTTACAAAATTCTTCCCATGATTTTATTTTTTCTTTGTAAATTACTTTTTGATATTCTAATTTTTTGAAGACATATTCTCGCCTTCTCATTTCTCGTGGAGCAGGATCGTTTGTTGTTCTTTGATATGTTCTTCTCAGTTTGTTTGTCTCCCGTCTAAGTGTTGTCAGTTCATCTGTCCACCATGGTTTCGTGTTAGTATGGATAATTTTATAGTTACGCCTGAATAATTTATTACATGTTGACTTCAAAGATTTATTTACTTTATTTAAAGTATACTCAACGCCTCTTCCATTTCTTCTAAATTAATGATGAAATCTTTTGATATATTGATATATTTAATAATGTATTTGACAATAAAGCAGATTAAGTAAAATAAGAAAAACAATTCATTGTTAGAAATATAGCTTGCCAAGAGAAAGAGATTTTTTTTTTATCTCTGTTTACCTTTGTTCTTAATTGTTTTTTTTTCTCGGTTTGCCTTAGTTTTTAATATCTTGCTGTTATTTTGATTGCATTTTTTTTCAATAAAACATGACAAGTATTTGAGAAGCGTGTTTGTATTTTGAATTGACTTTGAGAGTCTTGCTTTAGATTGAGGAATTTCCGCTTCTAACCTGTGGGTGTTAACAGTTTTCATGAAATAATAATAATAAAAAAAAGATTAGTTCTATTTTAAACTTTCGAAATGACAATATGGATGAGAATGGATGCGTCTTAAAATGACGCAGTTTCTGCAGAAAGAGAATGTTTAGACTCTGTGTAGGGTCAGACATTTGCCCGGGTCAAGCTACTAGGCAGGCTTCAGGTAGGTTTTATTGCACTTCATAAATCAAGATGCATCCTAGGAGAGATGACAGATATTGTACCTGTAGGAAGTCACACAGCCAAATGCTATAGTAGAAATATAATTATATTTTGTGGTTGTATGTGGCGTAATACATTAAAAAATAACATAATAATACTTTCCCATTTTCTTGTACAATTTTATTTTGTTTAATTGCATTTAACAGTAAAATGAGTAGTTTAGTGTTTTTAATTGCATTTAACACTAAAATGGATATGTTAGTAAAGCAAGTTAAGTCAATTAGAAACAAATTCGTAGTAGAGTCTTCGTAGAGAGAAACTTGGGACGGCGGAAAGAGTAATTTTCGCTTAGAATAGTTTCTTGTGCCTTGCCGACAATCTTGCTTTTCTTTGGAATATGTGTTTACATTAAGAATGATCTAAACAAAGTAATAACTGTTTCTATTCTAAGTATACAAAATGACACTAGGGATATGAATGGAACCGCGCTAAGATGATGCAGTTCCTGCCAGTCGGACTTTTTTTAAAAATAGTTTTAATATCTTCTTTTACGTTTGAGTTTTTGTTTTTTGGAAAGTTACCAATTCCACAACAATCCAAACAGTTATTGTAGTTTCCAGTAAATTATGGATTATATCCAAATATTACTCTCCATCGTGTTCCTACTTTTACTGCGCTAATTCAGCATTGAGAACATAGTAATTAAGCCGTAGGTATGGAGCCATCTAACGCTTCATCGAATATTACGCACTTATCATATGACCGAAATCCTCCATAAGGGATCCTTATATAAACATAAGAACATGTCTCCTATATTAGTTGGTAGGATTAAGTTTGTCCAAATGTTTAGTCGCTGAGCAAGTTTGCCTGAGCAATAACCTCTGAATCAAGATAGGATACTACGCAATTAACTAACTTTAATCCTTTATTGGCTAGGAGTTTCAAATTAGAACCAGCCGGTACACCACCTATTGGACTTAAGTAAGTAACCGGAGGAGTTAAGTCTCCGGCACGACCAAGTACACTAGTTTCTGTGGATAATGCTTACTTGAAAATCGGAAGGATATAAGCATTTCCAAATTATCTTCCGTAGAGGGTAAATAAAAATTTACCTTTAAAAAATGAACTGTTCTGGAAAGTAGATTTACATAAAATGTTCAAAAAATTACAAATCTTGTTTTACCCACATCGATCAAACTTGGCTTCATCAGTTTATACTAAATGCAGAATCCCTTTAAATTAGAAACAACAGTTGGTATACGATACGGTTCGTGACGATAAACTTCAATCAAAACAGGACCTGCTTCACCTTGACGTGTTTCGCTGTCATTCTTATCTCACGTATGATTTAGAAATCTTGGAATACAAACTTATAATATTTTGCTTTTTAGACTCTTTTTAATTTTAATGGGAAAGAAATTGTAAAAACTCATATCATTCTCCAATAAATTGATATACCTGCTAGAATGGCATTACTAAGAACCTTTAGAGTCTAAGGCACTAAAATGAACCAATCTTCAAAAAAAGCGACTTTTCCAAGCAACTGTTGACTATTAAATAATTAGCTCAACTATTTAAATAATTAGCTCAATTAATTAAATAATTAACTTAACTAATTAACTTTACTTTTATTTATCAATTTATTTTATAGTCATTTATTTAATTATTTTTTTTTCTTGACTATTATTATCTCGATACTCAGTTATTTGTCTGTTCTAACTAATGTTTTGGAGGGGCATCGTTTAATGCAGCGCTTATATCAGCGCTGCACTTAAATGGTATTCGCCTTTAAAGCGGAGCATTATCAATAAATAAATAAATAATATCCGCGGTTTTCTGCTGACGTTTTGTGATATCGGGATCATAAATTATTTATTTATTTATAAGTGATTTGCAACTACTGCGATTTTGCTCCTCCAAGGTAGTACCTGTATGGTCTAGTGAACCAGCATTAAGATGAATATTTGATTCAATTATTTCCATAAACATAGATTTGGGAATGTCTGTAATATGCTGATAGCCGTTGGTTACTCAGCAAATGTCTTCAAATGCGTTTGTATAGTTTAGTGTCCTGCAAGTAAGAAAGTATTGTGTTTATGTACTGGGTGCTGTACCTCAACAGTTTGTACATGTCATGTGGGATATTTAGGTTTTGCCGTCTTCTGCACTCCGTAGGTAGGTGTTTTACATTAAAGTCTGTATTGCATATATCACAAATTGGTTTGTCAAGTCTTGTCATGAGTTATTCCTGTGTGGCTAATTCGGAGTCGAGCAAATACAATTTCCTCTCGTCTGTTGTCAGGGTAGCTGCATGTCCACTCCTGAGTTGTATTTTTGATTGTACGTAATTATCGGTTAGTCGAGTCCAGCTGTCTTGCCAATAATTTAAAATATTTTGTTTGATTGCATTGGTCAAGTCTTCGTGTGCGATTGTTATGTCGAGTTCAGGTTGTCTGGTGGCAAATTTTACATTTGAATCTTCTAGGGAGCTTCTTCCTAAACCTTCTTGCCCTGGCAGCCAGTATATTGTAATGTGCTTATTAATATGACAACTTTAAAAAAAAAGTATAAGTAATAAGGATCACAAATTAAAAAAAAAAAAAAAAGGGTGCTTCTTTCTCATTTCTGCCGTAGATACTTATAGATAGATATATTTTTTCTCTGTCTTCCATATTTATTTAGACCAAGATTTATAAATAACAATTCTCTTCAGCTGATTTTTCAATTTGATAGAAAGCGATATATTAACTGTGTGTTATTTTTTATGCCATTTAATTATAATTAGGATTAATTATTGGAAGGTTCCATTATTATTAAAATTTATTATTATTACGTTTAATTATTGTTAGAATTACAACCAATTGTGAGAGGCATTCAAATATTGTTATGTTTCCTAACAGATATTATACGAATCGCATGATTATGCGAGTATGTGATTTAGGCACCACTGCCCTCGTGCTTGGCAAGCGAGCCTGGTCCGCCATTCTTTCTACCACCTGCGCATGCAACTCTTGTTATGTGAGTGTATGCCAGTGATTTTTTAATGGTTGTTTTCCGTTTCCCTTGGCGTTACAAGTTGTTCTTGGCATTATTATTTTACAGCCGGCCCAAGTTTGTTGGCGAATGGTGAGATACTTCCATAATTCCCTCAATTCTCTTCCTAACCTTGTTTCCCTTCTTCTCACCCTTCAATGCCGTATATCTGGAGGTGGAGGCCCCGAAGGTAAGGCTAATTATTATTATCTTTACAATATGTTTGGGTTGTACCCATTTTTATCATATTTTGTCCTTGCTTCTATCCGAGTTCACCAGAGCAACAGCATTTTTTTTTTCTGTCTTAATAATATCCCACATTAACAGTTTAAATTCTAATATTTCCAAATCACAAGACGGATAAGTATGATGTAAAAACGTGTTGACATGAATGGACAGCGCACAGTTGTTTTTCCTTTTTCACTCTCACCAGTACAAAGGTATAATTTTCCTGGTTCCGAGAATACATCTCTCTCATTAGTATTGAATGTTGAATATAGCGAGTTGCAGAACGAGGAAAGATATTTTATGGCCGCTAGCGGCACTTTCATATTTTGATCTCTTTGGTGGAGAAGGGGTTCCAGATAAACCAGGAACACTCTTCATGATGAGGGAATTCCTGTATTCTTTCTTATATAAATGTTATATTCTGAGCTTCCTTGCTAAAGAACAAACATTTATTACGTTTTAAAATTAAGATAAAAACTCATCCTTAAACATACACACTCATATAAAACATGTACGTGTGTATGTATACATATACGTATATATGTACATATAGGGGTCTCCCGTGGTCTAGTGGCTAGCGCCTTGGATTCATAAGCGGGAGATGGTGGGCTCGATTCCCACCTCCGGCAGGAATTTTCTCATCTCAGGGCTCGCTGGGAAAATTCCTCGCAGCACCCTGGATGTCGGCGCTAATGACCTTGATGTAGATGCGCGGTAAAAAAAAAAATAAAAAAAACATATACATATATACCTTGACTGCATTTTCCCCACACACGCTGGGGGAACAAGGTTCAATTCGCTAATTTCTAGATTGTCTCAGATGCAACAGCTATTATTTTTTTGGACGAGTGTGATATTAAAAAAAATCGAAAGAAGAAATGTGAGTGATCAAAACAATGGTTACATCAGAGGAAAACGTTGCAGCATAATATCCAGATATAACTAATAATGTTGCGTCAGAGAAAAATATATTTTAAGATATTAGTACCAGACTCAAATAGAAATATTTACATTGCTCAATATTAATAAATTAATAGATCCAAACCGGAAAATGTTCAAGAAGAAATCTGATAAAAATTAAACTGTTTGAAAAAATCTACAAGAGTTGTAAAGGACCAATCGGAAAGCCCACGAAAATATTAAAAGAAAAAATAAGAACGTAATTCGACAAAGATATTATTCAGTTTACTCCCAAAGCGCTAAATGTGACCTAAAGAATGTTTTATTGGTATTCAGCCTTTATAATAAATAATAATAATAAGTTTTCTAATCAATATTAAATAACGCCAATTCATTTGCAAAACATTAGTAATGAAATGAGAAATTTTTTTTCTATTTATTCAAGAAGAACGAAAAGATTACCTCGAAAACGGAAAGTAACAAACTCGGAATAAAAAAGAGGAAGGAATTTGAATAAGAAATTTTAAATTAGGTTTGAATCAATTTTCCGCAAGCAGGCCAACTCGAACAGAGCTATTCTCTCAAATTGAAACCTCAAAACTTCTTAAAATTCTTTGAGAACTGGCTTAAAAAGTATATAATAATATCTATAAACAAAAACTGTAAAACAAAATATTAATTCGAAAGTTTCTTGTTAGATGAGATATGAGAGATAAATGCATGATAATGCATTAGAGCTCATGAGCAAAGAAATATAACCTAAAACAACCCGTCACGCAGGAGCTGCATAACTAAGCACATTCTTCAGAAAGTGAGTAGTGTACACCGCATTTATATAAAATAACCTACATATGTAAATAAATTAAAAACGTTAACAGTTTTGCTCTTTTATATTTATAATGAACAGCAGAAGCGAGATGCAGTGCCCAGGGCGGCTGAATTCAATTAGATCATAATAAAGAGAAAACGCCAACTTCTAATGAAAAGATGTAGTTTATTTTTAAAAACAACCTTTATATGTACAACGAGTTTCGTTACAATAAAAAAACTCATTGGTAATTTGGACCCTGTAAGAGGGACCGATATAGTTTATTTTGTATAACCCATTTTTCTATTTAGACGTTTACCAAGATTCGTTGCAATATAACAAAACTTACGGCCGGTGTGGGCAAACATTCAATTTTTATTATCAAAATATTTTGTATTATTATTATTTTTATATGTTTATCATTATTATAATTATTTTTATATTTATTTTTTCCGTTTTTCCTCCCTACTGTTTCTTTATACTGTTCGTTTCAGGTTTAGCGTTGTAAATACGTAAATGATCTAAGTTAAAACTGTCAAATCAAAAGTCATGTGCCCGACCGTCTATCTAAAACCAGGAATTATTTGAAAAGTCCATATTTTCGGAAATAAAATTTAATTACATAAAAATAAATATTGCCGCCTGTTTGGGAGACTACTGCCGATTAGTTTCAATTACTATTGAGTTTAAGCTTTCTATGAGAGGTTAACTTCAAAACATCACCCATCAGTACCATCAACTTTCATTTCATAATAAGTTTTATTAATTTAATTCGAAACTATTCTGAATGGATTAAAGCGTTAATTGTTTGGAAAATTGTATGTTCATTCATGCTCGAAATGGGCCATCAAACACACCCGAAACCATTCGTATCCGTTAACACTAAATGATCAAACAGATTCACAAATAGCGGAAGACCAATCGGATGGCAGCATCGCCTAAATTCGGTCGGTATAATAAAACGAAATGCCAAATTCGTTTTGGCAAACTACTCGATCGGAATAACATAATAATAGCAAATACCACTGTAGTAATACAGCATACTATGGTTTAGGTAAACACCTGCTTCTAATGGATCTTTTTATTTGGATAACGAGCTTATCCAATCGTATTTAACGAGAATGCTAGATGCTAAGATTCAGGGCGTAACAACTAATCATATACATACACAGATGTCCAAACGGAAATATGCAGAAATATAACACAGTACATAGTATAATTATTAAAATGTATAGTTATTTCGTGAATACTACAAATATGAAGTGAAATAGAATGTATAAATTATAAATCAGAACACAACGCCAACTACCAAATGTCAACGTAACCCAGACGTACATAGAGTTGTATCAATGCATTTTCTAATACCGACATCTTTTAGGAATTCATAGAACTCACCAATTAATAAACACTGTTGTCGTATAAGCAACATTTAATAACAAATATTGAGGTAAAAAATCTAAATAAAAGCTATCCTATCTTTTAAGTTGGACCAGATTACAGATAGTTCCGGATTTTGTTCAAAATCGGTTCAGCCGTTTTGGAGTTTACCTCGAATATACATTGTGACAAGAGATAATATATATATATATACGCAATTATTAGAAATAACTTTTGGTGAATTGTAACTAAAATTCATTAGGTTTTTTGGATAAGGGAACTTATCCTACATTGGTTCTGGAGTAAACATACTTCATTTATCACAGGCCGATTTATTTTATTTTTAGAAGTCACCTTTCTCTTTAGGCGCGCGCGATGTATGTCGAGTTTCGTTGCAATATAACAAACATTTCGTGATTATCGTTAGGGGCATATTAGTCCGGAGTATGCGACTCCTTTAGATGGATCGATTTTTCTGGTTGACGAACTGATCCAATCGTTTGTTATGGGAGTGCAATGAAACTAGTTTCTTCGAGAAAACAAAGTGTAGCAGCAATCGTTTCAAAGGCCTCACGATATATATATATATATATATATATATATATATATATATATATATATATATATATATATATATATATATATATATACATAAATTTGTATGTGTATGTATATACATTTTAACGGGGACAATTGCATTAATAAAAAACAAGTCATCATGAGTGCAACGTCAGTAGGTGAACTCCTTCAGAGTTTGATAAGATTGGTTATCGAGAAAGAAATGAAAAATCAAAAGAAATTGATTTGACATTTGACGGAGCGGGGAAAAAGAAGACATTTGGTATTTTTTAGCGTGACTGAGGAGTAAATTATGGTCTTTAAATCTACATTTCATTCTATAGACATTTTAAAATCTACTTCTAGTCTAAATATCTAGATGTTTTATTTAAAGGTATTTTACCCAATGGACTGCGTCATCTTAGCTAGGTGCCACAATTTTCTGATAGAAAAATCTCAGAGTGGAGACTTTTAAATAATCTTTTGCTTTTGAAACAATGTAAATCCAAGGCATTAGCCACTAGACCACGGGGGGACAATCTTTCTAGAATTGATGAATTTTTCTAACATCTTCAGAAACTTATGAATGATTGTGGAGAAATAGGGACAGGCAGGAGATTACTGGATATTTGTGAAATCTTTGTGAGTCAGCATCGAGTATATCAAAGTTTTGTCGACTGTTTACGAATTCTACGTTGACGAAGTTCACTATTTTTACACTTACTTATATAAACACTCCCTAACTAAGCGTTCATATTTTTACGATATAGCTTTCTTGATAAATTATTTTCAATATAACACAAATTTTAAAACTAAAAAAAATAGAACGCTTTCGAATTTTTGAGCACTTCTTTCGGCTGCCGAAGGTTGCGTAATAGACTTTCTTATAGTACATAGTCAATGGTACTGAGTCTTTTAAGGTCTTCTTCTCAGAAGAAACCCTGAGGAAGCAGACGAAATGTCTGCTAAAATGTCGGATAACACCACACTGACACCGAAATATCCAGAAAAAATTAAATTTATTAAGCTTTTAAATTATTATCTTCTGCTTAGTATGTTTGTCAGTATTTTGCTACATATTTTTAAAAATTCTAACACTACTCAGATCTAATATAACTCTTCTGAAATCTAATATAACACAACTAAAATTTCAATTCAAAATTTCAGTTTGAATTATTGTAGAACAAATTGAAAACATTTTAAAATGAATCCGTCGTTTTTAAACGCTGAAACTAAAAGTCGAAGTACTTAATTTTTTAAAAACAAAATCAATATTTTACCTTAATTAGACCGTAGAAGTTGTAGCATTCCAGGAAACCTAAAATCTAAGTTTTAAGAAATTTTTCTATAGAATAATTTTAAATGTTTAAAATTAATTTTACTCACTATCATAGTCTGGAGATGATGGTGCCCCAGAGACCCCGTCCATAGCCAGGACTACGACGAGGAAGCATCCCATAATAGGTACCGCTAACTTCATTCTGGAAACAACATTTATAAGGTTATTATTGAGGCGTAGATAAACAACATTAAAACTAAAATTCCTTGGCTAGAAAAAAATACCCAACATTTAGAATAGAAAGGGCATTCAAAGAATATAAGACAAACATTACATTACAAAAAAAAAAAAAAAAAAAATCGTCTAAATTATGAATAGGTAATTTTTTTTTAAATTTGACATTTGTATTAACCCATTCCCAAAATTGTTTACAGTACATAATACAACTTTGTATTTCTACTTCTCTAAATATTACTTCTTCTGCGATAACAATGTATGTAACCATTAATATAAGAAATCTGTAAATAATAAAAATGTTGTTACAACATTTGTAAATAAAAAAATTAGATCAACATTTATATTAAATTTATTCTTTTAAGGTACTGAACTGACAAGAAATCAACATTTTACTCCATCAAGTATAGTTCATTTTTACAGCAGAAATTGTACATCAAAACCTATTTATTTATTGGATTTACAAGCCCGCAATGAAGCGATTTCCTCGTTTTATTATAGCATTTTAAATAATATATAGCCTAGACATTTGTATTTCAAATAAATATTTTCTTATATAAAATATAAAATGGACGTGAAATATTAGTTTATATACGTATGAATATCTATACACATGCAGATAATACATAGACACACTATACAGTATAAATCAAGATAATATAATGAAAATAAAGTTATCTATTCAATAGTATTTAATTTTTACATTTTATTATAAATATTTTTACTTTTTCAATGGTGAATTACAGTGTCTTTTATGTGGGCTACCTTGTCTGGTACATCAAAGAAGCACAACAGTGATAAAAAAAATATCTATCTCTAATGCATTGTTTCAGTTTTTTGTTGTTTTTTTTTTTAATATATTCGTGGGGAAAAACATTTATGATATATTTAAAACATGTTAATTCTTATTGCCCTTCCCACCTTCCAGTTTCTTTGTAATGCTAAAGGTAGGTGAACTGCCATGATTCAAGGAACCTAGGTGCATGGCATCCTAGGTACAATAATACTGACAGGCCTTTGGGTAGAAGTTATAACGTAGCACCTAGATGGCTTACCGTTGCAATGTCAACATTCGTTAGAAGAAATGAGGAGTTCGATCCAAATTGATCATTGAAGATAGAACGTTTAGTGTTTTGTGAAAACATGTAGGTATTTGAAAAAGGCCTTTTAAAAAAAATTAAGATTATACCTGAGTATATTTATTTCTAAGGTTTATAAAGAACAATTGGCATGTGTACATTTATTAAGGTTTAAGTCAATTTTTTTTTTTTTTTTTTTTTTTGGAAAATTCAATAAAGAATATGACAAGGTGAGGCTACGATGACACGACTAAATAAGGTGTGACTGCTGTGAATGAACATCTAGTGGAGATGTAAGCTGCGTGAATGTCAGGGACACGATCCTTCAAGTTTCGATTCAACTTCCTTGAAACGAGATTTCAAATGGATTTTTTTCTGTTCTAAGAAATTGTTTTTACATTATTTTTGTATTCCCCCTATCAAAGTATTCATTGGAAAACATTTTCAATCTTAATATCGGAATATTATTTGTTTTACATACTAATCGAATAGAGGATACAGGAATTGGATATACATGACAATTGTCTAAATATTATTTGGGTCTATTTCGGAAAAAGGGTGCCAGTGATTTGGTTAAATAACTGTTATTATAATATATGCATAGGTAACATATGTATTTTAAAGAAAATACATTTCATAAATAACCTCAACTGATAAAAACAAATCGACGATGTTCTTTAAAATCTTCTCAAACAAGCTCACCTTCTCTTACCTCCTCCTCCATAAAAATTCGCATAGAAATGAATCCAGTATGCTCCTACTAGTCCCGCATTCTATCTTCTTCAAGCGTTTGACCGAAGCCCAAAGAGATTCGACCTTCCGCATACCTCTCCGATTACCCATTCAACATTTTGTGAGGTTACCCCAAAATATGTTTACATATTTTATAGAGTCAAATTTATTTTAGTTTAGGTTCTTTTATGTTTAGTTTTTGTTATTTTTAGTTAAAATAATCACAGTTATTTAACAAAATCACTGGCGCCCCTTTTCCGAAATATACCCTATTATTTATTTAGAAAATGAACACGCAAAGCTGATTTGAACCGAAATCCTCTCGTTTTGCTCTCAGGTGCGTTCGCACCAAACATCCTATTACAGTATAATAAGTACATTCATCTAATGCCATTAAAACAAATATTACCCAAGACTAGTAGTTTTGTTCTTAATCACTTTTCAACTGCCTCATTTAAAGATGCAAAAGTCAGAATTACGTAATATGCATTTAAATCTCTACCTTCGAGATTTATTTGTAGTTCCTCTACCAAAAGTACCACACTTTCAACTAGTTTAACTACTTTAATTTCGAAAATTTAATTCAAAAAGATCCTTTTCGGTCGTCTGAATCTCTTTTCAAACATCATTCATCGTTTCGCGGGTTCCCTATTGTCCCTGTCCAAACAGTTCTCTTTCCCTTTACTTTTAATCCTTTTGTTCTCGGTCTTCTGATCCTTTATTATCCTTAATCCACTTCTTCTCAGCTCTTCTTTCCATAGTTGTAGAAAAAGAAGACAATTGTTACGAATTGATTAGAAGCTTAAATATTGTTCAGGCACATATCTAGTAGAAAGAATTTCTTAACATTTTTTAACTTTTTGAATTAAATCTCTTTCACTTCTCGGGCGAATAAAAAACGAAAAAAAAGACTGGACGGTATCGTAAAAGAAATAAATGACATTATCACAAATAGAAAATAAATAATTCCGTTATTTTAGAGTTTTTCCCCATAGAATATTAATTTATAATATTTCCACATACAACCAGTAAACAGATTTATTCACAATCTGCTGATTTATATTAAAAATAAATAAGGTTGAGTGAAGATGGAATTACCCAGAAAGCAGCATTAATGTGTACTTTTCACATAGAAAGTTTGAAATTGAACGAAGCCTACAATTCTTTACTCTTCGCGTATGGATTACTCCAGCTGAGAAAGTTTGTGTAGGACAGTCTGTACAAGTATATATATATGTCTATGTTCCCCTATATGCTTCTTAATATATCGGGTTGACTTCTTAAAACATTTTTCCTTCTTACAGCAGCCATTCACGCTTCGACTTGCTATCCAACTTTAGTCCTAGCCTGTTTTCACAACAGTGTACGTTGCTTACGAGCCAAAAAATGTATCGAGTGCAGATCGAAATTGCTCGAAGAACAAGCACTGACAGAGTTGGACGACTTTTATCTGACTCCCTCACGCTCCAACTCCGTCACCAGCCGGATCTCGGGAGCTCGAGTCGTCCCTCTAACTGACCCGACTCGTCCAACTAGACTTACTTTGAAAATATACAAGTAAGTGAGTCTTTTTTTTTAAACATACGTTCAATTTTGTTCATTTTTAATTTTTCTAACTCTATTTCTGTACGGCACATGGAGAAACCAAAATACACTCCCTTTGTTAATGGCTACTTTAGGAACCCATTTATGTACTTATTGCGTTCCTTTCCTTAAGAAAGATACAAAGAATCAAATAAGCGAGACTCCGTTAAGATGGTGTAAGACCTTAGTCAGTAGCTCTTCAAACAAAATCCTCCAGTAGAATCTAGACTTTTATAGGACAATTATTTATGATTGCGATGATAAGTTAGTCATCTATGACTAACTGTGATAGGATAGCATCTATGAATATACATGATAGGACAATTATCTATTACTATCTATGACAGTCATCTACGGCACTAAGATAGAACTGTCATCTAGGACTTTCTATGACAGGACATTCCTTATAGACTATCTCCGGTAGGACAGTCATCTATGACCATCTAGGACAGACACTTATGGCTATTCAAGTCCTCTACGGTAATCTATGTAGGTCAGTCACCTATGACTATCAATGATAAGACGGTCATCTACGACTATCTTGGTCAGCTAACAAAAAAAGAAAGATGTGGCTGCAACGTAACGCGGCTAAGCCATCTTATCGTAACTCTTTATTGTTCCCTGCAAATTATCTATATTAACAGAATTGGTAACACACATGTACATTTAAATTGTTTCATACATATAATACATGTCCCAAGAAGACGAAGACCCTTGAAGATAACTTTGAAAATATATATTTTTTTTAACACCCACAATAAAGAAAGTGAGTAAAATGAAGAGCATATAACAGCCTACTCCATTTAGTTGCCTTCAAGAGGTGAAAAAAGTGTGAAGTAGATATAAGTTGGCTTTATCAGCGCCTGAAGGATGAAAAGCGGGGGAGGTAGAAATACATTTACGGAGGGAGGGTTCTTGCTGGAGGAGTTTTTAGGGCGGCCATCCCTCATCCCTGGGCTCCGAACAAAGCTCTGGGCTCATCTAAGGCTATTACCCAACTCTGAAGACTCCTCCAGAACAGGACGTTCGAAAGTCCGCCAAATCTCTTATTCTCATGCAAATTGATAAGAAATTTATAATTTATAGATATTTTCTCGCTTCAAGAGAGGAAGATGGATAAGGAAAGGCCACTTCTAAGGCTGATGTTCAAAATAAGTTATATGAACTTTTGTAGAAGGTCACTAATGATTCCGTATTGTAACTCGTCGTTCGGGGATCGGAATTTGGGTCCCAGACTGACCTCACATATAGCCCAATGTGACAATTTTTCCTTTACTGCATCTCATTTTCGGGTAGAATAAGGATGATGCAAATGGCCATTGCCACGTTGAATACACGGATTCCCGCTGATCCCCACAGTTAAACAACATGGCAAATAACTGAGAGGGTGACCGACCACATACAGTTGGCATTTAAAAGGGTGGCAACCTGTAGATAGCCCAGATGTTAATGTGCCGTAAAAAAAAGGATGATGATTGTCATAGTTTATGCTTTCTCACCAGCCAATATCAATTAAATAAGCGAAGACAGATATAATCAGGATTCAAACGTGTAGTATCTTAATAATTCTACAATTTTTATAAGAAAATGCTTTAAATGTATGGCAACTTTTCAGCTTTAAATTCAAGCCTTCGTCAGAGCGATGTGAAGTAGGAGGACAATTTATACTTTTGCAATCTCAGCGGTCAACGATCTCCTCTTAATTAATTAAATAAATATTACTTACAATAGGAAATTAATTACTAAGCAAGCAAACGTTTATACTACAACACGGTAGAAAACCGGAAGGCCTTTATGTAGCAAATACATTTGTTCCTAAGAGAAAAAGTCCGACTCGCAGGAACCTCGTCATCTTAAAAGGAAACACGGTTCCGTAATTATTCCTAGTGACATTTGGAAAGCTCAGAATAGAAATGAACAGATTTTTTTTAGTGTTTCGTGAAAAATGTCAACAACATCTCGAAGAAATGGCATAGGCGTCACGAAGCACAGGAATCTGACAGTGCCAACTTACTGATAAGTCAACACAATTATATCACATGATATGATAAGTTAACTCAACCCATTCTACTCAGAAGGCAGTATTCCAAACAACCAAATTTCATCAAAATCCGACCATTTTTGAGCCAGCTCGAGAGGGAATAGACAAACACCTATACACACACACACACACACATATATATATATATATATATATATATATATATATATATATATATATATATATAGGGGCGAGGTTAGCTCAGTGGTAGAGCACTGGACTAATAAGCTGGAGGCCTGAGTTCAAATCCCGACCAAGCACTAAAGATTTTTTCTTCTAGTGTCTTCGTTCATGGGTTGAATTCGGCCACCCTGACCGTCCCTAGGTCGACCCAGCCTTTAATTAATTTAATAATGGGTACCTTGGGTGCTAATGACTCTAGTAGTCGAAGCAGCCAAGGGGAAAATCAGGCGGCCGGAGCATAGTACTGACCACACTATCTCCCTAGTGTGCCGTATGGTCATGAATCAGATACCTCTATAGTATCTGCCCCTCAGGGCTTTCGTGGCCTGTTACGGGACTGATTTTATATATATATGTATATATATATATATATATATATATATATATATATATATATATATATATATATATACTTTTTCTTCCATTGTTGACCTCCAACTTCCAATATTCTTGTTTTTTGTAGCCAATAGGTCATAAAAACACACCTTTCACTTCATGTTTTTTATTATCTTCACCCTAACCGGTTTCGAGCTATTCTGCTCCTCCTCAAAGGGTGTTTCCTAAAATTATTTGTACATTATATATCTATAATTTGATTGAAACCAGTACATATTTACATCATTATGTGTATACTTACATTCGATGGTCTTATCCCATCACCTACAAATATAATAAAGTCATTTTTTACGCACTAATGACAATTTTGCTCTTGTGAATATAATTTCATTCTCCAATAATTAAATGTATCAAATTGTTTTATCACCTAATTATGAGGTTTGTAAATAAAAACTAGTGTTAGGCAAAAATTAGCGACCGTGAAACGCCGATACGAGAGCGCTACCGAATAAACTCAGCGCCAAAATTTGTCATCTCAATGTTCACTTCCGGTCTGCTCTGAGCATTCTTCCAGGAGCATTCTAGCTCACTCTTCTTCCACTTCCGCTTCAATCTAGATAATTTCCGATCATGTATAGCGCTCTGGTCACTCACGGACATAGATCGTCCACCCCTTCTTATTCTAGGTTACTTCCGGTCTCTCAAACATACTTACTCTAAAGTTACCGGGTGGAACCGAGCCACATTTAGGTACTAGCGGTTCGCATCAGCTTACTTTCTGTCTCTCTCAGTTCGTTCTGGGTCCCTATATTCATCCCTGGGTCGTTTCCGGAAGTACCTAAGAGCCTTCCGCGCTCTCATAATAAACCGGACGTGAACCGGAAGTGCTTCAGAACAACGCACAAAAATGAATATGGTTACACTGAAGTCAATGAATGCCGGTTGTGAAGCCGGAAGTAAGTTGACTGGAAGTGGCCATAAGCACCCAGAAACGATCAAAGGCTGAATATTCTTACCTAGAAACCATTTTGAGAAATCAGAAGTAACTCGGAAGTGAACCGGAAGTCTCTTAAATGGAACCAGAATTTGTCAGAGGTGGCTATAGCGACCCAGAAGTCATATTGAGAAACCGGAAGTTCTAAAATGTAGTCCAGATCCATCTAGAAAACAGTTATGATCCAAACGTAAGCCTAGATCGATCTAAAATTCATCATGAAGAGATCATGAGAGGCTTATTTAGTGTGAAGAGGAAGAGAAAAAGGAGTGAGTTAAAATGTCTCTGGAAGTTGCTCAGAGCTGGCCGGAAGTTGACTTTTGCCTGCTGAAAGAGGGTCAGAGTAAACCGGAAGTAAACTTTAAGCTGACAAAATGTAACTATAGCTAAAGCTAATTAGCTATTAACTACAACGATTTTTAAATATTTTATAAATAAATATGCGCTTAGCGCCTTGCAGTCGCTAAGCGCGAAGTTTTATGAATGGGTTTATTCAGTACTGCTAAATTTGCGCTGAGGTATTAGTTTTTAACCAAATTTTAGCCTAACCCTGATTAAAAACAAGGTAACTGGAAAACATTGTATTTAACTCCTGGCATAAAATAAACACCTGTATAATAATAAAGAAAAATTATCATGGTTAGTCAGCTGTTCTAAGTTAAGAAGTCGTTTGTTTTTCTTTAATTTATTAAAATATCAATTTACTGTGAGGATCGAGATAAAAAAACAAATAAATCATAAACAAAAGAACTTATACTACCATCCTACGATTTTCTAAAAATCAAAAACAATAAATGCGTAAAAAAATTAATAGAACACTATTACATACTATTATTTATCTTCTACCCTGTAATAGTTAAAAATTTCTGAGTATAAATTACCCAGAATAGATAGAAATATTATAGCAATATAATATAGATTATTATATTACAATAATAGTAATATGTAATAGTGTTCTATTAATTTTTTAACACATTTATTGTTTTTGATTTTTAGAAAATGTGTAGGATGGTAGTATAAGTTCTTTTGTTTATGTTTTCTTTTGTTTTTTATCTCGATCCTCACAGTAAATTGATATTTGAATAAGAGTAGAGAAAAACAAACGACTTCTCAACTTAGAACAGCTGACTAACCATATAGCTAGTTTCATTTAACATTTCTAACGTTACGGTTATAAGAGCTATAGTGCTATTTTGTATAATTTTAATTTCTTGCTAATTTTTTTTGTTTGTTTACTGTTAGTTCATAGTTGGAACAATGAGCGGTAATGTTAGTACGGATATATATGAAGTCTCCGACACCAATGAATTCAATCAAGAGGAAAGTGATCTGGAGGATTTTAATGACAGCATTGCCAGTGGACCTTGGGAGGGAGTTCGTTTCTCCGTCAGAAAAGCTTTAGATGGTACGTTTTTCAAACCAGTTACCTACTAAAAATGAAACAGATTTGCGTCAAGAAATAAAATCCAATTCTCTGAGAGTCATTTGCTTGAAATGTGCAGTGACTGTTCATGAAAAAACTAAAGAGATAAAAGTTGGTACATCGTCTAATTCTAATTTGTTTACTCATTTAAAGCGCCATCATGACACAGAAGTCCTTACAAATTTTCAAAGATCTCTTCATAGAGCTAGGGAGGAATTTATTGAATTAAACCCTCGTCGGTTGAGCGAAACTCGATATCGGAGAAGCTCTTCAAAGCAGACTTTCCAATCCCTATTCGACCAGCTAATCGTTGACTGTGTCATACATGCGATGATAGCACTTCAATCTGTTGACGATCCAACGTTCAAAACAATTTTTGAGTTCTTACATATCGAAAGAAATGGGTTGAATTTATTAAGTCGGAGAACTCTAGGTCGGCGGCTGGATGACATGTTTTTAGCACATGTTAATATCATCCGAGAAACGTTGAAAGGAATTTCCTGGGTATGTACAACAGCTGTCATATGGTCGGGGGCTGACATATGGTCTAAAAAAATTAGAATATTTCGTTTCTTATGAGTTGCGATTCTGCTCGCTCATAGCCGAAGCCTACTTTCGAAGTGTTAAACTCCGCTTTTCTTACTTTTTAAAGTTTGATTCCCATCAGGCAAAACACGCTGCCGTCGCTGCCCTGTCTTACCCGAAATTCAAGAAAAGGTGGTTCCCATGTATCGACAAAGACATGCAAGATGAAATCCTGGCGTACTTTAACAGCCAAATATGCGATTACTTAGCCAATGAGTTAGGGGAAAACGCAGACGCAGAAGAAATGGACATAGAACCTGTTCTTGACGAATTCTATGATTTCGGTGAAAGAAGTGAGCCCCTCCCACCTCGGAGTGAGCTAGCTTCAAAGGCACAGTCGATTATGGAGACGTATTTCGACGACAAGAAATGTGGATTGGAGTCGCTAAAGAACTATCCTGCCATCCTACATATTTTTAAAAAAACAAACACTCCTTTGCCATCGAGTGCCCAGGTCGAGCGATTATTTTCGTATGCCACGATGACAAACATGCCTAAATGCAACCGGTTGAGTGACGAAAAGTTTGAGAAGCGTGTCATCTTGAGGGCGAACGCATCATTGAAATTGTAAATACGAAATTGTGACGACACTATTGCTTATTCATATTAATTATCTTCCATCCTGTTAAAGAATTTTTGGATAATGATAAAATGTTTGTTATTTTTTTTTGTGTGTGCGTTTAACAGCGTATCATGTTTTGTTATTAAAATTATTTTATTCCAGAACTTTAATAAAATGTTTACTAGTAACCTTTTTTTTTATTTATCATAATTAGATGAGAAAACTATTTGTTAGATTGTAATTTTAGGAGAATAAAAGAAGTATAGCAGATTAATGAAGATGAAGTTTTGTTTTTTTCTTATATTAGGTACTTGATGAAAATTGTTAACTAATGAAGTGCCTAAATTAGCTTGTTTTCTCCCTTTCTCTAAAGGGAGAAAACAAGCTTATGGCGTCAACCTTATAAGGCAAACCAAATGTTCACATGGAAATGAGAAATA
The DNA here is from genome assembly GCA_946811695.1 of Gonocerus acuteangulatus. Taxonomy (NCBI): domain Eukaryota; kingdom Metazoa; phylum Arthropoda; class Insecta; order Hemiptera; family Coreidae; genus Gonocerus; species Gonocerus acuteangulatus. The sequence continues at coordinate 51,830,448 of OX328124.1, read as the reverse complement.
TCCTCTTTTGAGACCACAAAGGTTACGAAAATACCGGTGAGTCAAATTATCGTAATTTTTTAAGGGGGGTTTAAATGTTCGCGAAATTTCAAAACAAAGAATTAACATATTCTATTAAAAATTTTCAAAATTACACGAGGAATTTTGAACTTGCAAGAAGGATTTTTGTCAAATCAGAAGAGGTACTCAACTTAAGGTGGTAAGCTAGTTTCCAACGCGTTGACAATTGGCCCGAAATCGGAGGAAAAGTGTAATCAGAACTCTAATCACAGGAAATATTGTGAGTATATCCAATCAAAATGGGAAAAAAGAATGCTTGAAATTATATTCACAAGAGCAAAGTTGTTATTAGTGCGGAAAACACAGAAAAAAAGGTCCGATTACGTTCGTAATCACAGAAAATTTGTGATTACAGTCGTAATTACAGAAAACATTTATGATTACGTTCGTAATCACAGAAACAGCTGTGATTACAGGCGTAATCATAGAAAAAAATGTGATTACAGCTGTAATTGCAGAAAAATTAGTTGTAATTACAGAAGAAATTTGTGATTACAGCTGTAATTACAGAAAAATGTTGTGATTACGATTGTAATTATAACCTCAGGTGTGATTACAAGTGCAATCGTAATGTCAGCAGTAATTACGATTATAATCGTAATCGTAATCATATCTCCTGAGTCTGTGATTATAATCGTAATTGTAATTATATCTCGTGAGTCTATAATTATAATCGTAATCGTAATCATAATTATGATTAAGCCCAACTCTGTATGCGTCTCAGGGTTATGAAACACTAGTATCCTAACCTTCCTCCCCGTAAACCTGTCTACAGTCCCCGTCATTTCTGTTCTGCACTACAAGGTTCTGAATGATTTTATTTGAGTATTTGATGTCCTTTTAGCGCGGTTCCTCCCTCCCCCATAGGGAGGAACCCCGCTTATAAGGTTGATACAATGAAACAATCCGGAAGTGCCGACTAGAAAATTTCGCGTTTCAGAACCCCTAGAGACCGAAAATAACGGTGGTTCAAATTTGTATATATATATATATATATGTATATATTTATTTATATATATATATATATATATATATATATATATATATATATATATATATTTGTCTGTTCGCTCTCTAGCTAGAAGACGGATGGTCCGATTCTGATGAAATTTCGTACAAAAATCCGTCGTCCAATTTGAAAGGTCAAGTTCGTTAACCAGCAAAATCCGCCCACTGGAAGATGGCATATGGGGCGAAATTCGCGCAAAAAAAATCGTAACGCTTACGTTTTTGAGTTCATAAGCTTGTAAGTACTCTTTTTATGGGCTTCTTGGGCTAGGAAAACGAATGGAACCATTTTCAAGGCGATAGCTTTAACCGTTTTCGAGAAAATTGGAAAAATAGTTTTTGAATAACGTTTTTGGTTTGGGTACTTAGAATTACGGGATTCAGTTGAAACATTATCTGCATGTTCTACTTTCATTAAAACTAATATGTTGAAAGTTTTGTTACGTTTGGAGTTAAGGAAGGGTTAGAATAAAATATTTTATGAACAGACATGAAAAGTTTTGGGAACTTCGTATACTTTCATTAATATCTCGAACACGGCTGGGATATCGTGGTAAGTGGATAGAAACTATTTGAAAGCTTACTAAATTGTCTACAAAAAAGATTCTAAAACTATTTTTGATTAGGTTATGTCAATCGGAGAAATAAGTGCTTAAAACTTCAAATACGTCTGTTTTGTTCTTATGAACGGGTTTTTGTCGTTCTTTTTGTAATTTTTGTCTCCTTCCCTTCGTTTTTTATTGCTTTTTATTTTTGTAATTTCTTATGTTGGGAAAATTTTGTGTGTAAAACAGGATATGAAAAATGAGACCAATTTTCTGTTGCTAGAAATAATGTAAATTTTGGGGACTTTACATTAATATAATCATTAATATATTCATTAATATTTCGAAAACGGTTGAAAATCTTGGTAAACGGAAGAATACCATTAGAAAGCTTATAAAATGCTCTACATAAAAGGTTCTAATGAAAGTTTTGATTAGGCGATGACAATCGGAGAAATAAGAGCTTAAAGCTTTAAAGTAATTGATTTCGCTTATTCGAACTGTTCTTTTTGTCTGTTTTTAATTCCTTGTTATTTTTTAATTGCTTATAGTTGGATAATGTATTCGAAAATAAAACAGGTTCCAAGATTCCAAGACCTTGTAACTAGCGGGACGGTTTCTAGTGTTGCCGACCCTTCCAGGTAAGATTGTAAATCCTACCTTTCAAGACTGGTGGAACCAAAATAATAACTGTCGGGGTTCGGTCACTGCTACTTAATAAAACTACATTTTATCCTAAAAATGGTTTTATTGTGCCGACGTTTCGGCTTGAACTTCAAGCCTTCATCAGGGCTGTAAATACAAGTAGGACATATTTAACACTAATATATGCACATATCTATGTAAATATACCTAACATATATATATATATATATATATAATATATATATATATATAATATATATATATATATAATATATATATATAATATATATATATATATATAATATATAATATATATATATATTTATATATAAGCATATACACATACACATATACACGCACACATATGTACATATATATGCCCACATACATACACATATGGGGTATGTATTATTAAGTAGCAGTGACCGAACCCGGACAATCCCTACCTTGCATCATCAACGGTCAACGATCTCCTCTCAACAAAATAATAACTGCTTCTATTTTAATCTTTCGAAATTAGACTAGGGATAAGAACGGAACCGCGCTAAGATGAGGCAGTTTCTGCGAGTCGGACTTTTTTTTATTTACCACCTGTTCCTGTCTTTCTACAATGTAAAGGTTTTCTTTCATCTTTCTTTTGAGGCTGTTTGGTTCTTTATCTAAAATTTTTGCTTCCTGAAAATTGAATGAGTGGGAATTTTCTGTGGCGTGTTCTGAGAGAGCCGTTTGACATTGTGAATGATCGTCTACACTTTTTGCATGCTGCATGATACGCTTTTCGAGAATTTGTTCGGATTCTCCTATATATTTTGCGCTACAGTCCCCACATTCTAGCAAATAGACGTTATATTTAGTCAAGAGTTTGTCCCTTTTGATTTTGATATTACTAAAATTATTTTCTATTTTATTTTTATATCTCCATGTTACATTCGCTGCTTTATTACAAATTAATCTAACCTTGTCAAAATTCAAAAAGAAACAACCAACTTCTAGGCATTTTTACACTTCCTTTTTTCAAACTTTTCTCATAGAAAATAGTGATTCCCTTTTTGTATACACTGACGCGTCAAGAACTCCACATGGGACAGGCGCAGCTGCTATTATTGGTCAAAACGGCTACTACAGAAAACTTCCAGACGACACTAGTACGTATTCAGCTGAACTGGAAGCCATAAAACTAGGACTGAACAGCCTACCAGACACACAACATAAGAACATTGTACTATGCACGGACTCACTCAGTTCAATCCAATCATTACAAGACTATTACAGTACACACCCAATAGTACGCGACATTTTTGAAATAATATATCACACAAACAAGAAATTCACAATGTACTGGCTACCCGGCCACGAAGACATCAGACAAAGTACTACAGTAGACGAACAGGCTAAACTAGCCACTCGACGACCAGGACCAGACGTACATTACATGACATACCAGGATCTTCAAGCCTTATCTAAGAGATTCATAACTGATAAATGGCAAGAATCCTGGTACAACACGACTGACAACAAGCTTCGAGAAATCAAGCACACTGTACAGGAATGGTCATCCAGTAAAAGACCAAATAGACGAGAAGAAGTGGTGTTATGCCGTCTAAGGATTGGCCATTCACGACTGACACATTCCTACATAATGACCAGACAAGAGAGACCGACATGTACATACTGCAATACCCACCTAACGATAAAGCACATACTGACAGAGTGTAGACTCAGGACAAATTTCAAATTACCCTACAATTTGACTGACTTACTTTCTGACTTACATCAAGCAGTTAAGGCAAAATTTGAGGGAACAGTCTTTCACTGATTGGACCAACTCCAAGTGGCAGGGGATTGGAGTCCGACACTTCAAGGATTGTCCAAAGACAAACAAGTTTATTTACGACAAGGAAATATTGTCTGGATCCGAATGGATTAATGCCTTGAAGCTGAATATAAACTATGCGCCGCTTCGAGCAGTTCCTGGCATAAGTAGTGAACCAAGAGATGTTGGTCTCCTTTGTCGCAGGTGTGGCAAAGAGAAGGAAACGCCAGCACATGTGCTGGGAAGTTGCGACCATAACATGCTCTTGGTTACACGTCGCCATAATAATGTGAAGCATTCTCTCATGGCACTCTTGAAAGAACAAGGTTACGAGTGCTTCGAAGAAGTATTCAGCATCGATGATGAAGGCTCCACAAGGTTCGCTGACATCGTTGCCTTCAAGCGGAATGCCAAAACGGCTCTAATATTAGACCCGACTATCCGATATGAAGGCAACGATGATAAACAAGCCGAAAAAATACACCTCGAAAAGCAAGCGATCTACGACAAGTGCTTGAGCTACTATAAGGAAAAATTCCAAGAGAGTTTTGGACTCAAAGAATACCGAGTGCAGGGATTATGGTTTGGTTCCAGAGGCACCATCCCGAAGGAGACGGCAGCTTGTCTCAAAGAAACAGGAATCAGCGAGGAACAATTAGGAATCATAGCTGAATCTATTCTCGTTGATTCCCTGGCAATAATTCAAAACCATATATATGGCTGAAGCCTTTTAAGTTATTTATTAGATGTATTATATTTTTTTTTTTTTTTTATTATTAATTTTACCATATATTTTTTTTATTTACCATAATTAGGAGTCTTTTCATTTTTCTTTTACATTTTGTTTACAATCAATTTTATCATTATTTCCGTAGTTTTATTAATTTGTTTTTTAATTTTCCTTTTTTCGAGATATTTTTATAATTATTGCAGATTGTTGATTAGTAAGTTGTGTTCTGAGCAACCCAATATAATTGGGCAACTAAACTTTGTTTCATTTTGTTAAATAAAGTTTTTTTTCTCTTTCTCAGTACATTGTTGAAATTATTAAATACCTCATACATACACATTTATACAACAACATTTGAAAAAGTTAAAATAACAACAGCCATTTAGTGAATTGCGTTTTTGGGGAATTAATCCAACAAAAGATATTCTCTTTCTGTTGGATTAATGTAAGAAAACAGACAAAACATTTAACAATACACACAATAATCAACAGACAGAACATTTATTAATCAACAGACAGACACTTTTGTTTGTACTTTTTGAATTGTGTATTCAGGAACAGAGCCGAAGTTTTGTCACCAAATGGTGAAAAAACTAAAATATATATATATATTATTACAAATTGATTTTAGTCTTTGTTCCATTGCCGGATTGTATGTGAAACTGTACCATTTTGCACTATTGTTGTCCTTGTCTATAGATTTGTTTTTGTCCTTAGTTGTCTGTTGTTCCCAAATATGTATATTACTGTTACCTACGTCCGTTAGTTGTTTCGGTTCTGTAATAATGAATTTGTCCATCCTGGTTTGTTTTAATTTTTTGTTGTTAGTCTTATTTTGTTCTCTGTCCTCCTCTGTTCGTTTTCTTTTATTGTCCTTTTTATTGCTGTCCATTTCTGTCACGTTCCGTTTTTGTTTCTTACCCGTATTGTCCGTATTAGTTATTGTGTCATCCCGTTCCCTTTTCTTTATTGTATTATTACCTTCATACCATTTCTCCCACCATAAATCATTGTGAAACGGAAATATATGTGGATCATATTCCACCTTTTTACTTTTACTTTTTTCTTTGAAAATCTTATGTTTTTATAAGCCTTATGTATTTGATTTCTTATTATTTCTATGGGATATTGATTTTTTTAAAATATTTGTTCTATTTTATTTTCTATTTCTTTATAGTTATTTGATGTAGTTCTTTTATTCTCCCTATATTGGGAGGGAGGAACCGCGCTAAAACTGACAGATCAAATTCAAAATACAGAAGGAAAAATATTAGGCCCAATTATTGCTACAATATATCAGTCTGCTCTTGAACAAGAAGAGAAATAATCGAACCGCGAAACGAGCGATTACAAAACAGGAGTAATTCTGCCAAATGATCAATGTACTATAACTCACGCCTATAATCCAAGGTGGGAGCCTCCAAATGGAGTCACGGAAAATAATGAGCTTCTGATTGTAGCATTAAAAGGACTAAATGCCTCCATTGAAAGCACTAACATTCCCCCAAAAATAACCAAGGTTCAATTATTGCCCAAAATTCGCAAAAAAAAAAGTATTCTAGTAGGAGTTCACTAGGAACTTAAGCTTTCGTTTTACATAATTATACGTGCTCATACAATAAATTGAACTTGCTAGACTCCGAATTGGCCGCACAAGACTGTCACACAAATATCTCATGACAGGACTTAACAAACCAACCTCTAATATATGCAATAGAGACTTTATCGTAAAACGCCTACTTACAAAATGCAGAAGACGATTCCACATGACATGAGCTAATTGTTGAGGTACAGAAGTTAGAACATAAACACAATACTCTCTGACTTACAGAACACCAAACTATACAATTTCATTTAAAGGCATCTGGTGAATAGTCAATGGCTTTCAGGCATATTTCAGACATTTCTAAACCTCTTTTAATAAAAAGAAGTGAATCAACATTTTTAGCACAATGCTGGTTCATTAGACCATGCAGGTACCATTTTGAAGTAAAGTCGCCGCAGTAGCAATGCAATGAAAAAATTAATTTCGTGTAGAGCCTTCTGCTTAAATTCAGGAACATAAATATGCTTTAGGTCCACCCTACAAACCTATGCAATGTACTGTATAACATACAGTCTTCTTTTTCCTACATGACTACCGCGCATGCGTGAACGCCAGCGGACACTTATTTGTGACACTTTTTTTGTAACGTTTTGTTTCAGTTTAGTCATCGCCAAAGCATATTTATGCTAAAATAAATAAATAAGATAAATAAGACAATGGGATTTAGTAATCAACATTATTACTTTAAATCGGATCAAAATATATATTTTTACACATATAGAAATATTTTTCGTGACCTATATGAGTTATGAAAAAGTTTACATTTTTCAATAGCATTTTCGAATAGTGACTTCGGATCGACGTTTTAATCGCGCCCCCCCCCCCTTATAGAGTGAGATGATATAATCTAAAAGAAGAGTCGAATGCGAGGAAATATAGTGCCGAGGATAGAATACTAAAACCTGCTCTACTATACAGAGTTAAGGTGCTGAGTGTTATATAATTAACAAGGATAAGGAGAGGACAATAGCCAGAGAATAGAGCATTGTTCATTACCTGTAGCTCTCTCATTCAGATTAAATTTATTTATTAACTGGACTTTAATAGGTTTTATATACAGAAATAGAATGTATAGAATGGCAGCAAAAAATATAAAAAATTCAGACTCGTGGGAACAGCTTCATCTTAGCGCGTTTCCATGACCTTTTGTACCTACTGCCATTTGAAAAGCCAGGAATAAATGTAGTTAATATTTTGTGAAAAATTAGGAAACGTACTCCGATGAATGAATTTTTACAAATAACTTGATTAAAGAGCAGTAGGGTTACTGTAGATGAAGCCATTGCCCTTAAAGTATTCTTATATATATATATATATATATATATATATATATATATATATATATATATTTGTAACGCAAAAAAAAACAATGAGACAATGCTGAGGAAATGCGATTATAAATACTTAAAATTACTTGCAGCACCATCCACTGTCAAAGCTTGTCTACTTCAATTTTGGAAGGAAAAATAACTGGCTGGTGAATGCAACTAAATATTGTAGTCAGAAAATACCTTTGTGTTCCAGGCTCGTCTGTACCCTAGACGTGTATTTTTATCAGCTGGAAAAGTCATTTCTGAGCAGCGGACCAGAGTGAGCCATAGAAAAGCGGAAATGTTGGTTTTTCTTTCTGGAAATATGTAGTTAAAGGAGCACAACTAAACTTTTTCGAAATAATTGCACTTTTGTGTATCTCTTGAATTTTTTTTCTTTGGAAATGCTTTTTATAAATTTAAATAAATTCGTTTTTCATTTTAAACCTTGGTGTAATCCATTATAATCAATAAATTCTTTAATGGACAGGTATGTACGGTATAAGGGAAGCCACTATAAAAAACTATCGATATATTTTAACCTATCAACTATCAATTTGTTTTGGCCTATGGATTGTACTCAACTATCGACTATCGCCCATCTTTATTGTACGTAGACATGTATGTCGATATACAGTCGGATATCTTATTAAGCCAGTCCATCATAGATCGGTACAAAATAGGTTTCATTCCGAATCGCATAACTTAATGTCTAATAATACAAATTATTTAAAGTATTTTGTAACGAGAAATGAGAGTGCGATTTAGTCTACCAGACTCATTATTTTCTGATGGAATGCGGATTGCCAAAGCACGTGTCTCTCTTATTCGCTTTATCTCCACAGCAGCTCCTGACATTTTTTAATGTTATATAACAAAATACAGTTCCCGCCCACTTCAGAGCTATTTTTAAAATGCTGTCGACGGAATATTTCAAAATATAATCACTCGTGCTTGAGTATAATGGTTGTTTTTCAACTTAGCAGGGGGAAACGACTCGATAATATGTTATATATTTTTATAAACAAATAATCTTCTGCATTTTACTAACAAACTTGTAATATAATGTCGTATTAATTAAATGTATAACACGTTTTTTTTGTTATTTTGTGAACGTTTTATTTAAGATGGGTATGATTTGTTAAAGTCAGAATAATAAATCTTTTTTCAAAAATATCCAAAGAGCTAGAAACATTACAAAAATTAAAAAAAGGCTAAACTTCAAGAATCGATGCAAGATGAAAAAAAACAAGGATTAAAAGTCCTTTGGCATATACCTCGTTTTTGCTTCGTTTCCGAGAAAAACGCAAAAAACTATATATATATATATATATATATATATATATATATATATATACACACACACATATATATCTACTATATATTTGTCAAATACCACTCACTGACTGACCGATCATCGCCCAGCCCAAACCACTTGAGAGAAAATTTTGAAATTTTGCATGGACACTCTCTTTAGAACGTGAACACTCGCAAAGAAAATGTTGTGATGTTCAAATTTTTAAGTATTTTTAGAGGGGTTTGAATTTTTAGTTGGTTAGAGCAGGCAACCCTTGGCAGCATGCGTTGCTAGGACTATAAGAGGTCAGCTGTTACCGTACTGCATCTATTTCATAATATTATTTTTATTTGCGGTTTCTTTCAACTATGATGGTAGACCTTGAATTTGTTCCGAATAAAATTTGAATTTGTCTCATAAATTGTGATTTTGTCTCTCATGGAGTTTACGGTATACCTGGTGATGGTCCATCCGAGGTAATAATATCCCGAAGCCTTACACAGCCTCCTCACCCATCAGCATCCACCACTTCTCCACTTCTCTTTGGCGGGTGACACAATAGGCCTTGTAGGTCTCGGTGCAGCTCCCTCCGGGTTTTCTCCGGACACCCATTCTAATAATAATAAATAATAATAGACCACTTCTTGGTAATGCTCACAAATATAATGGGTGTTTCCAAATGACATCTTGGAAACATACATTTTTAAATTTTAACGTACATTTATTATTGGCAACGAATTTTAACTTGTACTGCTGTTACTGGTAACCTATAGATAACGGATTAACCCTACGTTATCTGTTTCTTGAAACTGGTCCGGAGCGCTCCCGTGTCAAGAAACATTATACTTTGATTACTTATCAATTGATGAATAACATATGGTATGACGGGAACGGTACTATAATACACTGCCAAAAATTATATAGTACCGTTAATTTTGACGATACATTATTTAACGCAATAAAATAACTACTTATCTGCCTTGGAGAAGCACAGGTATTCACCTAGTATTTATATATTTAAAAATTAAAATACAAGTAACTTACAATTAATGATATACTGTTGAGTAATGGTTTAATTGAAAAATATTTGTAAAAAAAACAAACTGGAAATTGCTTTAAATATAACATATGGTGGCTTATGTTAATTAAAATAATAATTACTTGCGATAATAGTTTTTCTGCATAAAATGACAGCTGTTTCCTTTCTGGACTATATGCGGTATGAAGGAACTGAGGTAGAGAAGGAGGGTTCCCATGGGTGGTAGCCCAATATGTGGAGTAAGGATCATATTATCTTAGCCTGATAAGGTTCCTTCGCCTTGTTTATCCATCAAATCTGCAAGCTGGGCACAATAAATCCTCCTTTTTATTATTTTTTGTCGTACCAATAAATTAAATAAAAATAAAATGTCCGCCTTGCTGCATTACTGAGCTCATTGCTCAGAATAAATAAATAAACTGTAGTATATGCTGAATTCTCGAATAATTTGCGTGAAATAACCTACGAAAATCTATACATATAATAAAATTCTAACGGATCGCCATCTGTAAACGGAAGATATACGGGGAAAAAATACTATTGGGGGCCTTTAGCACGCAATAGTACCTAAAACAATGATTTTTAGAATTTTTGTCTGTAAGTCTGCCGTCTGTCAGACACTCTATTCACACTAGGGTTTAACAATCCCTAAGGGTCAGCTTAATGGCTCTGTCACGTTTTGGCAATCGAGTATATGGGAAAAATACTATTGGGGCCCTTTATCAATGCAATAGTACCCAAAACAATGATTTTTAGAATTGTTGCCAGTTTGTCTGTTTGTCTGTTTGTCTGTGCGCGCTAATCTCAGAAACGGCTTATCCGATTTAGTTGAGGTTTTCACTAATATATCGTGGTAAGCTTCACTTAACATTTAGTGTTTGTTTTACGTCGATCGGTTCATAAATAAAAAAGTTATGCCAATGAATCACGAGAATCACGTCGAACATTTCATGAACTATCCAAAAATGCTTCCCTAAGTCACTATCGAAGCGGACGAAGTCGCGTGCACACCTAGTTCAGTATAAACATAAATATTTTTAGTATCTTCTAATTGTAACGAACAACTAATTCAATTAATAAATTTATATTACTTCTTTTTACCCCAAGTTCTAAATAATCTATTTTGCTTATTTAACACATTGACACACGTTCCTCATTTGCGGGGCACCTTGTACGCCCACAACGGCCGATACAGGCAAATTAATAATTTGGTTCGGGAGTAAACCCTTTCTCTTAATGGACCGATGTAGTTTATTTTTACAACACATCTTTCTCTTTTGACAATCACGACGTGTACTGACGCTCACTAAGTAATATTTAAGAAAAATCGGGCAGTATGGGGACTAAAGTAATTTGAATCCAGGGGAAACCCCTCCCCTTCGGGTGGACAGATTTTGCTTGTTAACTAAATCTTTCAAACGTTTGCTAGGGTAATGATATTATTTAAATTTTGTGGCGCAAAAACATAAACTATGGCTGCCATCATGTAACAGACATATATAAATTTGAACGGGAGTCATTTTCAGTATCTAGTAGGCCTTCAGTGGTACCTTAATATCTAAATTCCTAGAGAAAGTGCTATAAAGGTTTTCAATCCAAAGGGAATGGACTAATATCACGTTAAGAGTTTTGTAACTGTTCTGGAATTTCAAAGAATTAGATAATAATAATATTATATGAGAACAGAAAAAAAATGTTTATAAATTATTTCAAGAGAACTACGAAGCAATTTCAAAAGATTAAGTTCAGTTTATATTAGCACTTTCCTCCGAAGGAAAGTAGCTATTGAGGTTGGACTCATGACGGAATTTTTGAAAAATTTCTTCAAATCTTTATCGATCCTACCTAGTAGACACCGAAAATGACCCCCGTTAAAATTTATATATATATATATATATATATATATATATATATATATATATATATATATATATATATATGAGTGTGTGTGTGTGTGTGTCTGTTAACACGATAGCGGCCAGAGTTTTTTCGTCGCGAAACTTGGTATATAGCATTCAATTAGCAAACGATTGAACGAGTTCGTTAACCACCAAAGTCGGTCCAACGGAAGGGGGGGGGGGTTTACCCCGAACCCAAAACACTAATTTGACTATGTCAGCCGTAATATTTGTTATATTTCAACGAAACTTGGTATTCGTAGTGGTAATATAGAGAGAAAAGTGAGATTTAAAAATGAACTAAATCGGTTCATTAGAAGGGGGGGTTTACTCCAGACCCACAATACCAATTCGCCACTACCAGCCGTGATTTTTGGTATATTTCGACGAAACTCGGTATTCGTAGTGGTAATCCACAGGTAAATATGTGTTGTAAAAATAAACTAAATCGGTTCATTAGGAGGGGGGGGGGGTTACTCCGGACCCACAATACCAATTCGCTACTACCATCCGTGATTTCTAGTATATTTCGACGAAACTCGGTATTCGTAGTGGTAATCTACAGGTAAATATGTGTTGTAAAAATAAACTAAATCGTTTCGTTAGAAGGGGGGGGGGTTTACTCCGGACCCAAATTCCTAATATACTCATACCGGTCGTAATTTCTGCTGTATTGTAACGAAACGCGGTATACGTCGTGGGTAACTCATGAGAAAGAAGTGTTGTAAAAATGAGCTGAATCGGTCAATCGGAAAGCGGGGGTTTAATTTGTAATATATTTCAATAGAAAAGCCCGCCAGACGTAGGTTCACAAAGCCGCCGCAAGGAGCGCTTTCTACCACTAGAGTGACTGTATCCTGTTCCTGCGTTAGATCAAAATACGATAATATGAGGTTTTTTGTATTTATTACGTAGTTTAGTAGGTACCATGTGTAAACATAACTTTGGAAGCAAATTAATATTTGATCAGTTACTCATTACAAATTTAAAAGAGAACTATTCATGTTTTTATTTTATTTATGTAGGATATTTTAAGCAAATTGTTCTGGAAAGCAGTCTACACTACCCAAATTCTGAGGAAAGTGCTTAGTTATGCAGCTCCTGCGTGACGGACTTTTATAGTTTATTAAGCCTCTATTTTTTACACAAGACTGCATACACCGTGAGTGAGATAATTTTTATACCATAAACTTTCGAAACATTAACTCATCAGGCTGCAATTTAAACTCAGTTCTTCTCCTTTCCACCCTAAATATTATAGTCTACTGTGCTAAGTGTTAGTCAGAGTACTTACATTATTGCCTTATACAGCAACATGTTACGCTCCCAATGGAGAGAAGTGCAATACTGATCTGGGTGCAGCGGAAAACATAGGTAACCACAGGGTTTACTAACTAGGAAGTACTATGTTAAAGGTTTCAGCATTTAAATAGGAAAGAGCTAAGAATATATATGTATGTAAAAAAGGAACATACATGTAAAAATAATTTGTCATAAGAAGAGATAAGATTTTTTGACATAAAAATAAAGCACTTAAAAACGAAATATGTACTTTACCAACTATAAACCTATATATATGTTTGATGTTATTTTTCGTCGCTGGGATAGTATTTTTGGATGGAACGGCATTTTTCTCCAGCGGTGGTACTCCTCCTCACTTCTTCCTGGAATATTTCGATGGGTTCATCTCCATTTTCTTCAACCTGGCTGAAGAAGATGTAGATGAACCCATCGAAATATCCCAGGAAGAAGTGAGGAGGAGTACCACCGCTGGAGAAAAATGCCGTACCATCCAAATATATATATATACATTTCGTGAATCTCATAATGAAAGTAAAAAAATAACAATCTGTCTATATTGATATATACATCAATATTACATGTTATGTCATGTGGGATTTGTCACACATTAATCAACACATGTCGACACGTTTGACGTTGCCAAATGAATAAAAATTGAAGGCAGCAAGAGTCAATAATATCCAGGACCTCCCCTGGTACATTATGAATACTTAGAGATTTTGTTTTCTTTTTTAAAGAAAATTGTGTGTTTGTAGATTAGTATGACCTTTTCCTTATAGAAATTTAACGTTTTATATTTTTAAACTATGCTTACATCATCTGCAGAAGCATAGATTCTACATTTTGAGGCTTTAATGTGTTAAAGAGACAATTTAATCAAATATTCAAAAGCTTTGTGTAAGGAATGTCCTTGAGACATTCCAATAGTTTAAGTACTTTTCGAAATGCATGACTGAAATTTAAAACAATTATCGTGTACATTAAACTGTCGGATGCTAAGTTGAATTGACGGCTTCTCAATATCTAGCACGAGCAGGTTTTGTATGAGCAAATTGGACTGTATAAACTAGTCTATTAAATATTTTAAATGTTAATGTTGTTTTTCACTTAAATTAGAGGGGAATAAACTATTATTATCTCCCGTTATTAATAATACAATGTTTTTCAAAACTACAACACTCTAGAATGGTATTATAAGAATATTATTTCTTTTTCAAGATTTTTTTTTTTGCAGTTATTGCTAGATTAAACTCTGGTCAAGATTGTAGTAAACTTTTATTCTCAACTGTGCTAAAAGTGTTGGGTGTAAATGCAGAAAAAGGTGTGCAGTAATCCTAGGGGCTTGTGATGTGATCAGTAATACCTGCTGACTTCGTTAGAACAAGTCTGGGCTTAGGGGTACAAGAAAAACACATTTCACGAGGGAAGGGACGAAGACCAAAGCATAAACTAAGGGAGAGATAAAATCTTTGTGTGTGTGTGTGTGTGTGAGAGAGAGAGAGAGAGAGAGAGAGAGAGAGAGAGAGAGAGAGAGAATATTTAGAAATGGGATAAGCGAGATTATCTTAAATTTTTCCTTAGTTTAAGCTAGGTATCCAGGAAGACTTAGTGGATAAATATTTTTTATTTATATTACCATATTTATGTTTTTAGAAATATGGTATTGGTATATGTTATAAAGAGGTAAAATTTCACAGGCAAATGATTCAATTAATTTACTTTAATATCTTCTTTTAAGGGTTGTTAATGAACTGAGGTTAACATATACGACAACGTAATTTTTGAAGTAACTTGCCTTTAAAAACAACTTCAAAGTTTTTATTTTAATTTTTATTTTGTTGAGACGATTCTAGCTAAAACGCATCCGAAACTAATAAGAAAACGTTTTATAGTATCAAATGACTGTTGGGGAATAAGCTTAATTTGCGAAAGATACATTCGATTTATTAAATCTACTATATTTTTGTCAAATACCACTCACTCACTCACTCACTCACTCATCTATCATCCCCCAGCCCAAACCGCTCGAACTAAGAAAGGATTTTTTGATGTTCGAATTTTTAAGTATTTTTAGGGGGGTTTAAAGTTTTAGTTGGTTAGAGCAGGCAAGCCAAGGCAGCATGCGTTGCTAGGACGATAACAGAACAGCTGTTACCGTACATTATCTATTTCATAGTATTATTTTTAATTGAGGTTAATTTAAACTATGATGGTAGTCCTTGAATTACTAGAAATAAACTGTGATTTTGTCCCTCATGGAGTTTACGCCCTGGTCCATCCGAGGTAATAATATCCCGAACCACTTGACAGAAAAACTGGAAATTTTGCAAGGACAATCCGTTTATAATAGAAACACTCGCTAAGAAAGTTTTTTTTTTTGATATTCAAATGTTTAAGTTCTTTTAGGGGGGGTTGAATTATTAAGAAGTTCCTCATCGGCTCAAAAATGGTTCGATTTTGATAACATTTGGTACAAAAATCTTTCTTCTCATTTAAAAGGTCAAGTTCATTAACCAGTTGAATCCGTTTACTGGAACATGGTTTTTGGAGCGAAATTTGTGCGAAAGATTCTTTAACGTAGGAAAACGAATGAAACCATTTTTTAAGCGAGTTCTGTAGCCATTTACCAGAGAAATTGATAGAAATACTTTTCACAACTAATTTTCTGTTTGGGTATTCAGAAACGAAGTACATATATGGAAAAAAATGTATGAATGACGATACAAAGTTTTCGGATCTCAGTATATTTTCTAAAATATCTCGAAAACGGTTGGAAACTCGAAGTAAGTAAGTGGAAGGCGGCTATTCGAAAGGTTACTAAATTCTCAACAATAAGATTCCGTGGTGACCCGGTGGCCGTGAGGGTTAAGGCGTGAGCACTTAACACTCCGTGCCAAAGGTCGTGTGTTCGATTCCCACTAGGGATGGTGGCTTTTCTTTAGGACAAAGAAAAGGCATCACATGTAAAGACAACAATCCGTTGGAATTATATAATATGTATAGATAGATTACGGCTGGTAGTGGCAAGTTGCGTCTAGAGTACACGCCCCCTCCTCATGAAACGATTTAGTTTACTTTTACAACATATTTTTCTATTAATATGTCCACAACGATTACAGAGTTTCGTTGCAATGCAACAATAATTACGGCCAGTATGGGCGAATAACTGCTTTGGGTCAGGAGTAAACCCACCCACCAGATGAACCAATTTTGCTGGTTGACGACCTCATTCAATCATTTGCTAGGGGAATACTATACACGAAGTTTCTTGACGAAAAAACAAAAAAACTCTAGTGTGTATTGTGTTAACTATAGTTCATGAAACGTTTGACGTGATTCATTAGATTGGCATAACTTTGTTATTTATGAACCGATTGATATGAAACAAACATTAAATGTATAGAACTGGCGATTCAGGCGGAAGGTCAATAAAATTACGCCACTTCTATATATTTGAGCTAAGGGTCATATAATGAATAATTATAAACATTAAATGTTATTTGAAGCTCATCATAATATATTAGTGAAAATTGCAACTAAATCGGTTAAGCCGTGTCTGAGATTAGGGTGCACAGACAATCTGACAAACAGACAAAAATTCTTAAAATCATTGTTTTGGGTACTATTGCTTTGATAAAGGACCCCAATAGTATTTTCCCCATATACTCGTATCTTCCATGTACAGACAGCGATCTGTTAGAATTTTATTATATGTATAGATTTCAAAACAAAAACACTGTGATAACCATAAACGAAGATAGGATTAACATATTGCACAGAGTACGTCACACGAAGACATTGCCTGAACGACTTAAGTTCTAACGTTATTTCCTCTTAGGAAGGATATTGATAAGACACATGGTTTAAATATGTTCTTTTGAAAGAAGACTCTCAAATAAGGATTCGAAATGCAAAGGAAGAAGAGTCCTGTTATTGGTTGTGAGGTAGGGAAGGACTATTGGGCTTATGTTAGCCGTCTCCTATCACAAAGCCAGTACACCTGACCGATTTTATTGTTCTAAAGCTCAAACCGAGCGTAGCTTGATCTCTTATCTTATATTCGTTGCATTAAATTGAACTTCAATTTGTTACAATATTGGTTTGAACCTAATATGAAATAATCACAAACGGAATGACATTCCACCCAAATTAAATGAAATAAATATTTTCTGATTTTATCAGAATTATTCTATATAAGCACATTTTTAATATAGGTTTTTCCACCAATCATTTTATATATTCCAATATTTCGAAGTTCCTTTGATCTGCGTACATAAGATTATAAAACTAATAAATGAAATAAACCAGAAAAATAATAACTGTTCTTAATAATTACAGGAAGAATACTTACGTCCTCAGTACGAAAAAAAAAATTACGCCTCGATTTAGACCACATTATTCTTATATATTTATTTATCCAGAGCATGAATATGCAATTCAAAATGAAGGCTTTGCGTAAGATTTCAGGTTTAACCAAAAAAATAATTTTTCTTAGGATAAACGACTCGTAAAAAGAGAGCTCATTAGCTATGCATTTTAATCTGCTGATCAATCAGTGCATAGAAGTTTAATAGTTTAAATCTGCGGATCCTTAAAGTGAGGATTGCAAATTTAAGAATCGTGATATGTCGCAACGTTTTGATTGAGCAATACAATACAAGTGACTAATTTCTTACGACAAATTCAATTGAAATATTTAAGATACTGATTATGGGTAAGAAAAAAACAAGAAGATTCCTACCTTCAGATCAAGTTCAGTTTAGACTACAAAATAAAATTTTGGAGGTAGCAGTTGTTTTACCACTGCTAAGTTAGTTACAACTTTTTTTGTCTCGTTTTCCCCTCTTTTATATGACCTTCACATCTTCAACGATTTATCAGTAATAATATGACTGAATAAATAATAACTTATTTCATTTTCAATTTTCTACCTGCTCAAATGTTTTCTATATACCTACCCGCACAGAAACAATATGAAGTAATTGTAATCGACTTAACAATTTATTTGCAATCTCCAATCCTTCGAAGACTTTCTCGGATTATACTTAAACTTATTATGGTTATTTGAAATTAAAGGATAACTGAAGAGGCAAGTTAATTAATTCGTGGCCCGAGAAATCAGGGGATCTACGTGAGTGAATAAGACCGTTCGTGGTTGAGTTAAAACGCTTAAAGGCAGAACCTCAAGAGAGATACTACTTAAGAGGATCGCTCTTTCTCAGTAATAAATTGTCACTTAGACAATATTACCTTAAACTATTTTTAACAAACCTAGGTAGTTGTAGTTCACCTAACATTAGTTAATGGGATTGAATGCATAACATATCAATTTTCAACGCCCAATAAATAATAGAATTAAATTGCTTACTGTCATTCAATTATTATATAATATGTAAGGCAAATTATCTGTAAAGTTAGTGAGACTTTATACCAAAAATAAATTTGCATCTGTGAGTGTAATTTTTGTTTTCCTTCAAGAAAACTAGCTCTGACATTTGATAAGATAGTTTTTTTGTTTTGTTTTTTTAAAAAAAAGAAGAAAAATGATTTCCACTGAGGCAGGTATATAATATAAACCTGCCTCCATGGAAATAATTTTATGTGAAAAAGTTTTTAGATGAATAATTTAGTTAGTTATACAAAATTAAAATAGCCAAACTTTTTATATATCATGTAGTTTTTGTTAATTGATGTTTTTCATCTTGCTTTATTGAAACGAATATTAAAGGTAAGTAATGTCCTGTTAAAACTGCGGGTAAATTTATTTATTAGTTTAATCCAATAAAGAGGCTAAAAGGTTAGAGCACTTAAGTTTAAAAACCACTGAATTAAATTGTATTAAAAACAAAATAATATTAATGAGGTAGGTAGAGGTATTTGGGCGAATATTATTAAAGCATTTATTCTATCCTACCTTGTTCTAAAACCAGATTGTTTTCAACGATATTTAGTGTCTCTTTTTACGCCATTACATTGTCTATTTTGATCATATCAGTGGAATAAGTAAGTAATAATAGGATTTGATAGGCAAATCGCTTTAGTTTTCACTTATTGGAATAAAGCGTGAGGTGGAGCGTTGTCATACAACACAATTTATTGTTTTCTATTCATCAGGTAAGGCAAAAAGTCCTGTCGTTTTTTTGAAATAAAACAAAAAAATATTTCAAATAAGATTAATATAGTCACCCTCACTCTCCAAAACCTTCTTTCACCGTGCCTCAATGTCACAAACTCCTTTTTTATAAAACTCGGCTGGTTTGTATGAAAAAAAAAAGTTTCTCAAGGGTGTTTTTCAAGGTCGTCACATCCGCGAACGTTTTTCCCTGCTTACGGTTATCTAGAGCTCTGAACAGATGGTAATCAGATGGTGACAAATCAGGGGAATATGGTGGGTGAGGTAGAGTTTCCCAGCAAATCGCTAAGATTTAGTCCAGTGTGATCTTGCGGTCGCTCAGTTTATAGGGAACCCACTTATCAAGTTTTTTGGTCTTACCAATTTGATGTAGGTGATTTCTTATGGTTGGCTCGGAAATATTGAGTTATCCAGCGATTTCAGAGCAAGTCTGTCGAGGATCAGACTCAATGATTTCTGTCAGGGCGTCGTCATCAACAACTTCCGGCCTTCCACTTAGAGGTTCATCCATTAGCGATTCATCCCCTCTACGAAATTTTGCAAACCAGAATTGCGCCTTCCGATCAGAGAGAGCATCCTCCCCAAACATCTGACGAAGTTTACGAGCAACCTCGGTGGCTTTTAGTCCTAACTTTAACTCCTAGAGTAAAATCGAGCGAATTTGCGTTTCACGAGAGATCATTGTAAAAAAAAATTCCAGCTCAGAACGTCAACTGGATTAAAGTTAAAGTTGTCCAGTTTACTACCAAAACAAGCATCTTCTAATCCTACAAGGTTGCTCTTTATTTATTATTATGGTATTAAAGTAAGAAATTTGTAAACATGGGATTTAAAATAAAACGACAGGACTTTTTGCGTTACCTGGTATAAGAATTGGCGGGGTTTGTTTTTTTCTAGTATCTAGAGTTGGTGGAGGATTGAGATGCAGATTTAGATTGTAACCAGGTCGTCGATAGAGGGTTTGTCGAAGATGTAAATCTATTCATACACCAGTGAAACTTCTCACTTTCCTAATTTTTAAGTAGAAGAAATTACTGGTATGTGCACAATCCTGATAAAGTTCCTCAGTATCCTTGATAAGGTTCTCAGGAAGACAGTAGGTACACGAAGAACTGTTTATCTCAGCTACTGGGGGCGGCAGCTGAGTTACCAGGAAATACTAGGTATTATTATATCCTGGAGTTGAAGGAACTTCTTGGCAGGTTTGGAATTGAAGATACTTTGTCCCAAAACAAACATCATGTCTGAAGGAAATCTACTATTGCTGGCGTTCTAACCGAAATAAAAGAAACCTTAGATTAGAAGCCTCTACTTACAGCCCGAACATTCGGTATTTGTTTGACTCCAGCTTTAACACTCATCTAATACTTACCAGCTCCATTCCCTTCAGATTACTTAAGAGACTAATAACACAAATTCTCACATCCAATTTATGAAATTATTAACTCTGCCACAACTTTAACAACCGAACATAATAATTGTCCTCAGCGTAACAAAAAATTAACCGGAAGATCTATGGCTCTTCTATATGAATTGTCTCAAACACAACTCATTCATACACATAGCTCTCCTCCCAAAATAAGTTAATATCCAGACCATTCGCTTCTTACAATGCCTCGAAACAATAGAATATGTAGCAATTTCAAAATTAATTACTTTCTTCATACAGTTTAAACATAAGGCAATTTATATAAAGTGAGTAAACACTCTTACAAATAACTTATCATCTATGATTAAAGTAAATGAAATATATGATACCAGCTGAATGCCCGTGTTTCGTCACGGCAGATAACTAGTTATTTTATTACGTTAAATAATGTAATATCAAAATTAACGCTACTATATAATTTTGTGCAGTTTATTATAGCACGGTTCACATCATGCTATATGTTATTCATCAATTGATAAGTAATCAAAGTATAATGTTTCTAGACACAGGGCGCTCCGTACCAGTGTCAAGAAAAAGATAACCTAGAGATAACCCGTTATCTATAGGTTAGCAGTAACAGGAGCTTAAGGGTTCGGGAGATTATTACCTCGGATAGACCATCACCAGGTAATGAGGACAAAATCACAGTTAGTTTCAAGTAATTCAAGGTCCGCCATCATAGTTGATATGAAGCTCAAACAGAAATAATATTATGAAATAGATACAGTACGTTAAGAGCTGACCTGTTGTCCTAGCAACGCTTGCTGCTTTGGCTTGCCTGCTCTCTAACTAAATAAAAATTCTGACACCCCTAAAAATACTCAAAAATTCGAATATCAAAAAATCCTTTCTTAGCGAGTGCTTAAGTTACGTAGGTCCATGTAAAATTATTATGACTACTTGTACTCCTTTGTATGAGGCTTGCGCCAAGAACAAATAAATATTATTATTGCTCTGGATGGCCGGGGATAGGACGAAGGGAAATTGAGCTTCATTTAAATGGGTGCTTGCACAATAAGGAGAATCGACAGGAATATAAAGGGGGAAAGGACAGTGCATAGCGGAATCCACCCTCAGGGAGAACCCTGCTTTTGACGCAAGGGGAAAATAAAGTATTTTTTCACGGGGCTTCAGCTATCCTTAGACACCCATTACACAATTATAATAATAACGTAACTGCTCAAGCACGTTTTCTGTATTCATAAATTAAGTTTTTGTCCGACTTCTCAGCTTTTGTTCTACAGTTATTACGTCCCTTAGGCACAATAGATTCAGGAAGGTCACAGCGATCGAGTCGAAAAGTAGCTCCAAGTTCCTTCATGATGTATTACGTATTTTTTTTTTATTTGTGTTTAGAAAAAAAACTAATTAAAAGTTTTTCATTCAATGCGGTATTGTCCCAGAGAAACAAAGGCCTTCGTTTTCCTCATATTTGACCTACTGTTTTACCTTCTAGCTAAACTCACTTGAATGTTTTTTTGTTTTGTTTTTAATTAATTTATTTATGAGATTCGACATGTAAGGCGATTCGCTCAATAATACGCATATCACCAAGTTACGATTAAACAAACACTAAGTTTTAGGGTGCGTTTACACTTGATAGTTATTGCAGGATATTTATGTCAGGATATATATGTATAGGATAGATATTCTCTTCCAGGTTTACTTACTGAGAGAAATAGCTAGACATTTATATCATGGATATCTATACGATAGTTCTCGATTTGCGATAAATGTACGGCCCGTTTATACTCGTACATATATGTCCTGTATAGTCCATTCTGCTTGCAATGAAGAAAGAATCGCGGCCTGTATTATTATTAAAAAAATGTATGAAATGAAAAAATGTTCTGCATGGGTTCGAGAATGGATTTTGAGATAGAAAGAATTAGGTTTCTTCAGTCAATTGATGTCTGAGCTCTGTATCAAGGAACCAGCGTTGTTTTATAATTTTTTAAGAATGAAACGAGAAGATTTCGAAAAGCTTGCTTGTAAAATAGGTCCTCTTATAACAAAGCAAGATACAAAATTCAGAAAGGCTATTAGTGTAACAGAATGACTAGCTCCAGCTTTACAATTTTTAGCATTGGTGAGTAGGTATTTACTTGATGAAATATTATATTATATAAAGAAATTTTATAAATATGAACTATGTTTTGAAGCTGTACACTTGATATATTTCACAATTCAATTGGTTTCATTAGTTGTAATTTCTTTTTAAATTTCTTCGGTAGTTGTACTCAATGCTTCGGCCATTTCCCTTAAATCATGATGTTTTTTTATTTTATCTTTATAAGTAATAAGCCTAACGTCCCACAGCTCCGGTTTGCTTTGGTACATATTGATAAGTTTTATAACTTCAACTTTTGACCAGTCTTTTTTATCTCCCATATTGCAAGAGAAAAGTAGGCGAACCGTTAAAACTCTAGCGATAAATCAAATGTTCTGTTGCAACTAGTAAATAATCAGTGTTTACATCTGTTGGTATAGAAGTGTCGACAATAAAGCTAGAAACCAAGATATTTCTCTCTAACATTTATTCTTCTCTTTATAATCAGTGTTTACACCTGACGGTATAGAAGTGTCGACCCTTATAGCTCGTGATAGAAATATATATATAAGACATAAATTGTTCATGGTTTACATTAGTCAGAATTACTCTCTGATATAAATATACTGCAATAACTATCCTAGTGTAAATGCACCCTAAGAATGGAATATAAAATACATTGAAACAATTTAATTCATGAAATAATAATAAAAACAAAATGTATCATCAAATCTAAAATTGGCCACAAGGGGCCAGAGGGGGAGATGATGTAGAGGTATCAGATTCTTGACTATAAGCAACACTTCCCAGGTACCCAATAATAATTTAATTAGATGCTGGTTGAGCCAAGAGACGGTCTGGGACCCCGATTCCTACCCTTGAACGAATAGAAGCTAGTGAATATTTAACGAGAGTTTTGAACTAAGGTCCCCCCAGTACTTTCGTAGAGTGCTCTACCACTGTGCTAACCTCGTTCTCATAAATACACAATATATATATATATATATATATATATATATATATATATATATATATATATATATAAACGAGACTTGAAAATTATCCCATTTGAATTCAAGACAAAATAGATTCCAAGATTGAAAAGGTCAGGTTTAGTAAAGATCAAAATAGTCCCCTGAAGCAATCGTACCATTAGAACCTTTATACTTTAAAACAACCTATTTCATAGTGATTTCATTCTAGCAAAAATTTCAAGTTGTTTTACCTTAAAATGCTATAGTATAATAAATGGAAAATAAAACGTCCTTAATAAAAATGAAGTAATAAAGTGGGCTATCCAAGCTTATAGTAGTACTGACGGCACTGAATTCTTACCATTCTGCTTGAAATTTATTCATAATTTCACATTTTGTAGTTAACATAAATAAATAGTTGAGAGTCTAATCACAAAGTGGTAAAAATAATTTTTGAGGTAGAAGGTTATACTAGGTTTTTTTTTTTTTTTTTTTTTTGGTGTTTTAAGGCAGTTCAACCACTAGGGTCATGGATGCCTATGTATATGCGTGCAGTTGAAAATTAATTGACGTAAAGATGTAAAAGAGTGTATTATTTGAATCATATATTTAGATTAATCATATACCTAATATTTAATCAATCATATAATTAGTCAATGAATATATTTTTAGTCAATATACTATTGACAGGGCTTGTCCGGAAAGCACCCGTTGCTATTCTCAGATCAGAATTATGAATACTGTCTATTATTTTTAAGGTTCTGGCACTGGCAGATCCATAAGCCACACATCCATAATCCAATTTCGATCTAATCAAACTTCTATAAAGCATTATCATACTCTTACGATCGGCTCTCCATTTAGTGTTGCTTAGAACTTTTAAAAAATTCAAAGAGTTTAAGCATCTCTTTTTTAATTCTTTTAAATACGGTGCCCATGAAAGTGTGTAGTTGAAGGTTAGACCTAAGAACCGAGCTTCAGGTTGAATCTGGATTTCCGCCCCATCTATATTAAGTGGAGGCAACTCCAATATTCTACGTCGGCTAAAAAGAACCCCCACTGACTTGCTTATTGATATTTTAAAACCATTCTCATTAAACCACGTAGAAACATTGCAAAGGGCTCTTCGAACTTCGGTAAAACAGGAAGCCACACTTTCATGAGCACAGTATATTGTTAAATCATCAGCATACAACATTCCGAAAACCGGAGCGTGTATCTGATTGAGGACCTCGTTTATGGCAACGCAGAATAGTGTTGCACTCAAGACACTGCCCTGTGGAACACCATTCTGCTGAACAAAAATATCAGAAAACGTTGAACCGCATCTTACATAGAAAGATCGGTCATTTAAAAAATTTTGAACGAACTTCAGCATGT
This sequence comes from Gonocerus acuteangulatus, assembly GCA_946811695.1. Lineage (NCBI taxonomy): Eukaryota > Metazoa > Arthropoda > Insecta > Hemiptera > Coreidae > Gonocerus > Gonocerus acuteangulatus. The sequence goes on along the minus strand of OX328124.1, from coordinate 51,805,229 downwards.
AACCGTCAATCCCGTTCCTTGTGAGTGAGCTTATAATATGCCGCCTCCAAGTGCGATCAAAAGCACTTTCTACATCAACAAAAACCGCTAAGAGTCTCATTTTAGCTTTAAAAGCGTTATGAATAGCATTTTCCAGGCCCACTAAGTTATCAGTAGTACTCATGTTCTGCCTAAATCCACTCTGCCAAGGATGGAGGTAACTATGTGTTTCCTAGTACCATTGAAGTATTTTAACCACAAGTTTCTCCAATAGTTTGCAGAGCGAAGATGTGAGAGATACAGGACTACTATACTAGGTTTACTTCCTTCTCTTAAAGCTCCCCTATTTAGGCTGGAAATTGCATAAATAGGGAAATCGAGCAGTGTTTTTAGATAATAATGGTTCGCGTAAGAATAAATAGTGACTCACGAGTAAAGTTATGTAATAGGTTGTATCTGCTTCATCTATAAAAAAAAAAGAAGAATAAGAAAAATAGTTTATTTTGCAAAATACTTCAGCAAGGAAGCGAAGGTAGTCACCGAAACGCTGTACCAACATTGGAGTAAGTACTAGGCTAGTACTAATAGCTGTTACTTGACGAAACTTTAACCTCCTAGCTTCGAACTAGCCTAACGGTTTATTAACTAGAGAGAATTTTAACCCAAACAAATAAGTTTTAATTATTCAGCCATACCTTAGTCAGTGTATCCGCCATTTTACTTGTGATGACGTCATTAGAATAGCTTCGTCCACGTATTCTATGTCCACAACACGTCACTTCACGATAGCAAGAAGCACAAGCGGTCCCTAGCACGGTTAGCTGGATTAGCTTATCATTCTACTCATATCCTACTTATCTACAAGCCTTCCAGTTAAATAAACATTTAAGTATGGCAAATAAAGCAGAAATGGAAATGGAAAAAATTACGCCATCACTTAGTGACATTTATTCAATGTTAAAAACTATTCATGAGGAAGTTCATCAGAGTAATAATGACGCTAAAATATACAAGGAGGAGCTGGAAAGGAACAAGGCGAGAGTGCAGGCCCTAGAGGATGGTCAAAGAATAATTTTAAATGAATTGCAAAGCTTTGGAAAAATGTACGAAGAGATGGACGTAATTAGAAGAAAAAACAATATATTATGTTATAATTTACCAGAAACCCCTAATAAGACATTCACGAAGCTACTGGATGAATTCATAAAATTAAAAGCCGATAAATAAATATGAAGTTGATTTCATCACACGAATTGGACGCCAGAAGAGAAACTCTGAATCAGTTAGACCGGTGCTGGTTCGATTTGTCTCTGCTTGGAGAAAATACGAGTTTTTGGAAGCCAATATTAAATTGAAAAACTATGGTGTGAGTTTTTCGGAAGACCTTCCTGAGAAGACGAGATGTAGGAGGTGGGACTTGATACCGTTCCTACGAGAAGCAAGGGCTAGCAACCGTTAAGCTGCTTTAAGGAGAGACAAAACATTAATAGGTGGCACGCTGTATACACTCGAGAAGCTCCGAAAATCTGGAATACCAGGAGTAATATCGGGAATAAATATGGATAAGAGCAAGCATGGAAAGTAGCCATGTAACTGTTTTTTTAAACAAAATAAAGAATTTTATCTATCTAATAATTTTTGTAAAAAGTAGTAACTCAGGGATAACATTCTTTTGGATGTCGCTGATAAAATAGGAAAAGGCCTATTCTGGCTAAAAAAGATATAGTTTCTGAGGAAAAGCCACTACACCTAGCAGGAATCAAACCAATGATCTTAGGCTCGGAGTAGTCAAGCCATAACACTCACGAGAACCGGGCCTCCGGAAAACAGCGTTATAATAACATTATTTTCCATTATTTATAATTGAAGAATAAAGATCCTTTATTTAGGTTGAATGCACCCTTAATTCCAATTAAAAAAAAAGATCCTTTATGCCATTTAGGTTAACCAGATGAGAAGAGAATACCACAAACAAGGACCATGTGACTTAATCTTGACAACAAATTGAAAATACAGTATATTTGGCATGTTTTTATTAGAATAATTTCAAGTTACATTGATTCGTAGGAAAATACATTGGCATCGTCTTGCATAGCCTCCATAAGAAACTTCCAATACAAGTTGACTGCATAAATGCATCCTAGCTGCAATATGATAAAAGAAAACAACAAAACTAGATGTATGATAACGAAATCCGTTTTCATGGCAGCGTGGAAGCCAAAAGCTACAGCTCCAATGGGTATCTCGAGTATCAATACGACGACGCTGGACTGCACACACCTGGGATTGCCGTCACACACTCCCCAGACCAGTACGACAGTGTTGCAGAACGCTATGATCGCGTGAAGCGTGAGAACGTAAAGCAGAGCCTCCTCCATCCATGTGCAAGGAGTTACAAGGAATATTGGTATGATTAGGAAGGAACGCAGGAATTGGTAAACTGCTATGGCCATAATTACTTTCCATAGCGGGCACAAGAATGGATTTTTCTTTCCTGGGATGCAGTGCATGGAGTCTCGTGCGGATTTCAACTATCTTCCTACTTGTATTCTTGCTGGCTTCTTGTACAACGGTTACGCAGATAAAATATTTCTATATAGAACTTCGTTTTAAGTTAAACACACCTTATAACCTCAACATCGAATAAATAATTCAAGTACTGCATATGTTGTGTTTTCAATATTTCATTTTAATTTATAACCATAAACCTGGCGTATCCGATCTAATCAATGTACAAAAGCGTTTATTAAACTGGAGTCCACCTAGCTGCACGCAAGCAAAAGAATTGTGTATGTTATGTTAAAGATTCCTCTAATAAAAATGTTCTCTATACGTAAGCAAGACTACTTATTTAAAATATCTAACGTTAAATACTTACAAATTTATTATATTGAATATGCTGTGTGATTCTGCGCCAAAAAATAATTCTAAAAATGGCTAAAAATGAGAAGGGAGCAGCTAAAATGAATTTTGTCAGAGGAGTTCTGCAAGAGTTTTAGATGTATACCAAGGCAGAATTACAGGCGTTCATTATTAGTCACATTGGTATTATTGGTCACATTTATGTAATCCTGAAATTTGGGTATGTATTTTCTAAATGTTAAATTATTCAATTTTGTTTGCGAATGGATTTAAGAGGGAAATGATATTTGAGTAAAACACTTTTTAATGGAGATTTTCTCAAGAATAAGGGAATGTGAGTACCCTGTGCATTGAGGCACCTTAAATCTTGCTGAAAATTATATGAATTCATACTAAAATGCGAAATGCTAGTTCATGCGAATTCCCACTCGGGGTAGTGGCTTATCATTCGAAAAAACAACAGGAATGAGGCCTAGTCCGGCTAGAAAAAAACGGTAACCCATCCCAAAAATCTGAGTTATATATAAGTGGACGTTAGGATTTAAATAAATACATAATTCGAATATAAAGTAATCAATTTTTAACAAAGTAATAAAGTAATAATAAGTACAAACTAATAATAGGGATGATAGTAAAGTAAATGGCTTTGAGTGAGAAAGCATTACCACTCCGTAGCTAGAAATAATCGATTTCCACTGGGTGCGATGGCTACTCTTTCTGAAAATGAAAAGGCATTGCGTTTACAATTTCTAGAAGGGGATGGCAAAATCAGAATTATTAGGAAAGGAGCAGAAATCAATTAAAATTAGATTACATGCGTAATTTAATTGACTGAATACAAATCTTGATAATATAAGTGAACTATATATATATATATATATATATATATATATATATATATATATATAAAATATATATATATATATATATATATATATATATAAAATATATATATATATATATATATATATATATATATATATAAAAAAAAGAAATAATAGTAGGTATTTAAAAAATGGCAGCTTTTAATTTGAGATTCCCTTTTTCATAAACAAATATCTCCAACTCATTGAAATATTTTCTATCTTCCTATTAGAAACCAACCAAGTTTCTTTTAGAATAATAAACTTTATGAATTTGAGTCTAACTTTACCAAGTTGTACGCAGTTCAATAAAAATGGTCATAAGTGTTCAATACGAGCGTTAAATTTGTAGTTTCTACTAAAAATTTAAATTGGTATAAATACCTTTCTGTTCATTCGTGAGCGATTAGTACTTGCATGATTTTATAATTTATTCTTTAAATGGACGTTCAAATTTAAATAAATAAATTTATTCTTGATATTCTTGGGCATTCTCTTTACTACTAATGAAATTGCATAAATGTCGCCCATTGGTTTTGTACATATCCTTTTGGTTAGGTCCAAAGTCTTTTCTTGTATATTACGGTAATCTTACGTGTTTTATTGTAGACGATAGGCGCGCTCTCATTGTAAGCTGCTTATTTAGCTTCTCTGTCTAGTTTGCTTATATAAAAGTAATTTGGGCGGGTTTGAACACATTTACAATTGATATTTATGTTTAGAATACACAAGGTAGTATTCATCATCACAGAAATTTTTTTTTGAAAAATTAACAAGCCTGACTTTCATTTTTCGTTGTATGCTTAAGTGTACTGCCAATTATTCTACAGGAATCAAAAGGAAACAACGCTTCTGCTAGGCGGCATGGTGTTATTTTTACCAAATCTAGTCGATATGATTGTCTTTTAATGCTCACATTAGGCACCCCAATCAAGATTTAAGTTTATTAAACAGCTGTATAATGTATGGAACAGTAAGCCCCACCAGAGGCTTAATTTTAATTTGGCAAAGCATCCGAGAAAAACGGAAGATTTGTGTTCAAATCGCAACTTGGCCCTAAAAATCCAATAAGTTTTCTACAATATAGTGATTTTGAAATACAGTATATTGTTGGAGGTTTCAAAGTCATCTAGAAAATCCATGACCTAAGCATGGATTCAACTCTTACATGAGCAAGAAGATTTTTTATCATTAGTCCACACGCATCCATTTAAAAGCGAGTGGTAATCCAATTTTTGATAACTAGGCTTAGAATGAACGTAATAAGTTGGAGTACGAGTATTTTTTTTTAAACGTTTTCAATTCCCTTCTTCAATAAGGACACTCTGTTTTGTGAAAATAATGGCAAAATTGACGGCAAATATTAATATGAAAGATAGGAGGAAGAAGACCACACAGGCCCAAGGCAAAAGCGGATATGAAGTATTTTTCTACAGATGCGAAGATATTAGAAAACGAGACTGTCTTTCATCTTATTTTTCAATCTTTTCTTTTACGCTTCTTCGGGTCCATCTTTATATTAGCTTCATATATGGAGCCTTCCTTACATTTACTGTTTTTAATGAAATGTACTTTCATGCATTCTTGACATTTTATTGATTACAAATGAACTAAAAGCATTTTTAGTTTTCATTACTAATGAAACTTATATATCGACAAGCTGTTACCAGGCGTGCCATGCTATACCTACATTCTGCATCTAGAAAAGCAGAAATCAATTAAAAACCAAATAAGTAATATTAAAATCTAATAATGCAAATCTGGAACTGTTCGGGTTCACGGTGTCGAACCCGTGACCTCCAAGTTGTGAGTCCTAGACGATTCCCCCCCCCCTTAGATCCTAGCCTATGTCACTCCCCGTATCAAGTTTGGTCAAAATCGGTCAAATGGTGTGAATTTGTATAAGGAACAAACAGACAGACAGACCGCAGATAGGAGATTTTGACCTAGCCTAGTGCACGCCCCGGATCAAGACCTACCTGGGTGCGAAGTTTGGTCAAAATCTGTCAAACGGTGTGGAAATGTATAAGGAACAAACAGACAGACAAAAAACTGATTTATATATGAATAGATACCAGAAAAAACTTTAATAATAATTTACACATACGTCTACACATATACGTATGGATGTAGACATATTTTGTTAACTTTAGTATTTTGATATTAATTGAGAAAAATTGAGATTAATTGAGAGTTAATCTCAGTTCTTAGTATACCTACCGTTGGAAAGCTGATTAAATGTTACAACTTTTGTGAGATTCGGAAGTCTGCAGTCCCAATTTCATAATGTAATTGGAATTATAGAGTGAAAAAAACATCAAATAAATATAGGAAATATTATTTTTATTTTCCTGTTATTATCAGAAATAAATGAAAATTATTCATCATGAAATTAATATTTAATGCTTAATAATTTAAAGGTTGAATAAAAAGAAGAAAAAATGCATAAAAATGCAAAACACACTGACGACACCTGGTCACACCGCTGATGTAGTCCTTGCAATCTCGTCATGGTTAGCTCTCATTTCTACAAATGATTGGCAAATCCGTGGTATCAGATGGTTTCTGTCCTAAATGGTTTCTTTGTACACCACATAAGCCAACCCCACGCCTAAAAATCACGCCAGATCTGGGCTTTCGGTCGGCCAATGCACAGGTCCAAGTCTCTCAATCCATCTTCCAGTTCGTTATAAATAACAAGATAATCCACATGATATGAAAGATATCCCACCATTAGTTCAGTGTGAACTTGTGGTTAGGAATCTGTGAGCAGTATATGACACAGACAGTTTTCTTTAAATTCAAGTGGGTTTTATGACCTTTTTCAGAACTATATAAGTACGGCACTCAGTATGGACAGGGAGATTTGGTACTTTGGCCTCCACATACCCTGATGTGACGTCGCTTGATTTTTACGTGTTGGGTTGGCTTAAATCGAATGTGTACAAAGTATGTATTTAGGAGATAAACTGGCTGAACACAAGGATTTGCGAATCATTTCTGGAAGTGAGAGCTAACCACGATGAGATTGCAAGGATTACACCAGTGGCGTGACCATGTGTCGTCAGTGTGTTCTGCAAGGAGGCCAGTCGTTTATAATTTTCGATGTATTTGTTATTTTATTTTTTATTCAACTGTTATGTGAAACTTAGTTTAATCATTAAATATCAAATTCATGAAGAATCATTTACATTTATATCTGATAATATCACAAAAATAAACATAATATTACATTTCTTTATTTCATGTTTTTTCTCTCTAGAATTCCATTTACATTATGAAATTGAGAAATAATCTCAGTTCTGAGTATACCATTGGAAACCTGATTAATGTTTACAACTTTTTTTAAGATTCGGCAGTCTGCAGGATTGTTTTTAGAAGAGTAATGATTTTCAAAAAGTTGTCGCTAACCAGAAGCTTTTATTAATTTCTACTTTTGGGATTGATATTACAGTCTGAATGAGATAATTGTGAACATTGAATGTGCATTACCCTTAAAGTTTTCTCTAAAGAACCTTTAGAAAGGCATATGTTTGAAACAGAGTGAGACTGAAAAGTGTGGTTGGTGCTGTTGAACTACAATTTTTGTCTAGCTTCAAACACTGAAGGATTGTCGTTATCTTGCAATACACCCTGTATATATATTATTTTCCCATATATTATTAAAGATATAAAGTTCAATGAAGAGGAGTGGATCCCGTTGGAATCGTAATTAATTTGACAGAAGCTCAAGGTTATGCAATTAACGAATTTCGTCTTCTCACAAAAGTAATTTCTACCCACATTAGCAATTTCCTGATTGCTTCGGTATTTGATTTTAAATACCTAAGTAATAGCACATTTAGCATCAGTGGGAGAAGAAATTAACACTTAAAACTTCACGAATCTCTATTGGCCTTCGTTATGAAGGAAATTGAACGCTTAAGAAAATGACAAAAGTTAATCTTCTCGTTGGAATGATTGAATAAATAATCCTCGAATAAATAAATTAGTTGCAATCTATTTAACTAAAATGTGAGACAATTTAAGCCTTCGTTGGATTGTTTCGCACACTTCCCCAATACTCGCACTTGTCATAAAGAAAAATAGCAATCCGTGAGAGGTTTAGGTTTCACAAAATTCGTTCCTCATGAAAACAGCAGATCTTTAATGTTTATTTTTTTTTATTTTATTTTTTATTTTTTTTTTTAACGGCGCATCAACTATTTGGCTATTAGCGCCGATCTTTAATGTTGAAAAGAATATTACTTTGTTGAGATTTAGTAAGATAGAAGATTTTTCTTTCAATGTAGGTGCTAAATATAACATCAATCCAACAAAGTATTTGTTTTTAAGAGAATTTATTAAATGATAGTTTATTAGAAAAGAAAAATGTCAGCGACATTTATAAAACTATAGCCTTGTTACTCAAGAACTATTTTTTCCATAATATTTAAAATCTATAAATATTTTGCAGACAAAGAATATCGTCTATTGGTACGAAAACACGTTGTTTTGGAAGATATTCCAGCCAAAAAAATCCAAGGATCCATTCTTTTTTTTGGATGGTAAATTTAGGAGCGATAAAAGAAGGTTTTTCTAAGGTATTGTGCCCTCACAAAGGGAAGGGGGAAAAAAATCTTATATATATTTCGAACGAAAAACAAAGGCAACACTAAGGTGGCAAGTGCGTTTTCGCGCCCCCTTTCATTAAAAAATTGTCTATTTTGGCACAAATGACCTCATTACAAAAATAAAAATGATGCACTGAAAAAAACGCGTTTTGGAATTAAATATAATTTTAATTAATATATCAAAACCGATATGTGAAATCGTGTCAGGTGGAAGATGATAATTCTAGAGCCTAAACATTTCTAACAAAATAGGTTCCGGCGGACTACTTCAGACGCCGAAAATGGCGCCTACAATTTCGGAAATGTTGGATTTGTTTCGTTTTAAATCACACAAAATGTAATAATTACATGGAAATAGGCTAATGAGACGTGTTCCCTTTTGTTCTTTTCAAATCATCTCAGTTTATTCTGGTGGCTATCAATATTTCCTATATTTTCCTTGAGTAAGCCTTTTAGCGCGGTTCCTCCCTCCCACCATATTTTCACTCAATCTCCTGGATTTCCTATTTTTATTACATTTCATTCTCTCATGTTTCCCACTCTTCTCGTTAATGACTTAGTTTATTCCCTAATTTCTGAGGTGTGGTGTAAGGTATAAGGTTTCAGATCATATCGGGTGTGAGATAACCCGCCTCACGAGCGAGCAGAGCAAGAGAATTCCTTAATAAGGCAGACTTATCCTGCAGATTCCCCTATAATTCATAATCCTAAGACCGCTCTGCTAAATATAATAGCGCTTATATTATTTTCAAGGCACTCTACCTAATTAACTCTACTTATATTAAATGCCATATAAAAATAATTTTTGATTATAAGAGAACATTAAAAATTCTCAAAAATAAATCATAAAATTGTGACGGCAACTCTAAAGTTCCAAAAATTGGAATTCAAAGAAACTCCCCAATTCAGAAATCACTCTCGAATCAATATTCTAATATCATAAGAAATATAAGATATATTAAGAATACCCTAAGATATACATCGTTGTGTGATGCCCATTGATCACGAAAATAACGGTGGATTTTAAAATACTTTGTGTGATTTGAAAGTTTAAGTACGTTAACCAGCAAAATGCGAAAAATCGTAACTGTTGGCGTTATTAGGCTCCAAGGTAAACGTTTTATGGATAATCGGGCGAGAGAAATCTAATAGAACCATTTGCAAGGCCATACCTATAACCCTTGTTGAGGAAAATGGGGAAAAAACTAGATTTTTCTTGAGATTTTCGGTTATATACTAATACATCTCGAAACCGGTTGGGAAGTCATAGTGCCTATTCGAAAGCTTATTAAACTTCCTATGAATACGGTTCTTGTGCTTTTTTAATACAGCAATCTCATTCGAAGAAATCGGTGCTTAATTGGAGCTAAAAACTTGTTTCAAAGAAAATATAGTTTACAAGTTGAACGGTTGTTGTTTATATGGGAGGGAAGGTAATAAGTCATAGTAAGAGTCATAAGAACATAGAACACATACACTACACCTTCCAAGAAACAAACGTTCTAAACATCTAAACGTAAACATCTAAGCAGCAATGATAACAGAATCAATATATATATATATATATATATATATATATATATATATATATATATATATATACATATATATATATATATATATATGGTTATGTTCCTGGTTTGTTATAGTTCTACATTTAAAATGTCATATAACCAATTTACAATAAAAACGCTTGAATAAAATTATAGCATTAATTGATTTGAGGCTAGCTTTAGTTGATCTCTGGTAAATTCACACCAATAGACCATACGTCATAGGCTGTAAGCATAGGACGAACTGTTTAATTTTTAAATTATATTTTGTTCGAACGAATATGTAATTTATAAGTAGCTAGTTATTAGACATATCATGACTACATTTCAACAAACAGAGCACAACAATGAATATTAAAATATGTATGAAGCTCCTGAAAAAGAGAATGGCCTTGGAAAGGCCGAATGTTCCACAATAAAAAAGAAATAACCAGTCATTGCTTTACTTGACCTAAGGGACCCTACACCTTGAGGAACCCTAACCTTCACGAATAAATGAATATAGCGAAATAAATGTTGAAAGAAATTGATTGGTTCAGAACCCGAAAAGACTTCTCAAATTGAAATGTTTGCAACTATTTACAGCATAATATACCTTGAGCATTAACAATCATGCTTCAGATCTCGAGTGTGCTGAACATGGAACAGTACAGGACAGCGTTCCGGATAGCTGTGTTGATGTAGGTAACATCTAACTACAACCATGCAACTCTCCAATAACATCTCACATATTACCCAATTGTGTCCAATCTGGAACTGCGGATCGATATATTAGAATTAGCTAAAGTAGGTATAGATGACGCTCATTCTTATATGAACGAAATGATCCTTAAGAGTAAATGTAATTGCCTGACAGCGGCATATTTTTTATCAGCCTACCAATGCAATACCCGTTTTTCCTTAATATTGGGATTATAAAACAGAACAATTATGATATGTAATCCGTAATTATTGAAAATGAAAACGAATTTTTATAATAGGATTAAACTCCATTAAAAAAAAAAAGATATTGCTCAGTCGGTATTTACTCGTTGATCTTGTGTAAACGTTTTAGCATATTCTAGCTAAAAGTTGGATTCATTAAGGAACTTTTGACTGGTGTTTTAAACTTATTACGACCATTGCCCTAACAGTTGTAATTTCTATCATTTTAAAGCATTACTTTTAATTCACATCTAAGAATTAATTATAATTGTATCTCTTGAAAATAAGTAAAATATACTGTTATAAGGAGGAGTTTTATTCTATTTCAATAAACTAGGAGTCGAGTTTAGCCTAATATACCTCGCTACGGACCAAATTATACAAGTGTGCCTATCGGCAGTAATTTTCTTTTTCATACAACAAAACTTACTCCTCAATATTCTGAGCTCTTTCTCTCGTGTCTTGTCTTCCTTTTCCCCAGGAAATAATCGCACGTCAAATTTTCATCAATCATAATCATGTTTTCAAATATCATTGTGATGAAAGTTAACTTGAAGCATTCCCTAATTATTTTTGCAAATATTCATGTAATGATTTCGCCAAATCCCGATTCCTAACCTTTCATTCCAAATTTACATCCCACCCGAATCCTAGAGGTCAATCCCTTTCCACTCGGACTCATCTTAAAGAGATACCCAGGAGGCTTAAGAGACTTTCGCCCCGTGACCAGCTGCCCTAACAGCGGTTAAAAACAAACAGCAAAAATAAAAATGATATCATGTAAAATGTATGTCTGCAATAAATTGCTCATGGTAGAATTTATTGCCGACATACATTTTATGTCGGCAATAAATTCTACCATGAGCAATTTATTGCAGACATACATTTTACATGGGTTTTCAATAGTCGCAATTTCTCTCCGATATAAATATCCTGCAATAACTAGCAAGTGTAAACCCACCCTAAGTTATTTCCGAAATCTGAGAAACCTTGCACTAAATGACTCTCCCTTTACAATTATTCTCGATACCCACCAATGCATAACATGGTTTGTTTTTTTGTTTTTTTTAATAACTCATGTTTATTTAAAATCTGTACAATTTATAAGTACAATAATTAATTGTGCTGGCGAAGTATACATGTCAGTGAACAGTATATGGAAGGAGCCAAACATTATCGATACTTCCTAATATATGATAACATTTTTATTTTTGCTGTTTGTTTTTAACCGCTGTTAGGGCAGCTGGTCACGGGGCGAAAGTCTCTTAAGCCTCCTGGGTATCTCTTTAAGATGAGTCCGAGTGGAAAGGGATTGACCTCTAGGATTCGGGTGGGATGTAAATTTGGAATGAAAGGTTAGGAATCGGGATTTGGCGAAATCATTACATGAATATTTGCAAAAATAATTAGGGAATGCTTCAAGTTAACTTTCATCACAATGATATTTGAAAACATGATTATGATTGATGAAAATTTGACGTGCGATTATTTCCTGGGGAAAAGGAAGACAAGACACGAGAGAAAGAGCTCAGAATATTGAGGAGTAAGTTTTGTTGTATGAAAAAGAAAATTACTGCCGATAGGCACACTTGTATAATTTGGTCCGTAGCGAGGTATATTAGGCAAAACTCGACTCCTAGTTTATTGAAATAGAATAAAAATCCTCCTTATAACAGTATATTTTACTTATTTTCAAGAGATACAATTATAATTAATTCTTAGATGTGAATTAAAAGTAATGCTTTAAAATGATAGAAATTACAACTGTTAGGGCAATGGTCGTAATAAGTTTAAAACACCAGTCAAAAGTTCCTTAATGAATCCAACTTTTAGCTAGAATATGCTAAAACGTTTACACAAGATCAACGAGTAAATACCGACTGAGCAATATCTTTTTTTTTTTAATGGAGTTTAATCCTATTATAAAAATTCGTTTTCATTTTCAATAATTACGGATTACATATCATAATTGTTCTGTTTTATAATCCCAATATTAAGGAAAAACGGGTATCGCATTGGTAGGCTGATAAAAAATATGCCGCTGTCAGGCAATTACATTTACTCTTAAGGATCATTTCGTTCATATAAGAATGAGCGTCATCTATACCTACTTTAGCTAATTCTAATATATCGATCCGCAGTTCCAGATTGGACACAATTGGGTAATATGTGAGATGTTATTGGAGAGTTGCATGGTTGTAGTTAGATGTTACCTACATCAACACAGCTATCCGGAACGCTGTCCTGTACTGTTCCATGTTCAGCACACTCGAGATCTGAAGCATGATTGTTAATGCTCAAGGTATATTATGCTGTAAATAGTTGCAAACATTTCAATTTGAGAAGTCTTTTCGGGTTCTGAACCAATCAATTTCTTTCAACATTTATTTCGCTATATGGGTTTTCATTAGTCGCAATGTCTCTCTTATATAAATAACCCGCAATAACTAACAAGTGTAAACCCACCCTTAGATATACATTGATTGTACAGAACAATGTTTTCTAATTTCAAATTACTTAAACAGCAGCCTAATGAGGGAATAATTTATTTAAGTGAAATAATTATATTAATTTCTAGGTATAAGATGACATAGCATGTATTAAATGAATTTAAGGTTTCCTTTAATCCAAATAAATAACTTGGGGTTAAATTACTCTGAAACTTTTAAGGATATAGCACACATATCAGAAACTAAAATTGAATCTTTCTTAAAGTAGCCTTAATAATCAATTCATAAAAAACGGGACTTGCATCAAATGTTAAAAGTACCTTTCTTATGGAAAAAAATGTTTCAATTAATAAAATTTACTTCCTTACTTCGGCCCTTTAGACAACACTGAATTTTAGTTGAATACTGTAGATTAAAATGCAAACAAATAAGCTTTTATTAAAGAGTTAATGAATGTTTGTTTTCTATTACTTTGTACAACAAAGAAATAGAAAGGTTGTTGACTTATAACAATCTATAGATCCTGCAAAAGTTAATTAAAAACCCTTTTATAAGTTTTATTTGGGTTTCTTGAACCTCGACACAAACAATTTTATCTAATATTTATCAGATTTATTTTTCATCGGAGTTTAGGTTCTTCCTAATATATATATATATATATATATATATATATATATATATATATATATATATATATATATATATATATATATATATATACTAGCTGTGCCAGCGATTTTTCCGTGTGAATAGTGATATAGGGCAGTATGTTTGGTCATATCTTTTGGATTATAAACACCGTCGTATGGGTATTTAAAAAAAAAATCTACTTTACAGTAATGCTACTCTATGTACGATATTAGGGGTATAGCCATCAGGGATCAAGCATACAGGCTCCTAGAATTGCTAAAACCTTATAGAGCCACTAAGCTTACCCCTTAGGGATTGTCAAGCCCTAGTGAGTATAGAGTGTGACTGCAGACATACAGACAAGCAGACAAAAATTCTAAAAATCATTCTTTTGGTTGCTGTTGCGTATATTTGCAGAGTGAATCGATGCAATTCACCCCGAAGTTGAATTTATAAATAAATATTTATTTATTGACTAGACTATTACCATACATAGTAAAAATACAGATAATGCTCGGAGTTTAACCCAACAGATCTCTAGTTAAGAGCTTTAAAAATATGGCGAAGGCCATGTTTTTCAGATACTTCACGCAACCCTCCCAACCTCAATGTTGCTTTACTGATACAAACATATTCCAAATAAAGAGAAGAAGAATTGAGAAAAATATGTGCATACAACGGAAGCAATTTTTCCTTTTTTTTCTGTTCCCGCATTGAAACAATAAAATAAAATAAATAATGAAATTTTCAAAAATTCCCTGAAATTTCATAGACTTTTTTTATAATTAAATTCCCTGTCGGTAGGAGCCCAGTTTATAGGTACCAATAAATATCGCAATCCCATTTTTTTCTGGTCCGTGGTAAGAAACCGTTTGTTTTTAAAAGATGAAAATTAAAGTCAAAATGTTAAACCAACAACAAAATATATTACAATGAACACATAGGGGTATATCTAAGAGACGAAAGTAAAATGGTTGAATAAATCGAATCATGAACTTCCAATGTCAGAAATGAATCAGTGTTTCCAATAATTTCAGAGCAATGAGCTGCCAAAAGTATTATTCCAGGTTGCGGGAGTCAAGAGATGATTTAAAAGCCCAGCTTCCTGCCCTCTGATTCCTCATTAAAACCATTTCTCAGCTTTATTGCTTCTGATTGAAACTCTTCTGATTGATCCATGTGATTTGTGTCGTCCTTATTAAGGAATCGGAATGAGCCTCACAGAAAACAAATTTTACAATTCGACAGATCGCCAATAGCCTGAAGATAATCCTTATAACAGGAATTTCGCCTGAATGCAACACATTTTAAAAAGTTTACGCTTTTATTATTACCCTTTTGAATTTTTACATAACTTGTTGTAAAGAAGTAATTAAAGTTGGCTTCTTGATAAATCTAGAGACACTTGCGTATTTTTATTTATTTATTTTGTTTAACACTTGGGCTACTAATGCCGGGCTATCTGTAGGTTGCCACCCTTTTATAATGCCAACAGCTTGTGGTCGGTCACCCATTCATGTTCTGGCCATGCCCGACGTTCCTTAACTTCGGTGATCAACGGGAACCGGTGCATTCTACGTGGCCAAGGCCTTTGGCGCTTGCGTATTATCTGGGAAAAGACAAGTACGCACACGTGGCTTGTACCTTGCTAACAAAAATTGTCATGCTCAATAGTGACTACACTTAGGCTATTGACCTTAGCTAAAGATTACTTAGATCCTTGACTTCACCTAAGTTACCGGTTAAAGGTTCAATTCGTATTGCCATAAAATACCTAAAATATAATATTTATTTTGAAGACCCTATAGAAATAACGACAATGCTTGCTTGGACTGTCTATTTATTTAAAGGTTTTCAATCTTTGTGGGAATCTAACCCACAACCGCATTAAACCCGTATCAAGAAGTATTCTAATGAAAGCAAGCGTTTATTGTTATTTAAAAGTTTGATGACAGTCGACACTAACGTGTTGCCATATTTTTTCTTCTTTTTGGGTGTTTTCATCCACTGTCACTAAATTATTTTAACACGGCCATCGTATTTAATTCGACAGTATGTCAAGAGTAAATTTATTCTCCTCCATTAGGTATTCTCTTATTCATAACTGAAAAATGCAAGGAATAATTTTATTGCATTTTTAGAAAAGCTCCTACACGCTAGAACAGACATCCAATATTCCAAAAGGCTTACTCCAGACAATTGTAAATTATTTCCGCGCCTCCTTCAAAAGATACATATGTTTAAAACGATAGAATCGCAGGAGCTATATCGTCGATACAAATGCCAAGTATCAAATGTGAAAAAAACGCATTTTTCTGATTGCTGTTGGACTGAGGTCCGTTGTGGCGAACTCTCGAAATTTAAGGAAAAATAATCATTAATTACATAAAATCAAACTAACGAATACGCATTAAGTCTAATTAAAATATCATCACTAAGTGATAGTTTACTTATAACTATATATAATATATAAGTGATCTCTTAAGTATAAACTATTTATCATCACTTTATTAAGTGGCCTATAATCTACCAACCACTTTTCACGTTCGATACTTTGCATTTATCCACGATATCATCAAAATGTGAACTATATAATGCACGGTGTTATTGGAGTAGGTTAAATTAGAGACTCGTAATATTTTTTCCTTTAATCGGACAGACCAACTATTCCGACTTTTGGACTTTTAGCGCGGTTCCTCCCTCCCCCATAGGGAGGAACCCCGCTTATAAGGTTGATACAATGAAACAATCCGGAAGTGCCGACAAGAAAATTTCGCGTTTCAGAACCCCTAGAGACCGAAAATAACGGTGGTTCAAATTTGTATATATATATATATATATATATATCTATATATGTATATATATATATATATATATATATATATATATATATATATATATATTTGTCTGTTCGCTCATTTCTGGCTTACCTGATGGTCCGATTTTGATGAAATTTGGTACAAAAATCTGACGTCCAATTTGAAAGGTCAAGTTCGTTAACCAGCAAAATCCGCCCACTGGAAGATGGCGTTTGGGGCGACATTCGCGCAAAAAAAATCGTAACGCTTACGTTTTTGAGTTCATAAGCTTGTAAGTACTCTTTTTATAGGCTTCTTGGGCTAGGAAAACGAATGGAACCATTTACAAGGCGATAGCTTTAACCGTTTTCGAGAAAACTGAAAAAATAATTTTTGAATGCCGTTTTTCGTTTGGGTACTTAGAATCATGGGATTCAGTTGAAACATTTACTGCATGTTCTACATTCATAGAAACTAATATGTTGAAATTTTGGTTGCGTTTGGAGTTAAGGAAGGGTTAGAATAAAATATTTTATCAACAGACATAGAAAAGTTTTGGTAACTTTGTATACTTTCCTTAATACCTCAAAAAAGGTTGAGAATTTGGGAAACAAAAGAATACCATTAGAAAGCTTACTAAATGCTCTACAAAAAAGGTCCTAATGAAAGTTTTGATTAGGCGATGTCAATCGGAGAAATAAGTGCTTAAAACTTTAAAGTAATTGATTTCGCTTATTCGAACTGTTCTTTTTGTCTTTGATTTTGATACTTAAAATTATGGGATTCAGTTGAAACATTTTCTGCATGTTCGAATTTCATCAACACTAATATGTTAAAATTTTGGTTACGTTTGGAGCTAAGGAAGGATTAGAATAAAATATTTTATTAACAGACATGAAATGTTTTGGGAACTTCGTATACATTCCCTAATATCTCGAAGACGGTTAGGAATATTGGTAAACGGAGGGTTACCATGCGAAAGCTTACTAAATGTTCTACAAAAAAGATTCTGAAACAATTTTTGATTAGGCTATGTCAATCGGAGAAATAAGTGCTTAAACTTTGAAGTAATTGATTTCGTTTATTCGAACGGTTCTTTTTGTTTGTTTTTATTCCTTGTTATTTTTAATTGCCTAAAGTTGGATAATGTATTTGACAATAAAACAGATTAATTAAAATAAGAAAAACAATTCATTGTTAAAAATATATCAGGCTGTACCGTATGAAATATCAGTTTTGGATTTGTCGATTTCCTTCAAATGTCTTGAAACTGTCGACGCTCCTACTCCGAGTTCTTTGGCATAGTCCCTAGTGTTTTTAATTGCTTATAGTAGTCAAATGTATTTGTCAATAAAACAGGACACGTATAATTAGAATCAATATTTTGTTTGTTAGAATTCGAAGATGCCGTATGAATATCTGGATTACAGTACTGGTGTTGATTTCGTTCTTTAGAATTATTCTTGGTATTCCCTATTTTCATCTGTTACCCATAGTTTTTTATTGTTAGTAGGTTTTTCTTATTGATTATAGAATATAAATCTATTTGGCTATAAAACAGGATACGTAAAATTAGTGACAATATTTCGGAGCGAAATACTTTTAAGATTTTCTACCACCACGAACGGCTTTTTTCCTCTATTTTTATCCACTAGATAGGCTTTATTTTGTATATTATTCTATATAAGTTTTATTCAGCAGGGGGTTCTGATGAAATGTCGTGTTTTTGCTGTGGATTTTAAATACGATGTATCTAAGATTGGATAACATTAGCGAGTCTACATAGTTAAGAACCGACGACGGAGGATTACTTCTTGCTATGATTTAGTCTACATATGTATATTAAGTCCTAAATCCAAAAAATAAACTTCACAACGGTTAGATACTATGAGCGAATATGGCGGGTCAATGCCCGTAGACACAAGGGGGCCGCAGGAAATTTACCTGCTAAGAGTTAATCCTCAAGAGCTGTAAATATACCCCAGGTATCTGCCGACACAAATACAAAGCCAAGGCGGAGAGCACCCCAAAACCTCAGATCCAAACATAAGGTTATATACTAAATATTCATAAAGACTACTTAGTTGTAAACCGATTCATCAATTAGCAATCAATAGTTTTCAACAAAGGTTATACACTAAATATTGATAAAAAGTATTTAATTAGAAAAAAAAAACAATATTCCACAAGAATTGTTTTTGGTCCATTTGTGTCTCCTCCATAGACTTGATTAGGTATATTATTCTATTGTAGTTGGGCAACTAAACTTTGTTTTATTTTGTTAAATAAAGTTTTTTTTCTTGACTTTTTATTCGTCAAGACTTTTATTTGTCCTTGTGTATTTACTATATAGGCTTTATTCGGCATATTATTCTATATAGGCTATATTAGGCAGGGTATTCTACTCAATCTTGTGTACTTCTTCTTGATCCTTCTGTACATGGGCGTATATAAAAACAATTTCGGGGGGGGGGGGCTGAGACCATTTCCAGGGTATGGAATACTAAATATTTAGAGCTTGGAATAGTTTTAGGCAACTAAAACGCAATTACACGTAAAATGAAATATGTTTTATGAACTAAGTGATCTTATTTAATTTATTTTTAAGGGTTTTACGAGAAGTTTTTATCATCAATTCAAAATTACGGGAGGGGCTGCAGCCCCCTCAGCCCCCCCCCCCTCATATACGCCCATGCTTCTGTATCCTCTAGAAAGGCTTTATTAGGCATATTTTGTATTGATTTATAGAGCTTTGCTTTAGAATGAGAGCCAGATTCTGTAATTTCCGCTTCTGTGTAAAAGTTAGCTACTGTCGGTGTCCCTGACGCCTTAATATCACTTTTATTCGAGATGTTCGAGAGGATTTTGACAATTTTCACGAATATATAAAAAAAAAATAAGTTTATTTCTTTTCTAAGCTTATCAAATGGCACTAGGGACATGAACGGAACCGCGCTAAGATGCTGCAGTTCCTGCGAGTCGGACTTTTTTTGTGATTCATTGATTGGAATTTCGAATGGCCTCGTTCCTTTCACAAGCACGACGAAGGCCGACTCAGTAAGATGGAATCACATTAGTCCTGTCTGACAGTATAAGATACTATCAGGTTCGATACAATTTGAGCAGAGTTCCAGTGTTCAGATTGTAAATCCACAAACGTTGGCGAATCGTCGAATATTTTTAGAAAATAATGATACTCCAAATTACGTACAGACGTATTTTGGTTAAATACATAAGATTCATTTGAAGGAGTCAGATATTTTATTTATTTATTTAAATTTTAACGTCCATTTATTATTAAGTAGGAATTTTAGGACGGGTTATCTACAGGTTACCACCATTTTCTAGCCAGGATAAGGGTGATGCCTTTTCTTTTTTCGAAAGAAAAGCCACCGCCCCTAGTGGGAATCGAACCCACGACCTTTGGCGCGGAGTGTTAAGAGCTCACGCCTTAACCCTCGCGGCTACCGGGTCTCCTTTTATTTATTTAAGTTCTCAGTATTTTTGAATATAAATAAACATACAAACATAAGGCTGCTAAGACACCAGTAATTTTTAATTTAATTTTATGTTAGATTAGATTGAAATTAAATTAATTTATTAAAACTCATTTATCAAATGATAATAAACAAAACGAAAGTAAATGCAATTTAACTTGATGCTATAATGCGATATATATATATATATATATATATATATATATATATATATATATATATATATATATATCTAATGATCAACAGAAAATAATGCACTGTTATAACAATACCCAGCTCTGATTAAAATTTCTCTTTACTAAACAATTGTTCTTTTTTCCCAATCTACATTTTTCATCCAATGTTTCTTTCGATTCTAATAAAAAAAAAAATTAAGAATATTTGAATTTTTAATTACCAAGAGTTACTTTAAGGGCGGATTCTATTTGTTTAAATAGAAATTGTACTCTGAATAGAATAAAATGAAGGAAGGGAGTGTACTTGAATAATGAAAAATAAATGAAAGAAATATATAAATGAAAAAAGCTTGGCTGATTAAGGAGAAAGTAGTATAGCAAAATTAGATGAGAACTTCTACTTTAACTCTACAAAAGGGGACTAAAATAAAACAAGAAAATTATGAAATGTTATATTTGGATTTTCCTTTTAATAACTGAGTAACACTTTTAAAAAATAAAAATGAGTTCTCTAAAAGAAACACTGCCATATCTACATGTAAAGAAAAGTTTATACCATAGTAATTTTATTGCATTTTACTATCAGGCCTTTTAATATATATATATATATATATAAAACAGTTCCATTCTTTAACATAACATAGTTTTTCTACTAGAATATTAATATGCGAAAAATTATAATAAATATAAATAATGCACCCTACTCATTCCTAATATTTTAGAATCTAACTCTCTACATAAATATAAAAACAAACATAAAAAAAAAAAATAACTCAATTAAACAATTATTATTTGAACCTCATTTGCACAAAATAAAACATTTCTTTCTTTTAAATTTTTGGGAAGACGTCGATTGATATGCGCATGATCAATATTTGCTGACATTAATATACTCGGGGTCTCCCGTGGTCTAGTGGCTAGCGCGCTAGATTCATAAGCGGGAGATGGTGGGTTCGATCCCCAACGGCGCCAGAAATTTTCTCATCTCAGGGCTCGCACCCTGTATGTCGGTGCAAATAGCAAAGATTTGTTGATGCTCGGTAAAAAAAAAAAAAAAAAAAAAAAAAAAAAAAAAAAAAAAAAAAAAAAAAAAAAAAAAAAATGAATATACTCTCACTAGTTTTGGAAGATACAATCAATATCATGTAAATATTTAATGTAAATATAATAGTAAAAAATATTCTTTTATTGTTGAAAAAATGTCCCTTTCTGTTTCTGAATAGATTCAATTGCTAAGAATAATTAATTTAAAGTTTACTGGTTCTCCGTAGGTACGGACATTGATGATTAATTATATCGCGTTTCCTCTCGCTAGAAGAATTATTAAGTGGCTCGTGTACCACGGAAGGATAGCTCCTTCTTTAAATTTAAATTTAATTTTATGCGACAGAAGGAACAAACTAATTTATTACACACTATTTTTTAATTTGTGATTTTATTTGTGAGTCCCTTGGTGGGATCTTAGTCACTTTATGAAAAAATACTTGAATCATAAACAATATCATTTATTTTCCATTTGTATTCTGCTTATCGAAATTGTTCCTCGGAAATAAAAACGTTTTTCAATAATAATCCTTTTGATATACTAAATTCTAAAGAATTAACGCTTAAATATAGAGGAAAATAGTCGCAAGCAGACCTAATGAAGAGAAAAGTAAAGAAAGGATATTAGTTTAAAGAATATAAACAATTTGTATATTATTAGTAATTCAGGTCGTCAAACATATTATTAATAAGAAACTCTTCCCTCAATAATTATCCATTTGACAAAGTCTCATTTTTTTTTTTTTTTTTTTTTTTTTTATTCATTCATTACATTCTGACAGTAAAACAAAAATTGTTATAATATATTTAGTATTATGCCTTGAAGGAATTGGATTAAATGAAGCATGAATAAGCTTTGTGACTAGTGTGTATTATTGAGTGTCTTCCGAGATCTCCTTTAGTAGTAACATTTTATCACAATAAGAGCAGGTGAAAGGTCTCTTTTCAAAATGGAGACTAGTGTGTTAGTTCAGATTTGTGCTTCGGGTGAAGGAATTGACGCTAAACATAGTACGGTCGACTTTCTGGTGATCTTGAGGCAATAGTCGAACGCCTCATGAACTGTTTCATTCGTTTTATCCTCGGGATCCGCAGCGACCCCTACTTTCCGTTTAGTTACCACGAGTTGAATTGGCTGTTCCCTGTTTATCGTTGTTGCCAGTGATTATTCGGTGCAGTCCTTTACCAAGTCATTCAATCCCTGAAAGACCTTATATCTTTCGACTTCTCACAGTAGGGCTTTTTTAGAAACATCATTTGTCATCCGGGCCACCTCGCTGTGGAATTCCTTACCTCTATCTGTTCGCCAGGCTACCAACCTAGAAACCTTAGAATCCCGACTCTTCTAGCACTTTTTATCCCTGTAAGTTTCACTCAGCATCTAGTAATCTTTGTATTCAAGCTGTTCTAATTTAATTTAAACAGTAGTAATTTTATATTTCAAATGGTTTTAACCTATGAACCCCAAAATTATTCCTTGGGACATGTGTACAGGAATAGGCATAAATATTTTCATTTTATATTATTTCATGTATGTAAATACACTGAATAAACACACACACACAAAAAAAAAAAGAAAATATTAGTCATTTCGGGGTTTAAGTTGGTTTCCTTTGATGTCATTAGTAGGTTGCCAAATAAATCCCGATCGACTTGGCTATCAAAATATTTGTATATAGAAAATACTACAGGTCCTCAATAATACTCAATTTGATGACCTGAATTTTGGTAATATTTTGGAGGCCCCGTTGCCGTGAGTGTAAAGGCGTGAGCACTTAACACTCCGTGCCAAAGGTCGTGGGTTCGATTCCTACTATGGGGTGGTGGCTTTTCTTGAAAAAAAAAAAGAAAAAGAAAAGTCATGGGCTCTGACCTGGCTAGAAAAGACTGGTAACCTATAGATAACCCGCCCCGAAATTAGTAGTTAATAATAATGGAAAATTAGAATATATAAATATACAAACTGTTTACATTCTTTAAACTAATGTCCTTACTTAACATTTTTCTTCATAAAGTCTACTTGGGAATATTTTTTACTTTCTTTTTTTTAATTACAATGATTAAAAAAGCCAAGAAGACCACTGGCCCTGATGACATTTTAATAAGGCCCTCTCGTTGCAAAAGGGATATAGTGAAGCTAATGACCCCGAACAATCGATACACGAAGGCCTGAAGTTTGCATAAGAGATGGAAACTGTCTGCCTGTTTGATTACCTCCACTAGAACATCGGATGTAGGAGATTAATCACCATTTTAGTAAACTAAAGTTTACACAACATCAAATTGCCTACGGATAACTATTGACTATATAAACAAAAATATAACTTCATACTATTTGAATTGATTTAAAGGGTGATTAAAATGGAAGTAGATCAAATGAAATTTTCCTAATGTTAATTTAAAATTATTTAAAAAAATATATTAAAAAATAAAGATTATTCCGGTGAAACCGGATGTGATTCCTGCGAAATGTAACGGTGAAAAATCCGCTGGATAATGCCTTATTAACTATAATAATACTCCCCAGCGAAGAAACCTCAAATACTATATATATATATATATATATATATATATATATATATATATATATATATATTCCATATATCATTGAACCGCCCACAATAATATTAAAAAAACATGAATGTTTTTTAATATATTAAATTGAGACAGAATGTTTTGATATCATATATTAAAGAATTCAAAGATTTAACTTTCTAAATCCATTAAATCAGCACGTTGAGAATTACTGTTAAAGTGCAATCAACAGAACAATGAGTTAATAACAATGATAACAATAATAAAAGAAGGGAATGATGCTGAAATAATAATTATATATAAATATATATCCGGAGTTTTATCGAGGCCTGTGGTTTTTTAAACGCCTATAAAAATCACTTCGCGTCTTCCGTTCGATATCAATACAGCAGGCGGGAGTTGCAGCGTATTTGATGGGATGTTAAGTGCTAAAACTTCTGTTTCATACGTTTTACTTCGTGGACCGTAAGAAAAAAAAAAAAAAAAAAAATCATTTTCAATGTATCTATGAAAGAAACCCAAACCTGTCCTCAAGATCCTCCTTCTGTATATCTTTCATTACACTGAACGTACTACATGATCTTTAAATTATCCATACAATTTTCTGATATCAAATTCTATTAAAAATGTAGACATAAGAATGGCATTTATTTTAATTTGAAGGTGTGAAAGTTTGTAATAGAGATAAATGGGGAAATATAAGTAGTTAATCCGAGACCTCCTTGGATATTCAGTGAAGTTATATTCCATAGGGAGGCATACAAACTTCTACCTCCAATATGTATTTTCTCTCATAATTAGGTGGATCTCTGTCCTCTTATAAGATATTAACTAGACTTTAATGTGTTTCGTTTCCCTCTAGTTTTAGCTAGTGAGATGACAATTAGTAGAATGTAGTCTCAATTATGTCATTACAGGGTTTGACAATTAGCCCAAAAAACGAATTAAATTAAAGCAAAATATAAAGTCCGTCACGCAGGAGCTGCATAACTAAGCACTTTCCTCAGAATTTGGGTAGTGTAGATTGCTTTCCAGAACAATTTGCTTAAAATATCCTACATAAATAAAATAAAAACATGAATAGTTCTCTTTTAAATTTGTAATGAGTAACTGATCAATTAATAATTTGCTTCCAGAGTTATGTTTACACATGGTACCTATTACACTACGTAATAAATACAAAAAACCTCATATTATCGTATTTTGATCTAACGCAGGAACAGAATACAGTCACTCTAGTGGTAGAAAGCGCTCCTTGCGGCGGCTTTGTGAGCCTACGTCTGACGGGCTTTTCTATTGAAATATATTACAAATTAAACCCCCGCTTTCCGATTGACCGATTCAGCTCATTTTTACAACACTTCTTTCTCATGAGGTACCCACGACGTATACCGCGTTTCGTTACAATACAGCAGAAATTACGACCGGTATGAGTATATTAAGAATTTGGGTCAGGAGTAAACCCCCCCTTCCAATGAACCGATTTAGTTTATTTTTACAACACATATTTACCTGTAGATTACGACTACGAATACCGAGTTTCGTCGAAATATACCAAAAATCACGGCTGGTAGTGGCGAATTGGTATTGTGGGTCCGGAGTAAACCCCCCTCCTAATGAACCGATTTAGTTTATTTTTACAAAAGTTATTTACCTGTGGATTACCACTACGAATACCGAGTTCCGTCGAAATATACCAAAAATCACGGCTGGTAGTGGCGAATTGGTATTGTGGGTCCGAAGTAAACCCCCCCTTCTAATGAACCGATTCAGTTCATTTTTATATCTCAATTTTCTCTCTATATTACCACTACGAGTACCAAGTTTCGTTGAAATATAACAAATATTACGGCTGACATAGTCAAATTAGTGTTTTGGGTGCGGGGTAAACCCCCCCTTCCGGTGGACCGACTTTGGTGGTTAACGAACTCGTTCAATCGTTTGCTAATTGAATGCTATATACCAAGTTTCGTGACGAAAAAACAAAAACTCTGGCCGCTATCGTGTTAACAGACACATATATATATATATATATATATATATATATATATGCATATATATATATATATATATATATATATATATATATATATATATAGATATATATAAATTTTAATGGGGGTCATTTTCGGTGTCTACTAGGTAGGATCGATAAAGATTTGAAGAAATTTTTCAAAAATTCCGTCATGAGTCCAACCTCAATAGCTACTTTCCTTCGGAGGAAAGTGCTAAAAAATAGGTAATGCACAGAATTAACAACTTTAGTTATTATTATTATTAAAGCGATCTCCCGCTCGCTGAAAGGTTTGCACCTTTCCTGTAGGAGTCACAATACTCACTACACCTAACAGAAATTATAATCAATTAATAATGAGGAAATTAGTAATTTGGGTCCGGAATAAACCACCTTTCACATGGATCGATTTAGTTTATTTATTTAAATTTTAACGTTTATTATTATTAACTAAACATTTTGGGACGGGTTCAGTGGATTTATATCATTCTCTTTAGAGCGTTTTGTATGTCGAATTCCTCATTGTTTTCATAATTGTTCAAGTCAATTATTTATGTATTTATTTACGCTTAAACTAGGACATTCGCACCGGGCTATGTACAGTTTAGAGCCCATTAGAGGCATCCATAGTGGATCAGAGAATTTTTTTCAGCGAGGCCATTGCTGAAGAAAGCCAACCTGCAACAAGCGTGACTCGAACCAAACGCGGGGAGAATCCAGCTTGCTAGTCACTAGACCACAGACAGTCCGAGTATAAGTCTTCACTGGCGAACGAGTGTTGTCGATGTTTTTGAAGGAAATTAAACACCTTGAAGATATGTTTGCATTATTTTTTTAATATCAAGTATGTTAGACAATATTTGATGAGATAACTCTTGTTTTAAATATAATAATAAACGATAAAAAAATACTGATTTAAAATTTTAGTCTTTATTGTGCGAAATAAAGTTAATCTTGTAACCTCCTTCCCGAAATGGAGCTCTGGATGTTAAAGTAGTACACGTGAACAACACGGCTCTCGCTATAATCCTATCTACACTAAGAAGCTATATAACCTAAACATTACAATTTACCTAGAACGAAATGAACGTAATAAGGCTGTTATCATAACTGCTATCTTGAATGACCAAGTAGATAACTGTGGGACAATGAGACGCTATCTTATGTAACAGGTTAGTAGATAAGTACTTCTAAGCCTAACACCATTACTTCACTTTTCCGCCAATTCTTAAAATAAAATAATCATCCCTATGAATACTTATAAATAATAGTATAATATGAAAAAAAATGTATAATATAGTACTTGGGTAACTCTGAGGCATAGTTTTTTTTGTTTTTTTTTACATCGACATCTCGGCCATTAGCGCCGGCTTAAATGTTATTTTAAATCTAGAACACGGCACAGATGCAGATAGAAGCTATCTGTAATATTAAAATCAAGGAAGACATACTTTTATTCCTGAGATAAAACATGCTCGTGAAGATGGTCTCATGAGCGAACGGAAATATTTCGCGCAGGAACTGTACAATCTTGAGATAGATGTACAAATGTTTTTTCCTTTTCCTAACTACCAAACTTCACTAGAAGACCTTCTAGTTCAGAAAGTACAGGTTATTTAAACAAATGTCTCGAGAATATAGTTGTAATTCATTTCAAGGAGGAGAGAAGTATAAAGTTGTATCATTTTAACAACGCAACTGCTCTTTTCGTAATTAGAGTCGTGGCTTCTACATGTTGCCACCCTTTCTTTAACCGCCTCGGTCCAATTATATGATTGAGAATGTATTTGATAAAGATTAACACTATTCATCCTTAAGTAAGGCAAAAAATGAGAAACCTCAATCATAATCCGTAACTCTGGCAAATCAAAGTCATTGCGAGTCAAAGCCGTCATCAGTAACTGAGTAAAAGCAAGTATACAAAGCTAGTCGTCAAATGTACCCAAAAGGTTAGAAATAAAAATAATTTAATTTGAAACTATTGTTCCTATTGAGCCTATAAAAACACTTCAGTATTTTTATACACTTGTACAATAAGCATTGTTCGACCTTGCATGATTAACAAATTAAGAATTACTAGCATCAAAGACAAATAGAAATCCTTTTACAGGAGTAGCTTTTAAACAAGGTTGAACTACAAATGAATCGAACACAGGGCTCTCTTTGACAACTCCTCTCGGCTCCTTTGTATTAAGATAATCAAATAAATGGACTCTACGGTCAATTCAATTAAGTTTTTTTTGTAGAATGAAATTTGTTTATGGAGTAACTAACAAGTGCAAAAAAAAACAAGATATACCCCTCTCTTTGATACATGTCACTTTTAGTATAGCAGTTACTGTTCACAACCAATTTTCTCCTTTCTTAGATTGTTCTTTAACTTTTTTTTCCGGTGGGGATCGAACCCACCATCTCCCGCTTATGAATCTATGGCGCTAGACCATGGGAGACCCCTGTGTTCTTAAACCTATTCTGAAAATTGATGCTTTTTATTTGTTCCAAATTTAATTCTAGATACCGAAAATAATCCCCAATGAAATATCTAATATCTATCTATCTATCTATCTATCTATCTATCTATCTATCTATCTATATATATATATATATATATATATATATATATATACATATATATAAATATAAATATAAATACATAGATATGACGGGTCATACAACATGAAAGTGGCAACCATTATTCTTCTTTAAACACGACTAGTTTTGCAGCATCCGTGAAAACAGCAGGCGAAAGGCTCAAAATGAGTGTCGGATTTTTTTTTGTTTTTTAAAGAGCAGTTTATTAATGGTCCCCAAGTTATGTAGTTTATGCGTGCTTAAATTTCCCTCCCCCTTCCCTCCAAAGTAAAAAAAAATAGCTTTTAACGTCGAACCGATGAAATCTGGATATGACGGTGAGAAATGTCTATTTTGCAGGAAGATATACGTGGTGTGTAATTTACATACGCACACGAATATATATATATATATATATATATATATATATATATATATATATATATATATATATATATATATTTATGCGCACACCCTAATGCATCTTCTTTGTAAATGACATCCTCTAGGTCCCTTTAGATTCCGCCCGCTTGGTGGATTCAACACGAAAATAATGCTCAGTTCAGAGCTAAAAAAATCACGAAGGAGCTTCTACATATTAACAAGTACCCAATGTAATGCAGGACGCCCAATAATTCTAATAGTCACAGAAAGGCTCAACATTAGGTTCATGACCTTATCGGAAGCAGAATTATTCTCTTTATAGATATTTTCTTCATAAGATATAACCCAATTTCAAAACTTAGACTGTATAACTTTTTTTTTTTTTTTTTTGCCTAAAGCAGAAATGAATAAATTCTACGCTCATTCTTTTCAAATATAATTAAACGCGTGGAAACGTTTTTCTTTCATTTCATTCCACAGCTAAATGAATATTCAAAAATGACTTCGAGCCGAGATAAGGCGGAGTAAAAACAGTCAGTGAGGAACTTTTTCAATAGTCTAATCTCGGAAAACACGGTAATTATAAAAGTTATGAGAGGAATAATGTGCGGTGGCTTTGCAAGGTTAAATAAGAGGTAGAAATTATCTCCAAAAATTAGAGAAAATCTGGCATTTGTAAGCAATAAGCAGGTTGAAATTCTGCAGAATATATCGTCGATACAAAAGCAAACTAACGAACATGAAAAAATGCATCTTTCATTGTCCATCTTTAATAATTTCTGCTGGACTTATTTACGGCAAATTCTTCAATCTGACTTCACTCTATTAAAGGGAAAGTTTTCCACTATCAAAAGGTCAACTCTGCCGAATATTTGACTGTCCAAAAAAATGTTATGAATAAATACTTTTCCACTCTGAAAAGTGGTGATTTTCATATTCGTTAGTTTGCTTTTGTATCGACGATATATCAGCATAAATAAAAGACAAAGTGACTCAGAATTATGCGATGAGGATATTTTTTTAAATTTATTATCCATGGCAGAATAAAAAATAGAAAAAACATCCACTATTTATAGTCGCTATATTGTAGTGGGAAAGAATGTATACCAAAGATATTCTACACGTACATTATTATTCGTTTTTTCTTCTTTTTCTATGTAATAGTACTAGCTGTTACCCGGCGTGCCATGCTACACCTACTTTATATTAAATATCTGTTACTCGGTGTACCGTATTAAATAATAACAAAAATTAAGAAAATTGATCCTAACCAGTATGCAGTTATATATATATATATATATATATATATATATATATATAACATATATATATATATATATATATATATATATATATATATATATATATATATATATTCACAAAACCTGTTCCACTCAGTGTTGCCCCTATTTCTTCAACAGAAATTAAGAAAATTAATCTTAACCCGGCATGCAGTTTTTATATATATATATATATATATATATATATATATATATATATACACAGAAGTAGATTATATATATATTTACGGATTACAAAGCCTGCTTTTTTCTGCTCATAGTTAGTGCAGAAAAAAAACAACAAATAAGTAAAATTAAAATCTAATAATGCAAATAAAGTTAAAGAATAGAAAAAAAAATTCTACAGGGCGACTTGAACTTAAAACCTTGCAGTTATCGGCAACCAGGCATAAGAAAGCAGGAGTGAAGAGGATCTAGGCGCACGGTAGTGCGCCAGGCCAAGTTCCGGCCTACGCACACTGTGTGTATATTACACGAGGTATTAGTGCCTATTTTTACCCTCTCATACATAACTTTGAACTAGTTAGAGATTAACTTATGAAATTTTACAAAGACTAGATGTGAGTAAAATTGGAAAGTTTAATAATTCTACATTAAAGCGGCGATGGAAATTATTAGGTACTTCCCGAAGAGTTAGAGACTTGAAATTTTGCAGGATGACAAGGAGAACCTTTTAAGTAAGTTTTAGATAAGGAGAAGTTTTTCTCAGATATAGGCGATGGACAATTGGAACTTTAATCACTCAATTTAATCAAAATTATACGTCAATATTTGTTTTTCATTTCTATGTTTTACGGCCAATCAACCCCAATGGCCCTGTTGCTGAGGCGGTCACCCATTCAAGTGGAACTAGTGCATCCGACGTAGTAGAGTCGTTTGCTATCGGAATTTTCTCGTTAGTACTATCGGTTTTTCTCAACGGATCGTCATTAGACTTTGAAACGGTAACCTTCCATATTACGAACGTAATTTCTTTAGTTCCGTTTTGCTCAGAAGCAATTCCTGATGTTATTTTACTGTTTAAATATTTCCTTCTGAATAAATTTGACTACTTAAGTACTTCATTATAACCCGGAAAATATATATATAACAAATGCTAAATCCCTACTTGTCCATGTGTTCATTCAAAAAAACGAGGACAGGTTGCCATAAAGAAGCTGAAGATGGCCCATTACAGCTGACTTGTCCGAGTGGAAGAGTACTAACAAGGTAGTTAGTGGCTTTATGACGTAGCACGTTGTTAGTGTTACACCTCTCTCAAACATAGCAAGTCTCTGGCTCAAATACCTCTCAAATCTCTAAGCACACTCATTCTGTCTACTTCTCTCTTCTTCTCCTACTTCAACAGGCCTTCCTTATGACCTAGGACTATGAGGAGATAGTTCTCATTTATTCAAGATGGCCTTGAGCGGCTGAGGATCCACGTAGAAATTTTTAAGAATAAAAAATCACACAAATGACGACATGAATGACTGAGATTTATTTTTTCATAATAAATAAATAAAAAAATTATCATTTTTCCAGATATTAAATTATTTTATTATTTATTTTATTTTTTTCAGAGTAAGCTACACATGTAATTTGCTCTATTAAACCAGGAGGGCACAAAATAAATTTAAGTCAGTTAAAAGTAAAGAAATTTAAATGTAAAATTCCATATAAATTATTAAGATATAAGTAAAACTCTACTCAATTTAAAAAAAAAATGAAACGAAAATTAAAAAAAAAAGAAGAAGAAAAAAAAGACAAGATAAAAACTCGACTCTCCCTTAATACTTTCAAATTTAAAAATCTTCAATTTTCACTTGATCAACTTCAAATGTTATCTGAATTTTTTTCGATTATAATTATTTTATAACAGATTTTCGACGGCGTTTTTAATAGAAAACGAAGAATATAGTTCACTATTTCGAAACGAAAAAAAATTCTCAAAAATCCTACGTACTTTACTAGATTTTACATTATCTTTTCAATATAATTTTAGTATTTTGTTCTAGAGTCTAGTAAATTACCGCCTGGAGATCACTGCCCGTGAAAAAAGAGGGGTTCCGTTCGTCAGACAGGGCCGCGGATTTGCCATCAAAGAATTGAAATTTATTTTTTTTTTGGATAATTTATCATCCCATAGAAAACTTATGACAAAAATATTGATTTATTTGCTATTCATAAATTGGAGAGGATGACTTTGATTTTGATTACAAAAGTAGTATTACTTCATAAATAAATAGTCCACCCTGACTTGAGGAGTGCAATCTTACCCTTCTTACACAAATATTGAAATTTGGCCATCAAACAACGCTTAAACTTTTACAATACTTAATAAGAGTATAAGAATTGATAATGAAGCATTCATATCAAACCCAACAATGTGCAATGACTTTGAGTCTGTAGAGCTTCTATTGCAACGCAGACTTAAAATATTGGAAATTACATTTGTCAAAAAATCTAAATTCTTAAATATAGATTAGTTCCTTAAGCCTTTATTCTATTATATCCACTCATAAGATATCAGGTGAAAGCTCAACAAATAATGAATTAATTTAATTTAATTTTTCATATAGAAGTGATGTATTTAACAAATTTAAAAGATTAGTTACCTCTGCGTATTAAAACAAATATCCTTCAAATGTTAGGAAAAAGTTGTACTCTCAAACCGTAAAATCAGTACTGCTTACTTAGAATTCGCTTCGTAAATATTAATGAAGTTGAGAAGAGAATTTTAAGACTTCTTGAAGCCCCCGTTGAGTGTAGCCAATCTCTGCCAAAACTGTTTGAGTTCAGTTCTCTTCTCTTGATAGCTTAGACTGGGGATCGTGTCTGCCCTCCTTATAGAAGGAGGAACTTTTAAATTTGAAAAGGAAATAAAATCCATGCTCATGAAAATGGAAATACACCAACCCGATTTAAAAAAAAAAAATCCTAGAAACTCCGTCATCTTTGCTTGTTCGTGTATAAATGTGAAATAGACTAAATATAAGATTATTTTAACGGTTGAATTTAATGCATGGAGCCAATTGTGGGGATCAAAGGAGGTCAACCTAAAAGTTAGTGTTATAGAGAGTAGGATATTGGACATTGGTGCTCTCATTTTGACTTGACATTAACCATACATGAGCTTCATTCCAAATATTCGAAGGAAGAGGAGGGAGATAACACCTTAATTAGAATAGAGTTAGGCTTGCAGAGTCTGACAAAGGATGTATCCACAAAAAGGGTTAGAGAGTGCAACGCAAATTGGGATCGGTTCAGAAAAGCTGTTTAAAGATCTATGATAGGCTTGGCGCCGGTAAATGATTATTACTGCAGGTTGTCACCGGGTGATCTGGAGTCCGCGAATTTCGGAAGGAGTCCTGTTGACAGTGTGAAGTGCTCGTCAAATTTTGGTCCTCCAAAGGTTCCAACTAACAATTAGTTGTCTCAAAGTCAGAAAAAAGCCAGGGATGTGGTATTATCAGCAAGGAAATTGGCAATAATGATGTGGGGCACGGAGCGAGCAGAGGCCCCTTACGATACACAAGAAAGCCATACAAGTTTGCTCGAGGTCAAAGGCATCATTTCGGAGTTTGCGAGTAGTATTAGGCAGATGATGGCACATAGGGAGTACCTTTCCGTGTGACGAATACTCGTAAAGATTAATTTATAAAAGAGTAAAGTATTTGTTTTAATCTCTAGTTACTGAGAGTCAAGTGCAGCCGTTATGGTGTCTGCAGGTACAGACCAGGTCCCGTATGATATTAAGAAAGACTGCCTTAAAAGGTCTGTTCTGGGCAGTCATGTTTGGTAAACTAAGAAGACGCGATGTTTTCAGCCTTGGCCTACGTGGATGATCTGGCAGTGGTGGAAACTGGAGAATCAAGGGTGGCTGAACCGTGTCTTGGAGTGTTGTGAGGGGGTTGGTTTGAGTGAGTCGGCGGATACCACTACGGCTAAAGGCGCAGATCCGGTTCGAAAGCCGCCACCCACGTCAAGGAATTGTCAGGGGAAAAGGCTAAATTTTAAAGATTCAATCATATACCTGGGTGTCGCCCTTCGACCAGGAATGATCTAACCCCTACAGCGGTGCTCTCACCTATTATAAAAGTGTACAACATATTTCAGGTGTTGTCAACTCCAACTTGGAGATTGGTATGTAAGGTGGCAAAGACAATGTATTTGTCGCGTAACCACTTGGAGGCGATGACCAAGCTGCAGAAGATCGCTGTGAACGAATGAGCGAAGCGTATAGAATGGCATCCAATAATGCCTTGAGCTTCAGTATTGGCATACTCGTCACAGCAGAAGTGGCATCCTATTCGAAGAGTAGAACCCCTCTTCTTAGGATTGGAAATGTGTCCTTTACATTAGTACTCCATTACATTAATACTAAATTAATACTCCGTCATTCTGACAGCTTGTATGTGTCCGATGTATACAATGGCTAGTCCGTTGTATAAAACTTTAAAAATAACTAAGAGCAGGAATTTTCATTATTAATATCATAAGGTTCATTATTGGAAACTTTCAATATTTTCTTTCCCTTCCTTGGAAACGACAGCAATGCCTCGTCCGCAATGCTCTTATTACAGTTATTCCCACTTAGCAGGAAGCTTTTTACTTTAAGACCTGTGAAGGTTTGGATATTATTTTTTTGAAACCTGAAATTAAATACGCTCAAAAAAATGAATATTCAAATAAAAACCATGATATATAAGCTCATCTGAGAATTTAAGCTATTTCAGAGTGATAAGAAGTGATCAAGAGTTTCTTAGATGAAGGTTTGGTAAATTTATCAATACGGGTGCCTTTGCCAAATATGCGACTGCAGCCTTTCGTTGTTAAGGAATGGGAACTTGAATGCAAAATCCACGAGGTTGCAAACATGTATGGTCATCGGGGGAGAACAATGTAATTGACTTATCTTCATATGAAGGGGGAAAAGTGGGATTTGTTCTGGCAGCTGTCCAACCTTTTATACGGAGTTATAGGAGTCAAACCACCGAGAGAAACTTTCGGGTTCGTTAGATCCATTGAAAGAGTTTCAGGCCTTGAAAGAAATCTTTAAATTATGGGTCATACTTATTTTCCTTCTGCCATGCAAAAGAGGAAACGAAAATCTTCAAATTTGAGCTGACTCACAGTTTCTTAAGCAGCATCAATTTTAAATAGGATACAAAGGTTTAATGTTGTAACAGGATGCACTAATCGTTCGAGTATTGAGGAAATACATAAACTAAAGAAAACTTCAGTCAAATAAGTTCATTTTCTGAGATAATCGATAATGTAATGAATTTTAAATTCTGATAAATTTTAAATCCGATGACAATTTAAGTAAAAAGCATTTTTATTTGCATACGTCCCGTTTAATTTGCCGCTTTATCAGGAATTCGAGCAGACACTGGTCAATAATATGTTCTAAATAAGAAAACTTTTGAACATATAAATTCTTTTCATTAAAATAACTGGTTCAATATATTCTCAAACTCTCTCATCGTCCTCTTAATATTATAATTATAAATTAAATTTAACTAACTAACGACTAACTGAAATCATCAGGTTAGTAGTAAAATTAGACGAGGCTTTTAATAAATAATTATTTATTTATTATTGAAAAAGTGTTTTGATTTTACTAAATAAGTTATCACTTCGAGCCCAAAATATATTCATCATTGAGGAAAAAGAATTACGAATTGAAAAGAGCTACTTAAAAAAACCTTTCAGAAAAAAAAATAAGTTTGAAAAATAACAAGATACGATAAGGAATCCAAATAACTACCTCTACGTATTACGTCACATTCAAAGAATGGGTTGCTTTATTAGCTTTTCAATAGATATATGGAAGGGATTATGCTAAAAATGCTATCAAAGAATTCCATATTATATCAATATAGGTCGTACTTGTCTTCATAAAATAAACTTGGCCTTTGTGCGCCGATAAAATTATCCCTATTAATAATCTTCTTTGTACGCGTTTAAAGTTATTTTCATTTAAATTTTTTATTTACAAACACACATAAGCATATATTACGTTTTGATAGTTGATAAGGTTTCAAGATGGTAAAAATCAATAAACGTCCCCAATCATTGACTTCTTCTTTCATTTACTTACGAGTTCTCCCGAACGTTCACGATACTTTGGAGAGCAAATTTCTATCTCTTTTTTTCTAAATCTATTATATTTGTTTCGCCAGTTTACATAGATCCCCCGCTTTCTCAATAGACGGTCATTATCTGGCATTCATTACTCATGGCATTGGTTTTCCATCAAAACCCCTACAATCTTCCTCGACAATGATTTGACTGGGCGGTGGTGGTACTGCATCAAATAGGAACACTACAATTATTTAGTAATTATGATGGATCCTAGACTTTTGGTTTCCCTATAACCTTTTATCTTCCCTTCAACAATCATATTCGGGAAATAACAATTTTACCCTCATAGTATTTGAAATATAAGCAATTCTATAGATTTACCCAAACAAATTCTATAGATACCCCAAACAATAATACTTATATAATATTCCACTTCAAACTGAAAGGATATTGCCTAAGAAAGTCCTCATTTTAAAATTTTGCATCAGCAGATCCAAATCTAAATTTTATATTTAAAAGAGAATCCACTTGATTAGCCCTTACGAGACCGAAGTAAAGACTCTTTAACGCCATTCTTTTTTCATTTCTCCTTATACGCTCTCGTTATTTCTTTCTTTAAAACGTTTTCCGTTACCATTTTCATACTCTGGGCTTCGGTCAAGTTAACAGCACGCTTAAATATGTTTAAATATTGTTTTTATTATTTTTAAATTTTTGAAATTCTTATTTTTATTTAAACACATCAAGCCAAATCCCTCGGCGTTGTTTCTTTAAAAAAAATATATATATATTAAACATAAGCCCTATCCTGGCTAGAAAAGGGTGTACCTGTAGAAACCCCGACCAGAAAATCGTTGTTATGTATAGGTGGACGTTAATCTTTAAATGCATCAATAATGAGTTCCTGATTTACCCCAGCACAATTGATTATAGGCAATACTATTAAAAAAATTCTAGTTGTACACTATGTGGAATATCGCACAGAATATGCGCATCGTATACATACCATACTGTATTGACTTAATTTATACATATAATAAAATTCTAACGAAAAGCTGTCTGTACATGGATGATATATGGGAAAAAATAGTATTAGGGGTGTTTATCAACGCAATAGCACCCAAAACAATGATTTTAAAAAATTGCTGTCTTCTTGGAAAGACTTATTTGTGAGTAATACAGTAATCTGGTTACCTTCTAGAGATCTGATCGCGCGGTAAATCTGTAATTTTGTACAACCGTACCGCGCGCTAAAGCGATAAAGACAAGCTTGCATTCACAGACCGTCCATCGTTTTTCGGAGCTAATGCAATACTGTTTAATACATGTACGAGATCGCATTCCACCTTCGGTCAGAGATCGCTGCCCGCCTTGGTACAGATCGCGTTCTGTGTGCCCAAGCCTTAAGAGGTCTGCTTGTGACAGTGGATCTGTTAACAATCCTAGTAGCCTGTATGCTTGATGGCTATACGCATAACATCGTGTATGTAAAAGCATTATTGTGAAGTTATTTTTTCTTAAATACCTATTCGACAGTGTTTATAATTTTAAATAAACCAAAATATTTATATAAAAATGTTGCCCTATGTCACTATCCACGCGGACGAAGTCGAGGGCTCAGCTAGATTTAAAATATACTTGTGCTTTTTCTAAGGCTTCTTTGACGATTCCATAAGAGTACAAAATGTCTTGGAAAATATTTATTTAAAGACTACCACGGCGTACATTCGAAAGCAAGGTTATATTCTCAGTGCAATTTCATTTATTTGCTCTGATAAATCATCTGAACAAAGAGAAATCGGAGTAAATAGTTTTATTGTCGATGAAAATAAATTTATTTTTAAGGCTCTCGGATTTAAAGATACATTTGGGTAGATTGAACTATTCATGAAAATTTATTTTCAGGGCATATTAAATATTTCTTACAAGATCTTTAGCTTTATTTACAACGTGAAGGAGTTTCTTGGTATTTGTTATCATTTCGTGGTGAATATAAATAAGTAGCTATTACTTTTTTAAATAATTACTCTTAAAACAGATAAAATATTAAAACAATAAAAAAATAAAATAAAAAGTGGTGTTGTCATGTACTTTGAAGTAGCCAATAGAGACAACATTGTAATATGTAAGGAGAGAGATTTTGGGATTAGGGAAGGGCCCCACTCTGAGTGGTTAATTACCGTCAAACTAGCTGCCTTAACTTCATCACAAACTAACATAAAACACAATGTACATACACTAACCAGTGTACATGGCAGTAACCAGCTTTGGCGGCTCAATAATATAATACTATTAGAATTCAATATATATAAACGACAGTTCTCTCCGTAAACTAGTATTCATTAGCTCCCGAGTATTGAAAATTAAATAACTTTTCTTAAAATATTATAAACGAAGCCTTAAAGGAAAAGTATTTACCGACTGGAGTGTACATTTTATACTGGTATTAGCGTTTTTAGATATCGACCCCTAGAAGTAGAAATATCTACTAAATGCAATATTATCCACACATATAGACTGGATAAATTAACCGTGCATTTGGATATTATTAATTAACTGCGATTAATTAAAAGAACTCTGATCATACACTATGATTTATATGTAGTATCCTCCTATTTTAAATTCTTTTGTATTTCTGTTTTATCTGTACCCTTTTCACAAATGTATTGCTTTAAAAAGTTATTTTTACTATTAGCTGTTTGGTTTTCGAAAATTCAATTAATTGTGAAATTAGATGCAAATGTAAAATAGTATAAATTTACCATTGTGTTATCGGATTTATAATTATTATGTAACTGGATGAATAAGTATAACTTCATAATTTTATAATTGTATTTAGCAAATCGCCTTCGTTTGTGCCCATAAATAAATACAAAGCTAAGACATGTTAAGTGGCCCTTGTAATGGAAGTCGCTTATGTTCTGTTAGGCTGTATTTTTTTAAGCTCCTCAAAAGGCATAATGGACATGCGAAACATCTAACAAACCCGAGAGCGATTGTATTATATTGACAAATGTTTTAATTTTTATTTATTGATATTTCCAATTGTTGCAAGGGCAAAACAATTACCAAAGCGAGGTACAACATTAATTGTTTTTAAGTATGAATTGAAATTTCAAAGGAACGTTGACCAATTACTAAATATTATGTTCCCGAGTGAATTCGTTTAGTAAAAATTAATTGCATCAAAAGGCTATGATTGATCTACTAAAAATTCACGGAGAGGCTGTTCAGCGGCTGATGTTTTATGGATTTCACACAGCGGTTCAATTCTCAGCTTCCCCCGATTTTCTAGGTCAGCTCCAAATCCTCACCCCAATATTCCCCTCTGAGACTTATCATTACCAACAGGAGGTTCGGATATTTCATGTATAATGTAAAAGAGAGCATTCATGGGGGAATATTATTTTGCGTTTTCATGCAATACGCTACTCGCATTTCCTTTTTAGGCCTATATGGGGGCTAACGCCAAAAATATATGTGGCTTCATACATAGTGACTCGAATAAAATTATTATAGTATTTATTTATGAACAATATTCCCTTATTTATTTATTGGATTAACAAGCCCGCAATGGAGCGATTTGTTCGTTTTACGGTTACATATTAAGATAGACCCACTGATCTAAACAATCCTGATTTCTAAGAAATATTTTATAATGTACATTATTCAATAAATGTTAAATATTTATGTATATTCGTAAACATAACTACACTCGTGTATATAATATATATCTAATGCATAGGCACGAAATATTGTATTACTAAGGAAATATTAAACATTAATTTTGGAAAGTGGAGCTGATAGTGATTTATGATACTCTGCAATGACAATGATTTTATTTTATTTTATCTGAATACATTTAATCAATAATAGTTTATTTTTTTATTTTATGATATATATTTTTTATTTTAAATATCGGATAGTTGTGTCTATATATGGGCTACCTTCAGGCAGTATCTTTGTCATGTCTTGTGGTATGTCTAAGTAGTCCCGTTCTTTGCAATCCGTCAGTATGTATTTTATTGTCAATGTCTTATTGCAAATTCTGCAAAAAGTTGGTTCGTCACGTCCTCACATTATATGCAAATTGCCTATTTTGAGCCTTTTCTTCCAATGAGGGGAAAACCTAAAATGAGGGGCAAACCATCCTTCAGGATGATTCCCTCTTGAAACAGCTGCTTTGGCCAATCTTCAAGAGCATGGAAAATACTTCTTCTCTTCTTGTCTATCGGTTTCTGGACGGTGAGGAACTTATGCACTCTTTTATTTCACATACTGTAGCCAGCCTGGCCGGGAGAAACATCTTCTTACCATGTTACCATGTAATTGTTATTACTGGTGCGATTTGAAACCCTCTGAATAGAACCTCTTAATATTAATATATTCGTCCGAAACGTATTTCTATTTTAGCAGGAAACTTTATATTTTCCTATGTACAGGGACAACCAGGAGGAATTTTAATAATTATTTTCTTGGTTGCTTTTAATCACAAGACTAAGTAAAATAATTCAAGTTGTAAACTTTCCCGTACGAGACTCTTGATTTATAAACTTTCAAAGGAGCCTGAGACATTTATTTTTACTACTGCTGGAATCGTTTTAGAGTAATTGAGTTATTTCCGAGTACTTAGTAAGAAACGAAAAAAAAATTGGTTGGAGCTCCATAGCTATGACGAAGGACGGCGATCGTCTTCAATGACTTGAGGATTTCGAAACAAAATTAATTTGAATAGTTTCGCTACTGAAGGAAATGAATTAATAAAACAAAAAACAAAAGGTACCTTACAAGACGTAAAATAAAAGAAAACCTTCATTTTATTTAAAAAAAAAAAAACAGGAAAAACTAAGCTCATAAAAACTGAGGTAACGTTTGTATATGCGTGTCTATATATATATGCGCACACAAATAAGAAAGACCGTATTACTGAACGTCAACATTTCTCGCTAGCACTTCCGGATTTCCTCAGCGGTTTGACGTAATAAGCAGGTTTCCCTCTTCGGAATATAGAAAGATAAAATACAGAGTAAATTCCTACGACGGGCTACGCTTATAATATATGTGATTTTTTAGAAAAATATATATTTATTTATTTATTTATGGAGCTCCGCAACAGCAAGGTGATCTGCTCAAAAAAATATATACATCATTACTATACGAACTAAAGTATAGAGGTATTTAGGTTAGATGTAGAAAAGCAGTTAGTTTAAGTTTACAGCTAGCTCAAAAGAATTTAACGCTTGAGAGCAGACTTAAACATACATATTGCTCTATCGAACATCAAATGTTCAACGAATCAGAGAATGGCCTCAGCAGACGAATCACAAAAAATAAATAAAAAAGAAGAAAAATAATTGAATTACAGGTAACCCCTCCCTGCCCGAATGTATCGATCGCAATGTTACATAGCGAGTTTCGTTGGGGAGAAAAATGAAATTACGGACACAAAGGAGAGATGAACTTCAGAGGTTTAGGAAAGCCCTACATTGCTTTTCAGAAAATATCTTCCTCGCTAGATTCAAAATTCAGAGAGTATCATTATGATGAAACAGATTACGGCCGGGAGGTGCTGTATTATATTTGGACATTTAAAATAAGAATAATGATAATATAATAGAATAAATAATAGAACATATATATATATATATATATATATATATATATATATATATATATATACAGAATGATACTGCAGCTTGATGGGTGTCCTGCACACAATTCT
Organism: Gonocerus acuteangulatus; assembly: GCA_946811695.1. NCBI lineage: Eukaryota > Metazoa > Arthropoda > Insecta > Hemiptera > Coreidae > Gonocerus > Gonocerus acuteangulatus. The sequence goes on along the minus strand of OX328124.1, from coordinate 51,763,244 downwards.
CTGCAAGTGAGACGTTACTTAAATCGGCACTACCGGGACCGCTGGATAGGACCTCACGGCCCCATCTGTTGGCCTCCTCGGTCACCCGATCTAACTCCGTTAGACTTTTTCTTGTGGGGACATTTGAAAAATACCGTTTATGCCAATCATTACCATGCAACATCAGTTGAAGAACTGCACCAAAGAGGGGAAAATGCTTGTCGATTGGTCTCTCCTCAGTCCATCGCACTGAGCACCAACGAAGAGTGGCTAAGAAGAGCAAATCTTTGCATCTTCAAAGAAGGCAGGCAGTTTGAACATGAGATGTAGGTTCACCAACCTCTGCAGGTACGATGGAATTTTTTTAGTATTAAAAACAGTTAACAAAATGTATTGTCTTTTTTCGACCTTTATGCGATAACTTTGTTATTAGTTGACCAAATTAAAATCTGATTGCATAATTGATTTCACTGTAAAAAATCAGGTCAAAATCTTAAACTAGACTAAAAATTATGAAATACGTATTTTTTTGTTTTATTATAACGTTATCTGTTCAAGAGGAATTCAGCCGGGCCATCTAAAAAGGACACCCTGTATATATAAGTATGTATATGTATATGTGTGCATATATATATATATATATATATATATATATATATATATATATATACTAGCTGACCCGGCGAACTTCGTACCGCCTAACAGTCGATTCTTTAATTTTTATTTTTATTTTAATACTTATTCTGCTATTTGGGACACCGGGTCAGCTAGTAAGATAAAAAAAGAAAAAAGAAACTTAATAAGTCACATTTACATTTTGTCAAAAAATAAAAATTATAAAATACTTAAAATTCTTTTAATAATCACTAAAAATCACAATGAAAAGTACAATATCATATTTCTTATTATGATACCCACTTATTATATTTCATTTTATTTTTCCTTATTCTAAATTAAGTTTCATTTTTATTGTAGTATTTAATGGTACACGATATTTTTTATTTAATTACCTGACGCGTAAACAAACAGAGCAAATGGTTTTCCAACACGGGAACAGGCAACATACAATTGACCATGCGAGAAACATGGGTTTTCTAGATTAATACCACAAACACTTAATGACTGCCTCTGGGATTTGTTTATAGTCAAACTGAGTTCATAGGTCCAATAGCAACCCAGCTGCATGCACTGTAATGAATTCACAGCAGCTCGATTCAAACTTGCACCATTATTGGTCAAATGTCGCGCTTCGCGGGCCTGTCTTAACCAAATTCTTTCACGTTCATTGCGATCTTCACGTTCATTGCGATTTTCAAGTTCCTCGGCTAGTACATTTAGATTGATAATTAATTTTTTTTTTGTTTGATTCTTTGAATTTCGGGTTCTTCTGCCTAAATTTGTCCGCCGCTTTATAGGAGGCATATTTAGTAAGTCACAAACACACAACACTTTAGTAATTTTATTGAAATTTGCGGCTTTTAGATTTAGTAATATTATAGATGCACAGCAAAGAGATGTTTACATTTCAAGTGACATTTTACCACAGACAATTTACATTTTACCATAGAAAATTTGTTTGAGTAATGTTACCATCGTATAAATATTGACAAATATTGACATTAATACTTATACGATACTAATGTCACTCAATTGTTTTGCCTTCCCAGAACCCCTCCACTAACACTTTATGGTATGGCATTAAATTTCAAATTGACCTTTAAGCATTATTACGAATCTTTTGTATGGGAATATAGAAAAGTGGAGTCTTTTTTATTTCGTTAATGCAAATATAAATTAATTTAAATTGCATTATTAACATGTGATTCTAATGTCACCTAGTGATTACATTCTTATTTATTTAAAGTTTTTAGCTTATACACAAATAACCGAATACGTTAACTGTTAAAAATATTATAATTGACAACATATGTTTTTATATAAAAATGAATATGCGTTAAGGAAGTGAAAAAGACCCGAAAAGTGTTGTTTTTAGACTTTTTCAGGCAATTTTTTTTAATTTTTTTCTCCGTAAGAACCATCCTCGTAGTTCAAGGAATATTATAAAAAAAGAATTAGCGAAATCGGTTCAGTTGTTCTCGAGATTTGCGCTTACCAACACATTTAGCGATCCATTTTTATATTATATATATATATATATATATATATATATATATATATATATATATATATATATATGAATAAAATCTAATAAATACACATAAATTAAGAATATATATATTTCAATGTGGGGGTGATTCAACGTCACAGAGATTAATATACTGACGTAATGAGTCTCTTGAATAAAAATAAGCATTTGCTTTTACTTGGCGATTTAGAAGTATTTACTTACAACCGTTTGAATAAAATATCAGTGTTTACTGAAGTGAAAATGTTTTCTTAATGAAATAGGTATTTACTAAATTTTCCAGTAATTACTAAATTAACAAGTATTTACTCACAGTTTTTCCAGTAAACTCTTAATTTCGATTGATTAAAGATAAGTAAGTACTTAGTGAAGCAAGTAATTAACGCCAATTTTTAAAGGTTACTAATATGTAGCATTTATATTCTTTTTATTTATGTTTTGGATTCTACCTAGGTCTGACTTTATAATTTAGGAAAAATAAAGAGTTAAAAATCTAGAACACATACAAGATCAGATGATCAAACTTAATATTTTCATTTTGTGGGTTATTTTACTCGACGACATAATTATTAAACTTAATCCCACCAACACTAAAATAGGCTGAAGGGGAAGTACTGGGATTAGAGAGCTGGCAGCTTTTATCTTGTCATCTATGCTGGTAACAAAACAAGTGTTTACTTAAAGATTAAGCAAATATTTTTCAGTAAATACTTGATTTGTCCATGGATTTTCTAGAATTTACTTTCAAGTAAAATGTAGCTCTTATTCAATTGAAAACAAGTAATTGCTTATACTTGAAAGTGAATGCTTTTTATAAAAGTATTTACTTTTTCTGAGAACTACAGAGATCTTGTCAGTTAGATGATTGAGAACTACAAGATCATGGGAATGTAACATGCCTTTAAAAAAACACTTTCTGCATTCCCATCTCGATTTCTTCCCTGAAAACTTAGGGGAATGAGTGACGAACGCGAGAAGCGTTTGCATCTAGACATTGCGGAAATGGAAAGGCGCTACCAGGGTATATTTTTTTTTCTTTTTTAAGGCGTTCCAACCTTTTAGGATATTAAAGCCACAGATGTTAATACCAGGGTATATATGTTGGCAATATAAAGCACCTTTATCTGCACCTATGCTCTAGCTAACCACTTCTATGAAATATAAAAAACTCCTGAAAACAAACCATCACTCAGTAACGAACCTAACATTTTTGCTATACCTGACGCGAATAATCCAATAAACGAACCATTCACACTTCATGAATTACAGCTTGCATTATCTAAGGCACAAGATACTTCCCCTGGACCCGACAACATTACCTACTCAATGATTAAACATCTGCCAGATATTGCTCTCATTCAATTATTGCGTGTCATGAACTCAGTTTATGACTCTGGGACTGTCCCTGAATGTTGGAAAAGCAGTATCGTTATTCCAATACTGAAACCTAATAAAGACAAATCAGACATTGCAAGTTACAGACCGATATCACTGACCAGCTGTGTCTGGAAACTGCTTGAAAGAATGCTAAATAAAAGATTTATGTGGTTAATTGAATCAAAAAAACTACTTTCAATGTTTCAATGTGGTTTTAGAGCAAATCATTCAACGTTAGACCACATAATACGATTGGAATCATATATCATAGATGGTTTCCTCAATAGAAAATCAACATTAGCCGTCCCATTTGACATAAATAAAGCATTCGACACAGTATGGCAAGGAATCGTCGTAACTAAGCTCTATGAATGGGGTGTTAGAGGAAAGTTCCTTAAATTTATAAAATCCTTTCTCACTAACAGAACATTCAGAGTAAGAAATGGAACTTGCCTTTCAGATGTCTTTAAACAAGAAATGGGCGTTCCAGATGGATACAGTAAAAGAACATATTCCTCCTGATGTGCAATACGGCTTATATGTTGATGACCTGTTAATTTTTTACTCGTCCCATTCAGTAGAAGAAGCACAAAACAAAATTCAAGACGCTATTCATTCACTAGGACACTGGACCGAGATAACTGGAGTGACTTTCTCGACAAACAAGACCAAATCTATTTTATTTACTAGAAAAAGACAAAACACCAACTACACTCTGCACTTAAACAACAGACCTCAAACAGATGTGTTAAAATTCCTAGGTCTACACTTTGACAGACGCCTCACATGGGTACCCCACCTAAAGGACCTTCTCAAAAGATGTAAACAATCGTTACATATTTTAAGAATCCTTGGTAATACAAAATGGGGGGCCGACAGACGTGTAATGCTAAGCGTCTACCGATCCTATACCAGATCACTCCTGGACTATGGATGTGTAGCATACTCGTCTGCCAAACCCAGTACACTGAACATGCTAAACCCTGTACACAACACTGCAATTCGACTAGCCCTTGGTGCCTTTAGGTCAAGCCCCTCAGTAAGTTTGTATGCTAAATCAGCAGAACCTCCATTGCACGTTAGGAGAGCTATGCTTATAAGTAAATTTTATAATAAAATTATTTCGTATCCCAATACCTCTTGTATAAGTGACATACTAGACAACCCTCATGCTGACGGTTATGAACGCAGAGAAGGCCAAATTCGCCGTTCATAATAAGATATCGTAGAGTGAAAGAGGAGTTTGGTCTTAGCAATCCAAACATTATTACATACAAACTTACACTAACACCTCCTTGGATAACACAAAATTATAATATAGATTTAACACTCACAAAATTCAAAAAGACAAATCCAGCCAGTACAATATTATACACAGAATACTTTAAAGCATTTATTACAAAACACAAAAATTGCCAAACATTTTACACTGTTGGGTCCAAAACGCCAAATGGTGTCGGATCTGCAGCTATAATCCAAGATAGCATATTAGAAGCCGAGCTCCGTGCTATCCTTCTTGCACTACAGAACGTCCCATTAACCCACCAGCCACATGTAATCATCTGTAGCGACTCTTTAAGTTCACTCCAGTGCTTACAGAACATGTACACAACACATCCTACATGCATAGAAATTATAGAGCAAATTCACAATTTACATACATTTGGAAAGCACATCACACTATGGTGGCTGCCATGACACAAAGACTTAGGACAAAGCACGGCTGCTGACTTACAAGCAAAACTTGTGACGGAAGAACCAACTTATGGCCAACTTAAATTGTACCACAAAGATGTTTCACGGCAAAATAAAAACGACATAAAAGACAAATGACAACTGAACTGGTCGAGCATAACAGATAACAAACTTCGACAAATTAAACAGACCGTAAGAGACTGGGCTTCGTCATACAGGGATTCAAGGCGAGAAGAAGTAGTGTCAGCCAGACTAAGGATAGGCCACACACGTATAACTCATGAATACCTTAAGACAAAGTCTGATAAACCAATTGGAATCGTTTCATATATAAAAGACAAATCCCAATATCTGCCAAATTTCAGATATTCGATGCAGCTATCGAGGCAATCCTTTGCTATGGAGCGCAGGTATGGGGATGGAAAGAGTACGACCAAATCGAGCGAGTGCATAGATGATTTATGAAACGACTGTTAGGCCTTCCATCTTACACTCCTAACTATGTCCTCTGCTTGGAGACTCGCAGGTCTACTCTATATGTAAAAGCTTTAAAAATGCATCTACTCTACATAAATAAAGTACTGAGTATGCCTGATCGCCGCCTACCGAAAAAGCTTGTTCAAGAAGCAGTTCGTACAGAACGGGCCATCTATAGGGATTTGGAGGGAATCTTCCTTAAGACCGGGGAGAGGATTGATGCCTTCTTTCATGGATCCATGGAAATGAGATCAGCTGCAATCAACAGGATCCTGACTAAAGTAGCAACCCTGGAGGAAGAGAAGAGGAAGGAAAACCTGTTTGCTGCACAGTCCCACCTCCTGTACAAAGAGCTGGACTTCCAAGAAAGCGGTACTTCGTACATAGCAGATGGGAGACATCTTTATGGAATAAGGCTGATAATAAGGGCAAGATCAGAGATGTTCCACCTTAATAAGAAGCCTTGGCGAGAAGGAGAGAGATCCCGCTGCTCTATGTGCTCGTTGAAAGAAGACGAAGATACCTTCCATTTTCTGGCAGTATGTCCCGTTCTGAAGGAGTTCAGACTGAGGTATTATGGGAAAACATCCTTTACTAAGGAAGACTTACGGAAGGAGCTAAATGGGAGAAACTGGGACGTCCTTTGCAAGAATCTCGACGCCATTTATAAATATCGGCAATTTTTGGTCCTGCAATTTAATTATTAGTGTTTTTTTGTTTTAATTTATTAATATTGTTGTATATATATTAAATATTTATTTGTCAATGATTATTGAGGATTGATTTATTATATTTGTACGTATTTCATTCAATCTGGGTTCGCAGAATGCCACTCCAGCTAACGGGCCTTGCCCAAGCTTTTCCTTTGTAAATATGCATAAATTATTGTTATAACAATGTAAATATTGGAAGAAATATATTTACTTATTCATTCATTCATTCAAGTCTGATAAACCACTGTGCCAAATCTGTAACAAAGACCTCACAGTTCAACATATGCTGACAGACTGTAATTTGAGACAAGACTTGGAAATTCCGCGAGACATGAACGAACTACTCCGTGATAGCAGTCACCATATCAACGCTATACTTACCTTATTACTACTACTAACAATATTTTTAACAAAATTTAACAAACCCCAGACCAAACTCCTCAAAATAGTCAACATGTGGGTGTAGTATGTATTACAACAACCACTTAATTTTCTTAATTCATTGTCTTTGATTGTCTAGACGACCCAAACTATGCTTTTAACATCGCCGTTGAAAGTTTTTTTTTTTTTTTTTTTTTTTTTTTTTTTTTTTTTTTTTTTTTTTTTTTTTTTTTTTTTTTTAATAAACATCACTCATGACGTGATATATTCATTTATTCACCATTATTTTACATAGGATCCTTCCTATTGATTGTACATGGGGCTATTGTTCTTATGTATGTTGTCATATTATGCATAGAACCTATATTGTAAATAGAAACTGTTGCGATTATATATAGTCATATTGCACATAGGAACTATTTTCTTCGTTTCCTTTATAATTATAAGTTTTTCTTAAAAATTTATGGTTTTTTACTAGTTAATTTTACTTTTAGCTGTATGTTATTCACAAACTTAATTGTATAATTAGATTGATACACACAATAATGTAATTGGATTTGTAATTATGTCATATTTTGTAACTATTTTGTTGTTGTTATGTATTTCTATTTCATATGTGTACCTGGGCGAAACGCTGTCAATGCGGGGTGCTCATAAATAAATTATAAAAAAAAAAATATATATGTTGGCAAACACTGAAGAGAGATGTTCCTCGGGCGAAGTACAACCGAAAATCTACTTTAGGTACATTTCAGGACATTAAATGTAATTTCAACTAAGCTATCATAATACTATAATGTATTTTATTTTTATTATTTATTTTATTTACAGGTATATTACAATCTACAATTTACATTGTATTGTGTAATGTGATGACAGAATTAGCCAGGTCTCGGGTGCAGCAGGTTGTCAGCCGAATACCTTCTTAGGATTCATACTGATGACCTGGTCTACCTTTCACCATCGAACCATCCCTTGCCTCCAGCCGGGAGAGAGGTGATGAGACGTAGGCAATGATATCTTGAGGAGAGAAAATATCCATTGATATCACTCTCAGACTATACAATACAAGAAAATATCACATACTAATTTTGATCACTGTTATTATTCTTTCACTTCACAGCACTTCACATGTTTAATAGATCTCGAGGCCACATCCTATTAAGACGTCTTGGTGGAGAGGAAGGATGATTGGTGCTGGATAAGGATTGGGCTGTAGGATTAGGATGATTGATTAATTTGCTATGGAAAGATGAGAAGCGGCTAGGGATTATATCTTGGACAAAAGGGATATTTAGGTCACTATGGAGGGTGCGATTCGAAACATAATAAGGAGCATTGACTATGGTACGTAGGACTTTGGATTGGAATGTTTGGATTCGGTGGACGTTGGAATGCTTGGCTGTCCCCCAGAGTTCTATTCCGTAAGTCCATATAGGTTTTATTAGTGAGTTGTACACAGTTAGTTTGTTCTGTACGGTTAATTGTGATGTTCTATTTAGTAGTCTGTAAAGTTGTCCGAATCGTCGATTGAGTTCTTGACGTTTTTGCTTAATGTGTGCGTTCCAAGTTAATCGAGAGTCGAGGTAAAACCCAAGGTATCGGATGGTGTTGGTTATAGGTAATGGATTGTTGTTGAAGGAGACGGAAGGACAGGTATCATGCCTCAGGGTGAAAGTTATTTGTTGGCATTTTTCAACATTTACCTTGATGCGCCACTTTTTGCACCACTGTTCGATTTCAGTAAGCTGAGTTTGAAGTTTATGTGAGGCAATGTCTGGATTTGTGTGTGATGAAAGGATGGCTGTATCATCTGCATACGTTGCCGTGAGGTTTTCGGGATGAGTTGGAATGTCAGCTGTAAAAATACTATAGAGGATAGGACCTAGGACACTCCCCTGTGGAACTCCCGCTTCCACAGGGAAATAATCTGAGAAGGCTGATCCTTGCCGGACCTGGAAGTACCTGTCTGATAGATAGGAGCGAAGTATTAGGTAAAGGGTGCTTGGAAGGTGAGTTTTGAGCTTATAGAGTAATCCTGGATGCCAGACACGGTCAAATGCTTGAGCAACATCCAGGAAGGCAGACGTGCAATACTCTTTTCGCTCGAGGGATGAGGAGATGTGATCAACAACACGAAGCCCTAGCTGCACTGTGGAGTGTTGGGAGCGGAAGCCGAATTGGTGGGATGGGATGATATTTTGTGAGTTAAGGATGGGTAGTAGGCGCTTTAGTAGGATCTTCTCGAATAGTTTGGAAAACATAGGGAGAAGGCTGATGGGACGATATGAGGAAGGATTGTTAGGAGGTTTACCGGGTTTGGGAAAAAGGATTACAACTGAGTATTTCCAGAGTAAGGGATAATGGGTAGTTCGGAGGATGCAGTTGTAGATGTAGGTGAGGAATACAATGGCCTTGGTTGGGAGCTGTTTCAGGATTCTGGAGGTGATGAGGTCGTAGCCAGGGGATTTCCGGGAAGGTAGTCGGGATATTAGAAATTTCACCTCTGATGGATTAACTGCCTTGGGTGGTAGGGAGAGAGGAAGCGGGGATTGTAGAAAATCATCTAATTCACGAGAGTGGGAATTATGTTGGTGTGGGGGATGAGGAGTGAATGTTCTTTTAAGGTGAATGCCAAATAGTGCGGATTTATCTTCGTCGGAGGAGGCCCATGAGCCGTCGTCTCGGCGAAGTGGGGGAGACACAGGATGGTATTTAAGGATTTTTCGGGTTGCGTTCCAAAGGGATTTGTCGGAGGTTGATAGAGATGAAAGGTAGGAATTAAAGGATTCGGAACGATGTTGGATTAATTTTCGCTTTACTAATCGGCACAATTGATTGTAAGAGCGACGATCAGAGGGATGGCGGCTTCTTTGCCATAGGGTTCTTGCTTGTCGTTTGGATATTATTAGGTCTCTAAGGGATTGGGGTAGAGGGCATTCAGCTGGGAGTGGTTGGTAATGGCGTTTAGGAAGGGAGGATTTCCATGCACTTTGTTGTATGGCGGTTGTGAATTGTTGAACAGCTATGTCTAGTTCTTCGGGAGTTTTTAGGGAAATATTAAGGTTAATAGAATCTTCGAGGAGGGATCGGAAGAGCTTCCAGTCGATTGGTCCAGTGATCAGGGAAGGCGGACGTGGCTTTAGAATAGGTTTTATGGAAAGAGTAAGGATTAGAGGACTATGGTCAGAGGATAAGTCATCTAGGGAATCTATTGAGGTGAAGATGGATGTGAGGCCATGGGTTATGAAGAAGTCTATTATATCTGGTATACGGTTTGGATCGGTAGGCCAGTATGTTGGGGAATTCGGAGAAATGGTTGAGCAATGCTTTGAGGAGAGTGCAGAGAGTAGGGTACGACCACGGGAGTTGGTGACCCTTGACCCCCACTGAAGATGCTTGGCGTTGAAATCACCTCCTAGAAGGAATTTGGTACCAAGGGATTCCAGAAGATCTAGGATTTCTGATGATATTAAAGGTTTATTAGGAGGACAGTAAACAGCTGACAGGGAAATTGGAAGGGAAAATGTGGATATAGTGATAGTGGTGGCTTGGAGTGAATCGGTGGGATTGGTGGGACGAGGGTGATGGGATAAGTTTTTCCGTATAAGGATGGCAGACCCTCCATGGGCTTTACCGTCTGGGTGGTCAGTACGGTAAGTGTTGTAGTCCTGAATTCGTAAGTGTTTATTCTTAGTAAGTCGTGTTTCTGTGATGAGTGCTACATCTATACGTTTGTCTTGCAGTAATGTTGTCAGTTCGTTTGTGTGATTTGTTATTCCGTTAGCATTCCAAAGTAGGATGGACAAGGATTTGTCTGAAGGGGAGGGAATCATTTGGGAAGTGTCGGGAGCAAGTGAGTGACAATAGTGTTAAGGAGGGTAATGAGAGGACTTATTAGGGATCTGAAGTCTGATAGGAATGTATTAAGGAGAGAATTGATGTCGTTAGAAGTGGTTGGTGGTGGGATGAATGGAGTGGCCCGCCTTGGAGTAGGCGTTGGTGCGTTACCTGGCTCTTGCTCGGCTTGAGCGGTCTCTTTGTTGATCGGTTGATGGCTTGATCCGGCAGCGACTTGTGCGAAGAAGACTCCTGTTTCGACTTGTCTTGAAGGTTGACGAACATCTCGAAGGGGTTCTCCGTTGTTGCGCTGACGAGTGTTGCTAACGTTTTTTAAGTTCTTGAAAGTTTGGCATCCTTTGTAGTTTGCCGGATGATTTAACGAGCACAGTGCACATACCGCTGGACTTTCTTTCGGCTTGTTGCACTCTTGGCTCCGGTGGTTTTCTCCACACCTGACACACCTTGGAACATAATTGCAGTACGACTTGGTGTGGTTATACGCTTGACAGTTGGTGCACTGTACCGGTTCTCGTTTCCGGTATGGTTTTTCAACTTGTACTCTCGTGTTGTATAAACGTTTGAGCGTATATATTTGATCAATATTTGGTTGTTGTTCTAGATCTACGAAGAATAGTGGAAGAGCAACCTTTCTCATTCCTTGTTCTGTATATCTCTTTGCGATAACATTAGTTGCTCGCTTTGCCTTAAAGCCGAGTGCGCTTAATTCATCTACAAGCTCGTCTGTGGGGGTGGAGGGGTGTAGGTTTCGGATTACTACTCGCAAGGCGCGTTCATCTTTTGGCTGGTATGTATGATACTGTGCCTTGGAGTCCTTGAGATATTTGATTACTTCTCTGTATGTTTCTGGGGTGGTACATAATATTTTTGTTGTGTCTGGTCGATTAATGCAGGTGTATGTCCTTGGGTCCACTATTTGATTGAGAAATGTGCAGAATATTTTGAAATTTTTGAGGTTATTTACGTATATTGGGGGTGGTCTTGAGAATTTTGGTTCAGATGTTTCTTTTTCCAATTCTTCTTGATCTTGCTGTAGCAACTGGAACGGATTAGGTGTGAAAAACGCAGATTCGTCCTTTGTATGTTTAGGTTTTTGATTAGTACCGGGAGATGCATCCGTGGGTAAAGACGAATTGTCTGAGTCATTACATTGGGACTTCTGTTTTGTGTTCCTCGTTCTGGATCGAGTGTTCTTAGAAGGTGTCTTTGGTGGTGTGTTGCCAGCTGTTATGGATCCTGTGTTGTTACCCTCCATTATCATCTGGTGATATAGAGGTCATTGACTAGGAAAGGTCCCTGTAGACATGGGCTAAAGGCCGGCACCTTGTCAGTCCAGGTATAACCCCCCACCACTCGAGTAGGGGTTGAGATTCGAGCTAGCAAACAAAGAAATGGTTTTAAAAACTCACTATTTTCTCGATGAATGTTTAGTATATCGGCCTCAAACTTCACGTACGCACTCACTGTCTTCCCATCTAACCGCACACCACTTTTCACAGTATAAAATTAAGTTAAACCTAGTTAATTCGGAAAAAATAGCAGAGCGCACCAAGAACGCTGTTGCCCCGGCAATGGCTACTACCGAACTCTCTATAATGTATAGACACGAAAAATGTTTTTCATGTAATTACTCTAAAACCCTGGTTCCGTAAAAATATTTGAAATCAACATGAGCAGTAGCTTCGAATCACCGATTGTGTTTCTTTTAACAGAAAACAGTTTGATTTTGTTGATCAGTGATATCTACCTATACTTATGGATTTGGGTAGATTATGTATATTATCTAAACATACCTCTATTATCTACATTTATGTATATTAGGTACCTGATATCTAAAAGATTGACCATATAACCTGAATTTTTGTATATTCAATAAATTACCTAGGCATGGATTTCCCCATGCTAGTGTGGATATCGTATCCAAATTCCTACCTAATGGGCTGGTTCGAGCTCCGCCTTTAGCAGGTTGAGTTTTTTAACCAATGGGCCGATTGGAAAAATTACCTGCTCCTTACTAACAGCCTACTTGCATTTGCAAAAGAAAAAAAAAAGCTATCATAAAAAACTTCATGAAATTTAATTAGATTTATGTTTATTGTATAAAACGTAGATTTGTGTATTTTATCTACAATTATTTTCATTGTAAATAAATGAAAGTTCAAATTATTAACAAAAATTAAGAATTCTAATTATTAATGCCTAAAAATATTGGCAGAATTTGTAAATTGTTAATGATGAAAATGAAAAGTCCCAGGGTTGAACTATATGGAATAAATTTATAGTATTAATATAAAAATGGAAAAGAAACAATTATTAAATTGTGTTAGGTGGATTGAGCACTATTATACAGTTCAGTGAGCCGAATCCATAGCCTTTAGCTCGAAATGGAAGGGCCTACTTCCAAGCCAGTCCAGATTTAATCGGTTACACTCAGATATCCAATTGGAATTTCCACAGATATTCAAGATGGAATTTTGACTTCTTTTATTAAATAATTACTTATAATAATACCATTAATGACTAAATTACAAGCGAATTATTCATCAAAAATTGTAAAGCTGTGGTATAAGAGAATCGTCTATTGGCGCTAAGAATCATACGAGTCTTTACGTTAAAATAATAACAAGCGGTCTTTACTTTGAAAACAAGAGACCCTTCAAAATTATTACAAATTGGGTGGTCCACATATTTGTAGATACAATATTGACTTGGCCATTTGTTCAGAATATTTGTTTCAGAAAGCATATCGCTGAAAAAAATTAATACGAACCAGCATCATCCGTGGCAGTTAGTTATTATTTTTAAAAATATGAACATTCCATTTTGGAAGTAAATCTTCTTTATTTTTAAATGATGGTTTAAAAACTATAAATATAATGCAATTCAGCAGAATGAAAGCTAGTACCACACCGCAATTAACACTAGATTTACCAGACCAGTCATTTTCACTGGTCGAGCAATTAACACTAGATTTACCAGAGCAGTCATTTTCACTGGTCGAGCAATTTTACTTCAAAATTCCTACTAAATATAACATTTGCTTTCCTAAATGATGTTATGACTTTTGTAGTTATAAGTAGAGAATACATTTAATGAACTTAATGTTACTTTATATATATTAGTAACTAATATATTTTTTGTTATTGACATTTATACCAGTACCAGGTCTGGTAAATCTAGTGTTAAAGCGGGAGACATACGATATTTGAAAAATTTTCGTTGGTAGAACTATTTTGTTAGGATTATTTTATAACCCCCTTGTTGACTAATAATAATTGAAAATGTAGCATAGCAGTAGTTATTTTTATACGCATGACTTACGAGAAAATATGTTTGCGTGTTAAACCGTCTAAGAAAATGATATTTATATCCTGAAAGTAATTTACAAAGTTAATCATTAGTACATCCTTAAAGCACTAAAATCTTTTAGTGCTAATAATCTTTGGTTGTGTCACGTTGATTAATCACTCTCGTATTAAGTAATGAACTTGGTGTGAGTTTTAGGGATTAAACGAGCTTGGGGCGTATATTACCAGCAAGTATAATAAAAAAGTCAGATTCGCAGGAACTGCGTCATCTTAGCGCGGTTCCGTTCTTATCTCTAGTGTTTATGAAGGCATAGAATAGAAACAGTTATTACTTTGTTTAGATCAATAGCGAAACACCTATCCAAATGAAATCTCAAACAAACCAGTCTTGAAAGGTCTTGATTTACAATCTTACCTGTATGGGTCAGCTATCCCATAAGTCGGGCAGAAAGGCCTCCGCTCAGAGGCATTTGGAAAGCCTTGGGATCTCTCTCTTTGAACGCTACATTTTTAACAATAAATTGATCTTCTTATTTTACTTAATCTGTTTTATTGTCAAATACATTATCTGACTATAAGCAATTTAAAAATATCTCTAGACTCATTTAAAATGATTAAAATAGAAGATGTTATTATTTTGGGTCCGTCGAGGTGATAAGTAAAGATGGAATGGTTGGGATTCGGCTAAATAAACCTCAATACGATTTTTGTTAAAAAATCTATATTTAGGACGTTTTGGCTGGTCAGTGGTAGCCTTCGTCAGCAATGAAAGTGCCGGGAGGTAGAGGAGGACCAAAGTTGACAGTTCCATCTTTACTCTCAAGAAAGGTGTTATTTACGATCTTACCTGGGTGGGTCCCCGCCCTAGGAAGGACCCCGCTAGGCATTTGAAAAGCTATATTATCTTCGAAATCCATATCTCTAAGATTAAATTGTTTTTCTTAGTTTTCTTAACCTGATTTGTTATCAAATACATTATCCAACTATAAGCAGTTAAAAAATAACAAGGAATAAAAACAGACAAAAAGAACAGTTCGAATAAGGGAAATCAATTACTTTAAAGTTTTAAGCACTTATTTCTCTGATTGACATCGTCTAATCAAAACTTTCAGCAGAACCTTTTTTGTAGAGCATTTAGTAAGCTTTTTAATGGTATTCTTCCGTTTCCCAAGATACTCAACCTTTTTCGAGATATTAAGGAAAGTATACAAAGTTACCAAAACTTTTTATTTCTGTTAATAAAATATTTTATTCTAACCCTTCCTTTACTCTAAACGTAACAAAAATTTCAACATATTAGTGTTGATGAAACTCCAACATGCAGAAAATGTTTCAACTGTATCCCATAATTCTAAGTACCAAAATCAAAGACAAAGAACCCTCCCTAGGAAGGACGCTAGGCAGTTGAAAAGCTATATATCTTGTAAATCCATATCTCTAACATTAAATTGTTTTTCTTATTTTTCTTAACCTGTTTTATTTTCAAATACATTATCCAACAATAAGCAATTAAAAAATAACAAGGAATAAAAAACAGACAAAAAGAACAGTTCGAATAAGCGAAATCAATTACTTTAAAGTTTTAAGCTCTTATTTCTCCGATTGACATCGCCTAATCAAAACTTTCATTAGAACCTTTTATTTAGAGCATTTAATAAGCTTTCTAATGGTATTCTTCCGTTTACCAAGATTCTCAACCTTTTTCGAGATATTAAGGAAAGTAAACAAAGTTACTAAAACTTTTTATGTCTGTTAATAAAATATTTTATTCTAACCCTTCCTTAACTCCAAACGTAACCAAAATTTCAACATATTAGTTTTGATGAAAGTAGAACATGCAGAAAATGTTTCAACTGAATCCCATGATTCTAAGTACCCAAACCAAAAACGGTATTCAAAAAATATTTTTCCAATTTTCTCGAAAACGGTTAAAGCTATCGCCTTGAAAATGGTTTCATTCGTTTTCCTAGCCCAGGAATCATATAAAACGAGTACTTAGAAGCTTATGAACTCAAAAACGTAAGCGTTACGATTTTTTTTGCGCGAATTTCGCCACAAACGCCATCTTCCAGTAGGCGGATTTTGCTGGTTAACGAACTTGACCTTTCAAATTGGACGAAGGATTTTTGTACCAAATTTCATCAAAATCGGACCATTCGTCCTCTCAGAGAGAGGGAGAGAGGGAGGGAGAGAGAGAGGGAGAGAGGGAGGGAGAGAGAGAGGGAGAGAGGGAGAGAGAGAGGGAGAGAGGGAGGGAGAGAGGGTAGGAGGGAGGGAGAGGGAGGGAGAGAGAGGGAGGGAGAGAGGGAGGGAGGGAGGGAGGGAGGGAGGGAGGGGGAGACGGAGGGAGGGAGGGAGAGGGGGAGAGAGAGAGAGAGAGAGAGAGAGAGAGAGAGAGAGAGAGAGAGAGAGAGAGAGAGAGAGAGAGAGAGACATTAACGGGGTATCGTTTTCTATATATACTCGGTTGGAGTGATGAAGTGAAGACATTTTTCAAAAATTTCTTTTAAGAGTGTAACCTCAACAGCTACATCGGCCCTTGTGGATGACATGTCTTATCAAAATAAAAACGAAATAGCTACTTTCCTTCGGAAAGTGTAAAAACATAAAAACATTTACAAATGGTAGAAAAAAGTAAAAAATTGTCTGCATAATAAATTTGTGAGTAGAAAAAATTTAACAAATTTAATCTGTTCCGTTTTTCATAGCGGACGACATGGAAGAGTATAAGGGAATGACGAACGAGCTGGGGCCATCAACAAGGGGTGTGGAGTATTAATGCTTAGGACCCTCAACCTGTTACCTCCATATTAAAGTTATTACCTTCATAAAGCTTCAAACCCTTGAATAATAATAAAGCTGAATAATAGTCCAACGTTTTTTCCTACTTAAGCACAAAACGTGGGAAGGGGTGCCTTTTCATAACCATCGTTTAACGGGACCTTTTATATAATTTTACGCTGCTTCTCATCCATAACAAGTTTAATATTGTCGGAGAATGTACTTATCATGTGTTACCTTGTGTACGTTAGGATATTCTCTCTCTGGTATCACGTGTTTTCATAGTAATAATTTATACAAAAAATAAGTAGCTATACAATATTTGAGGGAATCGGGGAAATAATTTACCTTAATATTATGTCACGTAGGCCGTCCATTGCTAAGCACATTTCTCAGAAAGGTTGTAATTTACTGACTATAATTAAATTGTATTTAATTTTTTTCCGGAGTAAACCCTAACTTTCTTATGAAGAAAAGATAATAAAATCATTAAATCGATCTTTGAAAAGAGCTCTTCCTCAAATGATTCCGAAATTAAAAAGACAATTGTGTTCACAATCTTTCCCAGTCTACCCCTATTCTTTTTTCAGCTCTTCACCTTTGATTCAATAGAGGCATTAACTCTTTACTCTTCATTCGATAGCATCTTCAAGTCTTCAAACGACCCAATTCACCAACTAACCTAAACGGTTCTCAACAACTCAAGGTTCCTCTTCACTCCCATAGTCCCGGGATGTAGCGGTGACTCGCTCGAGTACTATTGCTTCATGTCAGCGGAAGTTGACATTAATCTAACTGGGCATCGTTCGCGAGCGAGTCGTTCGCCAGATGGTTACGAGAAGTCAGTTGCTACGAGCGTTCATGAAGTGCCATTTTGTAATGTTAAAATTGTAATTTTTGTGAAAGACTTAATACACGGAAACTAAACATATATTTCATTGAGAGGAGATCGTTGACCGTTGATGATGCGAAGGTAGGGATTGTCGGGGTTCGGTCAATTCTTATATCTGTTCCCATGTGTGTCTAATCTAAGCACTACTATAGCACATTGTTCTTCTAGCTGTATATTATGTTTTTTTTTCATATATGTATGTATGTATGTATATATATATATATATATATATATATATATATATATATATATATATATATTTATATGTTAGTATTAAATCTGTCCTGCTTGTTTTTACAGCCCTGATGAAGACTTGAATTTCAAGCCGAAACGTCGGCAACAATAAAACCATTTTCACTGAACATATATTTGTGTATTTATTGACTATTTCGTGCATAAATACTCTAAAGAAATACAACCAAAACAAAGATTCTACAACTCTTTCCTTCCGTAAATTGTATAAACCATGGTATCAGAGGATGTGGATGCTTAACAACACATAGAGTCTTGGTCTCGCTCAAGACCTTTTTGAAATACATGATAGTCTATTTAAACTGGTACATGAGATCCGATCTTACACTAAATGCAAGTTTATTATATTTTAATTTAAAACACATTCAAAAGCCAACTTTCGTTTTAATTTGTGTAGTTCGTTACCTATTAATATTTGAGCTTTATTTTATGTATGTAATAAACAATTATATTCTAAATGAAAAAGATAGCAACGGAACCCCAGTTCAAAAAAAAACACGAGGAAAACCGTGTTCCCCAGCAAAACGTGAGAAACATCTATTTGAAGGGACTGTTCTGCATTAACATTTACTTTGTGTTGGCTTTACATGAATCTGGAACAATCTAGTCTGAATGTTCCGGCCAATGCATTACTTCGTACATATTTTTAGTAGTATAATACTAAATGAGTTAAAAACGAATATACGTTAATGTCTTTTGTGTAAATAATTACGTTGGCTCACCTTAATATGTAATACAGCTCCTGCAAGACGGACGTTTTATTTTTCTGCAATAATGATAGTCATATGGACAGAGGGACACCTGATGAAGACAGAATGAGTCGTTACCCGCATGTTTGCAGGAGAAATGACAGTATGCCGAAATCTCTTATAAGGAAACAGCGAGGCATAAAGGATTCACTGGAGCGAGAAGAGAGAGATAGCTTAAAGGGTGAAGCGAAAGAAAATCAAGGACTTGTAATAAAAAGTGAAGAAAAGATATCACCCTTAGAAAGTATTATGTGCAGAAAAGATTAGGGTACTTTAATATTATAGTTTTCAGTTATTTCAATGTTTTGTTTTTTATTGTTCTTCCGCGTATCAATAATATTTATATTTAAACTTTATTCATATTTTTGTTTTTATTTAAGCAAAAATAAATTAATGTCAGGTACGCATAACTAACAATTTCAGTCGCAAAACAAATAAAAGAAACCGTTTGTGGTAAAGGCCTGAAATATGTGTCCAGAAAGTGTCCATGTCTAGGTTTAATGTTATGCTATTGAGTAAACTGGTTGTTATTATTGTTTTATGTATTTATAATTTAATGACGGAAAACACTAATATATTTACAGATGTAATAGTTATTACCATTATATTTGTATTATTATTAATACTCTCCCTGGAATTTTTAGACCATTACTCCTCCGCGGAGGAAGGCTTGCCTTCTTGCCTTCCTAATAATTGATAATTGGAGGGTTCAGAGCACAACTAGACGAAGTCAATGTTACATAAATCCTAGTAGCCAGTATAAGTCTTAAAAATATTTGAACTTAAACAGTGACATTATTTATGTATAGCCGTATTCGTAAAATAGTTATAACTTGGACTCGCTTACTTGTGCTCTGTAAAAAAAATGAAAATTACTTCTAGATGTGTAGCAAGAACTGCTACAAGTGGCAAAATAATGAAGTTAGTACTCAGTCTCCTGCAGCACTGAAGAGAGCCATTTTAGTAATACTCTTCAATGTTATTACAACATAAAATGCCAAATATGGACTTAGTCTAGTTATGGTCTGAACCCTTCCATTAACAATCAGTTATTTAAAATTTTTAAACATGTAATTAATAACGTGTATAATTATTTAATGATATTTTTTTTGTTGCTTATTTTACTGTTTGTATCATAAATGCTATTTAATTTCATTATTATTACCTATTATTATCTCTTTTTTTGACGTAGTCCTATCAGTTTTCTGTAATAATTTCTTTTCGGTTATATTACTTATGGAAGAAAATTCAACATCTACCATTTCTGATTTATAGACCACTGAAGAAGGGGTGCATAAAAGTAGGTCCAATGAAAAAATGTTGATCGTCTAACGTTAAAAATCAACATCAGATATCACGAGGAATGTTTTTAAGGAAACAATCAATATCATATACTCATGATCCCCATGATGGATTCTCATATGCCCCTTTCAAGTGTCTTCATAAATGTTTAAAACAATATGGATAAATGAACCAACCAAACCGATTCTAATTTAATTGAAATATTCAAAATTAATTAATGACCATGCAAATTAATAACACAGGTATCTCATTAAAGGTACATAACATGAACTGTTCGTTATTCTTTTTCTACGAAATTCAGTCTTGTACGAATTCATCTTAGCGTGCTTCCACTCAAACCACTTCCCTAATGGAAATTGAAAAAGGAACTCATTTGCCATCTATGGAATGGAATCAATAACAAAGACACCATTTCTCCGACTGAGGTACTTTAACTAGGAAATCTTTTATGAGGAAACTTTATAAGGCTTCGAAGTGGTTACCTTACACATAAAACAATCTATCAAGAGATATTTAAAAACATAAACGAAAAGTACTACACTTCTCATGTATGTTATCACAATATTTTTCTATTATGACTCCGAATTTCCCAAACTTAACTAAAATAATCGTAACTTTCTATGATTCTTGATCGACACTCCAACGTCTTGAGAACTGTTATTATTTTGAACTCCTTGGAAGTGGTTATTTTTAAGCAGGATAATCAGGAGCATATTCTGCAGAAGGCTGCCCTTCAATTTACATCAAAGAAGAATCTCGTTGGCGTCTCCTATTTACAATGCTCAATTCCTAAATATGATAAATGGTAAGGAAGTGCGTCATCTAATCCTGTTCCCATATTTTCTTGCCTTCAGAAGTCGTATAACAAATTTCGACCTTAGAAAAATAAATCTGTCTAGCGTAAATGTGAAGTTCCTAAGCTCCCTTCCAGGTACTTGTCCCCGGGGAAGAACCCAAATAATAAATTTCAATTCATCTATCATCATCAGTGAGGAATATTTCATCTCAGAACACGTTCAGGGCGAATGAAAAAAACGTAATAATCCACAAGTTCGTCACGCGTTCAATCAGCCCAGTGTTCTTTCCTTAGTTTAAACGAAATTCAGCCTCCTGAAAATTGATTAATTTTGGCAAAATCATTTGTTTTCCCACTCCATCGGTTAGTATACCGCGGTAGCAGGACATTAATTGATTCATTCAAAAGTTCATTAACCTCATAGAAATTGTATGCGTATATAAATTAATTTTGTCAAAGTCTGAAACAGGTTCGAATATTTTTGAACGTTAACCTCTAAAAAGCTCAGTACTAGTTCAAAGTTCCAGAAGGCGTCAACCGACCCAGCACCGCGCACGGAACGCGTTAAGAATGCCTTTCAATTGTTTTGCTAATCAACTTAAATAATAAAAATTTATTTTGAACAATGAATATTAAATTCGATTTGACAAGAATATCCATAAACATTGACACAAAATATAAATTTATTTGGAACTCCAGATTAATGACAGAGAAAAATCTATATACATATTTGTCTGTTCGCTCTCTAGCTTGAACAAATTTTATGAAATTTGGTACGAAATTACTTTGTAGGTTCGTTAACCACCAGAAGCAGTCTACCGAAACATGTTTTTTTAGGCAAAATTCGCGCGCTTTTGTAAGCTTTTGTCTAAGCAGGTTTCCTGATGATGTGAAAAATATAATGTAACCATGTCCATGGCCATATCAATAACCGTTGACAAGGAAAAAACATTTCTTGGGATTTCAGGATAAATTCTTATATATCTTGAAATTGTTTCGAAAATCGTAGTAAATGTAAAGCATCTAATCGAAAGCTTAATAAATACTCTACAAATAATTTTCTTATGCAATTTCTGTTAGACCGATCTTATTCGGAGGAATCAGTATTTTAATAGAGTAGTTTCGCTTCGGATACTGTCAGTTTCCTGTTTTGACGCCAAAGATCATGCTTTATCATCATTTTATATTTTTAACAAAAAAAAAATAGATAAAACATTAACCGCTTCTATTATAAGCTTTCCGAATGACACTAGGAATAAGAACTGGAACGCACTAATATGTCGCAGACCCTGCGAGTCAGATTTTTTTTACAGGACATCTGCTTCTATGTCATTAGCACCGAAAAAAAATTAGGTATTGCTTCATTGAATTTTTGACTTTCTAACTAGAAAGATTAATTTGCCAAATTAATGCTGTAATATATTTTTATATATTAATTATAATTCATAGATACTATATAGTGTATTTCATAATTTTCAGATAGAGGAATGAATAAATTAAATGTGTTTCTATGTGTGGAAACTCTATTGATACTCAAAAAATAAATTTTATTACCTTAATATTGTGAAATATTAACTTGATAACTCAAAGCAATCCATACCTGAAACAAAAATACAAAAAAATATTATTTTAATGAAGATGTACAACATTACATAAACAGTATAGAACCTAATTATTGTTATGTTGTGCTAAATATTCATATTAATGAATCATATTTATAATTAATTGATTAGTAAACTAAGAATAATATTGGTATAAAGATATTTCAGCTTTTCAACTCTAACGGAGATTGTATACAAATGCATACCAATCGGTAACAAAATGTACTCCCAATTCTCGAAGAGCAAATTGAGTGAGATCGCCCTTTTGATGGACAAGGATTAGCAATAGAGCTGTCGTCGTTTCCCAGTGCATCCTTTGTTAAAAGAAAGGGCGAAATAACGGGAGTCAAGGATACCTTTTCAAGACTGACGAAGAAAAAAAAAACTAAAGATTTATTTTCGGATACAACCTCAATGTTTTTTTGGACTTCCATATATACTCTTCTGATTTCCTTCCTATCTCGATCCATCTTATCATCATCTCCAGAACATATGTTAAAACCTAATAAGAAAGTTGAAAATTATTACTCTACACAAATCACAATGAAATCAGTTGAAAGAGTTGATAATGAGATGGGAAAACATAACCAACTGGTAGAGAAGAGCAACGAGATTGACGCCTAACGGGAAGAAAACTAATTGGTATGATGAATCAGAAATCTCCACTAATAACAGCCTACCTATACCTAAGTATCTTACAGTGGAAATAATGGAGGAAGGGAAGAATTTTAACAGCATGAATCCTTTTGTAATCAATAAGTGGATAACGGCCTTTTCTAAAAACCTTAAGGTTAGAAAATTAAGAAAAGAAGGTTTACTATTTATTGAAGCAAATAACTCACATGTGGCATCAAAATTATTAGAACAAAAACATTTCGGCTCAAGTAAAATAACCGTAACACCACATCGCACTCTGAATCAGTCACGAGGTGTCTTCTATTGCCGTGACATTGCCGAAGTATCTGATGAAGATATTCTCCAGGAGCTTCGCGGCCAGCTAGTCACCAGCATTAGAAGGATTAGGGTAAAATAAGAATTGGACAAATCCCCGTTGTTCGTAGCTACCTTCGGAACCCCAAATATTCCAGAAAGGTTAAACATTGGCTACTTGACGGTGAGGTTTAGGCCTTACATACCCCCTCCGAGCATCTGTTTCCAGTTGAACCATCTGTCAAAATCCTGTACAAACTAAACGATCTGTGGTAGATGCACTCAACCGAAACACGACGGTATATGCAACACGGTCAGGTGCAGCTTGTGTGGTCAGGATCATTTTTTTAAATCATGCCCTACATATGCCAAAGAGGTGGAAATTAAAACCAAAATGGTCATAGATCGTGTGAGTTATTCTGAAGCAAAGAGGAAACTGACGGTTGACCGAATAACCTCGTAAGCCCAGAAGACCAATGAAAATTACAATAAAGAAATGTTGACAAATCTTTTCCAATACATGGAAAAAATAGAAAAAACGTTGTCATTTTTACAAGAGAAAATTCTTGAAAAAGAAACCTCTGTCGTACAGTCAATAGGCGGCAACACAAACAAAGTAAAGGCTCAAAAGGCACCAGAAAAAACTGGAAACCCGGAAAATATCCCAGCAATGAAAGTCTCCAGCGAAGTGGTTGGAACAACAATTGAAGAGACCCCACCCATCAAAACAGGTGGAAGAAAGTCCCGGACCAAGAAGGAGACGTAAACTGTTCATCCTCATTCAAACTTTACTGCACTCATCTACTTTACACTATTTTACTGTCCACTCAATGGTATACATATCTTCTTTTCTAGGTTGCTATGTCGCTACTCCAATGGAATATTAATGGCGTCCAGAGGCACTATGCTGACATGCATAGTGCCTCTGGACGCCAATGCAAGATGAGGCCCTTAACTTTAACATTATTGCTTTACAAGAGACACACAGCGCTCCTGGTAAGCAAATCTCCATAAACGGGTACAATTCTTATTATAAAGATTATTTGCTGGGAGGTAGGGCTTGTGGCGGTGTCTGTATTTACGTCAAGGACTGTATCTACAGTGAACCTGTACTGTGAGGTTACTGACTACAGTCCAAGCCGTAGCAGTTACAGTTCACATGCCTTTCAAAGTTACTCTCTGTTGCATTTATCTTCCACCAAGTGAACCTATTGACATTCATACACTTCAAAACATTATCACACAACTCTCCACTCCTCCACTCCTGGTAGGAGATATGAATTCGGAGAGCACATCTTGGGGGTGCTAACTCTACTAATGGACAAGGAAAACTTATACAAACACTTTTCGAGAAAAATTACCTTATTCAACTTAACACGCACATACCGACACATTTATGTCCACGCACCGGAACGTACACTAACATTGATGTATCTGCTTGCTCGTCATCAATATTTACCCGCTTCAAATGGGAGGTAAGCCGAGATCAGTACGGAAGTAATCATTTCCCTATATTACTTACTCCTAATACGATCCCAATAATTTTTAAATCTACTCCGCGTTATAACATTAAAAATGCTGATTGGGAAACATTTCAAAATTACTTTTCAGAAAATTCTACAGATATAAAAACCTTCGAACAATTTTTATCAGCAATTAAATTAGCAGCAGATGCGTCGATGAATATGACACCAAGTACATACAAACACCGACCAGTCCCTTGGTAGAACGATGAATGTAAAAAGGCAGTATCTGAAAGAAGAAAGGCACTCCGTTTATTTAACTCCAATCCAGTCAGTCATTTCTGTTTGAATATAAGCGAAAGAAGGCCAAAGCCCAGTATATAATAAAACAAAGTAAGAAAAAATGCTGGGTAGACTTTGTAAGCTCCATTAATAGAAACACCCCCCTAAACAAATTTGGTCAATGGTTAACAAAATTAACAACAAAAAGTACAACCCACCTATTTCAGCTCTAAAGCAAAATAATATTTTAGTTACTTACCCCGAAAATATAAGCAATTGTATAGGACAACGATTCAGCTACGTCTCAAGTGATGAAAGGCTCTCTCCCGAATCGCGGAGAATAAAAAATAATTTAGAAAACGTCCCGCTCCTTCTTACGCCGAGATTCATTCATCCATTAAATGAACCTCTAACAATGCACGAATTGTCACTTATACTGAGCCAAGTAAAATACACCTCGCCTGGAGAGGATGGAAAATGCTGAAACATCTTCCCAGTACAGGCTTATCGTTGCTCTTAAAGCTGTATAACAACGCTTTTGAAACTGGCAAGTACCCATCTCAGTGGAATCAAGCTATTGTTATACCAATTAAAAAACCAAACAAGGAAGCGACATCAGCTGATAGCTACAGACCAATAGCTCTGACAAGCTGTACTTTTAAGGTTTTCGAAAGAATATTAAATAAGAGACTTCCATGGTTCCTTGAACATAATAAGCTTCTGTCAGAGTACCAATGTGGCTTCAGACCGAGTCACTCGGCTATAGATCACATTGTTACTTTAGAAAACCAAGTATTGAACTCTTTTATTGATCAAGCCGTCTCATTTGATATTGAAAAGGCTTATGATACAGTTTGGCGCAGAACTATTTTGTCTAAACTAAGCGAATGGAATATTCAAGGAAATTTTTTCAACTTTGTTTTAAATTTCCTTTCGAATAGAACATTTCGCGTAAAAGTAGGAACGGCCCTTTCAATTATATTCTACCAAGAAAACGGAGTGCCTCAAGGCAGTGTACTAAGCACGACTCTATTTAAAGTAGCTATGGACACCGTTCGTGAGCACATTACTCCACCAGTCAAATATTGCCTGTATGTGGATGATTTGCTTATTTATATTCGAACAAAGGATTTAGTAAATGCCGCAGAGTCTATACAAACGACGATAAATGGGCTAGAGCATTGGAGCGTTACTAACGGACTACGTTTTTCTACACAAACAACACAAAGTATACTTTTTACAAAAAAAACGACGTATTCCACAAATTAGACTAACATTAAATAATACTCCAATACAGTTAACGAACAATATTAAATTTTTAGGACTTGTTTTTGACACTAAACTGACCTGGGTTCCCCACCTAAGGAATCTTGTTGATAGATGTAAGAAATCTTTGCATCTCTTGATGATTTTAAGCAACACCAAGTGGGGAGCAGACAGAAGTATAATGCTAACACTCTATCGAGCGTATACCAGGTCTCTTCTGGACTACGGGAGTGTAGCGTACACATCTGCCAAGCCCAGCACTCTTAAAATTCTAGACTCCATACAAAATACAGGTCTACGCATTGCTACAGGTGCTTTTAGATCCAGCCCAGCCGTTAGCCTACATGCAGAATGTGGAGAACTTCCATTGGAGTACAGGCGTATGCAGAATTGTCTGAAATATAGTTTAAAAACTAAATATTTAAATAGTGCGTGCGTTCCTCAATCAATCGATGAGACCATATTACGCAAATATCAAATGCAGCCTTTTAGACAACGCCCACTGTTGGTAAGATGTGCGACATATACTCAAGACACTGATCTATTAGGAGAACAGCTGTTAATGAAACCTCTAGGGACTTTTATACCATGGAATATAAACAATTTAAAACTAGACCAGGGACTGACTAAATACAAAAAATCTAACATACCTT
This sequence comes from Gonocerus acuteangulatus, assembly GCA_946811695.1. NCBI lineage: Eukaryota > Metazoa > Arthropoda > Insecta > Hemiptera > Coreidae > Gonocerus > Gonocerus acuteangulatus. The sequence continues at coordinate 51,736,340 of OX328124.1, read as the reverse complement.
CAAACACATTTTTAAATCGCATCTCAGTAAGAATAAAGACACTTTCTTCATCTATACCGACGGATCCAAGACGGTGGAAGGTGTAGGCGCAGCCGCTGTAATGGATAGAAATACTCTACAAATGAAACTATCGAACACTGGAAGTATCTATTCAGCGGAGCTGCATGCCATATCCCTCGCTTTGGAGAATATACAGGACGTGAAACAAGATAAAATAACAATCTGCACGGACTCACTTAGCTCAATATACGGACTACGAGATATATACAATCCTAATACAATAATTACTAATATACTTGAACGGATACATCAGATGACTAAAGTAATAACTATATATTGGCTCCCAGGACACGAGGACTTAGGACAAAGCACCAAAGCCGACGTACTTGCACGGACGACAGCAAGACAAAAGTATCACTATATACACAATAATACACTACAAGATTTACAAGCTGAGGCCACAAGGTTAATTACAGGAAACTGGCAGCACTCTTGGCACATGACGACAGAGAACAAACTCAGAGAAATAAAACAAACAGTTTGTGAATGGCCTTCAAGCAAAAGAAACAATAGGAGAGAAGAAGTTGTACTTTGTCGCTTACGAATCGGCCATTCACGGCTGACACACTTACACCTCATGACGAGACAGGACAGACCAAAATGTGAACATTGTTAACTCAACGCTGACCATAAAACACCTACTGACAGAATGTATACTTAGACAAAACTATGACTTACCGTAGAATATGACAGAATTACTAGGTGATAGGAGCCAATATATTGGACAAATATTTAACTACCTCCAGAAGACTAACCTACTTGACAAATTATAAAATGACCTCTATGACTTAATTGGCAACAACACATCAACTTAGAAAAAAAATAAGAGAGAAAAGAGAAGATGTTATGTATTCCATTAAAATAAAAATTATACTTACATCCACTACCAACATACGGCCAAATACTAAAATCTTATTGACAGACACACAGACCATTATTACAAAACCAATACTAATACCATACATTCTAGACAATTTTAGATGAAACAAATTTAACATTCTTGTATTATTTTATACATGTTCATGTAATATTTTTTGAGCGTCATAGGCTAGGTCAAAATCTTCTACGACTCACAGTTCGGAGAAAACGAGTTCGAAACAATGAACTCAAATAGTTTCAGATTTGCATTATTAGATTTCAATATTAATTATTTGGTTTCTAATTTATTTTTGCTTTTATAGATGCAAAAAGTAGGTGTAGCCTAGCACGCCGGGTAACAGCTAGTCATAAGATACTCCATGGTAACACAAAGCCATTACCCGCGTTTGAAACAATAATGTTCTATTATGCTTTCAATTCTTCAAATAAAACTGCTCTTTATAAATGTGCAAAACTATTTATTTAAAATATCCAGTGAAACATATTTACAAATATGTATAGTATTTTTTTCATTCCTTAGAGCTGCAGATCTATTGAAAAATATATAAATGACATAATTTGAGTACAAAGGGAAACTGGGTGTAGAAAATACATATGCATGTGCGTACGAGCGCCGGCGTGAATGTATGTGAGTGTATGCACCTATGACTGCGTTTGCAATTCATTTTCAAGTATATTTTATACTTTCTTATCGTTATTTTTTCTCCGTATTAAAAATAGCTTGATACAAATATATATTTATTTGATCAATATTACATTCTTGTTCACCTTTAGGCCAATGGATTTCCAATCGCACATATATAAATTTGCATAAATTATGCAAGTGTTTGAATTGCCCTCAAACGATGTTTAATATATTTTAAATCCTATGTGAATGTGAGCCAGAAAGTTTTCAAATGAATGGGGTTTGGAGGAGGTCAACATAAAAGGATTTTGTTCAGAAAGGGGTCCCCGGACTACAGAAAATTTATGAACCCATGGAACTGGCAATTAAATTAGTTTAACACTAAAATTACTTGATGAATGTTTGTATCCTGCAAAAATTTGGAGAACATTTAAAACAAAATAATAATGGTTGCTAATTGGTTCTAAAGACCATTTTAGTCGCTGCATAAGTAATAGAAACATTTTTTTTTTTGTTTGTTTGTGTTCCGCTTCATGGTGATGTACACCTTACATTACGTGTCTATTAAGTACGTTATGTAGGTGACATTACATTATTGTGCGTATATTTACATTATGAATATACTATTACATTACATTATGTCTATATTAATTGTTTATGCGTTAACGTTATTATCAATATATAAATCACTACGTATGTATTTAGATAGATACATAATTAGGAATAAAAAGAAATCAATTAACCATTCCATGCTGTCTAAATTACGCCAAGGACGCGCTAATATGACACATTTCCTCCGAGTCGGGCTTCATTGCTAACAGTTAACATTTTGCAAAATTTCTTCAAGGACTCATATCCCGGAAATTTGGTTCGAATACAATTTGGCAGATGGATCTGTAAGGAAAAGCTGAGGAGAGAGAACAAGAAAATCGGATAAAACATCGAGTTAAAATAGACTCGACTTCTGAATGATCGAGGACTGACAATAACAGATGGCTTCTCCTTGTCTTTACCACATATGGGGTCTTTTAAGACTTGCCTTTTCTTTATGCTAGTGCTTAGTGCTTTTTAGGAAAATAAAAACCAAAAGTTTCAAAATTGCTAAAATTGGCAGCCGATACACCTTAATAATAAAAACACAACTTAGTAAACTCTTTATAACGCGACCATAACTTGACCCTTGGTCTACAGGTTCAGTGCTAAACTGAACCATAATGCACATAAATTCTATTTATTGATGTTAGCTACACACCGTCACTTTAATTGACAAGGCAACTTATCATTTATGAGCAGATAATGTGAAAATTATCCTTAGTTATTATATATTTACCCAATCTAAGGGAATCAAACAAAAAGCTTCAATGTACAAGACATTGAAAATGCCTTCAAATCTCGAACGAAACAGCTCATTGTGAATAATCTGATTATTTATTTATTTTTATTTTAACATCTATTTATAATTAACTCTTAATATTACGTCGGATTACCTATAGGTTCCCACCCTTTTCTAGCCAGGAGGATAGGGCTGATGCCTTTTATTTACTTTTTAATAAAAGCCACTACCCCTGGTGGGAATCGAACCCACGAACCTTGGCACGGAGTGCATACGCCTAAGCACTCACGGCCTCCTGTATAATATAAAGACCTATCGTTTAGTGTATTATATTATATTAGAAAACTCTATGTATTAGAGAGGGAGGTTCTGCATTCCTAAACCAAATGTTGGTTCACCCGTACCGGAGATAGGGTTTGCTTTCTGGCTTCTAACCTCGATATCGATGGTCAGGAGGAATAACTTTCCATGGCAGCTGTTTGACAGAGAATTAACAGAGAAAACAAGCTAATTTACGAGAGGCCTACATCTTTACAAGACATCTTTAAAAGAACAAGGCTGTGGGTTAGTGATTTCCATGCACAATGCAAGGGTCTTACGGGATAGACACAGCGCACCTAACTTATTTTTTCTTATCAGTCCCATAACAGGCCACGAGGGCCTTGAGGAGCAGATACTAAAGAGTTATCTGATTCATGACCAAACGGCACACTAGGGAGATAGTGTGATCAGTACTATGCTCCGGCCGCCTGATTTTCCCCTTGGCTGCTTCGACTGCTAGAGTCATTAGCACCAAGATACACATTATTAAATTAATTACAGGCTAGGGAGAGGGGGAAACGGTCAGAGAGGCCGAATCCAACTCATGAACGAAGATACTAGAAGGAAAAATCTTTAGTGCTTGCTCGGGGTTTGAACTTACTACTCCAGTGCCCTACCACTGAGCTAACCTCGCCCCTATTTTACGGGAAACTAATTTAAAATGAAAAAATCAATTAATTGACATTATTTATTTATTAATTTTCAGAGTCCGCTTTATAGCGATTTGCCACAAAATTAATTAATATTAAAAAAATATTGGCTGAACATGGTAGTAAAATTTATGACAATTCATTTTTCTTTAATCATGGGAAAGAAATATAAAACATAGCTTTTGTTTAACTAGTCTATGAAAGGATGCACAAGAAAAAAAAAACAACGATAAAATGAAACGACTAAACTTGCGGTGAGTTCTAAAACTGTAATCATTTGCTTGGGGGAAGAATACGCTCTGTCCAGTGGAAAGGGAACAAATCCCCAGGACTGTCTATTGCAGAAGAAAAAAAGGAAGCCATACAGAGGGAAAGATACAGACTGCTAGGCTTTGTTGAGAAGGGAGGGGGTATACCTCGCTTTACCTCCTCCACAATACAATAGGAAAACTCTATACTTCCACGACAGATGTAGAAAGTTTGCAATGGACATGTTTTGTGGTATATGTATATGTATATATATATATATATATATATATATATATATATATATAGCTCTATAAAAGGCCGTAAACAAATTAAATATAACTGACATCTTGGCTCACCCTTGCGACAACAGAACACCACCTTATATATGTACATTTACTTTTAGAATAAAGAAAAACAATTCAAAACAATGTAAGAAATTGGCCCATTAGAGAAAAAGGTATATTTCATAAACATTCAAGATTCAGAGCTTTTGGTATGAGAGTACACCTTACCTTAAAGACAAATGATACTCCCAAAAACAGTTTAAATTAAAAAAAAAAAAAAGTAGGAATGAAATTCTAAATAACAACAAATTAATTTATATTTATTCTATGTATATTTTATTTATTATCTTTTCAATGTAGAGATAAAAAAGTATATAAAAAAATATATGATAAAATTGTATAACATGTTATTTACATTGCGTATATAAACTTGTAGGAAAAAAGCTTAAAAATATGTTTTGGTTTGAAGAGCGGTACTCCATATGACAGGTGGATCTGGGTTTTGATCCTAGCCTGGCGATTTATTTTAAAAAGTAAACATATGAAAAAAAACTGTACTTATGTCAATACTATTATATTTTCCGACGAAATGACAAGATAAGTGGCCCTATATTGTACAGAGTGTTGTGGGAAATTTACCGCCCGTCCTTATTTATATGTCTTCACGTTGTATTATCGTCCCTTACGCCCCCCCCCCCATGATTTTATCTTAACATCGTAGGAGTATTGTGTGAACAGTAATTTATTGTGAATATCCTTCATCCAAAAAGGCATAGTGAAAGAGGCGGGAGTCAACGGAAATGGGGGCTCTTCTTATGAGAAAGTTGTATTTTATAGGGATATTCCTACATACTAGGGATAAGAACGATATAGAATCGCGCTAAGATAACGCAGTTCCAGCGAGTGGGAATTTTTTACAATAACTTTATTGCTTTGCAAATTGGCGTTACAACTGCGTTTCCGATGAACATGTTTTAAAACGAAAAGCGTAGAGAGAATGCTATTTCTTCCTTATGATATTTGCTACCTCAAACAAAAAACCCTGTATGTGCCCTAAGTGAAATTTTGGAAATGATGGTTTCTGTTTTATACCAAGTGACGTTTGATAATACCTCATTAAATTATCCTTGTAGTTAAAATATTTATTTCAGCATTTTTCGATGCCGTGTATACTTTTTTATCTAATTTTAACAGGTGCTAAATGAATGGAGTAAACAACTAAAAAGTCCGACTCGCAGGAACTGCGTCATCTTAGCACGGTTCAGTTTTTATCCCTAGTGTCATTTGGGAAGATTGAAATAGAAACCGTTATTATTTTGGTTCAACCTTTCGCCCGTAAACAAAGGGCCCGTTACCAAGAGGCAGCGTACCCTTATACCTGGAATCTCACCGACCACTGGTTGGCCAACCCCACTACTACAAATAGTTATTTCAAATATCAAAATGTATCTAATTTTCTTGATTTCTTCTACAGTAATACTAATTCTATTAATAAATGCAATTAAAAAAACAACAACCCATTAAAATGTGAGCTAAACAACTACGAAAACCCGGTCAAAAGAACAAAACAAACACATTTGAAGTTTTAAGCACTTATTTCTCCGATTGACAATGCCTAATCAAAAATTTCTTTAGAATCTTTTTTGTAGAGAATTTAATAAGCTTTCGAATGGTAAACCTCCCCCAAGATTCTCAACCGTTTTAGAGATATTTACATTAAACAAAACTTTTCATGTCTGTTAATAGAATATTTTATTCTAACCCTTCTTTAACTCCAAACGTAACTAAAATTTCACCATATTAGTTTTGATGAAAGTTGAACATGCAGAAAATGTTTCAACTGAATCCCATGATTCTAAGTACCCAAACCAAAAACGGTATTCCTATTTTTCAATATTCCTATTCAAAAACCTAAACTATTTTTCCAATTTTCTCGAAAACGGTTAAAGCTATCGCCTTGAAAATGGTTTCAACGAACTTGACCTTTAAAATTAGACGAAAGATTTTTGTACCAAATTTCATCAAAATCGGACCATTAGGGGGGCCGGAAATGAGCGAACAGACAAATATATATATATATATATATATATATATATATATATATATATATATATAAATTTGAGCCACCGTTATTTTCGGTCTCTAGGGGTTCTGAAACGCAAAATTTTCTAGTCGGCACTTCTGGATTGTTTCATGAGATCAACCTTATAAGCGGGGTTCCTCCCTATGAAGGAAAGGAGGAACCGCGCTAAAAATGAGCAAAAGTTACTTGTTTTCTTATTTATATTAAAGAATAAATGGAAAACAAGCACTTTAGAAAGTAAATTATTAGAATGAAATATATTTTAGGACATGTTTGATATTTTCCGGAGTTGTCTCCACATTCCTTCGATATTTTTTTTCAGTGGATGGTAGTATATAATGGGGTAAAAGGAGAGCTTTAGCTTAGTGTAGGGCGGAACGATTTCTAACGAATCCTAATACAATTATACTCGACGAAACCACGTCAAAGCTTAATCTCAATTCCCACATTAGAACCAAACTGGGAGGAGGGCTTCTTAGGAAGTGGTTAGGTAAAGTCGTTATGGGAATTTACTTGAAGAGATTATGAGTCTTACTTTCAGAGCAGACACTTATATCTGCCAATCAGTCCATAGTAATTTGACCATGAAACTGGCACAGCATTTGTTCACATAAATTTAGATAATATTTGAGCTAAAGAGAAGGTTATTAAATAGTTTCTGCATGTGACAAGATCATTTGATTATTCGAAAAATTTAACTGAATTTTAAGAGAAATTGTATGTATATATGATAACAGGATAGCGGCAATTAGTCTTTTTCTTCCCCGAAGTAACGTGGTATTGGCATTCCCATAACAACAATGTGATGAGTTTTGTTGTTTTTTGTTCCAGAAAAAAAAGCTTCAGGCACAAATTATTAATACGTCTGTAACGGTCGAAACTTATGTTTTGTAGCAACGAAACTACGTTAAATATTATGGCTAATTAATGAGAAACATGTGTTGGAATAAAAAAAAAGTCCGACTCGCAGGAACTGCAGCATCTTAGCGCGGTTCCGTTCATGTCCCTAGTGCCATTTGATAAGCTTAGAAAAGAAATAAACTTATTTTTTTTATATATCTCGTGAAAATTGTCAAAATCCTCTCGAACATCTCGAATAAAAGTGATATTAAGGCGTCAGGGACACCGACAGTAGCTAACTTTTACACAGAAGCGGAAATTACAGAATCTGGCTCTCATTCTAAAGCAAAGCTCTATAAATCAATACAAAATATGCCTAATAAAGCCTTTCTAGTGGATACAGAAGCATGGGCGTATATGAGGGGGGGCTGAGGGGGCTGCAGCCCCTCCCGAAATTTTGAATTGATAATAAAAACTTCTCGTAAAACCCTTAAAAATAAATTAAATAAGATCACTTAGTTCATAAAACATATTTTATTTTACGTGTAATAGCGTTTTAGTTGCCTAAAACTATTCCAAGCTCTAAATATTTAGTATTCCATACCCTGGAAATGGTCTCAGCCCCCCCCCGAAATTGTTTTTATATACGCCCATGTACAGAAGGATCAAGAAGAAGTACACAAGATTGAGTAGAATACCCTGCCTAATATAGCCTATATAGAATAATATGCCGAATAAAACCCATCTAGTTAATACACAAGGACAAATAAAAGTCTTGACGAATAACAAGTCAAGAAAAAAAACTTTATTTAACAAAATAAAACAAAGTTTAGTTGCCCAACTACAATAGAATAATATACCTAATTAAGTCCATGGAGTAGATACAAATGGACCAAAAACAAGTCTTGTGGAATATTGTTTTTTTTCTAATTAAATACTTTTTATCAATATTTAGTATATAACCTTTGTTGAAAACTATTGATTGCTAATTGATGAATCGGTTTACAACTAAGTAGTCTTTATGAATATTTAGTATATAACCTATGTTTGGATCTGTGTTTTTGGGGTGCTCTCCGCCTAGGCTTTGTATTTGTGTCGGCAGATACCTGGGGTATATTTACAGCTCTAGAGGATTAACTCTTAGCAGGTAAATTTCCTGCGAACCTTCTGCTTCTACGGGCATTGAACCGCCATATTCGCTCATAGTATCTAACCGTTGTGAAGTTTATTTTTTGGATATAGGACTTAATATACATATGTAGACTAAATCATAGCAAGAAGTAATCCTCCGTCGTCGGTTCTTAAATATGTAGACTCGCTAACGTTATCCAATCTTAGATACATCGTATTTAAAATCCACAGCAAAAACACGACATTTCATCAGAATCCCCTGCTGAATAAAACTTTTATAGAATAATATGCAAAATAAAGCCTATCTAGTGGATAAAAATAGAGGAAAAAAGCCGTTCGTGGTGGTAGAAAATCTTAAAAGTATTTCGCACAGAAATCTCCGAAATATTGTCACTAATTTTACGTATCCTGTTTTATAGCCAAATAGATTTATATTCTATAATCAATAAGAAAAACCTACTAACAATAAAAAACTATGGGTAACAGATGAAAATAGGGAATACCAAGAATAATTCTAAAGAACGAAATCAACACCAGTACTGTAATCTAGATATTCATACGGCATCTTCGAATTCTAACAAACAAAATATTGATTCTAATTATACGTATCCTGTTTTATTGACAAATACATTTGACTACTATAAGCAATTAAAAACACTAGGGAATATGCCAAAGAACTCGGAATAGGAGCCTCGACAGTTTCAAGACATTTGAAGGAAATCGACAAATCCAAAACTGACATTTCATTCGGTACAGCCTGATATATTTTTAACAATGAATTTCTTTTCTTATTTTAAGTAATCTGTTTTATTGTCAAATACATTATCCTACTATAACCAATGAAAAAACAACAAGGAATAAAAACAAACAAGAAGAACCGTTCGAATAAACGAAATCAATTACTTCAAAGTTTAAGCACTTATTTCTCCGATTGACATAGCCTAATCAAAAATTGTTTCAGAATCTTTTTTGTAGAACATTTAGTAAGCTTGCGCATGGTAACCCTCCGTTTACCAATATTCCTAACCGTCTTCGAGATATCAGGGAATGTATACGAAGTTCCCAAAACATTTCATGTCTGTTAATAAAATATTTTATTCTAATCCTTCCTTAGCTCCAAACGTAACCGAAATTTTAACATATTAGTGTTGATGAAATTCAAACATGCAGAAAATGTTTCAACTGAATCCCATAATTTTAAGTATCAAAATCAAAGACAAAAAAACAGTTCGAATAAGCGAAATCAATTACTTTAAAGTTTTAAGCACTTATTTCTCCGATTGACATCGCCTAATCAAAACTTTCATTAGAACCTTTTTTGTAGAGCATTTAGTAAGCTTTCCAATGGTATTCTTCCGTTTCCCAAGATTCTTAACCTTTTTCGAGATATTAAGGAAAGTATACAAAGTTACCAAAACTTTTTTATGTCTGTTAATAAAATATTTTATTCTAACCCTTCCTTAACTCCAAACGCAACCAACATTTCAACATATTAGTTTTAATGAAAGTAGAAGATGCAGTAAATGTTTCAACTGAATCCCATGATTCTAAGTACCCAAACCAAAAACGGCATTCAAAAATTATTTTTTCAGTTTTCTCGAAAACGGTTAAAGCTATCGCCTTGAAAATGGTTTCATTCGTTTCCCTAGCCCAAGAAGCCTATAAAACGAGTACTTACAAGCTTACGAACTCAAAAACGTAAGCGTTACGATTTTTTTCGCGCGAATTTCGCCCCAAACGCCATCTTCCAGTGGGCGGATTTTGCTGGTTAACGAACTTGACCTTTCAAATTGGACGACAGATTTTTGTACCAAATTTCATCAAAATCGGACCATCAGGGAAGCCAGAAATGAGCGAACAGACAAATATATATATAAATATATATATATATATATATATATATATATATATATATATATATATATAAATATATATATATATATATATAAATATATATATATATATATATATATATATATATATACAAATTTGAACCACCGTTATTTTCGGTCTCTAGGGGTTCTGAAACGCGAAAGTTTCTTGTCGGCACTTCCGGATTGTTTCATTGTATCAACCTTATAAGCGGGGTTCCTCCCTATGGGGGAGGGAGGAACCGCGCTAAAAGCCTAATCGGTCAAGCCAACGGCAAGTGGATTTCTAGACAGTCACCCATCGAAGTCCTGGCATCGCTGGACTTGGTTTAACTTCGGTGATCTAAGAGTTATGAAATAGCATGCCTCCCCCCCCTCGTTTCAGATATACTGTACATGTGTATATCAGTAATACACATGTCTGTTTCATTTTCTTGTATATAAAATAATAGCTTTATATTACTCAATCATATGTCTAGAAGATCTAGTTAAAACTGGCTGAAACAGATTGCATTCACAAAACCCACAATTATTAATATTCAGAAGGGCGGTAACCTATAGATAACCCGTCCTAAAATTCGTAGTTAATAATAAATGTACGTTAAAATTTAATAAATCTATTAATATTCGGCCAGTTTCATGTTGTGGAAAAATGAAAGATATGATTCGCCCCTAATTATACAAAACCTCATGTCTAAAAAAGTCCGACTCGCAGGAACTGCGTCATCTTAGCGCGGTTCCAGTTTTTTTTTTTTTTTTTTTTTTTTTTTTTTTACGGCACATCTACATCTAGGTCATTAGCGCCGACATCCAGGGTGTAGCAAGGAATTTCACCAGCGAGCCGTGGGATGATAAAATTCCTGCCGGAGGTTGGGAATCGAACCCACCATCTCCCGCTTATGAATCCAAGGCGCTAGACCCTGGTTCCTGTTCATATCCCTATTCTCATTTGAAAAGCATAGAATAGAAACAGATAATATTTTCCTCGGCCTTTGTTCAAAGGGTTTTATGGCTGGCTATACCTGGGGTCAGGTCCGCAAGACCCTAGAATCCTCTTCTACCGATACTGCATTTCATACGTTTCAATGAATTGGAAAATATCAAATATTTTCACACATTCCTGTGTTCTTTTACTATAGTAATAATTCTACAGATAAAATCAATTAAAAAATAAAATAAAAAAACCAACAGCATAAAGGCAATTGAAAATATTCAAAAGACGTCAACGAATCTTTTTCTCTTGGCAAGCTATATTTCTAACAATGAATTGTTTTTCTTATTTTGCCTAATCTGTTTTATTGTAAAATACATTATCCAACTATAAGCAATTAAAAAATAACAAGGAATAAAAACAGACAAAAAGAACAGTTCGAATAAGCAAAATCAATTACTTTAATGTTTTAAGCACTTATTTCTCCGATTGACATCGCCTAATCAAAACTTTCATCAGAACCTTTTTTGTAGAGCATTTAGTAAGCTTTCTAATGGTATTCTTTCGTTTACCAAGATCCTCAACCTTTTTCGAGATATTAAGGAAAATATACAAAGTTACCAAAACTTTTTAAGTCTGTTAATAAAATATTTTATTCTAACCCTTCCTTAACTCCAAACGTAACCAAAATTTCAACATATTAGTTTTGATGAAAGTAGAACATGCAGAAAATGTTTCAACTGAATCCCATGATTCTAAGTACCCAAACCAAAAACGGTATTCAAAAAATATTTTTCCAATTTTCTCGAAAACGGTTAAAGCTATCGCCTTGAAAATGGTTTCATTCGTTTTCCTAGCCCAGGAATCATATAAAACGAGTACTTAGAAGCTTATGAACTCAAAAACGTAAGCGTTACGATTTTTTTTGCGCGAATTTCGCCCCAAACGCCATCTTCCAGTAGGCGGATTTTGCTGGTTAACGAACTTGACCTTTCAAATTGGACGAAGGATTTTTGTACCAAATTTCATCAAAATCGGACCATTCGTCTTCTAGCTAGAGAGCGAACAGACAAATATATATATATATATATATATATATATATATATATATATAAATATATACATATATATATATATATATATATATATATACAAATTTGAACCACCGTTATTTTCGGTCTCTAGGGGTTCTGAAACGCGAAATTTTCTAGTCGGCACTTCCGGATTGTTTCATTGTATCAACCCTATAAGCGGGGTTCCTCCCTTTGGGGGAGGGAGGAACCGCGCTAAAATAAAACTCCTTCTAATAATGGTTATCAGCAAGACAAGAAAGCTAGTAAACTCCAGCGGTAAATGCTTATAGTAAATACTAATTCCTCTCCCTTTGAGTGCCTGAAAAGCATTTATTGGCCTTTTGTACTTAGCGTAAAGATTTCATGGGTAAAGCCGCTTTCTTGCCGACCCCGAACACCTCTGAGTAGTAACTCCTTAATTATTTCTCACCTAATTACTTTATTTATAATGCTATTTCCGGACAATTAGCCAACCGCAATAGTCAAGTATAAGTATAAAGCCCATGAATGCCCTAGGAGATGTAATTACATTTCTTGGCATGGTGAAGTCAAAATTCACACCAAAGATCTATAAAAAAAAAAAAATTGCATCTAGTAGGAGTTACGTAAATTAAGCACATAGCTCAGCAATGTAGTCAGGTCACCCCAATTTAGTAGTTAAATTAACCGCTTTTTTTTTTACCTTAAAAATATGTTTTATTGTACGTTATTCGCTCATAATTCCGAACGCATTCATAATACATACCTCCAAAGGCGTCAAAAAAGTTGTGATGAAATTTCTTCTGATTCTATTAATTACAAACGTTTAACATGATTCCCGGTTTTGCAATGTAGCAATTTTTAAAAAGTCACGAGATATGCGAGTTTTTTGACATTTCATCTAATAACATGCAGTCATATTTAAGTTTGTTAATCTTCAGAAGAGTCTCTTCTCAACATTAATCAGGTGAGATAAAATGTTGAGTTAACTGCTTTTATTGTAATGTTATATTATACAAATGGAGGCCCGGTGACCGCGAGTGTTAAGGCGTGAGCACTTAACACTCCGTGCCAAAGGTCGTGGGTTCGATTCCCACTATGGGATTGTGGCTTTTCTTTAAAAAAAAAGAAAAGGCATCAGCCCTGTCCTGGCTAGAAAAGGGTGGTAACCTATAGATAACCCGTCCCAATATTCGTAGTTAATATTAATGGACGTTAAAATTTAAATAAATATTATACAAATAAAATATGTTATTTTTAGATAACATATTTGTGTATTTGTGTAAGTTCAATCTCAACATGGAGATTAAAAATAAGTGACATAGTGGCGTGCGTGTACGATAGGCAATGGCTCGCTCAAGTTGAAGAGATAAGTCTAGAAAACGAAGATGTACTTGTACACTTCTATCGTCCTGCATCATCATTAATGTGGGACTTATTTAATTAATTAATTTAGAGAGTATTCGCATTAGCAACTCACTCCTTAATTATTTACTTATGCACGTTTCACGAAAATAACAGTGGTTCAAATTTGTGTATGTAAAATGTGTCCCCGAAAATAAGGTCAAACTTCGGAAATCGATCCAGGATAAAATAAAAGTCCGACTCGCAGGAACTGCGTCATCTTAACGCGGTTCCAGTTAATTTTTTTTTTTTTTTTTTTTTTTACGGCGCATCTACATCTAGGTCATTAGCGCCGCCATCCAGGGTGTAGCGAGCCGTGGGATGATAAAATTCCTGCCGGAGGTTGGGAATCGAACCCACCATCTCCCGCTTATGAATCCAAGGCGCTAGCCATTAGACCACGGGAGACCCCGGTTCCTGTTCATATCCCTATTCTCATTTGAAAAGCATAGAATAGAAACAGATAATATTATCCTTGGCCTTTGTTCAAAGGGTTTTATGGCTACACCTGGGGTCGGGTCCGCAAGACCCTAGAAACCTCTTCTACCGATACGTTTCAATGAATTGGAAAATATCAAAAATTTTCACATATTCCTGTGTATTTTTACTATAGTAATAATTCTACAGATAAAATCAATTAAAAAATAAAATAAAAAAACCAACAGCATAAAGGCAATTGAAAATATTCAAAAGACGTCATCGAATCTTTCTCTTGGCAAGCTATATTTCTAACAATGAATTGTTTTTCTTATTTTGCCTAATCTGTTTTATTGTAAAATACATTATCCAACTATAAGCAATTAAAAAATAACAAGGAATAAAAACAGACAAAAAGAACAGTTCGAATAAGCAAAATCAATTACTTTAATGTTTTAAGCACTTATTTCTCCGATTGACATCGCCTAATCAAAAATTTCATCAGAAACTTTTTTTGTAGAGCATTTAGTAAGCTTTCTAATGGTATTCTTTCGTTTACCAAGATTCTCAACCTTTTTCGAGATATTAAGGAAAATATACAAAGTTACCAAAACTTTTTATGTCTGTTAATAAAATATTTTATTCTAACCCTTCCTTAACTCCAAACGTAACCAAAATTTCAACATATTAGTTTTAATGATAGTAAAACATGCAGAAAATGTTTCAACTGAATCCCATGATTCTAAGTACCCAAACCAAAAACGGTATTCAAAAACTATTTTTCCAATTTTCTGAAAAACGGTTAAAGCTATCGCCTTGAAAATGGTTTCATTCGTTTTCCTAGCCAAAGAAGCCTATAAAACAAGTACTTACAAGCTTATGAACTCAAAAACGTAAGCTTTACGATTTTTTTGCGCGAATTTCGCCCCAAATGCCATCTTCCAGTGGGCGGATTTTGCTGGTTAACGAACTTGACCTTTCAAAACGGGCGACAGATTTTTGTACCAAATTTCATCAAAATCGGACCATTAGGGAGGCCAGAAATCCGCGAACAGACAAATATATATATATATATATATATATATATATATATATATATATATACATATATATATATATATATATATAAAAATTTTAACCACCGTTATTTTCGGTCTCTAGGGGTTCATTGTATCAACCTTATAAGCGGGGTTCCTCCCTATCGGGGAGGGAGGAACCGCGCTAAAAAAGTCCATTGGAAAATATCTCGTTCCAATAAAAGGCAGTCTTTCATAAAGCCTACATAAAGATCGTAAGAGTATTCCTTTTTCCTTCATCCTTCCAATGAGAAACTTATTGGTGAAAGTGCTTTCCTAGGGGGAATGAGTGGGAGTCATTTACGCTTAGGATACTGTCAGTTTCCTGTTGTTGCGCCTTAAATCTTTCAGCTCTTTAAGATTTTATTTTATGTATTTCCAGAATGTTCAAAACCTGCCAATAATTGCTTCTATTTCGTTACTAATGACACTAGGGATATGAATGGAAACGCGCTAAGATAAGAGGTTCCTGCAAGTCGGACTTTTTTGAGATTCCCATTGCTGTGACAAGTATTAAGAAGAATACGTTTGTCTTATACAAGTTATAAAAGCCATATTCTGAGCGAACCCTGAATTTGTCATCCTATAAAATAATATATTTTTAATAATATTGCTATGAATCTAAAGTTGACAAGTCTCTTCTAGTTTCCAGTGGTATGTATAATTCGACGGGTCTGACAGACCCGGTGAGATTACTAGCGTTAGTGACAATAAAAATAATTAATCAGCTTTGTTGTTTAAAATATTGATTATTTTTCGTCAACTATGGGGTTTAGCATTTAGAACTTGTGTTTTCAAAGTAGATACAGGAATATCAAATACAGGCGCCCCGGTTGATGGACATCTGAATAAGATGGTTAAGTATTTTTAAAGGAAAAAGTCAAAATATTATTTATAATACAGGAAATATAGGTAACGTTTGTTGATTAACTTACTTTTATTTGAAATCACACGGACAAAAGCAAGGATTTGATCATATATTACTCTTTATACTAAATATATATTTTAAATTAAGTTCAAACATATATCAGCAGTTTTAGTACCCTCCGATTAGAAAGATAATGTTCTGTCTAAAAATAAAATAAATCAAATCGCCATTATTGCGGAAGTTCATACTTAAATAAATAAAATATTGTAATTTTTATATAAAAAGAATGAAAGAGTGTTTTTTCAACAAATTAAAAAATATGAGATCGAAATATAAATAATATTACTGCACAGAGGTCCTTAAATAAATAAAACAGACTTGTTTAAACACACTTGTGGACTGTTTATTAATATACTTCTCGAAAGGAGTCCTTTCCAGGATCAATATCAAGTTATTAAAAAAGTTACTCAAGACTTTGACATTTCACGTTTGCCGTAGCTTAATATAGAGAACTCTTTACTATGATATTACTAAGTAAAGACAGTCAGGAGACTTGCTTAAGAAGTTTTTACTTTCAAGTAAAGAGATAGTGTTATAACGCTGCTAACAAACTGAATAATAAATAAAACTAAATTCAATTAGTTGATTTTAATGGGTTACTTAATCTTGAAACGTTGGTCTACATTTTAGTGCACTAACTTTTATTTATTTATTTTTTGACTTATTTTTCAATATAAATTATTATCGAAGAAAATTTATGGAAAATAAAAAAATAGAAAATTACAACAAATCTTTTTGTTAATATGCGTTAAAACTGTTTTTTTATTTGATTGTACCTTCCTCCTGCATAAAGTTTCTTTTTCATTAAAAAAACATAATTATTACATACTTACATATATATATATATATATATATATATATATATATATATATATATATATATATATATATATATATATACCCTACAGGGTGGGGAAGGAAACGCACAAAAAAATAAATCAAATGATCTAGAAAACCGAAAATTCTGAAATGAAGATTCGATAAATGTTTCAAGTTCTAAATGTCAGTCATCGCTATTACAGTTTGAAACGAAATGAATTTACGAAGTTTCCTTGGTTAGCCTCAATTTCATGTTCATTATTGTTGAGAAAGGTCTTAGGGGTTTGGACGCAGGACGGGAAAATCGCCCGATCTTGTTAAGATTAAGCTTCAAATAAGAAAACTTAAATTACACCTAAATAGTGTTAGATCAGCCTTTATGTAATAAACAATTTAAACATTAATGTAATAATCCTTTCGAAGACAGAAATATTGACGAACAGATCAATACTAATTGACTCGCTAGGCTTAATAAGCCAACACATATATAGGAATTGATGAAAATCATTCCTTTCAATATGTTTTACTATTTAATTTTCATTTTTCGGCACTCTAAAGAAATAAAAGTCCGTCACGCAGGAGCTGCATAACTAAGCACTTTCCTCAGAATTTGGGTAGTGTAGACTGCTTTCCAGAACAATTTGCTTAAAATATCCTACATAAATAAAATAAAAACATGAATAGTTCTCTTTTAATTTTGTAATGAGTAACTAAAAATTATTAATTTGCTTCCAGTTTTTTTCTTTACACATGGTACCTACTACACTACGTAATAAATACAAAAAACCTCACATTATCGTATTTTGATCTAACGCAGGAACCGGATACAGTCCCTCTAGCGCTCCTTGCGGCGCCTTTGTGGACCTATGTCTGGTTGGCTTTTCTATTGAAATATATTACAAAGTAAACCCCCCTTTCCGATTGACCGATTCAGCTCATTTTTATAACACTTCTTTCTCATGAGTTACCCACGACGTATACCGCGTTTCGTTACAATACAGCAGAAATTACGACCAGTATGAGTATATTAGGAATTTGGGTCCGGAGTAAACCCCCCCCCCTCCTAATTAACCGATTTACTTTATTTTTACATCACATATTTACCTGTAGATTACCACTACGAATACCGAGTTTCGTCGAAATATACCTAAACTCACGGCTGGTAGTGGCGAATTGGTATTGTCGGTCCGGAGTAAACCCCCCTCCTTATGAACCGATTTAGTTCATTTTTATATCTCACTTTTCTCTCTATATTACCACTACGAATACCAAGTTTCGTTGAAATATAACAAATATTACGGCTGAAATGGTCAAATTAGTGTTTTGAGTTCGGGGTAAACCCCCCCTTCCGGTGGACCGATTTTGGTAGTTAACAAACTCGTTCAATCGTTTGCTAATTGAATGCTAAATACCAAGTTTCGTGACGAAAAAACAAAAACTCTGGCCGCTATCGTGTTAACAGACATATATATATATATATATATATATATATATAAATTTTAACGGGGGTCATTTTCGGTGTCTACTAGGCAGGATCGATAAAGATTTCAAGAAATTTTTCAAAAATTCCGTCATGAGTCCAACCTCAATAGCTACTTTCCTTCGGAGGAAAGTGCTAAAAGTAGGCAAAAATGGTATTCGTGACATAATATGTATTATGACAAAATATAATCATATTATAATTACTATTGAAGAAATATTTTCGGCAGTAAATAATGAACAGAACTGAAATTTGAAAATTATCAATTTTCAAAGTGGATTGGGCAGTCCACTTTATTAATTAATTCGTTATAGTAAAGTTTTTTTCTTCTATTTATTTCTTTTTTCTTTTGGGCATATCATGATTGATGTGGAGCTCTCCAAGTAAATAAATAAATTTGCACATATATATATATATATATATATATATATATATATATATATATATATATATATATGTTTGTGTGTGTGTGTGTAAAATGGAACGAACGGTTTTTTCCTAATCTATGCGTATGAAACCTCGATTCAGCACTGTGCCATCAGGTCGACGTTATAATCGAGACTTCCGGGTCAAACAATACTCTCACGTAGGATATTGGATGCACAAGAACAACGAAACAGTATCTCAAAAAATAGAAAATTATAGAAGCGACAGTGGGGAAACATGTGGATTATCAAATATCAAATATGGGTTGGGGTCTCCCGTGGTCTAATGGCTAGCGCCTTGGATTCATGAGCGGGAGATGGTGGGTTCGATTCCCAACCTCCGGCAGGAATTTTATCATCCCACGGCTCGCTACACCCTGGATGGCGGCGCTAATGACCTAGATGTAGATGCGCCGTAAAAAAAAAAAAAAAAAAAAAAAAAAAAAAAAAAAAATGAACTGGAACCGCGTTAAGATGACGCAGTTCCTGCGAGTCGGACTTTTATTTTATCCTGGATCGATTTCCGAAGTTTGACCTTATTTTCGGGGACACATTTTACGTATATATATATGTATATATATATATATATATATATATATATATATATATATATATATATATATATATATATATATACACAAATTTGAACCACTGTTATTTTCGTGAAACGTGCATAAGTAAATAATTAAGGAGTGAGTTGCTAATGCGAATACTCTCTAAATTAATTAATTAAATAAGTCCCACATTAATGATGATGCAGGACGATAGAAGTGTACAAGTACATCTTCGTTTTCTAGACTTATCTCTTCAACTTGAGCGAGCCATTGCCTATCGTACACGCACGCCACTATGTCACTTATTTTTAATCTCCATGTTGAGATTGAACTTACACAAATACCATCCCACGGCTTGCTGGTAAAATTCCTCGCTAAACCCTGGATGTCGGCGCTAATGACCTAGATGTAGATGAGCCGTAAAAAAAAAAAAAAAAAAAAAAAAAAAAAAAAAAAAAAAAAAAAAAAAAAAAAAAAATCAAATATGGCCTCCTATGGCATCTGCCCGAAATTTCTACCTCTTATAGCAAGGGGGAGATTTCATCGGATTAGAAATAAACAATGAAATTTCACTATTTCCAGTGGATTATAACTTTCCCCTTATGAGCTGCTTAATGGAATACTCAAATAATGCATGAATACCTTTGGAAACTCACTCCTCTCAGGCTAATTTGATTTCTTCATTGCTAGATATCCAATTACTTTACCCAACAAAGAGCTAGTGGCACTTAGGCAAACATGTGACGGAATTCAGGTTTCAGGGCCTAAATTGAAAGGAACTATTCGCACAATTCTTTCAGTAATTTATATCTATATATAGAGTTCATTTTTTTTTTTTTTGTTTTTGTGATTCATATCACGGATGATATGTACACTGGGATATGTCTTCTAAGAATCCAGGAATGCATTCTTTGAATAATGGATTCGTTTGTTTTAATTTAAATTCTCAGGAAAATAAAAATTATCAATATATATATATATATTTTTTAATTTTTTGGATACATATATAGGTCAAAAATAGTACTTCATTTTTCCACTTTATTGTATCTTTGCCCCAAAGATACAATAAAGTGTTACAAAAGAAAAATAAGAACGGAAACGCGGTAAGATTACGTAGTTCCTGCGAGTCAGACGTTTTCTTTTAAAATATTTTGAGTACAATATATTGAGCTCCCATGAAGATGACGCTCATGATACAGCTTTTATAATATCTAGAGTAAGCATTCGTCCTAATAATGAGCATTTGGGTGTTCTCAGTCATGTACGAGTAAGAAAAATTCTTCTCATGTAAATCGCATCTATGTGGGGTAATTATTAAATAATTACTTATAGAATTGTTGAAATTAAATTAATGATAGTTCTCATTTAAAGAGGTCCGTTGTCAGAGGCCAGATAAGATTATTTTTTAGGAAAACCTTACCGCGAAAGCAAACTTTTTCAGCTTACTCTAGATATAAAGATTTACATTGAAATATTTATCAAGCTTAATTCTGTTCTCTTTGCCTAAGGGGTATGACGAAAATAATTGAGTATTAATTATTTGCTCCGTTTTCTAGGGATCTGAAGAACTATATTTTACATAATGTGAAGCATTCATGGAATGAAAATTTATTTTAATTTCAGATATCAAACTATATTCAGGCCATCAGACGTCCTTTCGGCGAAGATTAAATTACGTTGAAGTCATAATTGAGTACAATTAAAAGTATTGCCTTGTTAAACCTTTTACCAAAAAAAAAATTTGACAATTCTGCATTTAATCTTTTTATAACTCTTTTTCTTTAAGCTTACTTTCTTTCTGTTTAAAGCAAAACTAGCGGAATATGAAAATACAATTTTTATTATATGAAAAAACACAACTCTTAAAATACTAAATTTTCTATTATTCTTAAGACAGGATGTTTTACATCATTTTCGTCTCTCGGCGTGACATGTGAATCGCGGTATAGTAAAATTCAATTAAGTACCTTATTTTTATATTTTTATTAAAATATGTTCAGAGCTTTAAAGTTAAATGGGAAAGTAAATTCAGTAAGGAAACAATTTCATGAAAACTATAAAACATTTGGATTATGTAAATGATGGAACAACTATAATCCATTAGGTGAATATATTATAAAATGATAGTAAATACACCTTTATTAGATGTTTTTAAATATGCAACTAGAGTAAATATTTCAGAACAATGTGTGTTTTTATGTAATTTATAAGACAAATCACATCAAATGAAAGAAATAAAACTCGTTTGTTCCCTGTTCTAAAAAAGGGATAATTTTCTTTATATATTCTAGGAACATTCTATAAATTGTAAATAGATTAAATATTTCAATTAATCTGAGATATTATACTGGATAGAAATTTTTCCTACTAATTAGAAATTTTTGTTTGTAAAGAATATTAATATATTTCGTCATAAATAGGATATCATCAGATTTCGAAAGTAACTAAACATTACGTATTTGTTGAAACCCTATATTCGTTGAAATTAGAAATTATTTGTGAATCCACAGTAGATGAATTATTAATTATTTTTGATCTTAGGGGGCATGGGGTCGTTAAAGCAGTCTTCCTGTCTTCATACTACTTTATATAATAGGCCCGACATTTTTCTTGCATATTTTCGCACCTCTTCAGGGGCACTTCTTGCTAGGAAGTCCTCTCGTTACCATGTACTCCCTCTGGAGTCTGGCTTAATACTTTCCTAGCTAGAAGTGCCCCTGAAGAGGTTCGAAAATATGCACTAAACATGTCGGGCCTATTAAATAAAGTAGTATGAAGACAGGAAGATCGCTTTAACGACCCAATGCCTCCTAAGATCAAAAATAATTTAGATATTTTGGGTCATCTAAAAGAATAAATATTATTAATTATGTTTATACATTTAGGAAGGTGAAATAAATTCGACTTCCCACTATACTTACTTACAAGGCCTTTCAACACACCTACGCCGTCATTAAGTTGTTCCCATAGAATTTAATGCTATATTTCTTATTGTTAACATCGGGTAATAGCAGATAAAGTGGGCAGACAACTTGATATCACCTTCAGGAAATGACTTTATAAAAAGTTAATAAATTAGTAAATATTATCCCAGTTAAAAAGGATGAAAAGAATGCTTGTATCATAGAGATAGCTAAGGCACTATCTTCTATCTCTGCAGCACAATCGGAGATAATATAGGAACATAGAGAGAATTAACCATTGAAATTACCAGAGTTTAGTGATAAAATATTATATTATCGTTATTTCCAATAACGGGGTGATACCAAAGGATTTAAGGAAATTTTTTCATACTCTTAGCTTGTAAGATGAGCTTATCAAGAATCAGTAAGTATCAGGAGAATGATAAGGAAGTATTTCCTCGGTAGGAACCCTCGTTATTCTACCAAGTCCAGGCGGCACAGACAGTAATCAAATTTTATGTTGTTGAGTGATATAAGTTAAATGAATGCAAATCTAAATAGCAGATTTTTAGAATTGTCTTACATAAATGATATACTATTCATAATACTTTACTATATGAATACAATAAAAGTGTCAAGAGTTTTTTGTTTTTTTTCACTTCATTTACATAATGTTTCTGCTCAACCATTATCAGAAATGTATGATATCCTATTTAGTTTTTTTATAGGGATGGACATTTTCGACCCTGAAATTTGGCGTCTGTTCGTAATTTACCTCACTGTCCATCCAAATTTCAGGGGAGACAATGTCTATTTCTATTAAATTTTAAATAGGACAGCATCAAATTCATTGATGACGGCTTGAGCAGAAACGTTATCTAAAATAAATTGACAATTAAAATTTGGTTGAGATAACTGGTCAAAAGAAATGCTGAATAGCCTCACAAATTTTAATGAGAAAAACATATACATAAGATGTATACATTTATTTTAAAACTCAGTAAAACCCTCATTTTAATCTAATAAAAAAAAATAAATCTAAAAACATAAACTCTATTTTTGCCTTTAATACATTCCAAATATTAGCAATTTAATTATTGACATTTTTACTATGTTCATGAAATAAAGTATTATCAACAGCATAAAGGTATTATACTATAAAGTTCTAAATTCCGCTATTTACAGTTGTATAATTTAGTTTAAGATTCATCACTCAACGTAACATTTGTTCACAGACATAACTATGGAATTTTGTTGTCGTAAAAAATTGTTTTGTTGGTTCTAAATACTTTTGAAGGTAATACTGATTTGTTGATGATGTTTTGGGGTATACCTGTTAGAGTTTTGGTTTGGTGACGAGTCGTCAAGAGAGAGAGAGAGAGAAGATTGGAGATGGTGCTTGGAGAGTAGGTTGGAACAGTGTGAGACCTCCAGGGAGGAGTACTCGTCCTTTATAGCCATCCTTGGCGCCTGCGGATCCCGTCAACACCTGTTGCAGTGTTCCACCCTCCCTACACCGCCCACGACTTTCATCCGTATCGGGTCTCTCAAAGTGATTCTGTATAATTAATAGAAACTAGATATTATCTCCTTTATAAGAGTAGGTTGTTTACGTATTATCATAGATGTAAAAATGTATAATGTTAGTTCGATGGTCACAGGGAATAAGTTGGTAAGTGAGCTAAATAATTTAAGTACATTATCTTCTAGGACTCATAGTGTAAAAAAATCACTTCTCACAGCCTTGATCGTTTCCGACTTATAAAGATGTGGGTATATATGGCATCTCGTAATTTAAAGTGTTTTCTTTGTTAAATATCTGTTCGACCCATTCGAGACGACGATTATTTTCGAACAAGGTCCCCAGGAGTCAAATTGTTTTTCTTCTTTATATTGTTCATTTTTAATTTAAAAAAAAAAAAAAAAACATATTTACTGTGGCAATCACCCAATTCGTAAGGAAATTCACATTAATAAGATCATTGCGCACCAGGTGTGCAACTCGCTCCTCAGAAAGGAAATGTAATTTTTTTTTTTTTTTTTTTTTTTTTTTTTTTTTTTTTTTTTTTTTTTTTTTTTTTTTTTTTTTACAGCGGTTTGGGCACCTTTGCAATGTCCGGTAAAATGAAAATACAGATAATTTTTAATGTTTTGATACATAGTAAAACCAATGCTAAATTTTGTTTTCCTGTACTTTACAGATTTCATTAGTCCAAAAAAAATCATATTCTCATATATGAGAATATTATATATGATTGATACTGCAATAACAGTAATGAGCAATTATAATTGCTCATTACTGTTATTGCACACACGGTGTGCAAGCTGTCTTATAGCCTCGGAAATCTATTGCACATACGGTGTGCAATCGGTCTCGAATGGGTTAAAGTGCTGCTCTGAAAAGTTAAGATTTGGAATTTACCGAGTTAATCTCTGTGACAGCCGAGTTTAGGGGTATTATTCGATTTATCCAAATGTTTATAGTTCTGAAAATTAGCGTAGGGGGAGTTCTTATTCTGATAATAGAAAGTACAGTAAAACCTCATTTACCCGGTTGAACTGGGACCAGGGCCGAGCCGAGGTAACAAAAATCCGGGTTATCCAGAGAATTGAGGGAAAAACGAAAAAAAAAAACACATATAACTCACCAAAATATATTTAATGGAGCTTAGAAATTATTATCAACACACTTTCGCCTAAGTTTAGTGTATCACTTACGACCAGCGGGATCTCGCATCTGCCTAAACGATAGAAGTTCACGTGGCAATGTTTCGGCTTGACTCTCGACATACACGATCAATTGTACAATGTTCTATCAATTTCTCTTCTGTGTAACCACCATAAACTGTCCATAAAAATAATCTTGAAACAAAAGACTTCAATGCGTTTTCTGTTCTTTTCCCAAACAGATTCGGTCGGTGTTCATACTCCAAACTCAGCAGTAACAGTCCAATCAACGAACAGTTATAGATGGAAATTTTTGGAACACAATTTTTGACTTCGTAACTTTGTTTGTGCTGGATAGGAGGTGAACATATCAAAAGTCCTCACCCCTAGCCTTTGTGCCAGGGGGGGGGGGGGTTTTAGAAGGTCCCATTTTCCGGGTTTTCACTTATATCTCGGAAACCGTGGGTCCTAGCGTCATGACCATTCTATAACAAATAAAAGCTGATTCAATTTCCTACAAGTTCTATTCCATAAAGTTTTTCGAGATATCATTAGGTTTCGAAATATCCGCTCTTCAAAGTCGGTCATTATGGGAAAAAATACAAATTTTTATATTCTCGACCGGATATCTCTTCAACGATGAACCGAAAAAATAAATGTCGGCTATAGGGTTGTAGAGCATTCCATTCGCTTCAATAATATATATTACTTTACTATTTTATTTATTTTCTTTCAAACGTTATATACGCGCTCACATGGTCTTAGCAAAACCATGGACAAGATCTTATCTAATTCAGTTTGAATAACTGGTCAATGGGCCCAAAATTATATATTTTGTGCTATATTATATATATAGTGAGTACTATATTTACACAATGAAGCATATTTTGGACTATACATTGACTGGAAATGGTGAGAAATTGAAAGGTTCATTGGTTAGTTGTCGCCAGATATCACGATAAACATTAAAACTGCTTTCACATTAGAAGGAAAATACATAAAATAGTAAAGTTATATATATTATTGTAGAGAATGTAATGCTCTACAACCCTATAAACGGCATTTATTTTTTGGGTTCATCGTTGAAAAGATATCTGGTCGAGAATATAAAAATGTGTGTTTTTTCCCAAAATGACCGACTTTGAAGAGCGGATATTTCGAAAACTAAAGATATCATGAAAAAGTCAAAAATTGTGTTCCAAACATTTCCATCTATAAATCTTAGTTACCTGGACTATTAGTCGCTAAATTTCAGATTTCACGATGAACACTGAAATTATTTTTCCGTTTGAAGGAAAATGGATAAAATAGCAAAGTAATATATATTATTGAAGGGAATGCAATACTCTACAACCCTATAACCGTTATTTATTTTTTGGGTTCATCGTTAAAGAGTTATCCCGTCAAAAAGGGGGAAAATATGCGGCGAAAGTGTTTTTCCCCAAAATGACCGACTTTGAAGAGCGAATATTTCGAAACCAAAAGATGTCTCGAAAAACTTTATGGAATAGAACTTGTAGGAAATTTAATGAGCTTTCATTTGTTATAGAATAGTCATGTCGCTAGGACGCAGGGTTTCCGAGTTTTAAGTGAGTAACCGAAAAATGTGACCTTCTAAACCCCCTCCCCCCCCCCACCGGCACAAAGGCTAGGGGCGAGGACTTTTGATATGTTCACCTCCTATCCAGCCCAAACAAAGTTACGAAGTCAAAAATTGAGTTCCAAAAATTTCCACCTATAGCATTCGTTGCCTGGACTGTAATGTTCTTTAACGATTCTCCGTTATCAATTCTTGTCAATGCTTCCATCCTTTTTTCCATAGTCAGTACTATGTTTTTACGTTTCGTCTAATTCGCGGACAATAAGCAAAAGAAACAGCTAAACGATTCCGTGACGCTAGGAAATCTCGTGTAATTTACCTACTGAGAATATCAATTGACGGGGTGAGAAGCCAAGGGGTATAAGTGACATTTTTAAAAAAATCGAGTTAAATGCAGTTCTGGATAGTAATTACATACAAAATGTGGGTGGCAAAGGGATATAAGTAAATGTCTGGTAGGAGCTGAGAAATAGTGGAAACAAAATCCACTACTTCGAAAATGAGCAGTTTTCTTTGGAAGCCAAAGGATACAAGTGACACTTGTATTTCTTGTGCACCAAACTTGGCTTCCAAGTTGTGAATGCTGTTGCATCATTTACTGTTATTTCCAGTTCAAAATCACAGAGGTGTTCGTCATTTTGACGAAGGTTGGCGTTCTAGGGTTAAGGCAACACTATTTTAATTGTTTTGTTAAGTTAGTGACCTTGTATTTGAACACAGTTTTAACATTTGATCTTAATAATTTCCAACAAAAATTACCTGTTTTGACTTACTCAAATGTTTATTATTCACTACAGCTACAGATTTACAACTTCTGTGTACACAACCTAGTACACAACCTAGGGACTGGCAATAATTCTATGTTCATGTGGCATGAGGGTCAGGCCAATAGGACAAACTGGTTGGAGATACTGTCTGGTTTGCTGAAGTTTATCAAAGCCTTCTTTTATTTATTTATTTTATTTTTTTTTTTTTTTTTGGTGCACCGACTACGGGCCATTAGCGCCGACAACCATTATGCAAGGATGGCAAGGAACCTTCTCAATAGGCCTTGAGAGGAGAAAAAATTCTTTCGCCGGCGGGACTCGAACCCTCATCTGCATGTGAATCTAAGGCGTTAGCTACAAGACCATGGGGAGATCCGATATACTTATTGTCTGTCATTTCATACTGTTTTATTAAGCTATACTTATATAGTATCCTGACAATAAATATTAATTGTTTGGCTTAATAACAGACATACCAAATTAGTTTTTTTTTAAACTATATTACTGAAATTTCAATTGATGCATAGTAGAAACGTAATTTAAACGGTTTACAGATTTACACTTATCAGGGAATTTACAAAAAAAGATTTAACTTTAAACAGTAATATCTCAAAATGACTATATATCGTCACTTCTATCCCTTGGCTTCTCAACCCGTCAATTTATCTTCTGTAAAACCAGTCTTCATTTACTACATTTAACACCATAATTTCGTTTTCAAAACTGTTGCGGGTTATGCGAGAGGTCGGGCTGTTAAACGAGGTTTTACTGCAGTTAAATAAGCATAAGGTCCATAACACTTTAAATAACATATATCAATTACTTATCATTAATTTGCTGATCAATAAGCGTATTCATTTTAGGGGTTTTAGGAGGGGATATTTTTGAGGAAGGGAGTGTTTCTTTGTGGGGGCAGGAACTTGGCCTCTATTTCACATTTATGTTGTTTTTTTTTGGGATCGATTATAACTCAGGCACACAAGATAAAGCGTGGACTTTTCCAAAGACACAATACATACCTATATTCATATGTATTTCGACATCCTTAATCAGAATCCGGAGTAGGTTTCACCCCTGCACGTCAGGTTTATGGGCATTTAAAGGTTAAATTTCGTATGAAATTGATTAGAAGAAATTACTAGAGCATCCATGGTTTTGAGGGTCGCTGAATTCGAATCCGCGTTCTGATTCACCCTATCAAGGTCATTACAAGCAAAAATATGTCTATTTTAGTAAAAATGAATTTTTGACTGCAGATTAATTTTTTACAAAATAAACATATTTGTCCTTGAAATGACTTTGATTTTACGCCGATGGGTTAAAACAGACTTCGGGTTCGAATTCAGTGACCCTCAAAACCTTGAAAGCTCTAGCTATTTCTTCTCAAACGATTTCATACGAAATTTGACATTCAAATGCTCTTAAACCTGACGTGCTGGAGTGAAACGGACTCTGGATTTTGATTCAGCATGCCGAAAGCAAAAGAATATATGTATAGTGTCTTTGAAAAATACCACTTTTTTATGTTGTTTACCTGTGACATCGAATGAACGGATTCTACTGGTTACCTAACTAGACCTGTTAACTTACACAAAGTATTTTTTTTTTTTTTAATTTCATTACATAATACGTTACACTGGCAAAACAATGTTACACAACTGGCAAGTGGACTGGACTAACACAACAGAGAAAAAACTTAGGACGCGAAGAAGTCATATTAGCCAGAGGACGCGAAGAAGTCATATTAGCCAGACTACGTATCGGCCAAAGTCGTTTGACTCACGAGTACCTAATGACTAATAAGGACAAACCTACGTGCCGAACGTGTAACTCGAGACTGACAATTAAGCATACACTGACTGACTGTCATTTAAGACAGAAGCTTAATGTCCCAATTGACTTGACAGTACTCCTCGGAGATGACATCCACCACATTCATACAATACTCAAACATTTAAAGGACATAGACATTTACAACAACATCTAAAACAAAACATTAAGTAAATACCAAGTCAAAATATCTGGTAAAAATGTTTTAAAATTATTATTTAAGGACATCCATTATTTTAAGAAACTACTAGACAACATATTTTACGTTCGTCCTCTACTGAAAAGTATCGAAAAAATGCACTTCGCCAAAGATGCGGTGCGATAAATAAATATAAATATAAATATTAAATTTCATTAAAATCAGCCCATTTTTTAGAAAGCTAGGGAGCGAATAGTGAAATATCAATCTTTATATATATATATATATATATATATATATATATATATATATATATATATATATATATATATTAAACTATGGGTTGTGAAAAGTGATATTGTCCAGTAGGCAGAAACGGATTGCGTCATGAGGTGAACTTTATATGCGGGTTTCCTCCCTATGAAGGTAGGTAGGAAATGCGGTAATATAAGTTACTATTTCGGCCTCCATTACTTGTAGCAAGATCTCTGAAAGCTCCATAGCATATTGCCCACTGATTTCTACAATCTGAACGAGAGTAGTATCCCTTTTATCTGATTATAGCTTACCCTAGCTTCCTGTAGACCCCAGACACCCCATCACTACAATATAGCCTAGGATATATTAACCCCAACTAGGATACGTGATCCTAGTTCCACTAGCACCTAGCTTGATGAAACATGAACTATCATCAAAGCAGTGAACCATATCTCCTAGTAGGATGAAACGTCGCCTTCATCTACATGCATAACTGGTATGAACTCTCAAGCTCGAAGTTAGCACTTTTTGAAGGAATGTAGCTTCTGAGATTGCAGTAATGAATGATTTTTTTAATATTCTTTCAAATATTCATCGATTCTTCTTACTAGATATAAAACAATCTTTATTCTTACAATATATGTCTATTTATATGTATAAAAAAATATTAAACTAAATACATATAATAAAATAATAAACTAAATATTTTAAATGCATGCTTGTTAAAGCGTTAAAGCAGGTACAGTTTTTCACCATAATACGTGGAATGCTTGATGTTTATTTTACGTCGCTAGGATGATATTTTTAGATGGAACGGCATTTTTCTCCAGCGGTGGTACCCCTCACTTCTTCCTGGGATATTTCGATGGGTTCATCTCCATTTTCGTCAGCCAGGTACTTGTTTCTTCCTCGGTGGTTGCCAAGGGAATGAAATTTTCGTCGATCTGGGCGCCCTTTCTACTCTCTAGCCCCAGTATCGGTAGAGAGTAGAAAGGGCGTCCAGATCGAGAAAAATTTCATTCCCTTGGCTTTCGATGGGGAGATGAACCCATCGAAATATCCCAGGAAGAAGTGAGTGCAGTGCTCTACCACTGAGCTACGTCACCCCCAAATTAGGAAAATAGGAAGTAGTGAAATCGATATTTCCTGATTTTAACGCTTATGTTTGCCTAAATAAGCGTTCAAAATTATTTCAAATTTGGCAGCAGTTTATTTTGAAACAGAAAACATAAGTTCTTTACATCTGATCGAGGAGAGTACTGGTAGTTAGTGGCATATTGAGGTATTCCTTTGAGCACAATCGACCCAAGCATGTCATAATAACGGTTACATGGTAATTGATTAAGCCAGAGATGCGGAACATGTAGTCTAATATCCCGTGAATCTATTAATGCGTGTTCGTTCTACCAGATTAAGGTAAAATTTATGAATAATAATACACCTAATAGAATAAACATATTATTTAAGAAAAAGATCATTGAAACAAGCTACAGCATATTAGACCGAGATTAACTGTAAATTAAGAACACTTATTTCTGTATACAAAAGGTTGTACGAAAGTATTTACACAAACGTGTAGAGAGAGAGAGAGAGAGAGAGAGAAGAGAGAGAGAGAGAGAGAAGAGAGAGAGAGAGAGAGAGAAGAGAGAGAGAGAGAGAGAGAGAGAGAGAGAGAGAGAGAGAGAGAGATGCTTCATATTTTGATACTGTCTCAGTTGAATTCTATCAAAACTATTCAATGGCTTATGATGAAAAAAAACTACAATAGCTCAAATTGTAAGAACTACTAAGAGAATACTGATAGAACACAGGATTAATATTCAATGAGAAAGAGCAGTAACCAATTTTTCTAATATGAAACACGATGAAATACAGTGGAACATGGATAATTCGAACTTCGATAATTCGAAATCGTCTTTAATTCGAATATTTCTCTCGGTCCCTAGAATGTAGGGCATAAACAATGTAAAAAAAATCGTGGTTAATTCGAATAAAATTTTGGATAATTCGAAGTTTTTATGAGTCTGTTCCTCCAATGGGAAGTGGAGAGAGAAGGTCGATCTTGAATCTTGTGAAAATATTCTTCAATCAGGAAAAGCGGATAATAAGATAAGGATGTAGGGGTTCCTGGACAAGAAGCGCGGCGGTCTCATAGTCTAGTTCTTGGACTCTAGGAGTTCTGCAAAGTGGTGGGTCGCGCTTCCTACCTTCCAAGGGTTGTTATAGTTACATCCTGACCGAATCATCTGCGTTATGAGAGTCTTGAAAATAAATAAATATAGTTACATCCTGTCGTTTTATTCTAGAACTCCCTCCGACCACCCTTCCGATCTTTATTTTTTATTAAGATATAAGTCAGATCTGTTGTATTGTTTGTCCCTTGAATTTCCGGTGTACATTGCAGTTCTGTGAGTTGTTGATTTAAGATGTCGAAGCCTAGAAGTTATAAAAGTTTAATCTTGTCAGAGAAAAGAGCTGCGATTAAAGAAGTTGAAAAAGGAATAAAGAAAACATCTGAAATTGCCAAGGAATATGGAATTCCTCCTAACATTTTATCAAAATATTGTTCTCCATGAAAATAATTTTTTTTTTTCAAAATAATAGACTTTTATTTTTACTTTTTTGATGAATTATTTATTACTTATATACGTAATCATCAATTTATGAAATGTTTGTTTTTCTTTAAATAAAATGTATTTTTTTCAAATTAAAAAATGTAAAAATATGCAGTTCGATTTTTACTCTTAACTTCTGTAATTCGAAGTTTGGATAATTCGAACTTTTTTATCGGTCCCTAGGGGTTCGAATTATCCAAGAGAGAAAAACAGTCATGAACAACTGATGGCTGACCATATACGGCGACAGCTTTCTTATCATTCCAAAGACAATTTTTTTTTTTTTTTTTTTTTTTTTTTTTTTTTTTTTTTTTTTTTTTTTTTTTTTATACTGTATTAAACATACATAGAATGTTTCAGTCATAAAATGTCTTCTTTCCCAACAAGTCAAATAGAGCTATTAGCAGAAGAAAGACAATTTATAGAGCATGTTTTTAAGATAATTTTATATATATAATTTTGGCATCACACAAGCACACACACACACACACACACACACACACACAAAAGCACATGCGCACGTACTGCGCGAACTTCTTTAGTGACAAGAAAATGCCTAATAACAAGGATGTAGTACTTTTAAAATCTGACGCCTATTTTTATTTGGTCAACGAAGTGAATAGATCATAAAATAAAAATCGTTAGACCTTCCAAACTACAGCTTATTCCAATATATCCCAATTATTGTAGAAAAATGCATGTACAGATTTGGGTAAAGTATCTTGGACGTACCAAAATAAAATTAAAAATAGTTACAGAGAAAGAAAGAAAAACTTTATTTAACAAAATAAAACAAAGTTTAGTTGCCCAATTATATTGGGTTGCTCAGAACACAACTTACTAATCAACAATCTGCAATAATTATAAAAATATCTCAAAAAAAGTAAAATTAAAAAACAAATTAAACTACGGAAATAATGATAAAATTGATTGTAAACAAAATGTAAAAGAAAAATGAAAAGACTCCTCCTAATTATGGTAAATAAATAAAAGATAAATTAAAGGCGAAGAAAACAAAATATAATATATATCAAATTAATTGTGCCATGTGTGAGAAAGTATACGTAAGAGAATCAGGGCCAACTTAAAAAAAGTCCGACTAGGAGGAACTGCGTCATCTTAGCGCGGTTGCGTACATCTCGAAGAAATGGAATAGATTAGTATCACAAATCACAGGAAACTGACAGTAGCCAACTCACACAGAAGCGGATAATTATTAATCTGTATAAGTCAATACAATTATGTACTGAAAACGTACTTACTCTTTGACTACTGCTGAGAAGGTTCTATTCTAAACAACTAAAAATTCGTTGTCATTTTAAGTATCTTGTTTTACTAGCAAATTCGTTTTACTGTAATAATCAACTGTAAATATGTGCTTCGAGGCGAATAAAATTCCAATCTGTCGTGGGTTAAATCTTTTTATAAAGTAAGAAATAACGATAACTTCAGTTGTAGGCTATGAGGAAGGTTATATAGATAGGAGAATTCAAAAAAGCCCGACTCGCAGGAACTGCATCATCTTAGCGCGGTTCCTTTCTTATCCCTAGTCTAATTTGGAAAGATTAAAATATTTATTTATTGATAAGGCTTCGCAACTTTGGCGAATCGCCAAGAAGAAGAAGATTAAAATAGAAGCAGTTATTATTTTGGTTCCACCAGTCTTGAAAGGTCTTGATTTACGATCTTACCTGGAAGGGTCGGTCAACACTTGAAAGGGTCCCGCTAGTTACAAGGTCTTGGAAATCTATATTTCTAACAATAATTTTTTTTGTTATTGTACTTAACTAGTTTTATAGTAAAATACATTATCCAACTATAAGCAATTAAGAAATAACAAGGAATAAAAACAGACAAAAAAACCGTTCGAATAAACGAAATCAATTACTTTAATGGTTTAAGCACTTATTTCTCCGATTGACATCGTCTAATTAAAACTTTTGTTAGAACATTTTTTGTAGAGCATTTAGTAAGCTTTCGAATGGTAACCTTTCGCTTCCCAAGATTTTCAACCGTTTTCGAGATATTAATGAAAGTATACGAAGTTCCCAAAACTTTTCATTATTTCTAGCTATAGAAAATTGGTCTCATTTTACCTATCCTGTTTTACACACAAATACATTTTCTTAACATAAGAAATTACAAAAATAAAAATCAATAAAAAACTAAGGGAAAGAGACAAAAATTACAAAAAGAACGACCAACACCCGTTCATAAGAACTAAACAGACGTATTTGAAGTTTTAAGCACTTATTTCTTCGACTGACATCACCTAATCAAAACTTGTTTCAGAATCTTTTCTGTAGAGAATTTAGAAAGCTTTCAAATAGTTTCTATCCACTTATGAACATTTCCCAACCGTGTTCGAGATATTAATGAAAATATACGAAGTTCCCAAAACTTTTCATGTCTGTTCATAAAATATTTTATTCTAACCCTTCCTTAACTCCAAACGTAACCAAAGGTTTAAGATATTAGTTTTGATAAAATTTGAACATGAAAAAAATGTTTCAACTGAATCCCATGATTTTATGTACCAAAACCAAAAACGTTATTCAGCAACTAAGTTCCCAATTTTCTCGAAAACGGTTAAAGCTATCGCCTTAAAAAAAGGGTTTCATTCGTTTTCCTAGGCCAAGAAGCCTACAAAACGAGTACTTACAAGCATATGAACTCAAAATTGTAAGCGTTGCGATTTTATTTGCGCGAATTTCGCCCCAAACGCCATCTTCCAGTGGGCGGATTTTGCTGGTTAACGAACTTGACCTTTCAAATAACAGACAAATAAATATACATATATATATATATATATATATATATATATATATACTAATTTGAACCACCGTTATTTTCGGTCTCTAAGGGTTCTGAAACGCGAAATTTTCTAGTCGGCACTTCCGGATTGTTTCATGAGATCAATTTTATAAGCGGGGTTCCTCCCTATGAAGGGAGGGAGGAACCGCGCTAACAATATAAACAGATCTAAGGTGTTACACGGGAGCTGGTGAAAGGAAGAATGACAATGTCTCCTATTGCAATTCTCTGTATGCAGTTTCTGCTTCCAGGTAAAGTCATATACTTTTACTGCCCTTTACCGTTACTCAGAAGGCTCTTTGTGTTTACAAACAAAGGACTCTGTATAGACCACCCGTTTTAACCCAAAAGTGATTATATCAAGCTTGATAAACTTCCTCAATTAAATTAAGGAATTTAAGAGTGCTTAAAATAGGTTCTTGATCTAGTCAAAAAATTCAAGGAGAATTAGATCATGAATAGAAAATCTCGGCCAAACAGAAGGAAAATAACAATAACAAGGATAGTCAAACTTCGCTTTCAAAGATTGTTAGTTGTAACACAAAAACGGTCACTCATGATTCTAATAAATTAACTGTGAAGGGTGATTACACAAATATTCCTGTTGAGGCTTTAAAGCTTCAATTTAAAAAACATATTAACCCATAGGAATTATAGATTGGCCTAAAAACATAAAATCATTGAAAAAAAGGATTTCTTATTATTGAATCAAACAAAAACGATATAGAGGTTATATCAACAGAGTTTTTAAATATATGCAAAGACCTGTTGATCAATAAAATTAAAATAAAAAATAGAGTTCTCTGTAAAAGGTTTAATGAGTTCTATTAAATACATATTTTCCAATTTAGTTATAATTTTAACTATTGGAATTATTATCCAAAGATTCATATAATTACTCAACAATAGATTCTAATTTGAAGCACAGCTATTTTCGATATCTACCTGTTCGAATTGTTTTTCTTATTTTAATTAATCTATTTTATTGTCAAATACATTATCCAACTATAAGCAATGAAAACATAGGAATAAAAAAAGAACAAAAAAAACCGTTCGAATAAAAGAAATCAATTACTTTAATGGTTTAAGCACTTATTTCTCTGATTGACATCGCCCAATTAAAACTTTCGTCAGAACATTTTTGTAGAGCATTTAGTAAGCTTTCGAATGGTAACCTTTCGCTTCCCAAGATTTTGAACCGTTTTCGAGATATTAATGAAAGTATACGAAGTTCCCAAAATTTTCATTATTTCTAGCAACAGAAAATTGGTCTCATTTTTCCTATACTGTTTTACAAACAAATACATTTTCCTAACATAATAAATTACAAAAATAAAAAGTAATAAAAAACCAAGGGAAAGAGACAAAAATTACAAAAAGAACGACAAAACCCCGTTCATAAGAACAAAACAGACGTATTTGAAGTTTTAAGCACTTATTTCTCCGATTGACATAACCTAATCAAAAATAGTTTTAGAATCATTTTTGTAGAGAATTAGTAAGCGTTCAAATAGTTTCTATCCACTTACCACGATTTCCCAACCGTGTTCGAGATATTAATGAAAGTATACGAAGTTCCCAAAACTTTTCATGTCTGTTCATAAAATATTTTATTCTAACCCTTCCTTGACTCCAAACGTAACATAACATTCAACATATTAGTTTTAATGAAAGTAGAACATGCAGATAATGTTTCAACTGAATCCCGTGATTCTAAGTACCCAAACCAAAAATGGTATTCAAAAACTATTTTTCGAATTTTCTCGAAAACGGTTAAAGCTATCGCCTTGAAAATGGTTTCATTCGTTTTCCTAGCCCAAGAAGCCTATAAAAAGAGTACTTACAAGCTTATGAACTCAAAAACGTAAGCGTTACGATTTTTTCTGCGCGAATTTCGCCCCAAACGCCATCTTCCAGTGGGCGGATTTTGCTGGTTAACGAACTTGACCTTTCAAATTGGACGACGGATTTTTGTACCAAATTTCATCAAAATCGGACCATCAGGGAAGCCAGAAATGAGCAAACAGACAAATATATATATATATATATATATATATAAATAAATATATATATATATATATATATATATATATATATATATATATATATATATGTACAAATTTGAACCACCGTTATTTTCAGTCTTTAGGGGTTCTGAAACGCGAAATTTTCTTGTCGGCACTTCCGGATTGTTTCATTGTATCAACCTTATAAGCGGGGTTCCTCCCTATGCGGGAGGGAGGAACCGCGCTAAAACGTCATCATGATTAGCCACTGCCATCATGATTACCACAGCCACTCCAAACTTATTACCAATACCTTTCACCGTTTCTTAGCTTATTTTACTACAATACTAATTTTACTGATACATGCAATTTAAAACTAGAAATAACCAATTAAAACGAGAAAAACCATTTTAAAACAACAAAACAAACACTTTTTAAGTTTTAAGCACTTATATCTCTGATTGACGTTGCCCCATCGAATATTGCTTCAGAACCATTTTTGTAGAGAATTTAGTAAACATTCGAATGGTAACCTTCCACTTACCACGATTTCCCAACCGTTATCGAGATATTTAGGAAAAATGTGTGAAGATCCGAAAACTTTTCATGTCTATTAATAAAATATTTTTTTTCCGCATACTTCCTTAACTCCAAATATAACCAAAATTTAAACATCCTAGTTGGGATTAATTTCCAAGATGTAGAAAATATTTCAATCGAATATCGCGATTCTAAGTACCCACAAAAAAAAAAAAAAGACTTATAAAAACATTGATTGCATTTTTCTCTTCTTAAAAATGGTTTCATTAGTTTTCCTATGTTAAGAAACCTATAAAACAAGTACCTGGAAGCAAATGAACTCAAAAACGTAAGTGATACGATTTTTTTTGCGCGAATTTCGCCCCAAACACTATCTTCCAGTGGGCGGATTCTGCTGGTTAACGAACTTGACCTTTCAAATTAGACGACAGATTTTTGTACCAAATTTCATCAAAATCGGACCATTTTTGAGCTTGCTAGAGAGCGAACAGACAAGCATATATATATATATATATATATATATATATATATATATATATATATATTTGTCTGTTCGCTCATTTCTGGCTTCCCTGATGGTCCGATTTTGATGAAATTTGATACAAAAATCAGTCGTCCAATTTGAAAGGTCAAGTTCGTTAACCAGCAAAATCCGCCCACTGGAAGATGGCGTTTGGGGCGAAATTCGCGCAGAAAAAATCGTAGCGCTTACGTTTTTAAGTTCATAAGCTTGTAAGTACTCCTTTTATAGGCTTCTTGGGCTAGGAAAACGAATGAAACCATTTTCTGCATGTTCTACTTTCATTAAAACTAATATGTTGAAATTTTTGTTACGTTTGGAGTTTAGGAAGGGTTAGAAAAAAATATTTTATTAACAGACATAAAAAGTTTTGGTAACTTTGTATACTTTCCTTAATATCTCGAAAAAGGTTGAGAATCTTGGGGAACGGAATATTACCATTAGAAAGCTCACTAAAGGCTCTACAAAAATGGTTCTGATGAAAGTTTTGATTAAGCGATGTCAATCGGAGAAATAAGTGCTTAAAACTTTAAAGTAATTGATTTCGCTTATTCGAACTGTTCTTTTTGTCTGTTTTATTCCTTGTTATTTTTAAATTGCTAATAGTCAGATAATGTATTTGACAATAAAACAGATTAAGTAAAATAAGAAAATCAATTTATTGTTAAAAATGTAGCGTTCAAAGAGAGAGATCCCAAGGCTTTCCAAATGCCTCTGAGCGGAGGCCTTTCTGCCCGACTTATGGGATAGCTGACCCATACAGGTAAGATTGTAAATCAAGACCTTTCAAGACTGGTTTTTTTGAGATTTCATTTGGATAGGTGTTTCGCTATTGATCTAAACAAAGTAATAACTGTTTCTATTCTATGCCTTCATAAACACTAGAGATAAGAACGGAACCGCGCTAAGATGACGCAGTTCCTGCGAATCGGACTTTTTCTATTTTCGACCGGATATCTCTTCAACGATGCACCCAAAAAATAAATGTCGGTTATGGAGTTCTAGACCATTCCATTAGCTTCAATAATATATATTACAATACTATTTTATGTACTTTCTTTCAAACGTTATATACGCACTCACTTGGTCTTAACAAAACCATTGCCAATATAATGGTCAAGATGTTATATAATTGATTGGGATGACTGGTCAGAGGCCCAAAATTATATATTTCGTACTATTTATACTTCCAGTACAATGACTGAAAATGGTGAGAAATTGAACGGTTCATTGGTCGACAGTTGTTGCAAGATATAACGGTGAACACTAAAACTGTTTTCACAGTTGAAGGAAAATACATAAAATAGTAAAGTTATATATATTATTGAAGCTAATGGAATGGTCTACAACCCCATAACGTACATTTATTTTTTGGGTCCACCGTTTAAGAGATATCCGGTCGGGAATAGAAAAAAGTGAGTTTTTTTCCCAAAATGACAGACTTTCAAGAGCGGATATTTTGAAAACTAAAGATATCTCGAAAAACTTTATTGACTAGAACTTGTAGGAAATTTAATAAGCTTTCATTTGTTATAGAATGGTCATGTCACTAGGACGCAGGGTTTCCGAGATATAAGTGAAAACCCGAAAAATGGGACCTTCTAAACCCCCCCCCCCTCCCCCCCCCGGCTCAAAGGCAACGGGTGAGGACTTTTGATATGTTGACCACCTAACTAGCCGAAACAAAGTTATGAAGTTAAAAATTGTGTTCAAAACATTTCCACCTATAACTCTTAGTTTCCTACATTTCAGATTTCACGATGAACACTGAAATTATTTTTACGTTTGAAGGAAAATACATAAAATAGCAAAGTAATATATATTATTGAAGGGAATGCAATACTCTACAACCCTATAACCAAATTTTTTTCTAAAACGGTTTTAAAAATACGGCGACGTAAAGTTTTCAAAAAGCGTCAAAATCTCGCTTTTCAAAATATTTAATTAGACATAACTCCTCTCCTGTTTACGTTACAAACATGGAGAAGGTGTCATTGTTTAGCCCTTTCAAACGACATGCAACACATGATAGGTTATGAGAACATACTTTTTTTCAAAATCAAAAATAAAATTTTGTATCTAAATATTTTCAAAAAAGCAATGGATAGACGATGATTACAAAAAAAAGCTTTCCCCCACTCCCGTGGGTGGATATATCATTAAATTTTAGACAAATATTCTAAATTAAACTTATTACAACAAATTATTAAGGTATAATATTTTTTTAAATAAGTTTTGTAATTATGATAATGAAGTTGAAGTGTCTATAAAATATATGCAACATTAAAGTTTGGATTAAATTATACAATTATGTATTAAAAAGCTTTTATATATAAAAATACGCAAAATTAGTCCAAAGCCGCCTTCGGTTGTAAATTATTTTGACTTAGTACCCATTTCCATCCCATAACCAAATTTGCTATACAAATTAGTAATAATATGACCTATTATATATAATTGTTTCAAAATTTTTGAAGATGCGTTTTTGAAAATATTTAGATTCAAAAATTTATTTTTGATTTTGAAAAAAATTATGTTGACATAACCTATCATGTGTTGCATGTCGTTTGAAAGGGCATATAAAGAGCTAAACAATGACACCTTCTCCATGTTTGTAACGTAAACAGGAGAGGAGTTATGTCTATTTAAATATTTTGAAAAAGCGAGATTTTGGCGCTTTTTGAAAACTTTACGTGGCCGTATTTTGAAAACCGTTTTAGATAAAAATTTGAAATTTGGTATTTTTATTATTCCCGACGTCTACTTTGGGTGTACAAATTTTCATTAAAATCGGAAAGGGTGAGGTCAAAAAGTGAGTTGATTTGACATGGAATGACCCTTTAGTGTATCATGCTATATCAAGCCTATGAACTCAAAAACGTAAGCGTTACGACTTTTTTTTGCGCGAATTTTGCCCCAAACACCATCTTCCTTTGGGCGGATTCTGCTGGCTAACGAACTCGACCTTTCAAATTAGAAGACAGATTTTTGTACCAAATTTCAACAAAATCGGACCATTTTTGAGCCGTCAGGAGCGCGAATAGACAAGCATATATATATATATACAAATTTGAACCACCTATATTTTCGTGATCTATGGGGTTTGAAACGAGAAAGTTTCTGGTCGGCACGTCTGGATCGCGCCGTGAGGTCAACCTCATAAGCGGGTTCTCCCTATGGAGATAGGGAGGAACCGCGCTAAAAGGTTCTGAAGCAATATTCGATGGGGCAACGTCAATGAGAGATATAAGCGCTTAAAACTTAAATAGAAACGGTGAAAGGTATTGGTAATAAGTTTGGAGTGGCTGTGGTAATCATGATGGCAGTGGCTAATCATGATGACGTTGTTTTGAATTCTCCTGTCTGTATAACCTTCCTCATAGCCTACAACTGAAGTTATCGTTATTTCTTACTTTATAAAAAGATTTAACCCACGACAGAATGGAATTTTATTCACCACGAAGCACATATTTACAGTTGATTATTACAGTAAAACGAATTTTCTAGTAAAACAAGATAGTTAAAATGACAACGAATTTTATTGTTTTTTAGAATAGAGCCTTCTCAGCAGTAGTCAAAGAGTAAGTACGTTTTCAGTACATAATTGTATTGACTTATACAGATTAAGAATTATCCGCTTTTGTGTAGGTTGGCTACTGTCAGTTTCCTGTGATTTGTGATGCTAATCTATTCCATTTCTTCGAGATGTTCGTAACCGCGCTAAGATGACGCAGTTCCTGCAAGTCGGACTTTTAATAACTAGAGTATTCTTTGTAAATCGGTTTTTAAACCATGACACTATCGAATTCAAACAGCTGTTTTGTCAAATACCATCCTAGATTATTATTTTAGACGTGGCCCTGCCAGCGGATCCAGGTACTCCTTCAGGTAAGCTCAGACTGAAGTGAAATGT
The DNA here is from genome assembly GCA_946811695.1 of Gonocerus acuteangulatus. Taxonomy (NCBI): domain Eukaryota; kingdom Metazoa; phylum Arthropoda; class Insecta; order Hemiptera; family Coreidae; genus Gonocerus; species Gonocerus acuteangulatus. The sequence continues at coordinate 51,694,356 of OX328124.1, read as the reverse complement.
ACTTATTTCAGTTGCTCCTGAAGAGGCGTCAACTGGTTCGAAACATGTAGAGCGCATAATAAAGCCGGATGGCTAAAGTGAGATAATTTTTACAAAACGCTTTTTCCCATGAAAAGTTCAAAGAACACACTTTTCTGATAACCTTTGCAATATTTCCCTCATAATAAGTAGTCAGTTACAGGCCGAATGAGCCCCCCATTTCTCCTTAAGCTTCTAGCAAATTTCAGGTAGTATCATCATCTCCCTCAATGGTTTCCAACAACGAGCAATCTACATCAACGTGGATTATCAAATCATTCACTATATCTTAGCTCCCCTTTATATTGTGATATCGAGCAATGTCGATAACGATCTAGGCTCAATGTTTAACAACAGTAATAAATTGGGAAATTAATATCTATGTTAGGAGCATTTTTATCTAAATCTTAGTCTAATTTAACAACAACCTCGTCTCGCAACTCCAATTTATTTAATCATATATTAATGTTTTATTTTTATTTCCAACTAAATATTTTATGAAATGTCTTAGGTACTCATAGGAATTAAAAGTCTACTTTTCCCTCTTATGTCAAAAATATTTAAAAATATCGCCTTTAAAATGATATTATTCGGATCCCCGTGTCAAAATATCAGTAATTCGATAGGCATCAGAAAGTTTTAGTTATTTAAGGGCTGGGCTAGCACCTTTCCTAAACATCCATGCTCCAGCAGGGACTTTTCTCAAAGGGGTCTGAAATGTGAAAAATCTCTGCTGCAGGCGGTACTCGAACTTACATCTCCATGAGAATCCAAGACGTTAGCCACTAGACCACGGAGAAAGCTAGCTCTGCGGAGAAATGAATTTGGTACAATTGAGCAAATGGCCATTAGCAATGCTAATGCCCATAGCAGTCAGAGCACCTACATATATTTATTTATTGATTGGAGCACCACAACAAAAGCGATATCCTTTTACATTTCTGAAGAACTGCCAATAACAGTTATAAATAAAGTGTACAGTAAATCATAGGTTTTGACAATCTGCAGAGCTGTCTTTGGAAATAATACAAACATGGAATAAAGACATTTTATGATGAACATTCAGTGCTAGAATTTAAGCAGTTAAAATGATAGGCTAATATACTAATTTATAAAAACAGAATAACTTTAAAAATATTATACAGATTCTTTGATACATGTTTATGTGTTTTAAATATACACATAAACATAACTAAAGACACACACAGCGGTTTCGGCCGAGTCGGTGGAATCACCTGTGTATTGAAGCCATGAAGCCATACACCGCGGTCCAAGCCGACTCAACACGTCATTCCATTGTTCCGCCGAGTCGGATTTATTGCCGAATGGCGGCAGGTCATTGCGTTTGTGTCTACTTGGAAAGACACACACAGCGGTTTCGGCTGACTCGGCGGAAACTGCTGTGTGTGTCTTTAGCCTGAGAGTATGTATGGACTACCCTCTGTAAGATGTTCTTGTATGTCGTGTGGAATGTTCAGTTTGTCACGTCTTTTACATTCAGTGAGTATATGTTTAATTGTCAATGTTATGTTACCAAGTCTGTATATCAGTTTGTCTTATTTCTCCATGAGGTAATTATGTGTGAGCAATGAGTGTCGAATACGAAGTCTGGTCAGTATTACTTGGTCTCTTCTTGTCAAGGTGTATTGTTCTTTACTCCAAGCTTTTACTGTGTTCTTAATTTGTAATAATTTGTTGTTTGTTTGTAGCCAGTAATGCAACCAGTCGTTTAATATATTTCTGCGTAATGAGTTAACCAAATCATGTAATGTTATGTTTTCAATGTCTAAGATCTGTTTATTAGTTGCGTCTTTTGCATGTTTGTCTACTGATGTGCTTAGTCCGATATCCTCGTGTCCGGGTAGCCATAATAGTGTAAGTGTGTGTTTGCTGAGTCTGTGTAATTGTTCGTATATCTGTTAAATTATTGGGTGGTTAGTATAAATATTATCGAGGGAGCGTAAATAACTAAGTGAGTCTGTACATAGGAATATATTTGTGTTTTCAGTGTTATATAGTTTTGTAAGGGCTAAGTGTATGGCGTGTAATTGGGCTGTGTAGATACTTGTGTTGTCATGTAATCTGATTGAATGTGTATGGTTTTAGTTTATGGCAGCTGCTGCAGTTCGAGATGGTGTCTTCGAACCATCTTTGTAGATGCGGAAATAATTGCGTTTGTCTGCCATAAACGAGGTAAATATGGTTGTGCAAATTTTATTGGATAGTGGATGATTTTTTTTTAATTGTAATAGTGTTAAGTCAATGTTGTAGTTTTTTTCGCTCCAAGGAGGGAATGTTAACGGTGTATCTGTATATGTAGGTGTTTGTAGTGTCTCTCTATCAGTATGATGATGCATGTGTCTAATAAGTAGTGGCTTCTGTTTTCGATTTTTTTGTATGTATTTGTTTAATATAGCACTGTCCATAAAGTATTTTGTACAGACTTTATTCAAAGCTATTGATACATAATCAAGAAAATGAAAATTGTTACCAGGTCGCCTTAAGCAACTTTTTGCAGCATTTGAGTGTATCAAAAAAAATCCGAATTGAAAAAAAAATGAACGTCATTTTAATTGGAGAAGGCTTCAATGAATTCTCCTTTACTAAACATAGAATGCCTATACTTGAGAACACCAGCTTCCCGAGGAAAACAAGGCGATTAGGTCTATATATGTAATGACAGTAATAATGTCTGCGTGGTCTCTAATCAGCCCTATTGATCTACGGAAGACGTCACAAATTACATTAAACTTAGCTCTATGTTTGATATGGAGATGCTTGCTAAGCAGACTGGATTGAAGACCGGAGGGACGGGGCTGTAGGTAGGCACATCCAGCAAGACACATGAAATCTTGTGATATTACATGAGTTTCAAAGGACGCGATATAATATATAATTAACAGAATGGATATATATATATATATATATATATATATATATATATATATATATCCATTCTGTTAATTATATATATATATATATATATATATATATATATATATATATATATATATCCATTATGTATATGCATAAGTATGCGTCAAAATATGAAATATCTTCATTAACTATGGTATATTATATGTGCATTTCTGTGTGTATAAGTGTACGTCTCTATATGTTTGAGTGATTGATAATTTTTATATTATGTTTTTTTTTTTATTTATACTGCATTCATGTATATAAGTGTACTATTATGAAATATATGTTATTTGACTTCTACTTTTTTTCTCTATAAATACTATTTTCTTTTAATTTTCCTGGATTAATTGATTTATTGTGTTCATCAAATTTAAATTCTTTTAAATGGACAACAATGACCCACGTAGTTGAGTTGCCTTAAAGAAAAGAAAAAAAGAAGTACCCAACATGTCGAAAAGTTCTTTATTCATTTTATTTGATGGTATTTTAAGAGCATGCAAAGGTACGATTTTTACCATTATACTGGAACTTTAAAACAATTCCGGGCCCCGTCCAAACTGACCTATTTTCAATATGTAAAATGTTTTTGAATGCTTGAGTACCTACCTTATTTTTTACTAAAAAGGCATTTCAAATATGTAGATTTTTCAACAATTTAAAAAATGTTAATTTTTCTCTAATACCCCAATTGAAAAATTATTATGCAATAACTATCAACCCGAATTAAACGAAATTTGGTGGGTTGTATTATTATTTAATCAACATTTTTTCCTGTAATGAGAATGTCCTAAAAGTATTTTTAACTGTCGAAAATAATTATGTGAAAAATGTTTTTTCTTGTTTTTTTTTCATATTTATTCATATTTCGAAAAACAGGGGATACATTTTAACATTTCTAAATACCACAACATTATAGGAAAGTTCATTATAAATCTTTTGACGCCTAGGGAAAGTCACTATCGCGAATACTTTCGGAGTTATAAGCGAAAGAAGTAAAAACAAAGACGTGTTTTTTTTTTATATTTAAAAAAAATGTTCCAGGAATTTTACGATTTAGGCATAGTAAAATTATAGTTATTTGAGTTGTTCCGAAGACATTCCTGTAAAAATCAGAATGCCCCTCTCACATCCAGGTAGAACTACTTTTTTACAGATGATTTTGTGGTATGAAGGTAAAATTGAAGGCCTACAAAATTGAAATTACGCATAAGCAATAAATAAGTGTTTATTCACTTATGGACCAAGTAGATCCATGCGAAATTTTCTACATTCAACCTAAATCATTTTCTACTTATGCCTTACTTAGGTTTCCATAAATTCCCATATTTTGTCATATTTGTTTGTATTTTTTAAGTGTGTACTAATATTGTCAGTATTTTGGTTGCAGTCAGTAAATATATGTTTGACTGTGAGTTCCATATTGCAGATCCGACATGTTGGTCTTTCAGGTTTAGTCATTATGTATTCGTGAGTGACACGTGTGAAACCGTGAAACCTATTCGAGTCCTGCAAGCGCTTTTTTCTCTCTCCAGGAATTTTTATATGCGCTTGGGCAGTCAGTGAGTTTGATGTTTGATTTTTCTTAGTTTGTTGTCTGTAATATTACTCCATTCCAGTAGCCATTTCCGTTGGATGGTATTTCGATGCTTTCTAGTTAAATCGTGGAAGTACAGTTTGTAAGATGAGTAGGTGTCTTTCTGAGTAGGGAGTTAGGCTTGTAAGTCAGCAGTCGTGCTCAGTCGAAAGTTTTCAGGCAGCCACCATAATAATATATGTTTTCCTAATGAGCGTAAGATGTGAATTTGTTCTTTAATTTCTGTGCAAGTAAGGTGTAACGTTTTCATGTCTCGTAGTGATTGAACTGAGAGAGTCTGTGGAAAGGATTACCCCTTTTTTGACCGATGATTGCTCCTGCAGTCGAGAGCGGATGTACCTGTGTACTGTTGACTTCTGTACGTGTGAGAGGAAAGAGGGGCCCACGTACCTTTGACTTGTCCGTCATTTCTCACCATCTTTCTCTTCTCATTTCTCGACTTCAGAGCTATCTAGTGTTCCGTAGCGTATCTCTAATATGAATGCCTTTCACTAAAGGGTATTACAATCATCATGAGCTATTCAGTCGTATTACAATTCGTTACTCCTCAGCCTTGTCAAATTACTGTAAGTTCTTATACCTTTGTCCATCCCCAAAAGCATGTATATTGGGTTAGTATATATGCCACTTGTTTATTATTCATAACATATTGGACAAATGGTAAACAAAAATTCTTTTCTTTTTTTTACACGCATACAACATAACTTTCTTATTCATAAAATTATTATACTTAAGAATAATTCAAACTCAAAATTATTTAAAGATTAATAAAAATTATTAATGATAGTAAACAAAAACAATCAGAAAAATAAAATATGAATTGTAACTTGTCAACAAGATCGCAAAATGCCTTTATGGGATTGAGAATGTTAAGCGTACTTGTTAAACATCGGTAGGCAGCATTTCTTTTCTGTCAGCGCCCCATTTTGCATTACTTAGAATTCTCATAAGATGCAATGATTTTTTACATCTTTTAACAAGTTCTTTAAGATGAGGCACCCATGTGAGTCGTCAGTCCTGGCGTCCTATCAATGAATAAAATTGAACTCATAAGACTTTGCAAACTATTTAAAGCGTCTTAAAACTTCAGGCCAAAGTCTAAAATAAAAATGTATAGTAAAATATTGTGAAATACTGCTGATATTTTGCGACTGGATGCTTGAGGAGATAGTGATGTTATCGATCAGTGAACGCGGCTCATTGGACTATCGGGGGTAATGCGGTGATTTGCATGTAATAAGCAGCATACCGCAGTCCTCCGGGATATCTCTTGCAGGGAAATAGCATGGCTTCTTCCTCTTCAAGATAACACCGGCTCAACAAACATAATGTCGTGGGAAAAAGAAAAATCCAAAAATCTATAGGCGTTCTGCAACCTGAACAGAAGAACGCAGTGCACACGCCTTATACTCACGGCCACCGGGCCTCCAAAATTTAATTAAAATCGGTCCATTTTTAAGCCAGCAAGAGGGCAAACAGACAAATATATATATGAATAAAACTTTGAACCTAATAACCGGATTTCCTGTCTATGCAGGGACGGAGGAAACACCCCACCAGAGAGGCAGATCGTATCGAGAAACATAATGATCGGATGATAAAAGGTTAATAAAGGTGTTGAGACTCGGGATTCGGTCATCAGAACTATAAGGCATTAAATAAATACTAACAAAATGGTTATTACATAAAAACGAGATAATTATCCATTATTAGTAAGCAAATTATTATTATTATTTAAGTATCTTAAAACATTGCTCTTAAATATCAAGTATGATGAAGTAAATCCAATAAAACTAAAAATAACGAAAACTTTTTATCAACCTCATCAATCATTGTCCACTGCCCAGCAGCTAAATGGGGATTAAAAAAATAAATTCAGAAATGCGTATAAAGAAGTTTCAAATAAATGAATCTTAAGTTCTTAAAAGGCCTGTAATTCTATTTAAAATTCATTACTTTTTAAGTGAAATGTATCTAATTATCAATGAAAATCTTGATTGAATGACTAGGCATTGTGTAATGATAGTACTTTACTCCCTTATCAAGTTTCCGATTCTATCTGAGTGGGGGTATCCTAAAAGCCAACCACTTAGGTAACATAGCTTAACTTTATTTCATAAATGATTCACTTAAACAAATATAGGATTACTTCTTTTTTCAGTAGCATCTAGCACATCAAACCCTAAATATACTTATATATCTTTTAAACTTTAAGTAGATATTTAGTTAAGGACAAAAAAAGCTATATTTTTAATGATGTTTATTAAAATATGTGCGTAATTTGAGAAAAGAGAAAAAATTATAATTGACTACAGTCATAAGTAAAGTGATTATAACTAATTAAGGCTACACGGAGTTTTATTATTAGGAGTTTTATGCAGACAATGAAATGCATTATTCCGTTTTTCAGTAGGGATTATTTAAAGCAAGATCTACCAACAAAGAAGCAATAAATGGGATTGTTTTTCAGTGCCTCCTCCTCTTAATTAAAAGTATTCTAGATTTATCTAAGTTTGACATTTAATTACAATAATTGTAATAATTAATGTAAACCTGTGAATGAATGAATTTACTTTAAAAAGAAAAAGAAAAGGAATCACCCCTATCCTGGCTTGAAAAGGGTGGCATCCTGCTTTATGTATAGGTGGACGTTAAAATTTATATAAATAAAAATCAATCTCCTTGACATATAAAAATCTGAAAATGTCCTTTGTTTAATAATTAAAATAATAATAAGACTTGAGAATACACAACAAAAAAAAAGAAAAAAAAGTCCGACTCGCAGGAACTGCATCATCTTAGCGCGGTTCCGTTCTTATCCCTAGTCTAATTTGGAAAGATTAAAATATTTATTTATTGATAAGGCTTCGCAACTTTGGCGAATCGCCTGAAGATTAAATTAGAAGCAGTTATTATTTTGGTTCCACCAGTCTTGAAAGGTCTTGATTTACGATCTTACCTGGAAGGGTCAGTCAACACTAGAAAGGGTCCCGCTAGTTACAAGGTCTTGGAATCTAGGAAATCTATATTTCTAACAATAAATTGTTTTGTTATTTTGCTTAACCAGTATTATTGTAAAATACATTATCAAACTATAAGCAATTAAGAAATAACAAGGAATAAAAACCGACAAAGAAAACCGTTCAAATAAACGAAATCAATTACTTTAATGTTTTAAGCACTTATTTCTCCGATTGACATCGCCTAATTAAAACTTTAGTCAGAACATTTTTTGTAGAGCATTTAGTAAGCTTTCGAATGGTAACCTTTCGCTTCCCAAGATTTTCAACCGTTTCCGAGATATTAAGAAATTATACGAAGTTCCCAAAACTTTTCATTATTTCTAGCAATAGAAAATTGGTCTCATTTTACCTATCCTGTTTTACACACAAATACATTTTCTTAACATAAGAAATTACAAAAATAAAAATCAATAAAAAACTAAGGGAAAGAGACAAAAATTACAAAAAGAACGATAAACACCCGTTCATAAGAACTAAACAGACGTATTTGAAGTTTTAAGCACTTATTTCTTCAACTGACATCACCTAATCAAAAATAGTTCTAGAATCATTTTTGTAGAGAATTTAGTAAGCTTTCAAATAGTTTCTATCCACTTTCCACGATTTCCCAACCGTGTTCGAGATATTAATGAAAGTATACGAAGTTCCCAAAACTTTTCATGTCTGTTCATAAAATATTTTATTCTAACCCTTCCTTAACTCCAAACGTAACATAACTTTCGACATATTAGTTTTAATGAAAGTAGAACATGCAGATAATGTTTCAACTGAATCCCGTGATTCTAAGTACCCAAACCAAAAACGGTATTCAAAAACTATTTTTTCCAATTTTCTCGAAAACAGTTAAAGCTATCGCCTTGAAAATGGTTTCATTCGTTTTCCTAGCCCAAATAGCCTATAAAAAGAGTACTTACAAGCTCAACAAGGGAGGAACCGCGCTAAAAACAAGAATTCCGATATATCGGATAAATAACTGTTGATAATATTTCTAATTAACTTATATAGACAGAGACTTAATTGCTTTGCACTTTGAGAAAAATCTTTCTTTTTTTTCTTCTTTTAGCGCGGTTCCTCCCTCCCCCATAGGGAGGAACCCCGCTTATAAGGTTGATACAATGAAACAATCCGGATGTGCCGACTAGAAAATTTCGCGTTTCAGAACCCCTAGAGACCGAAAATAACGGTAGTTAAAATTTGTGTATATATATATATATATATATATATATATATATATTTATTTATATATATATATATATACATATATATTTATTTATATATATATATATACATATATATATATATATATATATATATATATATATATATATATATATATATATATATATATATATATATGTCTGTTCGCGGATTTCTGGGCTCCCTAATGGTCCGATTTTAATGAAATTTGGTACAAAAATCTGTCGTCCAATTTGAAAGGTCAAGTTCGTTAACCAGCAAAATCCGGCCACTGGAAGATGGAGTTTGGGGCGAAATTAGCGCAAAAAAAAATCATAACGCTTACGTTTTTGAGTTCATAAGCTTGTAAGTACTCTTTTTATAGGCTTCGTGGGCTAGGAAAACGAATGAAACCCTTTTCAAGGCGATAGCTTTAACCGTTTTCGAGAAAATTGGAAACATAGTTTTTGAATACCGCTTTTTGGTTTGGGTACTTAGAATCACGGGATTAAGTTGAAACATAATCTGCATGTTCTACTTTCATTAAAACTAATATGTTGAAAGTTTTGTTACGTTTGGAGTTAAGGAAGGGTTAGAATAAAATATTTTATGAACAGACATGAAAAGTTTTGGGAACTTTGTATACTTTCATTAATATCTCGAAGACGGTTGGGAAATCGTGGTAAGTGGCTAGAAACTATTTGAAAGCTTACTAAATGTTCTTCAAAAAACGTTCTAATAAAATTTTTTATTAGGCTATGTCAATCGGAGAAATAAGTGTTTAAAACTTTAAAGTAATTGATTTCGTTTATTCTAACGGATCTTTTTGTCTGTTTTATTCCTTGTTATTTTTAAATTGCTTATAGCCAGATAATGTATTTGACAATAAAACAGATTAAGTAAAATAAGAAGATCACTTTATTGTTAAAAATGTAGCGTTCAAAGAGAGAGATCCCAAGACTTTCCAAATGCCTCTGAGCGGAGGCCTTTCTGGCCGACTTATTTGGATTTGGTACTTAAAATCATGGAATTCAGTTGAAACATTTTTTGTATGTTCAAATTTCATCAAAACTAATATGTTAAACTTTTGGAGTTAAGGAAGGGTTAGAATAAAATATTTTCTTAACAGTCATAAAAAGTTTTGGGAACTTTTTATACTTTCCTTAATATCTCGAAAAAGGTTGAGAATCTTGGTAAACGGAAGATTGCCATTCGAAAGCTTACTAAATGCTCTAGAAAAAAGGTTCTGAAGAAAGTTTTGATTAGGCGATGTCAAACGGAGATATAAGTACATAAAACTTAGAATTTTGATGAACGATAATTGATTTCGTTTATTTAAACGGTTCTTTTTGTCTGTTTTTATTTCTTGTTATTTTGTTATTGCTTCTAGTAGGAGGATGTATTTCTCAATAAAACAGGGGAATAAATACAAATTCTCTGAACCTGTAACAGAAGTGAAAACGTAAATATTCTCCGTGTAGAGTCAGACATCCGTCCGGGTCGAGGTAGTTGGCAAACTGCAGGTAGGCTTGTAGGCTTTTATTGCACTTCATAAATCAAGATTCATTGTTCTCATCAAGCATTCTAGGACAGGTGACAGTTACTTTTACCTGTAGTAAGTCATGCAGCCAAATGCGATACTAGAAATATAATTATATTTTGTGGTCGTATGTGGCCATAGTTCATTAAAAAATAACACTACTTTCTCATTTTCTTGTATAATTTTATTTTGTTTGCATTTAAAAGTAAAATGGATATGTTAGTACTGCAAGTTAAGTAAATTAGAAATATATTCGTAGAAGAGTCTTCGTAGACCGAAACTTGGGACGGCGGAAAGAGTAATTTCCGCTTAGGATAGTTTCATCCCTAGCCGAAAATCTTGTTTTTTTTTTGTTTTTTTTTTTAATATTTGTTTACATTAGGAATGATCTAAACAAAGTAATAACTGTTTCTATTCTAAATCTACAAAATAACACAAGGGATATGAACGGAACCGCGCTAAGATGAGGCTGTTCCTGCGAGTCGGATTTTTTTTTTTTTTTTTTTTTTTTTTGTTCTGGTGCTGGCTACGATCTATGAATGCAGACGTCCTTAGCTTCTCTGCCTATTTGTTTCCTGGCTTTAAGTATATTCGGTTTTGTACACCGCAGACATCCCCACCCATCCCAGCACCCACCTAACCACATATGCTGATGATACGGCCATTTTTTCTTCGTCTCCTGATCCCGTAACTGCTTCCTGTCATCTACAAGAACATCTGGAGTCTATCGAGCACTGGTGCAACAAGTGGAAAATTAAGGTGAATCCTCAAAAATGCTGCCACATTACATTCACCCTCAATAAGAGAGCCTGCCCACCAGTCGTCATATTTAGCCACGAATTACCCATATCCAACGAGGTGCGCTACCTGGGATTATTACTGGACAGTAGACTCACTTGGAACCCTCACACCCGACTGAAAAGACAGGAACTGAACAGGAGATACGGACTCTTACGACGACTACTGGGACCTTCATCAAAACTGACAATACACAACAAACTCATTGTATACAAAACCATAATCCGACCTATTTGGACTTACGGACTTGAACTCTGGGGAACAACTAAAACTTCTAACATACAGAGAATACAGGCATTCCAATCCAAAGTCCTTCGCAAAATAGTCAATGCTCCTTTTTACGTTTCCAATAAAACTCTTCATAATGACCTAAACTTCCCTTTCGTTCAAGAACTGGCAAAATCCCGCTTCCTAACCTTTCATTCCAAATTGTCCTTCCATCCCAATCCCAGAGCACAAACACTTTCCTCCTAAACCCACCCACAAAACCCGCCTAGAAGGCTCAAGAGACATTGGCCTCGTGACCAGCTAACTGACTAGTGGAGAAAAAATATATTCCAAACTAGGAAGTACCAATATTGATTGGCTCCTTCCATAAGTGTTATTATCATTATTATTTGTTATTTATTTATTTATTTTTTTTTCGTCTTTACTTATTTATTATTTAGTTATTTCCATTTATTTTATTATGATTACCATTTATTCATTTATTTACATTTAAATTATTTTGTTATTTCTTTTTTATTTTATTTTATTTATTTTTTTTTATTTTTTTATTTTTTTTTTACTTTGATGTCAGTTGTATTAATCAATTTTTGTATATATCATTAACCATATTTGTGAGCAAACTTAACCAATGTACTTACAAATGTACAGATGTTAAATAAACGTATTATAATAAAAAAAAAAAAAAAAAAAAAAAAAAGTATATTCGGTAGTCTTTAAACACAAGCATTTTTTTAATGACATGATTATTTTCTAGTCATTATCCTGAGAAGGCATTCAATGCTCCTGAAAGCCGATGAACTAAACCGAAGTACAGAAGTAGCGTCGCCGAATCGTTAAGTTTAAAGATTTATAGAAGGATCCAAACAAGGTCTCAACAAAGAGAATCCTTTGTAACATTGTACAGGATGTAATGTTCGGTCTCCTTCCTTGTTGCCTGTACGCTTCTCGACTTATTTAAGCTCGGAAGAGTAAATGTCGACGCAAATTCCAAGTCTGGGATATTTCATAAAAATACTTCATTTTTACGAATAAAGCTTACGATATGTTGATATATGCTAAACATTAAGGAATGAGATTTTTTTTTTTTTTTTTTTGTCAAATTAATTTTGCCAACTAGGCACAGAATGTTGATGTGTCTAGCGGCCACAATTTCGTACGACTCATGAAATCCTTATTCAAAAAATAAGACTGATCCTAAATACTTTTTAATTATCGAGACAAATATTCCAACAAGGGGCTCCACAACTAAATATTTAACGAATATAAAATATATTAACACACGGCAGAATAAATTTCACTTGAAAATTTAATATATAATGCATTTAAAAAAATAATAACGGAATAATACAATGAAAAATGATACACTAATAGATATTTGTATACAATATAAAAGTTGTCCTATAAAACGATGACTTAATAATCTATTCTCAAGATGTTCCTAATTTTGTGATACAGTTTTATTTTATATGGATGTTTTTGAATGATAACAATCTGTGGGATTGTTCACAAAATAGCTCAAGCATGTCTAATTTTAATCTATATTTCGTTATTTAAAAAGTTATATAGGCGAGTGTTTGATTGTTAGTAGTATCTCGTACATCTGACAAAAAAGTTTCCGAGGTGAATGTCTATACTTGGTCTAATAATCACTAGTCCAAAGAGTCTTGTTAACGTTACAAGTGTAATGCATGTACCATTATAAAAATCCTATAAACACTCATGGAATTATTATTCGATAGGCTTATAGCTTATTCGGCGCACCCGGAGATGGAATAGAACAAGGAAGTCGGGGTTTATCGGTAGGGTCCAGCAACTCGAGGGAATTCCATCCGCATAGTTCAACTACCATTCACTCCCCAGGAATACCCCTTTTGTCTATTTCCAATGATATTCACCTTACAAATATTTTATATATTTCATTCACTAGTAAAGCATTGAAAAATCCTCCATCCATATGCTCAATTTAAAAACTAAGAAATATCTTTATTTTTACACTCGGATGATTTTTTTCCTACAAATTTGATATAATGTTCTTATATAATTAATATTAATCCTCACACTTCCATAGATACTATGTCCACTCTTCACAGAAAGTCTTCCACAGTTAGATGTTTATAACCAACTACATTAGCCATACTGATTTCCTAGAATAAGTGGTTCTGAGGATAATGTTCTTTGTGTTAATCGCCAACACAAGGGGCAGTAGTTATTACTGTTTGGTGTGAACCAGAACACACCAAACAGTAATTAACACTCCAATGGTCGCGTGAGATCTCTCAGATACACAGCATCTTACGCAGACTGTGTACGGGGCGCAAGTGCGGGTCTAGCTATACCCTTTACTATTCCTAGAGCAGGTAGTGGTTGATGGGTCAGTTATGACCTGACGCTCCTCCAAGCAGTAACTATCCACTAAAACTATTTTGTATCTCATAGATACCACGCGAACATATTTGTACTTTTAGAAAAGAGGGCACATTAGTGTCATAAATACCACAAAATAAAAACAACAACAAAATAAACGTACTTATGATATCAAGTATGAATATGGATGCAGCGATTGATGAAGAAACAGGGGTAAAAAAGATAGCACTATAGCCGAGAGAACCAAAACTATAAAGCGATGCCAAATGTTTTGGGCAAACAAGACTACAAGGCTCACCCAGTATAAATGCAAGGGGTGCGGCCAATATTTATGTCTCTATCATTGCACATTATATTGTCCAGATGGACGTAAAGTCGATGATGATACAGAAGACGTTTTTTGAAGTTATATATTACTACAATATATTATTAATATTTGCCCTAATATTTCCTACCTACTTGTTATTTGTATATTTAAACTATATAAGTTTGCATATAATAAATAACATATATAACAATGCAAGGTGAGGAATAACCCTTCAAAGTTCAACATATACATTTATTATACAGTAAAAGTATATGTTGAACTTTGAAGGGTTAATCCTCACCTTGCATTGTATTATTAATTAACAGCCTTCCCCTTTTCATCAACATATTTAAATAAATAACTTTTTCTTCGTAAATTTACTAATTTTGTATATATTAATCTCCTGTCAACAGTTCATTCTTAATACAATAGATAAAGTTATTTACGGTAAATAAGACTGAAACTCAGGCGTATCTCTCAGATACGAGGCGACCACCAATGGTAGTTTCAATGGCGCGACTATTGGAGTGTTAAAATAAGACCAATAAATTACATGAATTAGTACTAACGATTCGCACAAGCAAATAAACGTAGTCACTAAAACCCGTTACCTATATGTTCCTCGTACTGGAACCTAATCTTAAACCCGAAATCATCACGACGAATAGCTACAAATTTAAATTGATTGCATTTATTTTAAAATTAATCCTCCAATAGATTAAATACATTTCTCTAGATTCTATATATTTTTTCATACTGAATCAGCATTTGAAGTATTTTAAGCTCACACTATCATTAAATAACAAATAACAAAAAATGGAAATATATCCCATTAATGACCGTCAGAAAATCTTTTTATTATCTCAATCAAGTATAAAAGGAAATCGTAATAAATACTAAAAAGTGACTTCGTAATTTATTCTACTGAATTGAATCGGGTTTTGATTGATTTAAAAAAAAAAATTAAAAACGCAGGAGCTGTATAACTAAGCATACACCTCAGAATGTCGATTAGTTCACACTACATTGCTGAGGAATATGCTTAAACTAACTTATTCAGAAATGTAAACGTTTAGCTCTTTTACATTTTCTTTAAACAGCTCACTCAATCTAACCAAATCTTATTTTCTGGTGAATACTAACTATTAATTCATACTTTAGAATACTAGGTAGTTCCTTTGAACGAGAACAAAAATATATTTGCAATTAGGGAGGTACAATGGCCGTGAGTGGTAATAACAAAGGTCGTGGGTTCGATTCCCACTATCCTGGCAAGAAAAGTGTGGCAATTTATAAAGTCTAGGCAACGAATGCTTAAAAACAGCTATAGGTGGACATTTTTGGAACACAATTTTGGACTTCATAACTTTGTTTGGGCTGGATAGGAGGAGAACATATCAAAAGTCCTCGCCCGTAGCCTTTGTGCCGGGGAGGAGGGGGGGGGGGTTTAGAAGGTCCCATTTTTAGGGTTTTCACTTATATCTTGGAAACCCTGCGTCCTAGCGACATGACCATTCTATAACAAATGGAAGCTGATTAAATATGCTACAAGTTCAACACAATAAAGTTTTTCGAGATATCTTTAGTTTTCGACATATCCGCTCTTGAATGTCTGTCATTTTGGGAAAAACACACTTTTTGCTCTTTTTGACCGGATGACTCTTTAACGATAAACCCAAAAAATAAATGCCGTTTATAGGGTTTTAGAGCATTACATTCCCGTCAATAATATATATAACTTTACTATTTTATGTATTTTCCTTCAAACGTGAAAACAGTTCTAGTGTTCATCTCATTGGCAACTGTCGACCAATGAACCTTTCAATTTCTCACCATTTCTAGTCAATGTATTGTCCAAAATATACTCCATTATGTAGTCCATAGTGAGTACAGGACGTACAAATAACACAAAATATATAATTTTGGGCCCACTGACCAGTTATTCACACTCAATTAGATAAGATCTTGTCCATTATATTGGCAATAGTTTTGCTAAGACCATGTGAGTGCGTATATAACGTTTGAAAGAGAATAGATAAAATAGTAAAGTAATATATATTATTGAAGCGAATGGAATGCTCTACAACCCTATAGCCGACATTTATTTTTTCGGTTCATCGTTGAAGAAATATCCGGTCGAGAATAGAAAAAAGTTTGTTTTTTTTTTTCCCAAAATGTCAGACTTTCAAGAGCGGATATTTAGAAAATTAAAGATATCTCGAAAAACTTTATGGGATAAAACTTGTAGGAAATTTAATCAGCTTTCAATTGTTATAGAATAGTCATGTCGCTAGGACGCAGGGTTTCCGAGTTATAAGTGGAAACCCGAAAAATGGGACCTTATAACCCCCCCTCCCCCCGGCACAAAGGCTACGGGCGAGGACTTTTGATATGTTCACCTCCTAACTACCCGAAACAAAGTTATGAAGTTAAAAATTGTGTTCCAAAAATCTCCATCTATAACTGTTCGTTGACTAGACTGATAGATATCCCGTCCTAAAATTTAATGATAAATGGACGTTAAAATTTAAATAAATAAAATATTATGGCACTTAACACTCCGTGCCAAAGTTCGTGGGTTCGATTTCTACTGGTGGTTTTTCTTTACAAAAAAGAAACGGCAGCAGCCTTATCCTGGCTAGAAAAAGTTGGTAACCTATAGATAACCCGTCCCAAAATTCTTAGTTAATAATAATGGACGTTAAAATTTATATATATAAATGCATATATAAAATATTTGTTATCAAAACCTGACTCAATTATTTAAGAAAATAATTTATATCCAGAGTTATCTCTAGGTTATCTGTTTCTTGACACTGGTCCGGAGCGCCACAGTATCAAGAAACATTATACTTTGATTACTTATCAATTAATGAATAACTTATAGTATGACGGGATTGTGCTATAATAAATCGCACAAAATTATATAGTAGCGTTAACTTTGATAATACATTATAACGCAATAAAATAACTACTTATCTACCGTGACAAAGCCCGGCTAGTTAGAGATAAATATTCTGCCAGCTTGAAACTGAGTGAGCAGATGTGACTATAACAATCAATGAAAGTTTTCCTAAGGTATTTGTAGCGATGAGAAAAGGCTCTAATCCATTTTCCCAAACTTCTGGGAAGCTTTTATCTAAGGTTTTTAACCTGATTAAAGCATTACCATTCAAAATCATTGCAACAATAGCAGCTACAACTTCCAATGAAATCACAATTTCAAGTCTTTCACATTCATTCAATATAAACGTTAATTGACTAGATAAAATCCAATAAAAAGTTCTTGTTCATTTGAATGTTTTTCCTACATGGATTTTTCCTTTTTCCACAATTCGATTACACAATCTTATTTTTTTAAGAAGTTCGATTCCTAACATCTTAAAAAAAAGTAATTTAAGCTCCAGATAAAACATCATGAGATATTCATATATCTCTTCTTTGTTTGTGTGAACATATTAAATTAAAATGGATAAAAGAATCGACTTATTCTATCACTTTCCGAATAAATTTAGGGCCTCCAGAGCCACTTTATTAATTTTCTCATACCCTCCGTTCGTTTTACTTCCTTGGAAAAAAACTTTGGTAAACGTGATTCTCAACCAATGAGCAACAGGTGTCATAAACAAGAAAACAAAATCGCTCAATTCGAAGGTAGGGTTACTCCGGAGTGAAATTAAAAATAATATAAAAATTGAGTTAGCTGTTAACTAAAAAATTTCATTTATTCAATTTTTAACGTCTTTAAAACAACGATTTTGGGAACAGGTTTCTACGGGTTATCATCATTTTCTAGCCAAGAAAAGGCTGCTTGCTTTTCTGTTTTAAAATAAAGACCATCTGCTCTAGTGGGGATCGAACATCGGGCACACTTTTTACCTCCAAATCTTTTATACAAATATAAAATACCAAAACTATTCTATACAATACAACCTTCCGAGAAATTTGGTTAGCTCCTGTGTGAAGGACTTTCTCATATATTGCCTAAAAGCCTGATAAACTCTACCTAATTCCAGGAGAGCGGATCTCACAGTACCCTGTAAACGTAGAAAGAGAAGAAGGAAGAAGGAGTTGAATATAAAAGAATGTATCTGAAAGACCCTTTTAATTTCCTCCCTGCCGGGACTACAAAAACTCCATTTAACTCTATGTTGTGAGCGTTTAATGAAGGTTTTCACTTAAACTCTAAACGTGACTTTCTCTTTAATCAGATACAGAGGTCAGGGTTTATACTATCTGTATCGACAGGGAAACCCACTGACCCAACTCCAAATGGAATTGAAGAACAAAACATTTCGGATAACTATCAATGATTGTTCTCCACAATTTTGAATTATCAGGCATATCGGTGGTCAAGGCAGAGCCACCGGTTGTTTCTGGTTGTCTGTAATAGCTTTTTCTTCTATGAAATTGATGAAATATCATTACAAGAAGAAACATAAAGGACATTAAACTTTATATTAAAATAAATAATGGCCCATATCACAACAATTTTTCAGTAAGAATGTCTATGAATAAAATTGTCAAATTAACATAATCGTCAATCTATTAAAATGGCTGTACATATTTCGCACCATCTAAAAACTAGATACAGCCTAATAGAAAGTAGACGATCATCCCGCTACGATGGCCACATCTTAATTTAAGATCGTCTACATAACTTTTTAAAATATCGATAGAGTCCAAATAAATATAAAATTCGATTATTCAGAGGAAGATTGGTCAATAAGATAAAAGCAGTCCTATTTGTATTAATAGTAGATAAAAAAATGTATTCATTATCTCAAAGAATAAATTAATAATTCTTTTTATCTGCAATTAACAAAAATAGGATTGTTTTAATTCATTTACTAATCTTCCCCTGAATAATTGAATTTTATGTTTAGATGTTAGTTTTTAGGCGTCATGAGGCATCAGATGATGCAAAACATGTAATAAATTGATGATTAAGTTAATTTGGAATTTCATTCATGGATCTTCAGCCTACACGTGAAAATATAAAAGATTATGGAGAATTCTGATGTTTTATTGTATACCTGAGATCTCCCTCACGAGATGAGTAAATATGTCACTTGAGTTCAACAAAACAACTATGAACAAGTAACAGTTCAATACTAATTTATGAGAAAGGTAAAGTTTTAAACTTTATTAATAAGAATTATTTATTTGTCAGTTGTATGCACCGCGTTTTTGGCACATTGCATTTTTTCAGATTCCCTTTATAGGGAGGAACCCCGCTTATAACGTTGATCTCATGAAAAGATCCGGAAGTGCCGACTAGAAAATTTCGCGTTTCAGAACCCATAGAGACCGAAAATAACGGTGGTTCAAATTTGTATATATATATATATATATATATATATATATATATATATATATATATATATATATATATATATTTGTCTGTTTGCTCATTTCTGGCTTACCTAATGGTCCGATTTTGATGAAATTTGGTACAAAAATCCGTCGTCCAATTTGAAAGGTCAAGTTCGTTAACCAAAAAAAAAATCGTAACGCTTACGTTTTTGAGTTCATATGCTTGTAAGTACTCGTTGAACCCATTTTCAAGGCGATAGCTTTAACCGTTTTCGAGAACATTGAAAAAATAGTTGTTGAATATCGTTTTTGGTTTGGGTACTTAGAATCATGGGATTCAGTTGAAACATTTTTTGCATGTTTGAATTTCATCAAAACTAACATGTTAAACTTTTGGTTACGTTTGGAGTTAAGGAAGGGTTAGAATAAAATATTTTATGAACAGACATAAAAGTTTTGGGAACTTCGTATAATTTCATTAATATCTCGAACACGATTGGGAAATCGTGATAAGTGGATAGAAATTATCTCAAAGCTTTATAAATTCTCTACAAAAAATATTCTGAAACAATTTTTGATTAGGTGATGTCAATCGGAGAAATAACTGCTTAAACTTTGAAGTAATTGATTTCGTTTATTCGAACAGCTCTTTTTGTCTGTTTTTATTCCTTGTTATTTTTTAATTGCTTATGGTTGGGTAATGTATTTGACAACAAAACAGATTAGGTAAAATAAGAAAAACAATTCATTGTTAGAAATATAGCTTGCCAAGAGAAAGAGATTCGATGACGTCTTTTGAATATTTTCAATTGCCTTCATGCTGTTGTTTTTTTTTATTTTATTTTTGAATTGATTTTATTTTTAGAATTATTACTATAGTAAAAGAACACAAGAATATGTGAAAAATTTTGATGTTTTCCAATTCCTTGAAACGTATGGAATGAAGTATCGGTAGAAGAGGATTCTAGGGTTCTGGCGGACCCGACCAGGTAAAGCCATAAAACACTTTGAACAAAGGCCGAGGAAAATATTATCCACAATGGTTACTTAACTGTCAACCTTGGTCTTCCTCTGCCTCCCGGGATTTCCATTGGTATGTAGTATCTTATTTCTTTATAAAATTAATTAATGTTACTATTAGGTACTATAGTTTTCATTGATTTGTAGTTTCTTATTTCTTTGTAAAATCAATTAATGTTACTATTAGCACCTATTTACTTATATAAACTTCAGTAAAATAGCCTTTTTTTCTTCTTTTTCTGTTATGTTTCTATTGATTTTCATTCTACTCATTCTAAGAATTTAAGACGAAATTGTTCTTTTATAATAAGTTAATTGTATTTATAGTTCTTTTACTTATCTCTTATAAACTTTTTTTTTTGTTTCTGTATTAATTTCTGTTTTCTTGTCATTTTAGCTGACGAAGGCTACCAATGAGTAGCAGAACGTCCTAAATATAGATTTTTTAACAAAAATCTTATTGAAGTTTCTTTAGCCGAATCCCCACCGTTCCATCGTTACTTATCATCCATCTTCATGGGAAAAATATTATCTGTTTCTATTCTAAGCTTTTCAAATGACAATAGGGATATGAACAGGAACCGCGCTAAGATAATGCAGTTCCTGCGAGTCGGAATTTTTTCCTTAGAGGGCGATGTAAAACTGGTTTAATCTATTATTTTAAATATTAATTTTAATACAATTTAAGTGGAAATTTTGGCTTGATATTTACCTAACATTATGTTATAGATGGTGTAAATGTTTTAATATTATATCAATGTGGTTGCTGTTATCCCCAAGGAGTTCTGCCAAGTCAATGGGGACATAAAGCTTCCGTATTAGATGACAGTCAGTCTGTATATGCTTGATTGTGACTTATGAGTTACATGTTCAGCATGTAGGTTTGTCCTTCTCAGTCATCAGATACCTCTGAATCACACGACTGTGTCCGTACCATGAAGACGTATCATGATGCGACGCATCATGTAGGATTGTTTGCTCAGTGCATCATGATACGTCTTCATGGTACGATTCGAGTGGCTGGCATGTTTGTTTTTCCATACAACAATTAAATGATCTCATTTGTCGCTTCATTTCTAGTCCTCAAAACAAAGCCTATAGAAATACTACCACGCTAAGCTGGGACAGCACACAGCTATAGTGGAGATGCCAGTCTTGATACGGTATTCTCCTAGTTACACAATCCTCGGTAGGAAACTCATATACAAAGAAGGTTTTCACCCTTGAGAGTTATCCCAATCCAAGGGTTCTTAATTTTGCGGGCTGATTAAAATTGTTCAATTTAATTATATTTAAATATAGTCTACTCATAACTCTATAATTATACATATTTATAATTACTTCAATAGTTTTTCTAATAAATCTTTGAACTGCTCGAAAAAATTGAGAAAATCCCGAACTAAGAGAATGGAATTGTTGGAGAAGCTGCCAAGGAAATACCCCCATAATTTATCCGGAGGTGTGCCATTGTCACCTACGGTACCTCACAATACCTTCCTTGCGGCTTATCGTATTCAACAAATTCCTTGAGAAGCCTATTAAATAACCTAGGTCAATATTTTAAATTTTTATATTCGTTACTTATAAACTTGATTTGTGAGAGGAAATCTCACTTTTTGTTAATGAGCGAAAATAATTATGCCTGAAACTCAAACCATCCCGATAGGAAAATAAGACCTTCGTTCATGAACTGTATGGTATGATTTATTTTTTATTTTTTTTTTGTATATCTCATATCGCTTACCATTCTAAAAAAAGTGTAATCACTATCGCTTACTCAGGAGTTACATAACTAAATACTTTACATTACGAATTTGAGTAGCGTAGGCTGCATTCCTGAATATTTTGCCTGCATAAGTGAAATAAAAACATGAAAAATTCTGTTCCTTTACATTTGTAATGAGCAACTGTTTCAATTCTTGAATTTGCAATTAATTCTCTTCTTGAGTTGTGTATTTGTGTGGTATTGCTCTACTTAATAAATACACAAAAAGGGATACAGGAATACACAGGAAAGGGATACAGCGCCTCTAGAAGGAGGTGGTAGAAGTCAGAAGACAACAACCCATACAGAGTCATAACAAAACAG
This sequence comes from Gonocerus acuteangulatus, assembly GCA_946811695.1. Lineage (NCBI taxonomy): Eukaryota > Metazoa > Arthropoda > Insecta > Hemiptera > Coreidae > Gonocerus > Gonocerus acuteangulatus. The sequence continues at coordinate 51,671,964 of OX328124.1, read as the reverse complement.
AAGCGCTCCTAGTGGTAGCTTTACCCAAGTACGACTAGCGGGTGAATTATATGCTAACATAGTGCAAAGTAAACCTCCCACCCTTCCGACACACAACACGCACACGCACACACACATGCATACGCACACACGACTCATGGATGCACGCACGTATATATAGATAAATTTTAACGGGGTCATTTTTGGTGTCTACTAGGTAGGATCGATAAAGATTTCAGTAATGAATCGCCCTTGTCTTACTAATGTATAAATAATTAAAAATGCACCAAATAATTTTTGAAAATGTGCTTCAATGATTTTTATAAAATTTTGATATGTTTCGCCCGACACGTTTCGTGCCTTTTCGCACCTCTTCAGGGGCTTTCCTATTCAACAATAATTTTTGTAAAACTTAAACTTATAATTTTTGTAAGTAAAAAGAACAAAGAAAAAGTTGAAAATATATATCGGGTCTTCTTTTACAACAATTAATATATATATATACATATATATATATGTATATATATATATATATATATATATATATATATATATAAGGGTGTATAACTCACACATGGTTGTGCGTTATTTATTATTTTTATGACAAAAATATTGCAACATTATATACTGAGAAAAAAACTAAAGAAATTTGAAAATGTTCAATTTGTGTTTAGTACATTCATTTTTTATGGTTTGTAAATTTTTAAGTAATAAAAAGCATTGATTATTTTATGATAGCGTTTGATTCACTTTATTCCAAAGCTCTTTAAATAATATGAAGGTAACATGATTTTCTCTTCAAGAAAGAGGTAACTAACTCCGGGAGAAAAGCTGTTCTTTAGAAGGAAAAAACTTTTTATCCGAAGAGGCAAATTCAATTTAATATTTCCAGACAAAAACAGTGACGACATTCTTCTAAAAAGCAACCATGCTACAGGCAATGAATATTATTTTTTTTCTTGGTAAGTATGTTTGCTATTATATAAGTATTTATTAGTTTTTCGTTATCTACTTCTCAGGAATAATTGCCAAGGGCTCTGCAAGAATTACTAGGCTCGATTATTTTTTTAACAACTATGTCTGTAGAAGACCATCGCCAAAAGTTTCGGGACTCTAAAAACAAATAAAAATGTGTCTGTATTAATTCACAAAATGAATACGAAGACAGGGGTATGAATTATTTTTTACTAGCGTGCTTCCACCCTCCCTATAGGGAGTAGAGTCACTTATAGGGTCTCACTTCGTTAGGCCGGATGCAAATTTTGCAGACGGCAGGCGATAAAGAGGAGCTGCAAAAATGGCCCGAAAACAGGCAGAGAGGTGCGTAGGACCCAGTTCACAGCCGTCACCGTAAATTGAATCCTGCTCAGTAACGTGTCTATTGTACCGACGGACGTGGATGGTGTGTTACACCACCTAGAGTCCGAATCTGGCGAAGAAATTAAACGATATTACTACATACATTATTTAAACTAAACATAAACAAACTAGCCACACATCTGAACTTAAACATTAAAAAAAAAGTACCCTATGTCATAACTGAATGGTCTGACGAAACAACTGATTTTTTTCTTAAAGCTTTCATTAGTGTGACAGGTCTCAGAAGAAGCTAACATCAATGTAAACGAGAGGATCATCTCGGGACCATACAGATCTATACTATTTGCTTCCGTCCGTCGGGGCATTACATTACTATTGGAATAATCAGTTAATTGCCTGCATCAATCATTTAGCTCAAACAGACTAAACAGCTATGCCAATATTTTCTCTCTAATGAATCACAACCAAACCTCAAGGAGGAAAACACCATTAGCTAAAGGACCCCGCCCTTTCCTAATGGAAAATGGCTTTCGGTCAAATTGAACGAAACTATGCTCGTTTGATAGAGAAAGTCATTCTGAACAAAAGTCTCCATGGGCACAAAACCAAAAAGTTAAAACTTTTGGTACTTTTGGGTATCCGAAGTTTTACATTTTTAATTTTTGCAAAATCTCGAGATCTCTGGTTGAAAGGTTTCCCAAGCCTTTTGGCCAGTAAAAAAAATACGTATAAATTATTTTTCGAAGACCTTTCGAACGGAGTGTCAAATTTGGTTTCGTTCGAAAGGTCTTCGAAAAATAATTGATACGTATTTTTTTTACTGCCAAATGGCTTGGGAAACAATTCAAACAGAGATCTCGAGATTTTGCAAAAATTAAAAATGCAAAACTTCGGATACCCAAAAGTACCAAAAGTTTTAACTTTCGGGTTTTGTGCCCATGGAGACTTTTGTTCAGAAAGACTTTCTCTATCCAACGAGCATAGTTTCGTTCAATTTGACCGAAAGCCATTTTCCATTAGGAAAGGGCGGGGTCCTTTATGATGCGAGGAATGTTTGAATTAGTATGCTCGTTGAGTTATTATATCAATATTATAATATCCTGTAAAAAAAAAATAATCACCAAAATAGTTTTTTTTTTTACTCATAAAGCCAACTTGTAAGATTATGATATAAACTTGTGTGTATATACATATGTGTGTGTGTGTGTGTGTGTGTGTGTGTATAATACATAAATGTATGTATATACAGTGTTTCCCAAACGTAATAGGAAAAACTAAAGGTTCGGCATTTTGTCAAACTTTCATAGTATAATTGTGGCAAAAACCCCCAAAACCTCATTATTTGAATGCTTTACATGAAAGATGAAAATAAGCTCACTTAAAACAATAAACATTTATGACATATGCAGTCATATAATAACAAAAGACGAACAAAATATGAATATATTAGGTCAGAAAAGTTAGCGGAATTATGAACAAAAGTTTAAAAAAAAAAACGTTAAGATAAGTAGTTATGTCGGTCATCGGTACTAAATGAATCCTTCTCTTTGAATAACCTCTTAATGTCTTCTCTTCATGTACCTTGTTATATTAGATGTCGTTTGGGGCCTTTATTGGTCCAGAATTCCAATATCGTTTTTTTTTAATCCTTCGTTTTCATTAAAACTATGTTTTTCGAGTTCTTTCTCAACAAGTGACCGTAGGTAAGTTGTCTATAGGATTAAGGTCAAGTGGCTGGAGAAATGTTTCCAGAACATTTCTGCAATTATCTAATACTCGTAACCGAGTTTGAATGGCTTTTTGTTTCAAATCGTTGTCATGATAGAATTTGAATTTATTCAAAATTTCCATTTCCCTTGCATTATCCCTCAAGTTTCCTTTTAGAATATTTACATACACATTACTGTCCATGATTCTACAAATTAGGATTAAATTCCACATTAACTTGAAGCTGAGACAACCTCAGACCATCAAACACCCGAGAGCGTGATTCATTGTATCTCTTGTGTTTCTCGGATTAGGCTGTTCATAAGGTCTGTGCAAGACCCTAGCTATCCCATCAGTGTTGCTAAAGTTAAAATTCTGTCGTCAGGGAATAAACATATTGGTCTGAGTATTGTCGTGTAAATGAGTCTTTTGTTATCAAGTGTAAGGGCTGCTCGTCGGTCACGTAAGTGTAGTAAATGTCTGTATCGTATGAAGAAAATTATATGCTTTTCTGAAATACCTATGGAAAATATGGAAGCTAAGCGAGGTTAAAATGAAATAAAAATAATAAATACAAAAGCATTTACCTTACATTGTCTCTGGATCCGACATAGACCTTCACAGAGTAGAACTATCATCATCTAAGACATCGAGATCTGAAAAAGTAAGGATGTTTTGACTAATAACTTCTATTCTAAAATACAAAATAGCTTACAATTTCATAAAATACCGTATTATCTAATATTCCACATTAAAGAAGATTTAAGGATAACATATCGAAAATAAGCTATGTACAGATAGTGTAAAAAGTATTGGAACACCCATGAATATTTTACTTTTTTAACATTTGCGACGAAAATAATGGTGCTTTAGGTAAAAAGAGGCATCAATAACACGGTGATAAGCTATATTTTAAATATTCCCTAAAAATCAACATCAAAAAATTGTAGCAATAAAATGCAATATTCTATGCGTAAAAAGTATTTCCTTCCTGATTTCCTTACTATTGCAGCTGGACTTTGGAAGGGATTAATCACATATTATCGGTGAACTTTGTCCGGTAGGACTCTAACTCTCACCGAGAGAGGGAGGGAGAAAGACGCACACAAATTTGAATTACTATTATTTTCTTGATCTATGTTCCAAAATATGAATTTTCCTAGCCGGCACTTCCGGATTGTATCATCAGCACATTAGCAGGTTTCCTAGGGGTGATGGCTTTTCTTTCGAACAAATATGCATCAGCCGTATTCTGGCTAGAAAAGGGTAATAACCCCATCCCAAAATCTATGGTGAGCATAAGTGGACGTTAAACTTTTAAACTTTAAATAAATTAATTGACACAGATTTTACGCGCGGTTTATCTATATGTTAAAACCATTCTCCACTGCCCCTAGTGGGAATTGAACCCACGACATTAAGCAAGCAATGCTACAGCCTTAACAATTATGCTTAATGGCCACTTAATCGACTTAAATATGTAACAAATGTTGCTTCATAACCATACGTAACCAAAAATCGAGGTTAAATGAGAAAAACCTAAGGGCCATATGGTTAAAGAATTCCAAGAATTTTTTTTTTTTTGGGGGGGGGGGGAGTCGAATCCAAGAAATTAATATTGTAGGTTTAATTTTAAGGATAGTAGTGTGTTTGTTTTTTACAAACTTATAAAACCAATAATTTGCGTAAAAGGTTTTCTCACTAGACACGTCACATCTCGTTTTGTATTAAATAAATATAACAAAGATATTCATAAATCATACGATGTAAAATATTTAAATTAAATGAATGTTTTTATAGTTCAAGGTTTATTGATTTTCTTAATTCATTATCATACAGTTCATTTTGTTGACATACAATAGTTTCGAAGTTTTGGTGTCTGTAAAAAGCATATGATCGAGTAGTGACATTTCAAAATGCCGGAATTGTTCAAGACTCTAATACATTCTTGTTCGGGTTTCTTGATGAAATTCCGTCGGAGTACTTCAAGCAGCAAACGATGCCCCGTGCCAGTGTTCAAGTCTTGCCTCAAGTTGAAACACCGAGTCTGCCTGCGAGACAAGCGAGGAGAATACACCTACCTAGGCCTGGCCAAAAGCAGTAAGAGGTTAAGCGGCGAGATATCCAGACTCCTGGCTAGACAACTACAGGAACGGGTGGCTATCCTCTGTCCTAACAACGGATTCTATGTCTTGGCGCAATGGGCAGCATGGATGAGTGGGCAGATCGGTAAGTAGGGTACTTCAAATAATAGAACATTCATTCAATATGATTGAAAAATAACATACTGTGAGGATTTTGAAGCCAAATTTATATTGTGTAGATAACCGTTTCTAACTGATAGGTTAACTTCACATATGGTTACTTATTCGTTTTCATCGTATTTGTTTAGGTAAAAATGAAGTTTCACGCCCTCAAAACCGATTTCTTTCAAATTTTGTACAATAACGTATTTGGGGTCTCCCGTAGTCTAGTGGCTAGCGCGCTGGATTCATAAGCGGGAGATGGTGGGTTCGATTCCCACCTCCGGCAGGAATTTTCTCATCTCAAGGCTCGCTGGGAAAATACCTCGCTGCACCCTGGATGTCGGCGCTAATGACCTAGAAGTAGACGCGCCGTAAAAAAAAAAAAAAAAAAAAAAAAAAAAAAAATAACGTATTTTGATGCACTAAACACGAATAGGTTAAAAAAAAAAAAAAAAAAAACCTCCGCATTTAACTAGGAAAGAAGTTATTAAGCACTAAAGTTCACTGTTATGCGGGTTATGAGAGCTAATGTAAAAAACTAAATTTGTGACGACTTTAAGGCATGCATGCTATGCGTTTCCGCTCGCTCAAGAAGATAACAAAACCCCAGTCAATCCAACTCACTGTAATTAATAGAATATAATATTAAGCACTAAAGTTCACTGTTAGGAAGGTTATAAAACTAGGCGTAAACAGCGTATTTGTAAACACGCGCATGCGCAGATATGTAACATTGGCAAACAGAGAACTCTCATTTGAAATGTTCAGGAACCATTTATTCAAAAATATTGTTAATTTTAAGGGCATCCTCACCCGTCGTCACCTGTCGCTTAAGGGCATACGTGCTATGCGTTTCCGCTCGCTCAAGAAGATAACAAAACCCCAGTCAATCCAACTCGCTAAAATTAATAGAATTCTATCAATTATTCTATTAACTTGAGTGCTTAATAACTTCTTTCCTACTTAAATGCGAAGGTTTTTTTTAACGTATTCGTGTTTAGTGCATCAAAATACGTTATTGTACAAAATTTGAAAGAAATCGGTTTTGAGGGCGTGAAACTTCATTTTTACCTTTGTTTATTTAAATTTTGTAAATTAAATTAAATTATTTAAATTTGAACGCCCATTTATACAAGACTTTCGTTTTGGGACGGGGTTTCTACAGGTTACCACCATTTTCTAGCGACAGTAGGCCTGACGCCTTTTCTTTTTTGGAAAAAAAGTGGGAGGAGCTATTTTTCATCCTATCAAAAATAGGAGGTTTCTCTTTCGTTTGTTTTTTAATAATAAAACGTCGGAGGCCCGGGGGCCGTGAGTGTTAAGGCGTGAGCACTTAACACTCCGTGCCAAGGGTCGTGGGTTCGATTCCCACTATGGGGTGTGGCTTTTCTTTAGAAAAAAGAAAAGGTATCAGCCCTAGCCTGGCTAGAAAAGGGTGGTAACCTATAGATAACCCGTCCTAATATTCCGTTAAAAATTTAAATAATTAAATAGTCTGGGTCTCCCGTGGTCTAGTGGCTAGCGCCTTAGATTCATAAGCGGGAGATGGTGGGTTCGATCCCCATCGGCGGCAGGAATTTTCTCATCCCACGGCTCGTTGGGAAAATTCCTCGCTGCACCCTGGATGTCGGCACTGATGGCCTAGACGTCGATGCGCCGTAAAATAATTTAAAAAAAAATTAAATAGTCTAAACCCAGCTTAGTTAGACCATAGTACACCACATCGAAACTTTCCGCTAAACTGCGGCAGGTAAGTGCAAATCCAACAAAAATGGAAAATTCCTCGCTGCACCCTGGATGTCGGCACTAATGGCCTAGACGTCGATGCGCCGTAAAATAATTAAAAAAAAAAAATAAATAGTCTAAACCCAGCTTAGTTAGACCATAGTACACCACATCGAAACTTTCCGCTAAACTGCGGCAGGTAAGTGCAAATCCAACAAAAATGCTAATATAAGAGGGCGTATTTTCTTTTATTTTAAAAATGTTATACCATAGGTTAAATATATAGCGTATTTGTAAACACGCGCATGCGCAGACATCTAACATTGGGAAAGAAAGAACTCTCATTTGAAATATTGATAACCTATTTATAACCTCCATAACTTCGGAATTCTATGAATAAAAGCGAGTTGGATTGACTAGAGTTTTGATATCTTTTTGAGCGAGCGGAAACGCATAGCACGTCTGCCCAAAAGTCTTCCTAGGCATTCTTCTTAATATGCATGTTTACAAATACGTTGTTTATGAAATTTTTTATAACCTGAATAACAGTGAACTTTAGTGCTTGATAACTTCTTTCCTAGTTGAGAGCAACTTTTTTTTTTAACGGATTCGTGTTTAGTGCATCAAAATACGTTATAGTGAAAAATTTGACAAAAATCGGTGCTGAGGACGCTCTCCTTCAGTTTTACCCTTTTTCCTTTCAAGGGTAGATAATTTCTAAATACTTTAGCTAACATTGATATGCCTATATATCCTCTTATCAGGTGTTAAATCGCGAAACAAAAGATCCATTGAAATACTACAATGATACAAACATTAATTTAATTAGATTTATAAATCCACTTGTACACACATTTGGGAGGGATTTACTAATGGTTACCATTCTTTTCTAATTTGTAAAGAGCTGAGTTATTTAATTTTTTTAAAGAAAAACCACCACCCTTAGTAAGAATCGAACCCAAGGCCTAAAAACGAAGTGCTCAAGCGTTAACGCTCTCAGGCTCTGGCCACCCTATATAACGATTTAAATAAACTGCAAATCATAACAATTACGAGATAGTATGGTTTGGAAAAAATATAACTATTGATATTCTGAAAAATTGATTTAACAGTCTTCAGGAAACAGATTCCTACCATGCACTTATTTTGATTTTTTTCACAGATCCCAACGTAATTTCCTTCCAGCAGTAACCTTGGCAGAAATGTTCAAATAAAATTTGAAATAATTTTCAATACTAATGCCTAAACACAACAGAAAATATTGGATTACAACTTTTGCGCTAGCGTTATTTTGTCCAGGTTAAGCAATCCACTCAAATTCTAATTTTTGTCTCCATGTGATCTGTACAATCAAAGATAAAAATTTGATTATAAATCAGGTAACTGCATCGACGCAAGACACCTCTCGTTGCCAGCTCAAATCTCTGTCTCCTCTTTTAGACTAAACAGATAGATACAAAATGCAATGTTATATTTACTTTCAAAAACTATTAATTTTATATTCTAGTGGTTCCTTTGCATCCTGACTTTCCTCAAGAAAATCTCGAGTATATACTCAAAGACGCAGGCGCAGCATTGGCTATAACAACAGCTGAACATGTTGAGAAAATCAAGAAAATAATTAGCAAAACCAATATTGAACTGCTTGTCCTCGACACAGATTTACTGTAAGTATACCTTATTCTTCAAAAACATATTACAATATTTTATTGTAAGTAATAATTAGTTGTTTAAACAATAATAAATAATGCTATGCTGATTTGAGTTAAAAGAAAAATATTAAATTTAGGACCACACAAATTTACTTATATCGAAAATCCTCAACCAGTTTCACTTAATTAGCCATTGACAGCGACTTTAAATTAACTGAAAGCTCAATTTTATAGATCACTTAACAACTTTCCAAAACTAAGGATTCTCAAAATGGCGTATATCAAAAATTGAGGGTTCAGCCCAAATGGATTCTGTGCATTTCTGTTCGTCATGTCGACTTCATAAATGGGTTCCTCCTTAAAGGGAGTGACGAAGCGCGATAACACCAGAATAAAGCAAGTTAATAAATAAATAAAATAAGATTTTAAGGATACTTTCATTTACTCTTGTCCATTAAAAAATTACTTACAGACTCCAGATGAAGAACCTGCGCCATATTCCATTATACATGACTGATAGGTTAACAATGTGCCCAACCTAATGTATAAGAATGAAAAACATTCTTGAAATAAAATATAAAAGTAAAAGGTTTTCTATTTAAGTAAAAGTTAGAGATAGAAGTTACGTCTGTAAAAAGATTAATTCATACTAGTAAGGATGTACTAAAAAAAAAAAAAAAAAAATTACTAGGGCTGAAAAGAAAATCATCTGATTTCAGTGTTGCCATGTAATTTTCAGAGATTTCTTATGATGGTTTGGGAAACTCCTCTGCAAAGCGCATGTTTTTAAATTTCTTTTGATTAGCAAAATAAAGTTTAAATAAAAATCTAACATTCTTACACTTTTATCAAACCGTATTACTTTAAATTCAAATTTGGTAACAATAAAAAAATCATGCAAAGTCATTGATTATTTAATAATCAAATTATTATTTTGAAATTTACTTTCGTTATTGTCATTAGGAATATGCTGACAGTGTTTGTTGTAAGTTGATATTTTTATTGATTATGTTATGCATGCTTTTTATGCTGTTGTACTTTCAATTTAAATTGAATGGCCAACATTAATCTGTTGACTAATCTCATTAAAGGATGTTTCAATAAGTTTCCCACGAATTTATGTTTGTTATTCTGTCATAGTCTTGGTTTCTATTTAATTAGGGAAAGTCTTAAATCGTTCGAATTTACATTAATGCTGTAACAAATGGCGACACTGCTTAATCTTCATAGTTTCTTAAGACTATGGTGTTTCAATAACCTTTTACAAACTTTGGTATCGTGTTTAATTCAGTAATAATTATGGTTTATCATTAAAATATCAAGCTTCAATTAAGTTTAGAACGTTTCAATTCCTTTTAAAATAATTAACATAGAAAGATAATGAGAGATATTAACTGGGGGATCTCATACTTGAGCAATGCTTGATGTCTTACAATAGGCTTGAGCAGTAATAAGTTATTTGTAAAAGAAAAAAAAAATATGAAGAGCCCAAGAACAGGACAGCGGAAGATTGATACTCTTTCTTTAAATGAAGGTCAGATAATTTCGAGGAAGACAATGGGAGTCAAATGTATAAGTTTCTTAAAATGTATAAGTTTCTTATTATTTTTTCGTCAAGGCATATGGAAGGTGATCATTCAAAGCACCAACAAAATATTATTATTCTTACTTAAAAAATAAATGTATAAACTTCACCAGGAGAATAGCCTGAAAAAACAGGTATAAAAAAAAATGCTTTCTTGTCATTTGATTTTAGTAATCATTGTACACCTTCTCACATTTATTGGGGTTTCCTGAAAGTTCAGAGGGATTTTGAAATGATATTTTAAAAAGTCCATTATATTCATTAAGTTTAAAGAATTAACTGGACAAACCAATATATTTATAAATATCTGCATAAATTATATATATATATATATATATATATATATATATGTATGTATATATACATATATATACACACACACACATACATACATAGTGAATCTCGAAATTGTGTTGACACACTACCTGCCAAAGATGCCACTAGGTTAAATTTTTATTCTGTAAAAGAGTAATTTTTAAATAACTCCATATCAATAAAAATAAGTTAATATGTACACAAATGATAATTTATGATCACTAAGTTATTTTATTTATCAACAATATCATAAGGTTGTGGGTTCGATTCCCACTAGGGGTGGTACCTTTTATTTAAAAAAAAAAAGGCCTCAGCCCTATTCTGGCTTAAAAAGTGTAATAACTAGTTCTAAAATTCATTGTTAATAATAAGTGAACGTTAAAATTTAAATAAATAAATAATGAACATTATATCAGTTAATATCGTTGGATGGCAACTTCTAGATTTGGAGGAAAAAAGTTTAGTTTCTCTGTTTCAATCAATTATATTTTAAACACTAGTATGTCTTCTATTATTAGTTCTACCAAATTCCCTATTGAAATGGCACTGATTGTGGAATTCAATAATTTTCCTTTCTAACACCATTGTTTCTCTTAGCTTCCTTCCAATGATGCATGCCACTAGGTTAAATTTTTGTTACTCAAAAACTTTGGTCTATTTAGAAACTACCTGAGAATGTTACAGATGGGTTTAAGCTGTTAGAGAAAGCAACTATAAAGGTTTAAAGGGTTACAAGTTCAGTTGTTATCAGTTTAGGAATTAATTCTGTTCTTTTAGCTAATCAAAGGTCACATTGTTACTGCAAGCGAAGGATCATTGGCGAAAAAATATGAATTTAAAGTAATATTTGATAAAGAAATGTCCTAACATATTTAATATTATGCGGTGTATCAATACTTTTGACGGTCATTGTATATGTTTGAGTATGTATGCATATAAAATCTTGATTAAATGGACCAATTCAGTTCACTCTATATTTTGTAGTTTTGACGAGGAGTCAAACAAATACTCTTCATTTCTATACCAATTGCCTTTGTTGGCCCAAGATGTTTTGAGTTTCCACTGGCCCCACTTCAGGTGCTTACTTTCTGGAGGTGTTTTCTCTTACTTCCTCAAGCAACAGTCAAGTATCCTGGGAGTACTCCTCCACATGATGAGCTCCTGAAGATGTGCGACTGAATGCACAAAACGTTTTGTACAAATATTGGAGATTGATATGAAAAAGAAGTGCACTTATTCGCCCCCTTGCCAAATCTTGATTTACTAGCCTCAAGGTCAAGGTCACCTTCTTAATGTTGTTTGCTACTTGATACTGTACTGTTTCTCTTATTTTTTTGTAAAACTGTTTAAAAACACTTCTTATTAAAACCATTCTTCCCTAATATTCATTGAGAGATCATTGACCGTTGGGACTGCAAAGCTAGATTTTTTATTTTTTTTTTTACGGCGCATCGACATAATTCTTGGCCATTAGCGCCGCTAGATATTGTCAGTATCAGTTTGGTCTTGGTATCTTAACGAAACTACATTTTCTGTAAGAAAATGTGTTTTATTTTTGCCAATGTTTCGGCTTGAAGAATATCCCACTTTAAGAATAGTCCTTACTATTCGGTTTGTAGAATCTGTCTCCTTTAATGTTAATCCTGGTGTCTATATTTAATTATTACCTACGTATTCACTAGCCTTTTAAAGTCAACAAAACCTTACAAGTGTTAGATATATAAATCATATTTATGTTTTTATTATATTTTAATTATTTAATATATAATAAATTTAGATGTATTTGATATAGATGGCATGCAGAAGTCAGCCTATGGGTTGTATGTTCAAGATGGCCGATGTATATCTCTCCCAGCTAAATGCGTTGTTATAATATAGACTTATTCTCAAGATTGATTGAGTTAATTTAACCCATTTACTTACCAACAACAAGTGTTTGAAGAGAGTTGACACAGTTCTTATGAATAAAGCTTTTTTTGGGTCTGTTTGCAAAGAGCACATCCAGTTACTTCTCCAGTTACTTGTGAAGTATCTGTAGTGATTACAACAGCGATTTAGCACATCTGCATAACTCATTCGCATTTCTATTGATTGTTGCTGGTAGTAAAGTAACCTTCAACACTCAAGTCAATCCAACTTGCAAAAATTATTAGAGTTCTATTAATTTTAGCAAGTTGGGTTGACTAGAGTTTTGATATCTTCTTGAGCGAGCGGAAAGGCATAGCATGTATGCCCATAATGTGAAATAAATATAAATATTTTATAGAACCACTGGACAAACAAATCGGTGAGGAGGCCCCTAAACTTCACAATTACCATTGTTTTTTTATAATATTAACCTTTTTATTAATAAATATTGCTTGCTGAAAAATATTCTGCTTGTTTTCATTTATGCTTTACAAGCCTAAAAGTATTACAAATACAAGTTATCTAACGGTTAGTTAGAAACCATATTATATAAATATGGTAGGAAAAAAAAAGTGACTTTTAGTCGTGATTGCCGAGATTTTAAATACTTTTCATTACTATATTTATATAATATGGCTTCTAACCTTTGATTACCTGTAAAGAAGTAATAGATAACCTGTAAACTAATCCGTAAGTACCAAAATCACTGTTTAAAATCAAGACAGATACTTCAAAGTAACTGGATGTGGTCTTCGCAAACAGACCCCTTTTTTTATAATTTTTAGATTATTGTAATCATCAAACATTTAGAAATTTCTTGGGTTAATCAGCCGAGAATTTATTTAATGCATTTTCATACATTGTTCTAGAGATAAAGCTAAAGCAAATCTTCAATTAAAAGGAGAAGTTATTACTGAAAAAGACATTTCAGTTGAACAATATGGGCAAAGGATGGAATTTTATGAAGACAATGATGCACTAATAGTATACACTGCAGGTACAAGTGGTACTCCAAAAGGTAAATAATAATTAACTAGTGTCAGTTTTTAAAATGGAATATTTTTTTACTGAAATTCTGCCTACTTGATCTCTGTCAGTGTAAAAAAAAAAGTTAGCTGTCAAAATAAATAATAAAAAAATGAATCCTTTGTGCTCAAATTGTTGGCCCATGTGTTTGAAAACAAATTTTAAATGGCTCTGCTCTGGAGCCCTTGAGTGCAAAAGGCTAAAATAATTACATAAAAAATGAAGCATAAAAATAATTAAATAATCTGTAGTTGACAAAAAAAATAAATAAAGAATGCTAGTGTAAAAACTATGATGTAGAGGAAGTTAAATAAAAAAAACAAATAAACAACAAATTAAATTTTTGTGTATATGTTAATGTTTAATACTTTTTTTATTTTATTTTTTTTTTCAAAAGTTTATCAACAATCCAGCTATTAATGCCTTGCTATCTACAGGTTGCCACTCTTTTATAGTGCCAACAGCACGTGGTCGGTTACCCTTTCAGGTACTGGACACACCCGACGTTGCTTGATTTCGGTGATCAACAAGAACTGGTGCATTCAACGTGGTTATGGCTGTTGGCATGTTTAACTATTGTTTCATTTTTGATGGATACATTTGATAGAAGTTCCATCAAGTCCGTCCACAGATATATCTAAATCTTCCCAGCTTCTGCTATTTGTGAGTTTAAGTTTTGTGACGGAGATTAGAGTGCAGCAAATGATAGGCTGCGTGTAAATACTGTAGTGTATATTGAAAGGTTCAACTGGCCTGGGCAGGATGGTCATGAGAGAAGGAAGAGATGCTAGGATTCTTGAAGCTTATATAGGAAGATAGGAATACGAGATCGTGGGAATTGTAGAGTCACGCAGGTATTGCTTTTGCTGAAGGATGGTCTGCCAGTATACAATTATTTTATATTATAGTTTGTTGGGTTCTACAAACTCTCCATTTCATGATATTTCTACAGTTTACATTACCAAACAAAAATAATTACAGTATTTTCATTTATGTTTTAGGTGTTGTCCTAAGCTTCAGGAACATTGATTCACAAATATCGTCAGTAGTGATGCCTTGGTCCTTGACTGAGAAAGATTGTGTTCTGAATTGCAAGACCCTAAGTAGTACTGATAGTATTACCTGTGGTCTTATTGCACCCATGTCAGTTGGTGGTAGGTCAGTCAAACTGAAATGATTCACAAAGATATGTTGCACTGGATCAACTACTGAATTTTTCATAACTTAATTACAGTGTGATTCTAATGGAAAACTTTTCCGTCGAAGAAGTCTGGAGTGAAATGTTAGGTGTAAAGGGAATTAAGTCGGAACGGATGAATATCTTCTATGGAGAATCATGGATGTACAGAAAGTTAGTGGAAGAGTATGAAAATGTACTAAAGAAAAATGAGAAAATGGAAGAATATATTAAAGGAATTTGCATTCAAAAAATAAGGTAGCCAATCTTTAGAAAATTATTCATAATTCTTAATTAGTTCATAATGTTAAGAAATTCTTTTTTTTTTTTTCTTTTTTTTTTTTACTTTATAGGCTAACAATATCAACAAGCTCTCCTCTTCCAAGATCAGTTCAAGAAAAATGGGAATCGTATACTGGTAAAAAAAGCTCATACTTATTTATTATTTATTTATTGTGTCCCGCTTCAATGACGATAACACAAAGAACAGTATTCTCTGAACTTAGCTATTCTAGGAAATCAGCATGGTTATTGGTGTTGGAAGTGTGTGTGGTTATGTAATTTTTTAGATGTAGGGTTCACCTATAAATAGTGCTTAGTATCGATGGAAATATAATATCTTATAAGTCAACATTGCAGACGTTCATCAAATAAGGTTGTATAGTCCTGTGTTCTTGAGATAAGTCAGTATAGTGTTGATGTACTGGCTATCGTTGACTAGGAGTTCTTGCATATCATACGCTATGTTGTAATTGCTTCTTCTCTAACAGTCTGTAAGTAAATGTTTAATCGTAAGTTCTCTGTTACATACGTTGCATATTGGTTTTTGGTGTCTTGTCATAAGCAATTCATACGTAAGTTGAGTATGTCCAATCCGTAATCAAGCGAGGACAACTTCTTCTCGTTTATTGTTGCGATGACTGGATGGCCATTCCTCAAATGTATTTTTTATCAATAGTTAGTTGTGTCCAGATGTATTGCCAAAAACGTTTTATGGTAGATTTTGTAGCTGTTGTTAAGTCTCTGGCAGTTATTTGTTGTACGTCATAAGTCTCAAGTCTTACAGAATTTTTTGCGTAATAATCGGCAATTGAATTTATTTATTAGAGTTCCAATTGTACAGCTTTTTCACAAATCACAATCTACTCCCCCAATATAGACAGCTTATCTAAACTGTATTATTGAATACTAGAATTTATGTGCATTGCTCAGTGAGGAAATGACGAAAATTTCTTGAGTAGACTTTCATAGAGATATTTTGGTAGAAAAATAATGAGATGAAATGAATTAGCAATGAGGAGTGTTTAGGTCTTGGAGAAGGCCAAGAGTACATCTTACAACATAGCTTCAAGCATATCGTAATTGGCAAGAACATTGTTACATCTAAAATTTTATCAGTTTTTGGTCAAATTTACTAGCCAATAAAAGAAATAAACCTCTTTTGTGAAGTATGCTCTTTTGGGAAGTAACCTCTTGTTCCTGGTCTTGAAGTAACCTCTTTTGGGAGTATTGTAGGTCCTTACAATACTCCCAAAAGTGCTCATGATATTTCTGACTCATTGCTTTGGCTACTAGAATGTTATTTTAATGGGATTATATATAAACTAGGAGAACTTAGCTCAGTTATAACAAAGGTTGTATATTAATCAAAACTGAGATAACTAAATTATGTTCTTTAAAACAATTACAATTCTCTGAAGTATGTTTCTTGAAAGGACAGAATTAGATTTATAACAGTGTTTCTTGTTGATGTATGCTTTTATTCACCAAATATATTTTCATTAGTAAAGAAGAATGCCACATCATATTTTTTGATGGATTCTTCTCATCATCAACCCACACCACATGAATGTAGAAAGATCAAATAAAGAGAATACATCCTTGAATAGGCTTGCTAGAGCATTGCACATAATCGATCTCAACTTATAGTTTCACCGAAATCCATGGAAATATCTTGAACACACTATCGAAGTGTCTACATATTTTTCTTCCTATCTATACTAAAATCCTTCAATTTATTCAGTAGATACACATCCCTGGAATATTTCACCAGAAAATGGTATGCAGGATACAATCATACGCAGTAAGGTCCATAAGTTTCCGGCCTGTCCTGCTTCCCCTCCTTCAAACGTGCCGGGACCTGCACGCCTATGCAGGTCCATGCCTGCTCACTCCACACCCATCGCCCACACTTCCTCAGTCTTGTCAGTCAGTGTCCAGCCTTGAAGGAAACTCCCCATTTTTACAATGTTCAAACTCGAGTACCGTGCGGTAATTAAATTCTTTTGTAAAGAGGGTCTTACTCCTGCGCAAATTAAAGAGAGCTTGGATTGTGTATACAGGCAGTCCTCTCCCTCGTATTCCACAGTGAAAGAATGGGCAAAATTATTTAAGTTAGGGAGAGAAAGTCTAGAAGATGACCCACATCCCGGAAGCTGTCACTTCTGAAACAATCCAACTTGTGGAATCTGAATTGCTGTCTGACCGGCGACTAAAAACCAAGGAAATAGCAGTGAGGTTAAGGCTTTCAAAAACAAGTGTTTTGAGGATCATCAAAGAACATTTGCATATGAAGAAGGTTAGTGCAAGATGGGTTCCAAAAATTCTTTCAGCTGCTCAAAAACAGGAACGAGTTCACTGCTGCAATGAATTTTTACTCGAGTATAATGCCGACCCAAGGAATTTTTTGGACTCAATTGTAACTGGGGATGAGACAATGGTTCTATATTATGACCCACTCAGCAAAAGAGAGTCCTCCTTTAAAGGCAAAAGTCACGCAGTCAACAAAAAAGGTAATGGCCACAATTTTTTGGGACTGTAAAGGAATACTACTGATAGATTTTAAAGAAAGGAATACCACAATGAATGCTGAGTATTATGCAGCCCTACTTCACCGGTTACGAGACGCCATTAAAGAGAAGAGGCGAGGGAAGTTAAGCAGAGGTGTCCGCCTCCTTCACGACAATGCCTCTGTCCACCCAGCATTGATTTCCAAGGCCGCTGTGAAGGACTTTGGATTCAAAGAAATCTCTTATCCACCCTACAGCCCAGACTTGGCCCCTAGCGATTTCTACCTTTTCTCAAAGTTAAAATCTGACCTTCGTGGAAGGCGATTTAACACCGACGAAGAGCTCAAAGCAGCAGTGGAAGAACATTTTTTTAACAAAGAAGAAAATTATTTTTTTCGTGGTCTAGAAATGTTCCCAAAGCGTTGTATTAAGTGTGTTGAACTTAAAGGAGAATATATTGAAAAACAGTAAAACCAGTTTTTTTCTGTCACCTTTCCTTCTATCCCAGGCCGGAAACTTTTGGACCTTACCTCGTACATCTATTCTGCAAAGTAAAAAAGGTCACCTTCCACCAAGCCTAATAAAAATTGTCCACTCCTTATCCCGGTCTCCTGAATATTCGAGCAACACTGGGATTTTGAACACTGCATATTTTCTTCCCTAGTCTTTTCATCAGTCTTTTAATTTCTCTCCTGGCTTCCGGATCTAGGGGAAAAATATGACCAACTGAACTGTGTATTTGTTCATTAAATGTCTGAAGTGCATTTAATTTAATTTTCTACCTACAGGGCATGAAGTTATAGAAGCATATAGCCTATCTGAGACTGGTATAATTACAACACCAAGGACGAGTACTTCAAAACACACAGGTGCCTATGAACACTGTTATTATATTATTACTAAAATTGATTGACAAGCTGCAATTGATTCATTTTAGCGTATTACTGTATGATTTTTATCTTTGTTATTTGGAAAGTTTTGTATGAAAACTCTTAATATTTTTCTTTCAACTGGGAAGGAGGAAAACCGCTCAGATATATTTCTTACACATCCTTGTATGACAGTGAAAGGGAATGAAGCATTAAGATTTATAAAACCTTTTCTCAAAATTAGGAGAGATGTATTGAGATTCACAAGATATATAACAACAATAGCCTAAACTGGGGTCTCCCATGGTCTAGTGGAGCGCCTTATATTCATAAGCGGGAGATGGTGGGTTCGATCCCCATCGGCGGCAGGAATTTTCTCATCTCAGGGCTTGCTGAGAAAATTCCTGGCTGCACCCTGGATATCGGCGCTAATGGCCCAGATTTGTCAATGTGCCGTTAAAAAAAAAAAAAATAATAATAATAAAATAGCCTAAACTATGGAGTTTCATAATGCTAGGGAAATATTTTTAGTTTAATTTGAAACGCAAAAATTTAATAACACTCAGATATAAAATTAGGGAAAAATAAATTGCTTTTATTAAATGATTCAAAGTGATCTATAGGTTAACACCCTTTTCCAGCCGGGATAGGGCTGATGCCTTTTCTTTTTTCTAAAGAAAAGCCACGACCCCATAGTGGGAATCAAACCCACGACCCTTGGCACGGAGTGATCAGTGCTCACGCCATAACCCTCGCGGCCAACGGTCGTCCAAACTATACAAATACAAAATAATCATGAATAGTGATATTTTATATTTTTAATGAACAGCTGACTCAATTATTAATTTTTATTTAATTTTGTCCTGGAGTTAACCCAAACTTCTATTGGGGGGATTCTTTGTATGACACACCGAATCATGTCACCTGAGTTTCGTTGCAAGGAAGTAAAAGTGACTTCCACTAAGGGGAAATTAATAATTTTTTTCTGGAGCAAACCCCCATTCCTAACAAACCAATTTATTTTAATTTACAGCACATCTTTACCATTAGATTACCATTATGCATAACAAGTTTCATTGCAATATAACAAAAAATATAGCGGGTATGGGCAAGTTAGTAATTTATACATACATGTATATTTTAACTGGGATCATTTTCAGTATCTAGTAGGTAGTATCAATGAAGATTTGAAGACATTTTCCAAAAATTCTTTCATGAGTGCAACCTCAATACATTCCTTCGAAAAGTGCTAATAGGGAAATTAGAACATCATTATACAAGAATCATACATCTAAAGGGGTAGATCTGCCAGTAAATATTTACTGTTGTCATACCTTTTGATGGAATCCATGGTGTTTTGGGAGTACTGTGGGCAAGCGCTTTCAACATAAGTACATCATTATCAATCCACTGTTGAGACACCCATACTACTTCAACAGTGGCTTGATAATGGCGTACTTAAGTCAAAAGTCCTCATCCTCAGTACTCCAACCAATGTCAGTGAGGATGTTCTACTCCAAAATGTATGACACCACAATCATACATTATTTTATTGCATTTGTCATTTAATAATAATTTTTGTCCTCTTAAAAAAGTCTTATTTTACAATATAAAAACTAGTTTTTTTTTTTTTTTTTTTTTTTTTTTTCTTTTCTTTAATATGAAATCATATATATTCGTTGTAGTCTGTTATGGTATCACCATTCTAGAATGTAATATTATTTGAAAATTTTAGAGAAAGTGCTAACATAAATATAGATGGAAGAAAGTCTAACATAATATAGATTACTGAAAGGTTAATATAGAAGGGATCCAAAAATCTGCAAAAGCTATTTTTCATAAAAAAATATGCAATTCAATTAAAATAAATTGAATAATAAACTATTATTTTGTTGCAAGGCACAGTTGGGCTTCCAGTTCCAGGGATCAAACTAAAAATAATGTCCGACGACGGGAGTGTGATGGCTGAAGGAGACAGCTCTGGGACAAAGGTAACTACTTAGTGCTTGGTAAAGCTTGTATATTACAGGTTTCTTTTATGTATAGACAGTTTAATTTAACCGCTTAAAGGCTACGCCTGAGTATGCTCGCCTGACTAAACGCCCTCCACTGGCTAAGCCCGAGTACACTTCTTTTAAAAAACTCTCCCTCCCAGGCTACTCTTGAGTATATTCCGGCTGGCTACCTTCCAGGATAGGTGTGTATATATAGAGGTGTCATTATTCTGTGTATCTGCCTTTCATATGGCCTTCAGAGTATTATCTGCTCTCTATGAATGAACATTAGTATTTCTAACTTACTTTCTCACCACAAGATGCAAGGGGCATTTACTTCTTCCACAATTCACTAGTAATGAGGCTTTGGGCTTTCACTAGATGGAAGTGTCACTTTTTATACCTCGATCCTTTATACAAGCATACTTCTAGTTATATTCAGTGAATACAGCCTCGTTTGGGGTTCTTTGTTTACATTTCTAGTCTATATTTGTTATTTTATATGATGACATACAGGAAGGAAGAAGAAATTTTAGGAGAGTGTTGAAAGCTCAGTCAGAGAAAATTCTGCTTCTTCTGAAGGATATCAATAAACCATTTAAAAAATAAATGTTATGAGGCAATTTACCCTTTTAAAAATCTGTCTACAGACGAAAGCCTTTTATTATTCAAGGGTCAGATTTTTTGAAGCAATTCATCCATTCAAAATTCGGGCATTTTGTAATGAAATCTTTTTTGTTGTGCGACTGCAAAATGGTATACATTTTGAATTTTGATATCTATATAGGATAAACAAAGAGATCAGATAAACTGGTGACGTAGTGGTGAATTTGATCATGCCCAATTTGAATAAAGGGCACATGATTTCGTTTGCAAATGGTACGTCAATCTTTTTTCATGGTTTTATGGTTAAGCGACTAATGCAGTTTGCACTGTTCCTAAAACAAGAAAATATAGTTAATCGTCAGACTGTAAGGAGAGCAAATAGGCATTCTTCATTGTGTTTAGTCAGTCAACTTTGGTACACCTAGGACGGGAAAGAAGCCCGACCTATGTTCAATTGACAATTTTGCTCCAAGTGTTGTAAATTTTAAACTGACCTCTGAAAGGGTTTTAAAAAATTATATTCGCTTTGTTATGATTTGTACCTATATTTCTTGACAAGGATTTAAAATTCCCTCAAGTTCTCCAATTAAAACCTTATTAAATACAGTGAAACCTCCTGTAACGGACACCTCCCAATAGCGGACACCTCTATGAAGGGACAGAATATCCACGGTCCCGGCGAAAACCCCTTTAAATCAATGCATTAGCACCTCTCAATAGCAGACCCTCTACTTACGGACATCGGATACCTAAAATCGGACCCTATAGCAGATTTCAACTCCCAATAGCGGACAGCAAGGTAAAATATTTAATTGGATTCTCAGAATCTCAAGAAAAAGCACACCCTGGCTGATGTTGCTAGTAAACTTCATAGGAAATGTGAAGAGAAAACCGTTCCAGGAACCACATCTTGTTTTGTAACACCACTATTCAGCAGGTTTCATTCAGTTGGTATCTAGTCATGAACTGTATCTAGAAAAGAACGCGTGTAACTCTAAAAAATAAAGTGGAAGTTTTAAAAGTGTATGATAGTTTATATGTTATATATATATATATATATATATATATATATATATATCGACTCCTAAATGTATCGGCTCGTCAAACTTCGAGACCATATATTCAAAAAAGTGTGTTTTAAGGTTCAAAACATAAATTTTTATGAGAAATAAAAATGTTTGAGTGACAGTAAATTTGTAGCAAATATTTTATTTTTGGCTGTGATATTTATTAAATTAATTTTTTTTATTTAAGTTTTTATATACTTGTTTTGTCAGCTTGGCAAGTTTGCAACGACCACATAATTGGATCAATGTTGGGAAATGTGATGGCAATTTTGAAAGATGCGCTAATGATAGATATAATTCTATATATTTATTTCTGTATCTTTTTATATTTTATTTATTAATTTTTGGGATCGTATTTATAATTTTTTTTATATATTAAAATTACTTATTTTAACAAAATGGAACATAACGAAGGTAATAGACGTTTCACCCAGAGTAGTAGGGAGGAAATAAATTCGGGGTTCGCGAAGATGCAGTTAATGTTGGAACAAATGATGGCCCAAATGTTAAGTCATAAAACCGAATTAATAGAAAGTATAAAAACAGAACTCCAAAAATCCAAAACCGAAATAATAGAAAATCTAAAATCAGAATCTGAAAAATTAGGGACCATAATGACACTTCGTGATATTAAAACTGTTCCTTTAATGATAAATAATCAAAGTAGTCCTAAAATAACTTCCGTGTCCAACGATCTATTTAATTCCGATGAAATTTATATTTTAAATAATTTATTCAAAATAAATAAAATTACAACAAAATTAAACAATAACTTATTAACTTCCGCCAAAAATTATATTTTGAACAAATTATTTGGGAAAAATGAAACAAAAAAATTTAACATAGATTATTTAACAACAGTTGAAGATTTTATTTTAAACCATTTATTTAAAAACAATATTTTAATAAAAGAAACAGCAAAAGTAAACATACAATTGTATATTAAATGTCCCCTTATTAAGATCGACCTGGGATATAAAAATAAAGCGAATAAAAATGGAATCATTCGGGAAATGTTCCATTCGATTCTCCTTAAATATTATCATGAACCGACCAAAGATGATGAAATAAAAAATTCAACCAGTAAAGTATAACGATAAAACCTCTCTGTTTTGGAGCTCCTCCGGCGTTGGGTACCGGATTTGAGTGGATAGGGACAAATATATAATAAATTTATTAATATTTAAATTATATTACCTATCAAAATTCTATGGTTTATTGATAAAAACCAATGTTTATAAATTTTTTAACACCATTTTCAAAATTACGAGAGGCAAAATCCATATTTTCTTTCATTTTGTTTTATTTTTAAAATCGTGTGCACAACCGTACACTAAAAACGAAAAATGTTACGAAAAAGGTCATTATATTATCCTTTTTTAGACGTAGATTCAGTAAAATGATAACCGGTTTATCCGTTAAAAGCAGTAAAATTATTAATAAAAATTAAAATTTTGCACCAACATAAAATCCTAATGTTATTATCAAGAAGAAAAGTCCTGTCGTTTTTTGGGGGGAAATTATAAATAAATAAATATTTTCAAATAATCACCTTTATTCATCAAAATATCCACCGTTACAGTCGGTAACCTTCTCCCAACGAGATGGTAAAGCCCAAATTCCTTCCTTAAAAAACTGTTGATTTTTACTGCAAAAATAAGTGGTCAGTTCGTGAATTAGGTTGTCACGGTCTTGAAAACATTTCTGTCTCAGATTGTTGTCGAGATCTCTGAATAGGTGATAATCAGTGGGTGACAGGTCAGGGGAATATGGTGGGTGAGGCAAAACTTCCCAGCCTATTTCTGTCAATTTTTGACAGAAATTTGAAAAATTGACAGAAATTTGAAAAATTGACAGAAATAGGCTGGGAAGTTTTGCCTCATTTGAAAATATTTATTTATTTATAATTTCCCCCAAAAAAACGACAGGACTTTTTGAATGACCTGGTAGATTTATTCATTTCTACTTCCCCTTACTTCAATTAATTATTTACTCCTACTTCTTCTTTATTTATTATTAACTTTTGAAAAAGGTTTTTTCCCTTTAAATATTTATTAACTGTCCTTGTCAAAGTCTGTCTTTATATTTATTTAAACAATTACTAAGTTTTAATTATTTTATTATTTTTATTTAAAATGTTGTTTAACCATTAGTTATTTTACTCATCAATTCGTGATAGCCTTATTGGCTTCAAAAATATTTTTCATTTAAAAACATCCTATAGTTGGAGGGTTCTAGTTATATTGAAAAGAGAGTGACGCGAGCGCTGCTCGGGGCTGTGGCAATTATAGGAGCTTCTTGACAATGTAGAACACTAGCGCGGTGCGCGTGTCGAAAACTTGAACTAGCATGAGCCTGCTCAATTTACGTTAAGGATTATCAAAGCTTTCTTCTCTCGAGGTAGATAAGGGATGTTCATAGGGGCTGGATATTCCTGCTTTATCTTTTAGGTATTATTTGGGGCCTAGAGGATTTGAGCCATAGGTCGTTAACTATCCTATTATCTGCATTCCTAAGATTTTTAGGGATTTTCACAGAAACTGGTCATTTTCCTGATTTTTATTGTTAGGTATTATTTGGCGCTTAGGGGATTTGTAATTTTGGGAGTTAATAATCCTACTTTCTGCATTCCCGAGATGGGAATAGGATTTTAACAGCTACTGGATATTTCCTGACTTTTATCGAATCTTTTTGTCTTATAAAAGCATATTTTCTCACGACCGATAATGAAATAATTTTTTCTTCTTGATAATAACATTAGGATTTTATGTTGGTGCAAAATTTTAATTTTTATTAATAATTTTACTGCTTTTAACGGATAAACCGGTTATCATTTTACCGAATCTACGTCTAAAAAAGGATAATATAATGACCTTTTTCGTAACATTTTTCGTTTTTAGTGTACGGTTGTGCACACGATTTTAAAAATAAAACAAAATGAAAGAAAATATGGATTTTGCCTCTCGTAATTTTGAAAATGGTGTTAAAAAATTTATAAACATTGGTTTTTATCAATAAACCATAGAATTTTGATAGGTAATATAATTTAAATATTAATAAATTTATTATATATTTGTCCCTATCCACTCAAATCCGGTACCCAACGCCGGAGGAGCTCCAAAACAGAGAGGTTTTATCGTTATACTTTACTGGTTGAATTTTTTATTTCATCATCTTTGGTCGGTTCATGATAATATTTAAGGAGAATCGAATGGAACATTTCCCGAATGATTCCATTTTTATTCGCTTTATTTTTATATCCCAGGTCGATCTTAATAAGGGGACATTTAATATACAATTGTATGTTTACTTTTGCTGTTTCTTTTATTAAAATATTGTTTTTAAATAAATGGTTTAAAATAAAATCTTCAACTGTTGTTAAATAATCTATGTTAAATTTTTTTGTTTCATTTTTCCCAAATAATTTGTTCAAAATATAATTTTCGGCGGAAGTTAATAAGTTATTGTTTAATTTTGTTGTAATTTTATTTATTTTGAATAAATTATTTAAAATATAAATTTCATCGGAATTAAATAGATCGTTGGACACGGAAGTTATTTTAGGACTACTTTGATTATTTATCATTAAAGGAACAGTTTTAATATCACGAAGTGTCATTATGGTCCCTAATTTTTCAGATTCTGATTTTAGATTTTCTATTATTTCGGTTTTGGATTTTTGGAGTTCTGTTTTTATACTTTCTATTAATTCGGTTTTATGACTTAACATTTGGGCCATCCCCAACATTAACTGCATCTTCGCGAACCCCGAATTTATTTCCTCCCTACTACTCTGGGTGAAACGTCTATTACCTTCGTTATGTTCCATTTTGTTAAAATAAGTAATTTTAATATATAAAAAAAATTATAAATACGATCCCAAAAATTAATAAATAAAATATAAAAAGATACAGAAATAAATATATAGAATTATATCTATCATTAGCGCATCTTTCAAAATTGCCATCACATTTCCCAACATTGATCCAATTATGTGGTCGTTGCAAACTTGCCAAGCTGACAAAACAAGTATATAAAAACTTAAATAAAAAAAATTAATTTAATAAATATCACAGCCAAAAATAAAATATTTGCTACAAATTTACTGTCACTCAAACATTTTTATTTCTCATAAAAATTTATGTTTTGAACCTTAAAACACACTTTTTTGAATATATGGTCTCAATATTAAAATCTGAAAACATAAAAACAAAAAATAAAAATTTTAATTCTGGTTTTAAAACACGCGCACGCCTACTGCAACTCGTCTCTAGGCTGCTGGGCAGCAATACGAAGCTACGGGAAAGATTACGCGACTCAACCTGTTCAGGATTTCAAAGACAGGTTTAGTGGATTGCCCCGCGTTGGGTCACCAAGATGTGGTGTTTTGGTGGGGGGGGGGGGAGAGATAAGAATTTAAAATTATATTAGGAGAAGAAAAGAATAAAAAAGTTATTCTAGGAAAAGTTGATTTAGAAATGTTTTTAGTATAATTCATTATATATATATATATATATATATATATATATATATATATATATATATATATATAATGTTACCAAACTCACCACATACGGATTTATGAATAAAACTATTTGAATAATTAAATTAATTTAATAAATTTCCTGAAATAAAAAGCATGAGAAATATATTATTAGTACCACTTCTTACCATCTGTCTTTTTATGTGTTGAGACCATATTAAATACCAGGAGAAAGGTTCATTATAAATAAAAATAGAGTTTGAAAAAATTGACTTATATTGAATAAAGAATATATAATTTAAGATTTAGCATGGCTGTGATATAAACTTAAATATAAAAAATTGCTTGACTCACATATTTGTATCAATGTTGGGTTATTAAGAAATGTTAGAACATATTTAAAATATTATTATATATACAAAAAGATAAAATTTGGCCATTATTAGGTTTTAGATAGCTTTTAGAATTTATTTAAAGATTGGCAGTGAGTGAGTTATACTCAGCTTATTTTACGGATGATGTTCTGGAAGTGAAGAGGCAGGCTGCTTGTAGTTGTGTTGAGGAGAATGATGGTCGGCTGCTAGATCTTGGAGTTGTATTTGGCCATCATGTCCAGGTGAAGTGCTTGGTGTCGGCTGGCCAGCTGGCTCTGGTGGTGGAATGGGTGTGCTCTGGCCCTTGGCTGGCGTTGAAATGAGAGCGAGTGGTGGGGGAAGGCCCTTTTTATAGAGGCGTTACTCCCACCACACCAAGGGTGTCTGACTTCAGCGATCGGTCCCTGGATGTTCATGTTCATTCTTGGAAGCACCTCTTTTGTTATCTTCCTGGGAACTTGTATACCTTATCGCTCCTAGCCGATACATTTGGACTCTTCTTTTACTTAACACTGCCTTTTATAAAAAAAAAAATAAATACTGCCAAACTAAGCACTGCCAATGGCTATCTCTTTTATTACTCTTTTAATTATTTAATTGATTGACAAAGGAGAATATTTGTGATGGACTTATGGAATATAACTTAGTCTTTATTTTGAATAGGAATGCTACTCTTTGCTATGCCAGAAACTGACTTTTTCTAGAGCACCCCCTTTTATATCATTACAATATATATATATATATATATATATATATATATATATATATATATATATATATATATATATTGTAGCTTTGTGTTAGAGACCTGGGCGCGAAGTTTGACGTCGGCAAAACGCAGACGTCAAACTTCGCGTAGTTTTTAGAACGATATGTGGTGAAAGTGCATCGGTTAATGTTGATTTAGTTCTAGATTGGAAAAACAAATAGGTTTACATT
The DNA here is from genome assembly GCA_946811695.1 of Gonocerus acuteangulatus. Taxonomy (NCBI): domain Eukaryota; kingdom Metazoa; phylum Arthropoda; class Insecta; order Hemiptera; family Coreidae; genus Gonocerus; species Gonocerus acuteangulatus. The sequence goes on along the minus strand of OX328124.1, from coordinate 51,644,203 downwards.
TGCCACGACTATGAGGCTAAAAATATATTTAATTTTGATGAAACGGTTTTATTTTTTCGGGCCCTGCCAAACAAGACAAAGATTCTAAAAGGGGAAACGTGCACAGAAGACAAACAAAGCAAAGATCGTTTAACTGTTATGTTGTGCGTAAATATGGAAGGGGATTTTGAACAGCCGTTAATAATGAGTAAATCATTAAAACCACATTGTTTTAAGAACATTAACATCAATTTAAGAATATCTTGGCAAGCTAACAAAAAAGCGTGGATGACAATGCCTGTAATGAGTAATGGCTAAAAACTTTCGATCAGAGAATGTGACATTGAAAACGGCGTGTATTTTTGTTTATGGACAACGCGACATGCCACCCACAGATGCTCTAATAAATGTTAAAATTCAGTTCTTTCCATCGAATATGACATTTTGCTGCCAGTCCCTCGATCTTGGCATTATTACAAATTTCAAAACACATTACAGAAAACGATTTTTTTCGGGAAGCCATTACGAAAATGGACTCAAGCGATTATGTTACTAATGTACTGCACGCGGTAATGTGGATAATGACAGCTGTAAAAGAAATAAGTAACTGTTGTGCACTGTTTTCTCAAAGGTGGATTTCATTAACCTCCCAATAAAGGACACCTCCCAATAAGGGACATTTTTTATGGACCCAATGGTGTCCGCTATAAAGAGGTTTCACTATATATTTAAAACAAGAAGGAGTACATAATATTTAAAAAAAATCATACATAAAAACCTAAATCATCAAACGAGAGATGAGACAAAAAGTTGTCTGCATAAAATCAAATTGTCACACCCATTAACATTACAAAAGGAAGGCTTCATCACACTGAGAGGAACTTAGAGAGATTGGACACTGCCATACCGATAACAAGAACATAAAGAAATCATTATAATACAATATTTTTTTTCAACAGATTATTTATTTGAGAATTTTATTGTGAACTAGCTGTTACCCGGTGTGCCATGCTACACCTACTTTATATTAAATAGGTGTTACCGGGTTTTGGCATGCTACACATGTTTCATATTAAATACCTGTTACCCAGCATGTCATGGTACTCCTACTTTATATTATATATTAAAATGAATGATTATATGACACTTGTTCAAATTATGAGAAAGTAAGTTTATAAGTTGAGAGCTCAGTTAAAAAAATTATTTTTCAAATTTTCACTGAATGTGGGGTGGAAAATAAATTAACCCTTATTTTAAAAAGTATACTGGAATCATGTAATTGTAGTACCACTTTAAAGAAAATCCTAACCAAACTACCTGTGTATAATTTTTTAAAGAAAATAATGTGTGGTCCATATATAAATATATATTAAAAAATAGCAACAAAATGAAGCATTTAATTAAGGTTATACTTACTTAGTTATAAGTTTTAATCTAGTATAACTGAAACTATTCTTTATTTGTATTGTTTTTGTTTTATTAAATATAATATTAATATGTTATGTTCTATACCTTTTCATGTAATAATCTGTAACTAAAGTTTTTCTTTCTATGATTGAAAAAGTAATTGATGCAGGATTTATGTTAATTGAGCCAAAAGGAAAGTATTAAAAACTTTTTGTTCCAAATAAACTCACATTTTGTTGTTGACATTTTCCGTTATATTAAAGCTTCTCTTTCAAATCTTAAGGTTTATGAGCTCTTCTTTAAGGATAGCCCTTTTGTCATAGGAAATAGGGGTATCTATGAAAAACAAATTTAGATATTTTTGTTGCAGCTATAGACAACTATGAATTAAAGCTATTTGGGAATTTCAATAAGGACTTATACTAAATAAATTAATGGGGGATTAAGTTGATTTGGCGAGGGGTCGAGGTTAGCTCAGTGGTAGAGCACTGGACTAATAAACTGGAGCACCTGAGATCGAATCTCGAGCAAACAATAAAGATTTTTTCTTCTAATGTCTTCGTTCTTGGGTTGATTTTGGCCTCACTGGCAGTCCCTAGGCCAACCCAGCCTTTAATAAATTTAGCAATGGATACCCTGGGTGCTAATGGCTTGAGGTGTCGAAGCAACCTAGGGGAAAATCAGGTGGCTGGAGCATTGTACTGACCACACTATCTCCCTAGTGTGCTGTACAGTCATGAATAAGATTCATCTATAGTATCTGCCACTTAGGGTCCTCGTGGCCTATTTTTTTTTTTTTTTTTGATTTTGCAACAATATTGTGCTCAAATTGCAAGCGTATTTAAATAATGGAGTAGTCAGAGGATATAAATATCTCAGACAAAAGAAAGCAGATATAAAAATATAATAAAACTGCTGGAAGTAAATATGTGAATAATAAAGAGGCTTGGCATATTTAGATTAATAGAAAATTGCATGGAAAATTCAATTCACCTGGGGGGGGGGGTAAATGAAAGAATTCATTTTAATAAGAAGGAAATGGTTTAAAGACAATTCCATGACAGCAAATTAAAATGATATAAATTTAAATATTAAAAGTGAAATTAAGTAAGGCTTGCGATGGACAAAACGTTATGAAACAATAAAAATGATATAAAACTTTATATTATATATTGAAATGAATGATTATATGACACTTGTTCAAATTATGAGAAAGTGAGTTTATAAGTTGAGAGCTCAGTTAAAAAAATTATTTTTCAAATTTTCACTGAATGTGGGGTGGAAAATAAATTAACCCTTATTTTAAAAAGTATACTGGAATCATGTAATTGTAGTACCACTTTAAAGAAAATCCTAACCAAACTACCTGTGTATAATTTTTTAAAGAAAATAATGTGTGGTCCATATATAAATATATATTAAAAAATAGCAACAAAATGAAGCATTTAATTAAGGTTATACTTACTTAGTTATAAGTTTTAATCTAGTATAACTGAAACTATTCTTTATTTGTATTGTTTTTGTTTTATTAAATATAATATTAATATGTTATGTTCTATACCTTTTCATGTAATAATCTGTAACTAAGGTTTTTCTTTCTATGATTGAAAAAGTAATTGATGCAGGATTTATGTTAATTGAGCCAAAAGGAAAGTATTAAAAACTTTTTGTTCCAAATAAACTCACATTTTGTTGTTGACATTTTCCGTTATATTAAAGCTTCTCTTTCAAATCTTAAGGTTTATGAGCTCTTCTTTAAGGATAGCCCTTTTGTCATAGGAAATAGGGGTATCTATGAAAAACAAATTTAGATATTTTTGTTGCAGCTATAGACAACAATGAATTAAAGCTATTTGGGAATTTCAATAAGGACTTATACTAAATAAATTAATGGGGGATTAATTTGATTTGGCGAGGGGTCGAGGTTAGCTCAGTGGTAGAGCACTGGACTAATAAACTGGAGCACCTGAGATCGAATCTCGAGCAAACAATAAAGATTTTTTCTTCTAATGTCTTCGTTCTTGGGTTGATTTTGGCCTCACTGGCAGTCCCTAGGCCAACCCAGCCTTTAATAAATTTAGCAATGGATACCCTGGGTGCTAATGGCTTGAGGCGTCGAAGCAACCTAGGGGAAAATCAGGTGGCTGGAGCATTGTACTGACCACACTATCTCCCTAGTGTGCTGTACAGTCATGAATCAGATTCATCTATAGTATCTGCCACTTAGGGTCCTCGTGGCCTATTTTTTTTTTTTTTTTTTTTGATTTTGCAACAATATTGTGCTCAAATTGCAAGCGTATTTAAATAATGGAGTAGTCAGAGGATATAAATATCTCAGACAAAAGAAAGCAGATATAAAAATATAATAAAACTGCTGGAAGTAAATATGTCAATAATAAAGAGGCTTGGCATATTTAGATTAATAGAAAATTGCATGGAAAATTCAATTCACCTGGGGGGGGGGTTAATGAAAGAATTCATTTTAATAAGAAGGAAATGGTTTAAAGACAATTCCATGACAGCAAATTAAAATGATATAAATTTAAATATTAAAAGTGAAATTAAGTAAGGCTTGCGATGGACAAAACGTTATAAAACAATAAAAATTATATAAAACTCCATGGTTGCTGCCTTCTCCTTAATAGAACATATTTTTTTAAAGGTTCTAAGATTGAGGGCTTGGAGGAATAATTTATGATAATAAAGTAAATATTTTTGGTACAAATCTAGTAGAGAATGTAATTGATTCCTTCTGGAAGTTATTCATAATGGGTATTACTACCATATTTTTTAAAATTAAATGTGCCTTTTAGCTCGGTTCCTCCCTCCCCCATAGGGAGGAACCCCGTTTATAAGGTTGATACAATGAAACAATCCGGAAGTGCCGACAAGAAAATTTCGCGTTTCAGAACCCCTAGAGACCGAAAATAAATATTTATATATATATATTTATATATATATATTTGTCTGTTTGCTCATTTCTGGCTTCCCTGATGGTCCGATTTTGATGAAATTTGGTACAAAAATCTGTCGTCCAATTTGAAAGGTCAAGTTCGTTAACCAGCAAAATCCGCCCACTGGAAGATGGCGTTTGGGGCGAAATTCGCGCAAAAAAATCGTAACGCTTACGTTTTTTAGTTCATAAGCTTGTAAGTACTCGTTTTATAGGCTTCTTGGGCTAGGAAAACGAATGAAACCATTTTCAAGGCGATAGCTTTAACCGTTTTCGAGAAAACTGAAAAAATAATTTTTGAATGACGTTTTTGGTTTGGGTACTTAGAATCATGGGATTCAGTTGAAACATTTACTGCATCTTCTACTTTCATTAAAACTAATATGTTGAAATTTTGGTTGCGTTTGGAGTTAAGGAAGGGTTAGAATAAAATATTTTATTAACAGACATAAAAAAGTTTTGGTAACTTTGTATACTTCCCCTAATATCTCGAAAAAGGTTAAGAATCTTGGGAAACGGAAGAATACCATTGGAAAGCTTACTAAATGCTCTACAAAAAAGGTTCTAATGAAAGTTTTGATTAGGCGATGTCAATCGGAGAAATAAGTGCTTAAAACTTTAAAGTAATTGATTTCGCTTATTCGAACTGTTCTTTTTGTCTTTGATTTTGATACTTAAAATTATGGGATTCAGTTGAAACATTTTCTTCATGTTTGAATTTCATCAACACTAATATGTTAAAATTTTGGTTACGTTTGGAGCTAAGGAAGGATTAGAATAAAATATTTTATTAACAGACATGAAATGTTTTGGGAACTTCGTATACATTCCCTGATATCTCGAAGACGGTTAGGAATATTGGTAAACGGAGGGTTACCATGCGAAAGCTTACTAAATGTTCTACAAAAAAGATTCTGAAACAATTTTTGATTAGGCTATGTCAATCGGAGAAATAAGTGCTTAAACTTTGAAGTAATTGATTTCGTTTATTCGAACGGTTCTTCTTGTTTGTTTTTATTCCTTGTTGTTTTTTCATTGGTTATAGTAGGATAATGTATTTGACAATAAAACAGATTGATTAAAATAAGAAGAACAATTCATTGTTAAAAATATATCAGGCTGTACCGTATGAAATGTCAGTTTTGGATTTGTCGATTTCCTTCAAATGTCTTGAAACTGTCGAGGCTCCTATTCCGAGTTCTTTGGCATATTCCCTAGTGTTTTTAATTGCTTATAGTAGTCAAATGTATTTGTCAATAAAACAGGATACGTATAATTAGAATCAATATTTTGTTTGTTAGAATTCGAAGATGCCGTATGAATATCTAGATTACAGTACTGGTGTTGATTTCGTTCTTTAGAATTATTCTTGGTATTCCCTATTTTCATCTGTTACCCATAGTTTTTTATTGTTAGTAGGTTTTTCTTATTGATTATAGAATATAAATCTATTTGGCTATAAAACAGGATACGTAAAATTAGTGACAATAATTCGGAGATTTCTGAGCGAAATACTTTTAAGATTTTCTACCACCACGAACGGCTTTTTCCCTCTATTTTTATCCACTAGATAGGCTTTATTTTGCATATTATTCTATATAAGTTTTATTCAGCAGGGGATTCTGATGAAATGTCGTGTTTTTGCTGTGGATTTTAAATACGATGTATCTAAGATTGGATAACATTAGCGAGTCTACATAGTTAAGAACCGACGACGGAGGATTACTTCTTGCTATGATTTAGTCTACATATGTATATTAAGTCCTAAATCCAAAAAATAAACTTCACAACGGTTAGATACTATGAGCGAATATGGCGGTTCAATGCCCGTAGAAGCAGAAGGACCGCAGGAAATTTACCTGCTAAGAGTTAATCCTCAAGAGCTGTAAATATACCCCAGGTATCTGCCGACACAAATACAAAGCCTAGGCGGAGAGCACCCCAAAAACACAGATCCAAACATAGGTTATATACTAAATATTCATAAAGACTACTTAGTTGTAAACCGATTCATCAATTAGCAATCAACAGTTTTCAACAAATGTTATATACTAAATATTGATAAAAAGTATTTAATTAGAAAAAAAAACAATATTCCACAAGACTTGTTTTTGGTCCATTTGTGTCTACTCCATAGACTTAATTAGGTATATTATTCTATTTTAGTTGGGCAACTAAACTTTGTTTTATTTTGTTAAATAAAGTTTTTTTTCTTGACTTATTATTCGTCAAGACTTTTATTTGTCCTTGTGTATTAACTAGATAGGTTTTATTCGGCATATTATTCTATATAGGCTATATTAGGCAGGGTATTCTTCTCAATCTTGTGTACTTCTTCTTGATCCTTCTGTACATGGGCGTATATAAAAACAATTTCGGGGGGGGGGGGGGGGGGCTGAGACCATTTCCAGGGTATGGAATACTAAATATTTAGAGCTTGGAATAGTTTTAGGCAACTAAAACGCTATTACACGTAAAATAAAATATGTTTTATGAACTAAGTGATCTTATTTAATTTATTTTTAAGGGTTTTACGAGAAGTTTTTATCATCAATTCAAAATTTCGGGAGGGGCTGCAGCCCCCCTCATATACGCCCATGCTTCTGTATCCACTAGAAAGGCTTTATTAGGCATATTTTGTATTGATTTATAGACCTTTGCTTTAGAATGAGAGCCAGATTCTGTAATTTCCGCTTCTGTGTAAAAGTTAGCTACTGTCAGTGTCCCTGACGCCTTAATATCACTTTTATTCGAGATGTTCGAGAGGATTTTTACAATTTTCACGAGATATATAAAAAAAATAAGTTTATTTCTTTTCTAAGCTTATCAAATGGCACTAGGGACATGAACGGAACCGCGCTAAGATGCTGCAGTTCCTGCGAGTCGGACTTTTTTTATAATTAAAATTGTTGAGATAAGAAATTATTTAAAAGTAGTAAAAGTGTGGGAGATTCATAAAAGCATGTCAAGTTCATATTCATTTATTACACACACAAACAGCAAGATGTACATCACTTTACATTATAAATTGTATAACCGACAAAAATGTTCCTCCCTAAGGCAGGAAGTATGAACAATATATGAAATATAAAATATCAAATTTAACATATTTCTGAATTTCTCAAATGTTTCTTTACACAATGAGTTTGTAAGCATGTCTCCAATATATTCATTTGACTCAAATGTTAGACAACTCCATTTTTTTCAATTGAAAAAAAATGGAGTTGTCCAACTTTGATACCAATCTCCTCAAATATACACTTCCGAATTGATTTTACCATTTAAGAATGCAGTCGCTATGTCCAACTGGTAAACATTTTGCATTTACAACTTTCTTATTTTCAACTAAATCCCAAGTATTATTTTGTTTAAAACTATACATTTGTATTTATCCAAGGCTTTCATCTAAAAATTAATCAAGTCCGGTTCCTTTTCTTCATTAAAATTTTTCATCAGTTCCCACTAACCTAACTATTAACTAATCATCATCATCAACATGCATAGTGACTATGATTTTATTATTCAAAAGTACTCCCGAGCTTCACTATAACGGATTAAAATGCAAATATTCACCTTCTTACCCCATTTAAAAGTAGTTATTTGTTCTGGTTTCTTAAGAACAACTTTACTACCATATAAACGTAACTTAGAAACATCTGGTTTCTTTCCAAATATATTTTACAGGATGTTTTATGCTCAATGGTTTTAGCTAAAGTGCGATTTTTCAAATAAGTTGCTCCACAAACAATTTTAGGCCAAAACTTTTTTACAACAATAGATTCTGCCAGTAAACAATGACATATATTCATAATTGTTCTAAAAAATTGGTCAGCAGTTCTCTTTAATTTGTGAATGTATGAGGGCATGGATACATTTAGATACTCTTATTCTTTGTAAAAGCATAAATCATACTATTTAAATATTCCTTACCATTGTCACATCTCATAATTTTAATTCTCTTATTGGTTAATTTTCCAAGCAATTAAACACTTCTATATTCTATATTAACACCATGTATGGCATAACTAAAAGATGAAAATAGACAAACAAAGGTTAAAACTGAAATGTTTTAAAACACAGTTTTAACGAAATGTTTCGAAAAAGATTTGTTAAAAACATAAACCGTTTAAATGTATTTGCAAGCTTTTACTAAGCAAATGCATGTGATAAAACGGAGGCATAAATTAATTATTAAAGGCATAGTTTTTAATAAGCAATAAAATAATAGTAACAAAAATAGTAAACAAAGGGAGTGGAAGTTAAACTTATAGTTCTACTTACTTGACTTACTTAAGGCTATAAGATAAATGAAAACACCAAACTTAAAAAAGTTTGATACAGATACTTTTGCAAACTTTATGAAGTTTGATTAACGCACGTTTGAAAACTTAAAAAGTTTGCAGACACTTAAAAAAGTTTCATCAAACTTAAAAAGTTAGATGTATGAATGTTAGATATAAACACTAAGGCTAAAAAAAGAAAAAATGTTCAAGCTTAAAATGTAAATGTTTTATAGCAAAAGAAAAATGGCTTCTAAGCCCAGTGTTGTCCTACAGAAATAAATTTATGTTATACGATATATTTACTTTTTATTACTTTAAGATAGACTTAAAAGGCTAAAAGGTAGACTTAAAAAAGGTTCAAACTTAAAAAAGTTCAAAGTTAAAAAAGTTTGATACACACGTTTGCAAACGTAATGTAATTTAAATTGTAATTTGTAATTAAACAAACAAAGGTTAAAACTGAATTGTTTTAAAACAAAGTTTTAACGAAATGTTTAAAAAAAGATTTGTTAAAAACTTAAACCGTTTAAATGTATTTGCAAGCTTAATTCTGTCGCAAAACTGAATAACACCTAGGAGCCCAGTGTTTTCTTACTTGATATATACTTCTTAAACAGAAATATCATTTTTCTCCAAATTCTGAGAATATAAGGCTATTTTGAGAATAGGTAAAACTTTAAAAGAAGTTAAAATAAAACTTTAAAAATAAGTATAACTTAAAAAAAGTAAAACAAAAACAAAAAGAAAGTAAAACTTAAAAAAAAAAATGAGTTTTGTTGGCTTGCTAATTTCCATCTATATTACCGTTCTTCTTTGAAAAAGTTGCAACACTGGAAGAAAATGGCTATTTCGGAGAATTTACTCCTTCATAAATGACATTTTCGAAGGCGTAACTCCCGAACTGTGAATCCTAGAAGATTTTGAGCTAGACTACGAGATTTCCCGGATCAAGACGTATCTATGTGCGAAGTTTGGTCAATATCAGTCAAACGATGTGGATTTGTATAAGGAACAAACAAACAGAAAAACAGACAGAACACGTGATTTTTATATATATAGATAAATTTGTATTCACAAATTATAGTGTGAATAAATTTGTATTCATAAATTTTAATGTGATTTTTTTTTTGTAATCACTTGATTTTTTGTGAATATTCACATTATTTGTGATTATTTACAATTTTTTCTGTGAATTTATTTGTATTCACAGGAAAATTTGCGAATAAAATTGTATTTGTATTTTTATACTTAATATACGTGAGTACAAATAAATTCGTATTCACACTTATGAATACAAATTTATTTATATTCGTATTTACAAATATATAAAGTACGAATAAATTCGTATTTTTATTTATAAATAAAATTATGCCCATCTCTGGTTTCAAGTATGTAATTTCTTTCAGCTCACAGTGTGTTCCATTTCAGACCCAATAAAAACAGAATGTTTGTCTTTCTCTAATTAGATTATTTTATTGTTTTTTTTAAATGGTACTACCCATAGGTCTTATACAATTTTAATTGAATAAAATAATTGAATTAGAGAAAGAAAAACATTTTGTTTTAAAGATTTTGAGGAAATAAGTAAATCATCTTCTGAAAATATAAAAAATTGGCTGGGGAATGGGAAGGATAAATTGACTCCCAATGTTAAGAAAAATCAACTAAATTTAGTCTGGTCACTTCTTACAGTTGAAATATCTATTGTGATATTGAGGATGGGAGTTGGTTAGAAATGGAGCACACTGTGAGCTGAAAGAAATATCATAGTTGAAGTAGGGAACCAGCAGGGATGCAGAATGAATGAGAGAGACCAGGATATGAGAGGGGAATACATAAGTAGCTACATGAAAATCAGCCTGAGACTATCTTCATCATGCTTTGTAGTTTAAATGGAAAAGGGAGGGATTTAAAATAAATATTTCCAAAAGATGGTCTACTTATTTGCTCAAAATCTTTAAAACAGATTGTTTTTCTTTCTCTAATTCAAATATTTTCTTTAATTAAAATGGTTTTATCCATAGGTATTTTCTATTTGGAAAAACAGACCAGTTGCTGGAACTCTTTGGGCAAAAGGAGATAATATATCCAGGAAATATTGGAAAACCCCATTAGAATCTTGGACAGTGGATGGATGGTTTAAAACAGGTTAGTAATAAATAAAAATAGCAGGTTCGTAAAAAAAATAGCAAAACAAGACAAAATAATGATATTGTAAGGGACCGATTAGCAAGGACGGGATTTAAAGGAATAGATAATGGAGAAATATTTTAGAGAAGCGGAAATCCCTTTCAAAACTATAATTCATATTCAGGTTACTGTTGCATACATAAATATCATAAACCATCGGTAAGATGAGAGAAAAGGTTGAGCGAGAGAGAGACAGCTAGTTAGAGTAATCAACTATTAACATTTTGGGAGAGTTGGAGAATAATTTGGAGCTGACCTACCTCTCATCGCCATCTGGGCTGAGATCTCAGGAACGGGTGTGGACTCCAACCTGTCGGAGGTAAGCCAGCTCTTTATATCCTTTAAACCCACCCCTGCTTTAGCACATGGCCGGACGAGAAACTCTCGTCAGGTCTTAGACCTTCTGGTCTTCTGATGGGAAATCTTACGTATCAGCCAGCTGCCGTTGTGGATTTGTTATTCCCGTATATCCAGTGATGGACAGCCAACCTTTTCTCTCATCTTTATTCACTTAACCAAGTCCAATGGAATTCAGAGCCTTACAATATTTTATTAATAGGTGCACAATTCCAATAGTTATATACTAGATAGCATTCACTTCATATTGTGAGGAATCCTTAGGACCACATTAAAGAATTTTGCTCTAGTGGTTCCAGATCGTTCTACCAAACTCCTATTGGCTTTCTGTTAGAAGAGAAAAAAGAGTACAATCGGTGAGTTGGAGCATAGTAATCAACGTAAGTTGATTATTATCCGACGAATGTTGAAGAGTGGTTAGCAGCCTCAGTTACATGTTTATTACAAACAACAGTTTTTAATTTATTTAATTACAAAAATATTAATATCAACACTTTCAATTGAATGACATAATTTGATAATAGTGTTTTTACCTGATTACCCTCCTTGGAGAGATTGTGTCTTTGGTTTTAGCCTCCAAGTTGAGATCACGGCTGTATTAACTCTCAAGCTCCTTGAATTCTTAGAAGTTCAAACCAAAAATCTTGGCCCTTTCATGATGTTTTCTTTTGTAAGAAAATGGACAAAAAATATCTATGAGAGGATTGATAAAATTCTCTATAATATCTGGTATAAAAAAATTAAATTTTAAATATTTCAGGAGATATTATAAATCTGGCTTTATAATCATTACAAAGTTAATACTAAATAATTAAATTTCAGGAGATATTATGAGCTACAGCAAAGGATTGTATAATATACTCGGGATACAGCAGTGTGATATTGTGAAATCAAAATCTTTCAAAATTTCCCTGCTCCAAATAGAAGCTGCAATTTTAGATATACCAGAAGTTCAAGATGTTGCAACTTTCTGTCTTCTGCATAATGGATTATCAACAGTATGTCAGCCCTTATCCTAAAATTGATATTATGTATATTTATTTCACAATTATACAATGTTAAAATCTTTCTGAACAAAACAACCGAGTAATAAAATTATCTATAAATTATTTTAACAGTCTAAAAAAATAGAGGAAACGAATTATATAATTTTAGTGATGTGCAAAACAGGGGAAATATATAGTCTTAGATATTACTTACATTGTTTCTTCATATGCTGAACAAAATTAAAAACAGTGTAAATGACTCACACAAAAACTGGGTATGATGTTTATTTTGATAATTAATGAATGAATTTAGTTAGCTTTACTTTAAAATATGTTTTAGTGCATATTTACATGCTTGAAATTCACCCAAACGAAAACATTTAAATTTAAGTTGCATTTGGAGTAATGAAGTGTTTGTGAAAAATTATTTTTACTAACAGACATGAGCAGTTTTAGGATTTCATATATTTACTTAATTATTTTTAAAACGGTTCAGAAATCGTGGTAAATTGGCAGTAAAAAGCTTAATAAATTTCCTACAAAAACGTTTCTGAGGAAATTTTCGATGGGCCGGTCATGTTCAGAAAAATAAAAATGATTTACTAATTCCTGCTCAACATCTTTCACACATTTAGCTCCTGGAGCTAAAATTTATAATATTTACAGCCACAGTGACAAAGAGAACTACCCATGTCATAACCTATAGCAGTTATGACGTGGCCCGTTTATTGGAAGGATCTAATGCTTATAAGTGAATAAGTGTCTTTAAAATAGACGTTGAGGTGTGTAGATAAGTTATATTCACGTGTAGATGGACATGTTTTTTGTGACAATATTTTGATATTAATTATTTTTTATTTGAATTATTTTAATCAATCCTTTCCAGCTGATTTGCCATTTCTTTAAAATGGTTTTCCATTATTGGATTATTTAATTGTAAAAAATTACATATTTTCAATAGATAAGTTTTTAAATTTTTTGCATTAAACAATTTAATTATATATTATTATTTATTCTATTTTTAACAAAGATGGCCTTAAGATGTGCATTTATTTTGAAACATTGTTATAATACATTAATAAACTTGATTACTTAAATGTGGCAGAACGTCAATAATAAAAACAGACAGTTATTTCTGCTCCGAATTCTTTATTCACTGTTCTACATGTTTCACGCATAAACATATTTTTCTGTATTAAAATTTTCAACTTGTTAAAATGATAGTTCAGCTGCAATTTTGTAAATGTTGGAATTATTATGATTTATTATTTATTATCTAATAGATATTGAGTCATCTATTAGATTAAAGTGTACAACTTGCTTTTTTCAAGATTGCTGCAGCAGTGAACATGAAAACTGACAAGAAACTAGATGCTGACAAGATGAGAACTTTCTTGATGCACAGGTTTCCAGATTATGCAATACCATCTGTATTTTTGGATGTTCCAATAATTCCTCGGAATCACAAAGGTTTGTTTTGTAACATTAAGGATTTAATATTATTGAACCATACTACAGATGCTACATTCAATTAACTCTCAGAACTTATGTTCCTCATAGGTAAATTTTTCAAATTACAAGCAAAGTGACTAGAAAGTCTTGACAGATATGTCTAACTCTCCATGACAACCCCATATCGCCCCTAGCATGTCAAACTATCGAATATGCAAAATCTCGTTTTTCAGATTCAAGACTATGTTCTTGGATTGTGGACGATACGGCTAGTGTAAAGTGTCACAACTCTTAACCCCTTTAGAATAGCAATGATTGCCTTAAATAAAGTATTGAATAAGACCCTTTCATTATATTACTTCATCAATGGATAGAAAAAGGTCGTTCTCTAGTTTCCTCTTATTTGCATATTCGATAGTTTGACATGGTAGGGACAATATGAAGAGTGGAATTGTTAAGGGATCTAAGTGCCATTTTACAATTTTTAATTTTTTCACTTCAAAGTAATCTACGGTCTTGTGCCAATCTTGGATCAAGACATACATGTGTGCCAAGGTTGGTCAAAATCGGTCAAACAGTGTTGATTTTTATAAGGAACAAACATACAAACAGACAGCTGGTAGACTTTTTTGACCTAGCCTGTGACACTCCCCGTATCAAGAGCTACCTGTGTGCCAAGTTTGGTCAAAATCGGTCAAACAGTGTGGATTTGTATAAGGAACAAACAGATAAACAGACAGACACGTGATTTTTATATACAGGGTGTTCAAAACTCGATTGACACCCCACTTTTTTTCCACAATTTTTGAAATTTAAAAATGAAACTTGATGGGTCTTAACGTGGTCGAATGAACTTTCATTGGACCTAATGCACAACCTCTCAACATTCTCCAGTTCTTCTCCAGAGACCCTAACTCTGGAATCTCCAATGGAAAGGGGTTATTTTTATGATAGATTACTGTAGAGAATTGAATTTTATGTCGATTTTATATCTGTCATTTTTTCGCTAAAGCGCACCAAAGAGCAACAAAAATAAATCAGTCCCGTAACAGGCCACGAGGGCCCTGAGGGGCAGATACTATAGAGGTATCTGATTCATGACCAACGGCACACTAGGGAGATAGTATGGTCAATACTATGCTCCGGCCGCCTGATTTTCCCCTTGACTGCTTCGACTGCTAGAGTCATTAGCACCCAAGGTACCCATTATTAAATTAATTAAAGGCTGGGTTGGCCTAGGGACGGTCAGGGAGGCCGAATTCAACCCATGAACGAAGACACTAGAAGAAAAAATCTTTAGTGCTTGCTCGGGATTTGAACTCAGGCCTCCAGCTTATTAGTCTAGTGCTCTACCACTGAGCTAACCTCGCCCCCACCAAAGACCAACAAATTGCCAAAAACCGAGAGAACCCTTGTTTTTTGTCATTTTTCTGCCAATAATGTAGAAAGTATGCCCTTAATGAAAAAAAGTAGTCAATAAGAATGTTGTAGAGGATTAAATTAACTTCCCAAAAAAGGAGAACATCTTCTCTTTGTAAGCATTAGTACATAATAAGATAAGAGGCAAACGACAATATCTATATTGTGCTTTCATCGACTTTAAAAAAGCCTATGATACCTTATTGCAGCATTGGAGTCAGCCCTTAGCTTCTCAGAGTTCTTATAAATATGTACGAAAAAGCTAAGGTATCCGTACATACCCAGGAAGGAGAAACAAGGAAAATTAATGTCACCCAAGGGGTCCTTCAAGGAGATTCACTTAGTCCTCTGCAGTATGTCCTATTTACCCATGACATGGAGAATTTCATGAGAGCAAATGAATCCTCAGGAGTGAGCATTGACCATGTGAACGACATCATCATGCTGTCCTAAGCTGACGATATAGCTATCTTCGCAAATACCCCAGCTGATCTCCAACATAAATTAAACATCTTAGAAAAATACTGCCTCCGTAACAATCTTAAAATCAACACATCGAAGACTAAGATACTCATTTTCCATCGTAGCCCTAAACATAAAGCCCACCCTAATTTCTTCATCAACAACAATAAAATAGATATCGTAAAACAATACAACTATCTTGGAGTTAATTTCTCATCAACTGGAAGCTTCATAAACACACTAAATGCTCAGACAACTAAAGCCAATCATGCCATAGCCGCGATGAAGAAGATATTGTTCAACGCTAAATCGGACTCCTGGGAGACCAAAAAAAGCACTTCTCCATACAGTTATCAATTCCGTATTCCTCTACTCCTCAGAACTATGGGGCTTATGGTACTATGACCAAATTCAAACAATAGCCTCCAAATATTACAAATCAATTTTAAATCTACCCCAATCTACACCTCACAGTTTTATCCGTACAGAAACTAATGACTACACTATTTCAACACAGGCAGCACAGAGAATTGCAGGATGGTGGATGAAACTACTCAGCATGGATGAGACAAGGTACCCAAAATTATGCCTTCAAAAATTACTCCTCCTGGACTCAAAACCGAACAATATATCTTCGCAAAACTGGGTAACGAAGTTAAAATATTTTCTACTAAAGTATGATATAACAGACCAAGTCGCAGCTCCAACCCCAAACTTCAAATTACTCCAAGAAATAGCCCCAAAAATAAAAGCAAACCTGATTCAAGATGACCTAGACCATACCAACACAACCTCCTACAGTACCATATATGGTGCAATTCATACCTACAACAGCTACCTTCTAGTAAATATGAACATAAATAGACACAGAAGCATTAGTCAACTAAGATTATCGAACAAGAATATACTTTACCTCAGCATCCACCGTCAAAGATTTAAAATAGAAATGAATAAAATATGCACCAACTGTGAACTGGAGGAAGAAGACTTGGAGCATCTGCTGTGGCAATGTCCTGAATACACCAATCTCAGAAATACTCTGAAACCTAGTATTGATGAACACATCAACAACTCCGCAACATATTATTTCCTGACCACCTCTAACGTCACCGATATAAATGCCATTTGCATTTACCTAGAGAATATACTGAAGAAAAGAGGCAACCGCAATGAATAGTGGCTGAACCGAACAATCAGTTCTTAATTAATTTATATTATAAAAGTTTACTTTATTTTATTTATTTATTTTTTTATGAGAGTCTACTCTAATTTACGTACAATGATCTGTATATACTTACCCCGATCATATTTGTAAGAACAATGTTCAATCCGGCGCTAATGACCAAGATGTAGATGCGCCGTAAAAAAAAAAAAAAAAAAAAAAAAACAATGTTCAATCACAAATAAATATTATTATTGGGGGGTTTTCTCCTCAGTCTCCTGGGATAAATTCTTTCAGGGGCTGTTGCCAACCGAAAGAATTGTTTTTTATTGATTTTTTTGTTGTTTTTTTTACGGGCGTTCATTTAAAAATTTCCGAACCGTTCTGGCGGTATCAAGCAGTACCACTTGTTGGGCATTTTTAATTAGATCCTCCGGCAGTTTCAAATAGGTATTTGCGGCAATCGTCGTTTTTGGAATGAGCCCGTTGGTCGAGATTATGACGGCTGTAATCCTTGCGGAATCCAACTTATACAAGTCTTTCAGCTCTATGGCCAACTCCTGATACTTGCGCAGTTTCTCAGCATATGATTTCCGGACATTCTCATCATTGGGGATTGCGAAATCAATAATATCTGCTGTCTTACTTCCCTTGTCAATGATAAGAATGTCCGGTTTATTGTGATGGACAGTACGGTCCGTTAACATTGCTTCGTCCCAATACATTTTAATTGTACCTTTCTCCAAAAGTCTATTTGGGACGTAGCGGTAATAAGGGACCACACCATCCAACATACCATATTTTTCTGCGAGTGCTTGATGATATATTTTGGCCACGTTATTATGCCACTGAAGATAATCGGATCCCGCAAGAATCTCACTGCCCCCCGTAATGTGCTGGATCGACTCATACGTTTTGTTACAAAGTCTACATTTGTCAGAGATGTTGACATCCTTCAAAAATGACGTCGATAGGATCTTGTTGCTATTACTTGATCCTGGATGGCTATTACAAGCCCCTCTGTTTCGGGGAATAGCCTTCCCGAAGTCAACCACGCTACCGACCATGAGAGCACCACCTCCAGATCAAATAACCGATTATGGTATCGCCCGTGTAATGCTTTCTTTAGCCACGTGCCAAGGCGATCCGATTCTGTCGTAATTTCCGGCCAGTTGCTTGTTTTAAATTTTAAGGCTGTATAATTTTCGTCCAGTTTGACCATTTCCTTGAAAAGACGATTCTCGCTTGCCATTATGTAGCTCCTCAGGTTAATTTCCTGGGAGCGACATAAGTCTTGAATATTTGCGAGACCTCGTCCTCCTTTATTCCTGGGTAAATACAGCCTTTCAATTGACGATATGGGGTGGTGCATACTTGCCTTAGTCATCTCTGTTCGTATGAGACGATCCAGTTCTTGTAACGATTTATCCGACCATTTGATGACTCCGAAGCTGTAAATCAGTGATGAAATTGCCCATGTATTAATTGCCTTCATTTTCTGCCTGCCATGTAGATAGCTTTTTAAAATCAGACGCAAGCGTTTAAGAAGCAGCCTTCAGTTCCTCTTTTACTTCTCTTTTGGCTATTTTCAGATGTTGTTGTACGCCAAGATACCTGTACGACTCATCTTCCTCGAGTTCACGGATAGTATCACCATCAGTTAACGCAATGTTATTGGTCAAAACTGATTGCCCTTTTGAAACATGCAGTACGGCACACTTGTCAATACCAAACGTCATGCCGATGGTGTTACTAAAATCTTGAACAATATCCGTCATGCTTTGTAGCTGGACAGGATTCTTTGCGTACAACTTAAGGTCATCCATAAATAAACTGTGGCTTATCCTGATGTCGGGATTATTTACAGTTAGCTGGTAACCTAATCCACTGTCACAAAGTAGCGGGCTCATTGGATTGAGGGACAAAACCATAAAGGACTGAGGCTATCGCCTTGATATATTCCTCGTTGCATCTTAATTAGTTCATTAATTAAAAAATAGGACTTTCAATCCTATTTGTGCCCTTTCTAAAGCTAAGCTTTGTTTTCCACGTAGCCATCATAAGTGACAGCAGATCCGTTACATTTTCAGCAATCTTGTAGATATTTAATACTTCGACCAACCAGGAGTGAGGAACTGAATCAAATGCCTTCTTGTAGTCTATCCATGCCATCGAGAGATTTCGCTGTTTCGCCGAGACCTGAGATGCGATAAATGTATCTAAAACTAACAACTCTTTACATCCCTTAGAGCCACGTTTACAGACGTAAATTAATAATATTAATATTATTATTATTATTATTATTATCCCAAAAAGTACCTTTTAATGCCTAAAATGTTAATATGAATGGAGCAAAACACACTTTTGTTTTTCAAGTAGTCAGAAGAGTGTTATCAACATAATCTAAGCTTCATTAAAACTTAATAAACATTTCCTAAACTATTTTTTCTACACCTAGTTTGGGATTTAAGAACGTTTGAAGAAAAAAAATCAAATTCATTTAATTTATAAAGGAATTTAAAAAATAAAATATTAAATTTAAAGGAATAGAACTCTCCTAATGATTGGAATTTTGTAGTAATTATTTTTGTGTTGGACAATTTTTTTATGGCACCTCGACATCTAGGCCATTAATGCCAACATCCAGGGTGCGGCGAGGAATTTTCTAAACGAGCTGTGAGATGAGAAAATTCCTGCCTCCGGTGGGGATCGAACCCATCATCTCTCGCTTATGAATCTAAGGCGATAGCCACTAAACCACGGGGGGTCCTCTATTCCTTTAAATTTCATATTCTATTTTTTAATCCCTTTTTAAAGTAATGGAACTTGATTTTGGAAAATACAAGAAATAGCTGTAGTTTTGTCAACATTTTTATATTAATTTGGTCTTCAAACTTTCTTAAATTCCGAAGTAAGTGGAGCAAAAATAGTTTAGGAAATTTTTATTAAGTTTTAACAGTAACTGTAGTCGGGCATTATCCCGCTAAGTTTCCTGCGCCTTACCTCTTCGCACACTGAAACGAGTCCCCCAAACTCCTTCGTCGTTTTCTTCCTCGTTTTACTATAAAAAAAGAACATGATGAGTTTACTCGTTCCCAAAAAGAATGTGTAACTGAAGCGTAGATCAATTTGGACAACTTCAAAAACAAAATTGTGTTTTGCTCCATTCATATCAACATTTTAGGCATTTAAAGGTACTTTTTGGGAAGTAAATTTAATCCTCTACAACGTTCATACTGACTATTTTTTTCATTGCGGGTATACTTTCTACGTTATTGGCAGAAAAATTACAAAATACAAGGGTTTTCTCAGTTTTGGGCAATTTGTTACTCATTGGTGCGCTTTAGCGAAAAAATGGCAGATATAAAAGAAAATCGACATAAAATTCAATTCTCTACAGTAATCTGTCATAAAAATAACCCCTTTCCATTGGAGATTCCAGAGTTAGGGTCTCTGGAGAAGAACTGGAGAAAGTTGAGGGGTCTTGCATTAGGTCCAATGAAAGTTCATTCGACCACGTTAAAATTCACCAAGTTTCGTTTCTAAATTTCAAAAATTGTGGGAAAAAAGTGGGCTGTCAATTGAGTTTTTAACACCCTGCATATAGATATATTCTCGAAAGGCCACTAAGCATGTAGGGTAAGTTACTTAATAAAGTAGTAGTAAAATTTGTAGTGCTGCTTTTTTGTGATGACCCAAGCTACATACAACTATACAAAGGATAAATATATATATATATATATATATATATATATATATATATATATATATATATATATATTTCAGGGTGTCTTGGAACAAATATAAGGGTTTATTTTATCTCATAGACTTCAACGGTCCAAGTCATCACAAACATTATAGTCTTTGGGATTGACCGTGTCACAAACTTCTTTACCAATGTTTTGCAGTGGCAGCAAAAGAATATCAGTCAAAATAATTATTTATGCCTTGAATAAACAATAAAAAACATAGAGGAGAAAGAATCTGGAGAAATCTGAGGGGAGGTATCAAGAATTTTGAAGAAATTCAAGCCTCCTTAGCCGAATTTGACCAAGAACGAAATAAAAGCATTACAAAATCTAAAGAAAAGAGAAGATATTTTATTGAGAGGAGATCTTTGACCTCCTCAATACACAATAGGAAAATACTACTACACAATAGGAAAATTGACGTAGCTCTCATAACTGAAACACGACTGACTAAGAAAAAATCTTTTTACGTGACGGGATACCTGACATACCCTACTGATCATCCTGATGGCAAAGCTCATGGTGGTACTGCCATTCTTATCCGAAACAGCATCTCTCATCACCCTTTCCCTTTAGAGTCCTCTGAATCTATCCAAGCTACTGGTGTAAAAATAACCTCTTTCCCTACTTCTTTTACTCTTTGTGCTCTTTACTGTCCTCCAAACAAACCTCTACCTGAACCTGTATTCCTGAATTTCTTTAACTCCTTAGGCCCCTCTTTTCTCGTCGGTGGCGACTACAATGCGAAACACCTGCAGTGGGGATCAAGAATATCTAACTCCCGCGGTCATTCGCTAATGTCTGTACTTTCCTCGAAATCCTCCTCCACCATCTCCCCTAATTCCCCGACCTACTGGCCAACAGATCCGAATCGAATTCCCGATCTTATAGATTTTTTTATATCCCACGGACTTGGCTCAGTTCATTCCTCAATCATATCTCTAAATGACCTCTCCTCTGATCACACACCTCTACTTCTCTCCCTCTCTCTTCGGCCCCTTCTCAAAACCAGACCTCCCTCCCTTGTCAACGGAACGATTAATTGGAAGCTTTTCAGGTCTTTACTTGAAGAAACAATTGACCTGAAGATCCCTCTAAAAACTCCTGAAGACCTAGATAACGCTGTAAATTCCTTTACTACCTCAATCCAACAATCTGCTTGGAAAGCATCCACTTCTTTTCATCAAAGAACCATTCCCACAACAATCCCTTCTCTTCCTAAAGCCATACTCCAACTTATTGGGGAAAAGCGAAAAGCTCGATCCTTGTGGCAAAGAACTCGTCATCCTGAAGACCACCGTTCTTACAATAACCTTAGTAGGCTTGTAAAACAGCAGCTATCTTCTCATCGCTCCGAATCCTTTAACACTTTCCTCTCTACCCTTAACACTCATGACAACTCCCTCTGGGAAACAACAAGAAAAATCTTGAAGTACCATCCTGTCTCTTCTCCTCTCCGTCGCGAAGATGGCACTTGGGCCTCTTCCGATGAAGAAAAGACCAGCCTCTTTGGAACTCACCTCCAGAAAACCTTTTCTCCTCATCCTGATCACAATGGCCCAACACATCATTCAAAAATAATCGAATTCCTCGAATCTCCCCTTCCACTATCCTTGCCTCCTAAACCCATCTATCCTTCCGAGGTCAAGCATATCATCACCAAGCTACAAAGGCGCAAATCTCCCGGCTTTGATTTAATAACATCTGAAATCATTCGCCAGCTCCCAACTAAAGCTATCGCATTCCTCACATATCTATACAACTGTATTTTCCGCACCACCTACTTCCCACTCCTATGGAAATTCTCTATTATCATCCTCTTCCCTAAACCTGGAAAACCAACACACTGCCCTTCATCCTATCGCCCTATAAGCCTACTACCCATTCTATCTAAAATATTTGAAAAATTACTCCTCAAGCGAATCCAACCTATCCTTCACAGCCAAAATATCCTGCCCACTCACCAGTTTGGCTTCCGTTCCCAAAACTCCACAGTACAGCAGGGTCTTCGCGTTGTAGATCGAATATCTTCATCCCTAGAGCAAAAAGAATATTGCACTTCAGCGTTCCTGGACGTTGCTCAAGCTTTCAGTAAGGTATGGCATGAGGGCCTCCTCTACAAGCTCAAAACCTTTCTTCCCAGCACCCTATACCTCATCCTACGATCCTACTTATCAAATAGGCATTTTCGGGTCTGACAAGGATCAGAGTACTCAGAATATTATCCTGTGGAAGTGGAAGTTCCCCAGGGCAGTGTTCTGGGCCCTGTGCTCTACACCCTGTATACAGCCAATGTTCCAACAAGTCCCGACGCCCTTCTAGCAACCTATGCAGACGATACAGCTATCCTCGCATCTCACCCAAATCCTAACACTGCGTCGCAGAATCTTCAGTCCCACTTGAATAAAATTCAAGAATGGTGTAAAAAATGGAGAATCAAGGTGAATGAGGAAAAATGCCATCACATCACCTTCACCCTCCGGCGCAGTTCCTGTCCACAAGTAATCTTCAACAACGTCCCATTACCCTCTTCTGATACAGTTCGCTACCTCGGACTACACTTGGACTCCCGACTTACCTGGAAACATCACTTAAAACTTAAAAGACAAGAACTTAACAGACGATTTGGACAACTCTATAGACTGTTGAACCGCAAATCACATTTAAGTACTGAAAACAAACTGATCATTTACAAATCACTACTGCAACCCATTTGGACATACGGTTCAGAACTATGGGGAACTGCGAAAACATCGAACATCAGACGCATTCAAACATTCCAATCCAAGGTCCTAAGAACAATAGTCGATGCTCCTTTTTATGTTTCCAACCTTAACCTCCATAAAGACCTCAATATCCCACTCGTTAATGATATTGTATTATCCAGATTCCAACGTTTCCATCCTAAACTTTCCGCTCATCAAAATCCTGAAGTCCTCTCCCTATCAAGTGCCACCCACCCACTCTCTCCACCAAGGCGACTCAAAAGACATTGGCCTAGAGATCTGCTGCAGTGATCAAGTGAAGTGTTAGCAATGGCTTTCTCTTTGTTCAAGTGCGACAATTTTCTGTGGCTCACCGATCTCTCTTCGACTCCAGCCACTGGTCGGAGCAGAAGGGAGCTTGTGTAGGCACCTTTCAACGTCATCTGAGCGTCTTTCTGGCGTTAATCGAGGATGAAGTTGGAAGGCCTTGAGCACAGAACCTCCATATTGTATCAATCATCATATTACTAGATGTACTTATATACAGAATGTAATAATCAATAAAGAAATATAAAAAAAAAAAAAAAACTTCTTAATAAAACTACATTTTACATGTGAAAATGGTTTTATTGTTGCCAACTTTACGGCTTGAAATTCAAGCCTCCATCAGGGCTGTAAAAACAAACGGGTCAGATTTAATACTAACATATATATATATATATATATATATATATATATATATATATATATATATATATATATATATATATATATATATGAAAAAAACAATACATAGCTAGAAAAACAGTATGCTATAGTAGCGCTTAGATTAGGGTACATGGGTAACTATGCCACTATAGCATATTGTATGGATTATGCTTTTCATATATATTTAAATTTTAACGTCCATTTATTATTAACTATGAATTTTAGGGCAGGTTATCTATAGGTTACCACCCTTTTCTACCCAGGATAGGGGTGATGCCTTTTTTCGAAAGAAAAGCCACCGACCCTAGTGGGAATCGAACCCACGACCTTTGGCACGGAGTGTTAAGAGCTCACGGCTACCGGGTCTCCTTTTCATAAATATATTGTAATGATATATTACATTCACGAAAATATTTTTAAATTCAAATAACCATCGATAGTTTGAAAAGCCCGCGCAAAACACAAACCATAAAATACAAATAACATCGTATTATATACACTTTAAATTTATAATATTTTTGGACAATACTTATGTACAATATACATATATTAAATGTACATTCAGATGATAATAAATTAATTATTTGGTATTACAAAAATATAATTATTATTTCTATATATAAACCGGCAAAAATGCGGAAGTTTGGAAATAAAGGACGCCAACTTTCCCGCTAGCAAGGAGTCAGTCTATAGCTATACTCCGAGGAGTTCGGAGTCAAGTCTATTCCTAGCAGTTGTAGAGTACAGTGGTCAGTCTATAGCTATCCTCCGAGGAGTACGGAGTCAAGTCTATTCCTAGCAGTCGTAGAGTGCAGTGTTCAGTCCATTGCTGTCTATAATAAAGGACGGTTTGAGAAAACGGCGGAGTCCGGAACATCCGATATCCATTCTATGCACGAGACCTAGCAAGAAAGCGTATCACCTTGAAGAAGAAATTACTGAAGCGCAGTATATTGGGTTTTATTGAAAGTGAGTTGGTTCAGAGGTAAAATTATTTTTTTGTAATTGTTAATTCTTTTATTATTATTTGTATGTATTTTAATATTGTTTTGTATTTCGGAATTGTCTAAAAATAAATATTATATTATTCATTCACTCGGAACTTCTATCCCTGAAATCAATTTAATAAAATAAAACTTATTAAAGTAATTAAAATCGTTTTTATTTTAAATAAAAAATAATCATAATATTAAATGGCGACCCAACATGGCGCATACCTTTTATAAAAAATTAATCTTTACATTTAATGACGCCCAACGTGGCGAATCATTTTATAAAAAATTAATCATAATATATATATATATATATATATATATATATATATATATATATATATATATAGACACACACACACACACACACACTATATGTGTATATGTTAGTATTAAATCTGTCCTGCTTGTTTTTACAGCCCTGATGAAGGCTTGAATTTCAAGCCGAAACATCGGCAACAATAAAACCATTTTCACTTGTAAAATGTAGTTTTATTTAGTAGTAACGCCCAAACCCTGACAATCCCTACCTTCAGAAGATATTTTAGCTTTGCCAGCTGATAAGGGCAACTCAACTGTGTTTACGAAAAATAAAAACTACATGAAGAAAATGGAGGAGCTACTGGATGATAAGGGATATGTACCTCTAATTGGTGATCCGACTAATGACATAAACAAGAAAAATCATTAAAATGTTTAAAGAACGCACTGTGATTAAAGAAAAATTCCCAACACTGATAAAATCTGACCCAGTGCACCCAAGAATTTATGGATTGCCAAAGATATTTCACTAAGGCCAATTATTAACTCCATTGGCTCACATACATATGGGATTGCACAATACATTGCCAAGAAGCTCAAGCCACACATTGGTTTGCCAGAACATCGCGTGAAAAACTCAAAAGATTTCGTTGAGAAGATCAAGTCTATTAAAATACAAATTTAACACATGTTAGTAAGTTTTACATGTTAGTAGATGTGAAGTTATTGTTCACCACTGTTCCATTGGAGAAAACATTGCAGCTAATGAAGAGTTTTTTTAACGATAAAGAAATAAAGTTCGCAGAACTTTGAAATCAACGTACTTCTTGTTCAATGGAAAATATTACAAACAGATAGAAGGCGCTAGTATGAGTTTGTTACCTGAGTAGCAATATAGTAATGTTTATCAGGAACCCCGTTCCTGAATAACAGTTACTTGGAGAGAGGTAAAAATCACTCAATAAATACTGGGTTGTAAAATTAAAGTAATTTATTGTTCATGAGCAAGCAAGATAAACTAAATATACTTACGTGCATGAATAATTGATAAAAAGATACTTTGAGTAATAATATGTAAATAATAAAAAATAAAAATATTCTACTTGAAACTATATATAGAAAAGAAAGCATGACAGGCAATATAATAAAAAAGGATATTCAGAATAAAATAATAAATAAAAAACATGCTATACTTGCGTAAACATAATGGTGAGTGCACTCATTAAATAAATAATACTCCTGGAATCGGAAGTGTAATGGCTACCGGCTTTATTTAGCGCACCACGAAGCCTTACTTCTCTGTCTCTCACAAAGAGGTAGGGAGAAAAGATGCAATTATTCGCCGATGATGGTAGCTCCCACTACATCACTACCCATAATCGTCTCAATGTTCAGCAAAAGGCAATAGTTCAGCAAAGAGTTTCATAGTTCTTCCAAATCGGCTCTTTCTAGCAGGTTCAGGAACCGATGTGGTGTCTTCACTTGTGTCGATCGAGTTGAATGGTTCAACTGGCTTATTTTTGTCAGCAGGCCGGACCCAATTCTCCGCATCACTCTGCATAAACACGGGTTTTACCCGATCCAGGGAGACTGTCAGCTCCCAGTTAGGAAGCTTCAAGGTACAAACCTTTTCCGTCCTTTTCAGAACTTCGTAAGGACCTGCATACGGAGGTGTCAGTGCCTTCTTTACTTTATCATGACAACGCGTTTGTTGTTTGGCCTCATGGAAAGGAGACATTAGAAGAGTTTATCAAACACATAAACAAGGTACATGACAATATAAAGTTTAGGATGGAAATTGAAGAAGAGGGGGTATTGCCTTTCCTTGATGTAAAAGTAGAGAATATTGGAAGTCGTCTGTAACATTCAGTTTACAGAAAACCCACTCATATACAGGTATTTAAAGGCAGTTTTTTATCACCACACAGCCCAGAAAAATACTTTGATCACTACCTTGATGACTAGAGCTAACAGAATTTCCCAACTGAACCATCTCAAAAAAGAAGAAAGACACCTGAACTATGCTCTAAGGAAAAATGGGTGTGCAGATGAAGTTATCAAGAAACAATCAACCAAAGAAAAAAGAAATGTGAAGCCCTTGGATGATAATTTTAAGTGGAAATCACCAGATATCTCACAGTATCCCATGCTCTTGTGGAAAAGAATATATTGGACAAACAGGATGATTGATATGTAAAAGACTTTTGGAACATATGAAGACTGTTGAAAACTGCAATATTGGAAAATCAGCGGCAGCTGAACATTTTTACAACACCAATCATGTTATCCAATTCAATAAAGTAAGCATTCTGGCTAGAATAGAAAACTACCAAGAACGAGTAGGGGAAAAAGAGGAAAAGATCTTCAGCCAATTAACAGTTCAGATGGAACCCACCAACCTGGTTCAAGCAAGACTGGAACCAACCAATCAAGAGACATGGAAGAGCAGACTACACCCGCGGAAGCGCACAAAGACAGATAGATATTTATAACGGTGAACTAGAAGAACATCCTCAGACTTAACCCTGAGGAATCTGGCAGTATGGCTAGCGAAATGTTTGTAAAGAAGTTTGTGACACGGTCAAAACCCTGAGACTAAAATCTTTGAAATATAAGGGTGTTATTCTTAATCATCAAAGATAAGAAAAAAAAGTGCCATAAACATTTGTCCTGAAATAATTTATCTCATGAATAAGACTGATATAACATTAAATTATTATTTATTTATTTAAAAAAAAAAAGAAACATATTGAACAAATATTTGTTGAAGGTCTAATGAAACTTACATCAGTTGTTCAAAATGCTGAACCCAGAGTTCAGGAAGTCTGAGCCATGGTTTACTTTGTCTAATTAGTTGAGGTTTGTGCAAGCTTGAATTATGCAATTTTTTAATACAAAACTGATTTAACATAACTCCAAAAAGAAAGCCTAAAGGTGTAAAACCTTGTCAGGTTAGCAACATGGCCAATAATTGTATTACTTCCCCAAGAAAGGAAACCAATAGAAAGCACAGTGCTAAAGGGCTTAGTGGTTTATACAGCGTTAATAGCCCAAATGTTGATATGCTGTTAAAAAAATAAAAAATACTGCACTTAAAAAATAAATAAATAATTTCTCCAAATTTATGAGTAACTTAAAATTTCAGGCAAACTGGTGCGAAATGAAATTTTAGAACTTTTTGTTCCAAAAATAAAAGATGAGCTTGCGGCCAAGAAGACTAGGAAGCAAGGAGATATCCCTAAACAAAACTAAATATTCTTATTCTAAATGAAGTAAGTTATTTTAGATATACATATGATGGAAAAGTATAATATGTGAAAATTTGAGTGGTAGATCATTACTTATCTGAAGAGTTCTTCCATCAGAAATCATCCATTTTTTTTTTTTTTTTTTAATTGTTTATGTGGTTTCTACATAAGATCTAGTAACTAAATAATATTTGAACAAACAAAGTTTACATCTCCATTCGTCTCTAATGACTATTATTCCCCAAAAGATAATTTTGAAGGAATTGATTGTAGCCAATATTTTTGCTATATTGGTCATGCTACAAAAACAGCCACGAACGAAGAGTTGACAGTTTTTCAAATTTCATTTAATTTCTACTTTGTATGCATTCAATTTTTTATGTTCTTTATTTTTTTTTGTAAATGATGAAGTAACCTCAATAGAAATATATTTTCGTGATCTATGGGATCTGAAACGAGAAATTTTCTAGTCGGCTCTTCCGGATTGTGTCATAAGGTCAACCTCATAAGCGGGTTTCCTACCTATGGAAATCTCCCTCTAGAAATCAGACTCAGGTAAAAGTCATATTTTAATATGGAAGAAGTAGTGAAAGAATTGAATGGGAGTATTTGTGTTGTCCTCTTCAAGAATCTGGACTTAATTACATTGAGACAATTTTTGGTCCATGAATTCAACTATTAGCACAATGATTTTATATTTGACTAATATCATTTTACTCTATCGAGGCATATATTGAGGTAATTTTTATTGATTTATTTTTAAATATTTATTTTAATTGGCGCTACAGAGCTGATTATTTTTGTACATCACATTTATTAATTGTGTGAGCTGAAATTAAGATATCGCGTTTAGGCAGGAAAACTTTAATATGCATCAACAACTTGAAATCGCCGGATTAAGCTTTTTTAAAATTATAATCACTATTTATTTTAATTTAAATCATTAGGGTCAGCTCAAAGTAATGTGAAAAAACATTTATTTTAAAGTTTAAATAAGAGCTAATGATTTTGTGAAGAAAACTTACTATAATGAAAAAATGTAGATACACAAAATATAATTAACAAAATTTACCTCTCTTACGCAGTTTTGATCTTTAAGTCTCATTTGCTTTGTTCAGCAATCTTGTCCATTTCCGGTTTTAGGGAAATTTATATTCTTACAAATCTCATTAAATATACAAAAATCGTATTGATGTTTTCTTTGCCGAATCCTAACTATTTCCTGATTGCTTATAATATCTATAGTGATAATAGAAGTAGTCTGACCTATTAATACAAGGAACTAATAAAATACTCCTAAAGAGATACTTGGGAGTTTTATTCATTTATTTAGAAAGTGGTGAGAGATAGATAAAATAATGTGTAATTCTTGATCTTGCAGAGATAATATAGCAAGTATGCATTGACCCTTGAGTATTTCTCTAATGAATACATATAATTTGAGCTTTTTAGTTTATAAATATTATATATATAAAATGTGTGTGTGTTTGGGTATACATCTATTTAGTTATCTGTAAATTTAATATTTTAATGTAGGTCTATGTACTTTAATTTCTAATATAGCTGTCAGTATTTACTAGATTGATCAACTCAAATAAAAAATGACTCAGCAGTATAAATTCAAGAAAGGCGTTGAATGAGCAGGTAATCCATGATGAGGTTGCTGGAGGATGGAAGATGTATGTAGTGTGATCAGAATTTCCACTCTGAAGAAGAGTGGGGCTTAGGATATATACATATAAAACCATGTGATGTATAAATTATTAAATAAATAATAATTCCAGAACAAAAAATAATTCATTTTTATTTTAAGGCACTTTTCACAATAGAAATAAATATTACATTGTCATGGAAAGTCATGTAAAAAAACTAAAATGAACTAAATGCTATTTTTCATTCCCTATATTTTTTTTTCCATTAGTACAAATGCAGGAGCATCTCTAGACATAAAATGATTATTTCAATTATGTATGTTTAAAACTTGTATTATTAGTCTAAATTAGAACCATATTGCTTTAACAAACTAATGAATGTTCACAGTTGCGATTTAATACAAGTTTTACAAAAGGGCATATTATACTTTTGTGAAAGTGATTAAAATTTTCTTATTTCAGTTTGTTTAGGATTGATACTTAGTCTAACTTTTTTAAAGAAATCATTGGAAGTGAGTTATAGAGAGAAAGAAAACTGTCATTTTTAAATGTTAAATTGCCATTAATAACATTTACAATAGAAACTTAAATAACCCACAAATAAATTAAGAAAAAATAATTCATTGTAAATCTATTAAAGAAATAAAAAATAATTACTAGGATAATGTGAACAATTATTATTGAAACATAAAGGATTACTTTTTTTTTGTTAAGACTGATAAGAATCATTATTTTCACAATTATCTCTTATGGTTATCTTTGAAATTAATTTTAAGACATTTAGAATTGTTATATGAATTTACTTTATAAAATACCAAAATATAAGAAAAAGGGGTTTTCATTATGAATCTGCAGAAAATAGGGCAACAGTCTTATGAAATAGCTATATACAATTTAAATGTATGCATGCTTAAATGAATAGCTGAGATAATAAATATTAGGTGTGACAGCCCAGACATAATTTGGCTGATACCTTGGTAATAAAAATTTAGACTTTTCTAGGTATGATTTAACTATAAACTATAAAGCTTGTGTTTCAATGGCTTGTTTCTTGGATACAAAAAAAAGAAATATTTTTCTGAAAAAATACTAAAACAATGAAAGGAAAGATCTGGAATAAAAGTGAAAAAAGAATAATCCGAATAAATATATATATATATATTTTTTTTTTTTCTAGAAAATCAGATAATATGAAATTCTGACAATAGAGGGGGCGAGGTTAGCTCAGTGGTAGAGCACTGAGCGCGCACTAAAGATTTTTATCTTCTAGTGTTATCGTTTGAGGGTTGAATTTGGCATCCCAGATCATCCCTAGGCTCACCCAGCCTTTAATTACTTAATTAATGGATACCTGCAAAGGGAAAAATCAGGCGGCCGGAGCATAGTACTGACCTAGTGTGCCGTACGGTCAAGAATCAGATAACTCTATCAGGCCCCTGTGGCCCGTTACAGGACTGATTGTTTTTTTGTTTATTTTTTTATGACGATAGAATCATTAGCTGACTGACTTGAATTTGCAGACTCTAATTCATCTTCACAAAATCTGAGATAAGCAAGCCATTTATTTTCTTTGAGCATATATATATATATATTTATAAATATATATATATATATATATATATATATATATATATATATATATATATATATATATATATATATATATATATATATATATATATGGATATATATATATACATCTGCTAATATACAGATGGATTTTAAGCATGCATTAATGATAAGCGACTTAGATGACTATATTTGCACTAATACACACTTAAAAAATGAGCAATAACAGATATTTAAAAAAAATCCCCCAAAAAACCTAATAATTAGTGTTGAAAAATAAATAACAACTTTTAAGAGGTAAAAAAAAAAGTATCTTCAAAAACAAATAAATTATTTAAATAACACAGCCTTAGGCCTTTTTTAAATACACTTATTTACATTTTTATACATATCTTACAATATATAACAAACTGCTAAAAAACAAAAAAAAAAAAGAAACAGAGAAAAGTTGAAAATGCAAGCTTAACTTCCCTATCCAATCTAACAATCTAAGGTAATGCAGTGGGACTAGTATTGAAATTTTCAGTGTCAAAATCTGTCATTTAGTCCAGTTTAAGTTAATTGACATGTACTGCTTGAAATATTTATAGTAATGGTCTGATCATAATAAATATATGTTGTTCTAACAAAATTAGCTAAACTAATTCCCTAAGGACCCCAAACAAATTACTAGTTAAGAAAAAGAATTAATGATTAACATTTTCATCTCAAACTACTCATTCGACTTCTCTCAAGTACTGGCTGTGCTGTTGGCAATTGGTTTCGAGCCTTCTCGTTCGCAGCTGGAGCCATTGTTTTGTGGAAAATTGCATTTGACAATGCAATCACTGGTGAAAACAGTTGTAATTGAGTAGGCCTAGAAAAAGAAGATATTATAAGAACAATAAAATTAAGAGAAGATGAATATATACTTATTAAGAACTTTTCAGGTTTAGCTTAATACAATTATTATGATATTTTCGATGAATGTTGATTCTCTTTTAACATTTTTAACTCAATCTGTCATCCATTTCAAGAAAACAAAACAAAAATTTTAATTTTATCCACTTTTATTGAAATGGTATAAAAATATCACTTTATTAGATCAAGTTTTTTTCCCCCCACATGCAATTACTAATAAGAGTGTAGCTGGAAGCCTATAAATGCAAAACCATAAGTGCTACGACTTTTCCATGCAAATTTCACTAGAAAAACAGTTCTAGGGGCCAACGAACTTGCCCTTTTGTTGAGACAAACTATTTTTATACAAAGTTTTATGGAACACTTTTGAGCCTGCTAGAGAGCAAACAGAATCTCTCTCTATCCTTATATATATATATATATATATATATATATATATATATATATATATATATATATATATATATATATATTGAAGATTAAAATTTCTATGATTCCAAAAGTACAAATCTGAATAAAATAAGAAAGAGAAGGTGTAGATCTCTTTCTGAGATTGATCTGAAAAATCAATTTCTTTTCTGAGTCAAAAAGATGTAGGTAACAAGACGCTTCGCTTTCATCTATGAAAAATTCAATGTCCGATATTCCTAGAGGAGCAAGAGCGAATTGCAGGTCTGAACTCCCCTCCTATCATTGTGTTCACTCATATAAATTAAAACATTGAATTTCAATTGCATACTTTTTCAATCAGGGTTTTGACTCAGCATTCCATTGAGCCAACATTCGGCGTTGCTGCACTGAAGCAATTTCAGAACTTTAACTTCGATACATATGAATTTCGGTATTCGTCCTTTCCCTTCCAAGGTCCTGATATTTTGAATAAAATTACATTTTATAACTAAAATGAGTTGTATTTCTGCCAATGTTTCAGCATGAAATCAATAAAATAAATGGTATTAAATCATAACTCACGTGGAATTTGTCACAGGAGCTGCTTCATTGGCACTAATAATGAAAAGTGGGAATAAGATGGAGAAAATACATCCACTGGAAAAATAAATAATAAAATAGTCCATTAACAAATATTTCATTAAACTTTTCATCTAAAATCTATTTATGGAAATATAGCAAATACTTATAGCCTAAAATTTATATACAATATTTATTTAAATTTCACCCTCCATTTATACATAATATAGATTTTTAGGATTTGTTGTCTTTATAGACGCGATAGGGCTTATGCCTTTTCTTTTTTCCAAAGAATAGCTTCCACCTCATCGTCACCCACCTGGTAAAACAATTAGAAAGGTTTTCTGGCCCATGGGACACAGGGCCCAGAGCACCGGTCCCCAAGGTTTACAGGATCACTCTATTGGTTTTTTAAGTACGTTCGCACCACTTAAAACTTTTCATTTCATTTCACCCAACAAAATGACATACTAAATGTTTTAGTGTTATATTTTAAGAAAAAAATGTTTGGTCCATTACAAAATTACACCATTTCTCCCAAGGCGCTCAACATGTTAAAAATTGTTTCAAATGTTCTTTTGAGTGCTACCTGAATAGCGACATTCCTTCAGAAAGTGCTAAACAAGAATAAAAAAGTACAACTATGTTTATCTTTATATCACAATAATTATAATTACTGAATATTATTTTCATGAGTTTTATAACATGAATTAAAGTCATACACATTTTTTTCCTTCTTATAAATATCCCGTTTTCCTGATTATATTCAGTGAAAAGCTATATTACGTGAATATTTCCTGCATTACTATTTTTAATTTAAAAACTAAAAAACAAAATTATATTAACACAGTGTTACACTGGATGCAATGCATACTTGCTTGTGTTATAAAAAAAGATGCGCCTACTAGAAGGTTAAAATCCAACAAAGTATTATTCCTCAGTATGATACTAAGAATTTTAAGGGTCTTGAATGAACAAAAATTGTTTAATCCACACAAAAATCAATACAAAATTACTTCAACAACTCGACATATTTATAATATCAATATAAGCCCAAAATATTGAAAATTAAGCAATGAGTAAATGTTAAAAACACAATAATTTTGGGAATACAATGCAACAAAAAAAAAAAAAAAAATTACCTAATAATATATGAGGTAGTGAGGCTAGTCAATACAGCAAGTGGTAGCCCGAATCCAATGAAGTATGGCCAATTAGCTTCAATGAAATGCAATCTCTTATGAAGTTCCCAGCCCATGTTATACATTTTGTATTCAAATGAATACAGGGAGTACAACATGCAATTATGGAGTAAAGCAAAAAGGTACCCAAATGGAGCAACAGGAAAATAGCTGATTAATTGAGTCTGGAAAAATAATACAACAAAAAAAAATCAAATATTTACACATTTTATGAGATATGCTTCAAAGACAGGTTATATTTTTGAAAAATGATTACTTGGATTAGAAAAGCTGCTTCTATTAAAAAACTGAATGTTGTATCTGCAATTAGCTTTCCAAAACTCGAAAGTAGCTGTGGCCTACCACGAGTATGCCTATATGCAGAATCTGCTATGTCCTGAAAGGGAATAAGTTTTAACTTTGTATAGTAACAAAAACATTTTAAACAAAGGTTTTTTTTAAATATTTATTGACAGTAACATAAACATGCATGTAAAAGAAGGCACTAGAAAGCAATGAAATTAATTTAAGAATCACTGAAGAGTGCCAGATGAGACTAAATGGACTAGCCCAAAATAATAAAGTTGTCATTTACAGGGTACCGAGACAATGAAGATCCCAGTCAATGAGAAAGCAGACAAGCTGGTTGGACTGGGTTCGGAAATGACACCTATGGGCCCACTGCCATTACTTGGGTTATTAGAAGCCTGAGCTAAAGAGGCAATAGTAGCAAAAGCCAAAAGAAAGTATGGTAAACTCTGCGAAGAATAAATAATTACTCATACAAAGTTCTTTTCTTATACCTCAGAAGGAGGTAAGAAGGAAAGGAAATTTTCTAGGATATGACAAGACGGGGCTTGAAGTAGTAGCAACTGTCTCTGGCCATTGTACCCTAAATATTTATTTATTTATTCATTTTAAGAGCTTCGCAACAAAAGTGATAAGCTCTAAACAAAAAACAAAACCAATTTAAATGATCACAGTTATCAGTGACAAAACTAGCAATATGGCCAACGGCCATAGCCACGTTGAATGCACCAGTTCCCATAGATCACCGAAGTTAAGCAAAGTCGGGCGTGGCCAGTACCTGAATGGGTGACCAACCACGTGCCGTTGGCATTATAAAAGGGTGGCAACCTGTAGATAGCCCGGCGTTAATAGCCAAATTGTTGATGCACCGTTAAACACACACACAAAAAAAACTAGCAATATGAAACACAAGAAACAAATAAACATATGTATCTGTACCCTAAATAAACATATTGAGAGGAGATCGTTGACCGTTGATGTTGCAAGGTAGGGATTGTCGGGGTTGGTCACTGCTTTTTAATAAAACTAAATTTTACAAATGAAAATGGTTTTATTGATGCCGACGTTTCGGCTTGAGATTCAAGCCTTCATAAGGGCTGTAAAAACAAGTAGGACATATTTAGTAATACAATCTACATATATGTATATATATGGATATATACATATATGTAGATTGTATTACTAAATATGTCCTACTTGTTTTTACAGCCCTTATGAAGGCTTGAATCTCAAGCCGAAACGTCGGCATCAATAAAACCATTTTCATTTGTAAAATTTAGTTTTATTAAAAAGCAGTGACCGAACCCCAGTGTTGGGCAAAAATTATTCAGAATGATGAATAAAGATTAATGAATAAATGCATTATTTTATTCCTGAATGAAGAATAATTACTTTTATTCATTATTCTGTGAATGAAGTTTATGTTTTATTCACAAATTATTCGAATGATCAATCAGAATAAACATATTTTAGTGAATAATGATAGATTTATTATGATGTTGGCAGCCGGAAATATGTATGTATATGTATATGTATGTATATATATATATATATATATATATATATATATATATATATATATATATATATATCTGTGTGTGTGTTTGAGGAGGATTAATCAGTAGACCAACTAGAAATAAATAATAACAAATGATGAAAAATGAATGATGAATAAGAATAATGAATAATTCATGATGTACCGTGTGAATAAGATAATTCAGTGAATTATTCATCATTCACTAAAAATTTATTTGAATAATCATTCAAATAATACTTTATTCAAATAATGCCCAACACTGCCGAACCCCGACAATCCCTACCTTAAATAAAAATATGTATATAATGAAGTTATGATCATTACCAATCTATAGATGGTGTATTACACACCTAAGCATATTACATTTGAATGCATAGCATTGGAAACAAGACGCTTCCTACATTTTGGAAGCCTTGATGGGGATGACATCAGAATGAAGGAGGTCGACAGAAGTTACTTCGATTTGTAGATATACTAATACTATACAATTAGTACAATGCATAATGTCAAATGTGTCTCATTTGTTAGTTTAAAAGTGTAAATATGTATACAGTTAGTCAATCGGAATCAGGAAACTATCGAAAATACCACATTCGACAATTTAAAACGGCGATCCAAGAAAAATCACTTATTAGCACCAAGATGGAAGTTCACGAATATGATGTTTTGGTAATTAAAAAAACAGTAAACAGTTTGTTCATAATTTCATCTTAAAGTGATTAACAATATATGTACATAGACAAAATATGTAAAATTGTCCTTTTGTACAGGCGTTGATTTTGGAATCACTATTAAAGCTTTATCTTGCTCTCTTGAAAAATACCGATTTTCATATTCAATAGTTTGACATAGTAGGGACGATATAATAAATTAACCAGTAAGAATTAAAATATTAGGTATTAAATTCAGTACATTAAAATTCAATCATACACAAAAAATATGGATGGTCAATTCATTATACGAGGTAAGGTCCAAAAGTTTCCGGCCTGGGATAGAAGGAAAGGTGAAAGAAAAAAACTGGTTTTACTGTTTTTCAATATATTCTCCTCTAAATTCAACACACTTAATACAACGCTTTAGGAACATTTCTATACCATGAAAAAAATAATTTTCTTCTTTGTTAACAAAATGTTCTTCCACTGCTGCTTGGAGCTCTTCGTCGGTGTTAAATCGCCTTCCACAAAGGTCAGATTTTAACTTTGAGAAAAGGTAGAAATCACTAGGGGTCAAGTCTGGGCTGTAGGGTGGATGAGAGATTTCTTGGAATCCACAGTCCTTCACAGCGGCCTTGGAAATCAATGCTGTGTGGACAGAGGCATTGTCGTGAAGGAGGCGGACACCTCTGCTTAACTTCCCTCGCCTCTTCTCTTTAATGGCATCTAGTAACTGGTGAAGGATATTCACCATTCATTGTGGTAATCCTTTCTTTAAAATCTATCAGTAGTATTCCTTTACAGTCCCAAAAAATTGTGGCCATTACCTTTTTTGTTGACTGCGTGACTTTTGTCTTTAAAGGAGGCGCTTCTCCTGGTCTTCTCCATTCCATGGACTCTCTTTTGCTGAGTGGGTCATAATATAGAACCATTGTCTCATCCCCAGTTACAATTGAGTCCAAAAAATTCCTTGGGTCGGCATTATACTCGCGTAAAAATTCATTGCAGCAGGGAACTCGTTCCTCTTTTTGAGCAGCTGAAAGAATTTTGGGAACCCATCTTGCACTAACCTTCTTCATATGCAAATGTTCTTTGATGATCCTCAAAACACTTGTTTTTGAAAGCCCTAACCTTGCTGCTATTTCCTTGGTTTTTAGTCGCCGGTCAGACAGCAATTCAGATTCCACAAGTTGGATTGTTTCAGAAGTGACAGCTTCCAACAGGCGACCGGGACGTGGATCATCTTCTAGACTTTCTCTCCCTAACTTAAATAATTTTGCCCATTCTTTCACTGAGGAATACGAGGGGGAGGACTGCCCATATACACAATCCAAGCGCTCTTTAATTTGCGCAGGAGTAAGACCCTCTTTACAAAAGAATTTAATTACCGCACGGTACTCGAGTTTGAACATTGTAAAAATGGGGAGTTTCCTTCAAGGCTGGACACTGGCTGACAAGACTTAGGAAGTGTGGGCGATGGGTATGGAGTGAGCAGGCATGGACCTGCATAGGCATGCAGGTCCTGGCACGTTTGAAGGAGGGGAAGCAGGACAGGCCGGACACTTATGGACCTTACTACATAGAAGAAAAAAAAATGTATTCAAAAATAAATAAATTTCCTAAAACGTTTTAAAATGTTATGCTCATAATTAGTATTATAGGACTGAATTGTTCTAAACATTTAAATTACCTGAAACCAGAGGCTATTGACAACTTTACTAAGGACCATCAATGGAAGTATCCAAAGAGTACTGAAGACAATGGACAGAAATGACTGAGTAACTGACCATGCGGCTTGCCCAACAGTAGATGTTGGACCAAAAATGAAAATTAGAAAATATTGAACTAGTGGCAACAAGCCGCATTCAAACATTATGATGCTCAGCCAAAACACACCTCCATTGAGGCCACAACATTGTAGTGTTCTTTTTAGAATTTTTCCTTCCCTGAAAACAATTATACAAATTATTTCATAATAAGGTTTAGAGAAAAAATTACGCTTGCATGAAATGGTACAGCATTAGCATGGGCTTAATACATTAATCATAATATTAATATAGGATTATTATTTTAATATATATTAATTCTATAATTAGTCTATGTAGAATCTAAGCATTGAATTCTCGTTATCAATGTTTAATAGTGAGAGTGGTTCAAGTGCTCTCAACTCTTATACTGGAGGACCACGATTCAAAACTTGGTAGCTCATTTAAGA
Source organism: Gonocerus acuteangulatus (assembly GCA_946811695.1). Classification (NCBI taxonomy): domain Eukaryota; kingdom Metazoa; phylum Arthropoda; class Insecta; order Hemiptera; family Coreidae; genus Gonocerus; species Gonocerus acuteangulatus. Next base: position 51,604,905 of record OX328124.1, on the reverse strand, counting down.
TCAGTGGTGAGATCCTATTGCAGTTCTTCAGGGCCTAGAATTGAGGTCCCAGACCATTCCTAGGCCTTTAATGGGGACCTCCACAAGGTAAATGAGGTGGCCTGAGCACTTATTCCATTATCTCCCCAGAGTGCTATATAAACCACAGTCATATATTTACGTAGTACCTGACCTTCGCATCTCTCCCTTCTCCTATAAATGTCTAAGCTGCATAATGTAACATAAATACCTAACTTAATGTCAAAGAAAATGTATGTTTTAAATAGAGAATACAAAAGTAACTTAAAATGGTACAATAAATGTGAAAAGCAAATTCTGTACTCAATAAACCATAATTTTCCTTATGAGAGAAAAAAAAAATACTAAATTGAAAGATGTTTAAAGACAAAATTTGGCTTATGATAAATATTTTTGTAAGTGGAATCCAATGCAAATCAAGTATAATTTGCATCTATTTTATTTCCCTACAAGAAAAATAATGAATAATATTTCCAGTAAGTTTGTGTATACTTGCATGCTGAAAAAAACAAGGCCTATATCGTTACAAGACACCTAAAAATTGAAACTTAAATATGAGGCATTGACAGGGCCCATTTTAGACTTGTGCGTGCGCCCTTAGGCCAGGCTAAGAAATGCCGCCCCCTCCCTTAACATGAGATAAAAAAGAAAAAGTATGCCTCGATACTCAGTTACAGAACATACAGACTAGACGGTGTACTTTAGTGAAATATTTGCCGCCCTTCTTCGTAATTTTCCCTTCCCCATAATTTAATAATTATTAGACTCATTCTGTTGTCTGCCTTTTATGCCACCTACAAGTATTTCATATAATGTTTATGTGGATAAGTTTATGTCCTATTCTCATTACAATAAAAATATTGTATAAACAATGTGTTAAATCAGTTATTATATTTTTAAAAGTTGGATCTGAAAATTTTCTGCCCTAGGCCATGGCCTACTTGGAAAATGAGCCCAGGGCAATGAGAGTACAAGGTGTGTAATTCAGATTTATTTGATTCGTACTTAGCCACATAACCAACTCAGTAATGAAATGGTATAAGTATATGTTTATAAAAATAGCTGATAAAACAATGTAAAATCAACCTAAACAGAAGAATCTTTACAGACAAAGATCCACAAGTCAATCTGGCTTAACCACTGGTATTCCCAACTCCACATGGACTTATTTGGAAATTATGCAAAATATTCACAATAAAGAACAAAATGCTATAAATAAAGTAAAAAGAGGCATATGCCAACATATTGACATTCAATTCCAGCAGGGGGAAACGTTAAAAGTAATTGTTCTGTTTTATTAAATTAATATCTTAATGAAGATTTTAAACATTCGAATTAGATAATATATCTTAAGTTATTTTTTTCCATTCAGCTTGGTAGAGAACATCGAATGGAAACAAGGCGGTATTCCTCAGTATTCATAAAGCCAAATTAAACATGTTGAGCTATCACTGATGCATTTTTAAATACCTACTGTTTAGGTTTTGGAGATTGTTTTGTTGATGGAATTGAACCACTAGTTCGATATAGCTTTGAAGCATCACCTTTCGATGGCGTAGAGCTTTCTGCTTGTTCTTTAATACTTTTGTCTAAATAAAATAGTGCCACAGTCCCTCTTAGGCTATCGATAAGACCTCTTACAATCGCAGTGACAACCTTCTAAAAATAGTAAATATTTATGCAATAATAAATTGATGTCTCATGAATGGGAATAATGTCATAAAAATTGAATGATGTAAATAAATATAACTCACTGTAATATTTTCCATTTCTAAAATCTTATTCCTATAAATATGTGCATTCTGCCTGATAAATAAAGCTCTTGAGGGAGCTTAGAATAAAACAATATAGTTAACACACACACTCATAAATAAAAGCAAATAGCTCATGACTAGCATTGCCACAGTAAGACAGAGAATTCTCTCACACTTTGTCTGACGTCGCAATTTATTCTTGGATAACAACAAATTTCATGTCATAAATGCGCAAGGTAGCGATTTTTTAAAATATGATTTATCAATCGATAATGTATTATAAGCATTTGACTATGTAGATTATGCATGACTTAAGCATTATATTAAAACGTATTGAAATTTCACAATTGATAACCACTTATAATTTTATTCAAATAAAGATTCATCAAGAAAAAGAATCATTGAAAAGAGCACAGTTGATTAACTAAAACTTGATATCGATTATTTACAAATATGAAAGAAGAGAGGTAACATTCTGTTATTCCAGCTGTTTTCTGGAAGGTTTCAAAACAACGTCTGCCCTCTGACAATTTTACACATTTTATATCTGTGTATAATGTTTTGTCGGCATTTCATATAGTCTTAACATGGGCATATACGGGGTTTATATAGTCTCAAAATCTGGAGGTCTCATTTTCAATCATGACCATAATGTTCTTGAAGTCGTTAATGAACATACATTTACTCATACAATTGATCTTAAATTAGTTGTAGAAAACAAAAAGATTGTAGTGTCTTTTGGACAGAAGGACGGTATTACAGGTATTTGTCTTATTATCTAAAATATTCATTTGTTTAAACAATAGGACTTTGTTACTCATAAAAGGATTTATAGTTTTTCGTAATTTTAATTTTATAGGGAATATCTGTGCTACTTACAAAAAGAAGTGGAATCCATTGATATCTAATGAAAACTAGTCTCCATGAAATCTATGATTATTTTTATCACCAGTGCCTGAACAAAAAATTACAGTTTATCTTCACACAATAATTAGTTTCTATTTTAAATTGGAATATTAGATTTTGTAGCACAGAAAACTTAGATTGGAAAATTCCAATCCCCCACTGTAGAGCCTTGAGATGTTTTGAATGAATGAAAAAATACTCTATTCTGGGACTTCGTCCCATCAGAATAACAAATAGATACATAAATACAAATTTAACATAAAAATATAATTATGTGTAAAGAAGAAACAAAAACAGAAGAAAACTAATTCAAATATTATTAATAAAACCTTAAATATTAAAATAAAACATAAGTTAATATATACAAAAATGATAATAATAAAAAGAAGACAGTGATTATGGGGGGATTATGGAATACTGGGACTTAGAAGAGGATGTGAGAGGTTGGAGCAATGTTGAAACAATATTCAGAGCGGGATAAGAATATAATTAAATTGTAGAATATAAAGAAATGCATATTAAAAAAATGGGGAGAAAATCAATAAAAAAAAATTATGAGTTCATAGACAAAAGATTAAAAAAACATACAAAAAATGAAATAAAAACTTAAATAGTTTGGAAGAAATTATTCATACTACTCACAAGAAAAAAAAGTGTGGATTTAATTGAACGGAAAAAACAAAATATACAAAAAAAAAATGCATAACTAATCTGGTCTTGCTTGGTGGTAATATCTTAAGAAGCGTCTTTCTGGGAGGATAGGAGAAAAGCAAAGAGACGGGATTTAAATACAGGTAATGAAGAAGAGTGTCGAATCATAAGAGGGAGAGAGTTCCAGAAGGATGGATGGATGGATGGATGGATTGGGCTTTAGGGCAAACAGCTTCCAGAGCATCATTGCCCGATCTCATTTATGTCACACTCACGTTTGTATTTTCTCGGAAAACATATACTTATGGTTTACAGTTATTATTATTTATTTTCTTTCTTTATTTTTTTACTAGTATAGAAACTTCTTCTATTTGAATGAATCTTTTTTTATTTAGACATACACACACACACGCATTTATGCATTGTTTTTTTTTTTTTTTTTTTTTTTTTTTTTTTTTTTTTTTTTTTAATATATAACATATATATTTTGTTGTATAATTCAACTTTTTTCAGAAAACTTATTATTTTATCCAGCATATTTGCATTGTCTGCTAATGCCTCTCTTATGTCTGGGGGGATATTGCATTCGTTTAATTGTACTCTGAATTGGTGGCATTGGGATATTAAATGCTTTCCAGAAGGAGGTGGCTCGGGAGATGAACAGAGATGGTTTTGCTTAAGATTTCTTTGCTGGGAATATTAATAACAATATATGTATATATATATATATATATATATATATATATATATATATATATATATATATATATATATTATTTATTTATTTATTTATTTATTGGTTTATTTATTCCTGTAAGGGTGAAACCCGTCCTGTTAATACATGTTTGAATACTCCATGTCTCTGATAGTGGGTTTGATCGAATTGGTTGGTAACCTACTGATAAACCATCCCACTAAGTCCTTGTCTTTAATGAAGGGACGTTAAATTAAATTCATAAATTTTAAGCCATGGTTATAATTCTGTATGAGTGAAACTGTAACTGTTAGTGTTTAATAAAGGCTTAATTTATTTAAGATACTCTACTGATTCTTTGATTTCAAATGAAAAGTAACAATTTACTATCTTAGTCATGGAATTTCTTTTGATACTTATTTGTACTCTGATCTTCAAATTTGAAATTCCCTAATCAAAAAATTAAGAGTAAATTACCATTAAACACTCTCTACTTTCAATAAATAATAGATAATAATTTAAATAATCCCCTTATTTATAGCTTTAATTTAACCAATGGACATAGAAAGACAATATTGTCTGTTTCAGTTGGTCATGTTCTTATCGCTGTAAATGGAATTCCTGTAACTGGGGTTCAGATGGACGATGGTCGAGATGCTATAGAAGTTATTGAAAATCCAGCTAATTACCCTCTTTCATTGAAATTTAGTCGACCACGAGTGACTACAAATGAAAAAATATTCCTAGCGAGCATGTTTTATCCTCTTTTTGCATTAGCGAGTCAGCTAAGTCCGGAAGTTAAAAGTTCAGGAATAGAAGTTCTGGAAGCAGACACCTTCAAATTACAGTGTTTTCAGACATTGACTGGTAAGTTGGTGTCCTTAGTAAGTTAGAAATACAAATTAAGTTTAGATAAAATAGAATTAGTAGATCCTTGTAGGAAGTTAGTGGTAAATTTGTTCTTAGCTTAATCAAACTCCTCACTTTGTCAAAAGTTCTTCTTTAGCAATTTGACATAAACTTACCACATTGCTGAGGAAATTGTTTAGTAATGCAGCTCCTGCTTGCAGGACTCTTTTTAATAACATGATACAGGATGCTTGGTGGCTAGGCGGCTTCAATTCTCACTTGAGGTGGTGGTATTGTTAAAAAAAAAGGTTATCACCTTTACCCTGGCTTGAAAAGGGTGCTATCTTTTTATTGAAAGAACATTAAAATTAAAATAAAAAATGATAATATGATTCATGGAGCAAGGAGGTATTATGTTTATCTGTCTATTATTATCTTCTTTCTTATTTTATGTATCTGTGAGAGATATGATAAGTCTCATATGAACATTTAATTGAAAATATACATTCATTCCAACTTTGAAAAGAGCAAATAGCGCTTAAGCGGGCTCTAAAAAAAATAAATATGTATCTGTGAAGCCAAATCATTTTCAATGTACCATGACTATTTCTGCATGTGGTTGGGTGTTGAAAAAAACAAAACAACGCCTTATTATTTTCCTTAGATTGAATATTTTTATTTAAATTTGATCGTCCAATTATACATAACCCAGATTTTTAGGATGGGTTACCTAAAGGTTGCCACAATTTTTTTAGCCAGGATAGGGCCGATGCCTTTTGAGTTCTTCAAAGAAAACTCCCCTCCCTCTATTGGGAATCTAGCCTATAGCCCTAAGGATGGAGTGCTCACACCTTAGCACTCGTGGCTATCGGGGGTCTCCTTAGATTGAATAATTATGATCATGAAGAGATTGTAATTATTGTTGAAAACTTTTAATAACTTCTTAAAATTTAAAGAAGAAAGGAAGGCAGAGATTGTTTAAGGGTACTTTAATATGGCTATTTCAATTTTCTACCTTAATTTCAACAATATTATTTAATATTAGACTTTAAAACCTTACAGGCTTATCTACTATATATTTGTCAAATACCACTCACTCACTCACATCGCCCAGCCCAAACCGCTCGACAGAAAAATTTGAAATTTTGCACGGACACTCCCTATATAACATAGGCACTCACTAAGAAAGGATTTTTTGATATTTGAATTTTTAAGTACCTTTAGAGGGGTTTAAAGTTTTAGTTGGTTAGAGCAGGCAAGCCTAGGTAGCATGCGTTGCTAGGGCGATAAGGAAACAGCTGTACACCGTACATTATCTATTTCATAGTATTATTTTTAATTGAGGTTAATTTCAACTATGATGGCAGTCCTTGAATTACTAGAAATAAACTGTGATTTTGTCCCTCATAGGATTTAAGCCACGGTGATGGCCCTCCCGTGGTAATAATATCCCGAACCACTTGACACAAAAATTTGAATTTTTGCACGGACAATACGATTAGAGTGTAAACACTCGCTAAGAAAGGTTTTTTTGATATTCCAATGTTTAAGTACTTTTAGGGGGGTTTGAATTATTAAGAAGTTCCTCATCGGCTCAAAAATGGTTCGATTTTGATAACATTTGGTACAAAAATCTTTCTTCTCATTTAAAAGCTCAGTTTAATCCGTTTACTGGAACATGGTTTTAGGAACGAAATTTGTGCGAAAGATTCTTTAACGTAGGAAAACGAATGAAACCATTTTTTAAGCGAGTTCTGTAGCCATTTACCAGAAAAATTGATAGAAATACTTTTCAAAATTAATTTTCTGTTTGGGTATTAAGAAATGAAGTATATTGAAAAAAAAAATTGTATGAATGGTGATACAAAGTTTTCGGATCTCAGTATATTTTCTAAAATATCTCGAAAACGGTTGGGAACTCAAAGTAAGTGGAATGCGGCTATTCGAAAGGTTACTAAATTCTCTACTATAAGATTCTGTTGTAATGTTTGGTGGGGCAATGTCAATCGAAGAGATAAGTGCTTAAAACTTCAAATTTGTTACTTTTATGCTTTTCAACGTATATTTGTCTCTGTTTATCTAAATTTGTAAGCGTTTTTTTTTTTGTTTTTTTTTTTCGAACAAGGAAACAAGCACGGTTACCTCCACATGGTGTTTCCTGGGTAACTTTAAAGTCCGTGCAATAATAAGCTGTACACAATTATGTAGTAGCATTAATTTTGATCATATCTTATTTAACATAATATAAAAAATACTTATCGACCGTGGTGAAGCACGGGTATTCAGCCTAGTATGTCATGTTTGTGTGGAAGAACATAATATGTTAAGATATTATATTAACAAAAATGCATTTCCTTGTAATTCATTTTCTATCATATTATACTTTCTAAACATCAGTCAATAAATTTATGACATTACTTACTCTTTTCCTGTGTAAAATTCCCAACCGAGGAAAAGCTTACAAACTTAACCTGGCAATCAGGCTTGCTCTATTTCAAGTGTTATGTTGGTTCGGGCAGATTCGACTTCCTTCAAGTTTTTTGGACCTGAAACAAAAGTGGTTTTGTGCACTAAATGTCTATGTAAATCATTTTTTTTTTTACTTTTATGTAACAAAAGAATAATTGATATCTATTAGATGCTTGTATAAAATGTTTCTCTCTTTAACCCATTCGAGTCATTTTTTTTTTTTAACACTGTCCCTATGTGCAACATTTTTTTCTTCATTACATTCTTCATTTTTAATAATAATAATAATAATAAAAATTACTAAGGAAATCACCCAATTCATAAGTGTATTCACATAAATAAGATCATTGCTCACTGTTTGTGAAGCTCGTTCTTCGAAAAACATTTCTTGCGAGGAGTGGATTGAGCACCATTAAATTTTGTTTCCCTGTACTTTGTGGATTTCATTAGTTCAAGAAAAATCATATTTCAATGACTAGTTTACTGAGAATAACTGATAATTGCACATTACTGTTATTGCTCACTCGGTGTGCAAGCTGTCTTATATCCTCGGAAATCAATCGCACACACAGTGTGCAATCGGTCTCGAATGGGTTAATTGTTCTAATATTTGTCGATTGCCAAAATGTTTAATGACAGCTGTAATAAATTACTGGTTTTCAGGAGTGAAGTTTATGATCATTGCAGATCCTGGGCAACTTGGTCTCGACGCCCTCTTGAAAAATATATATGAACTATATGCAGATTATGCCTTGAAAAATCCTTTTTATTCTCTTGATATGCCTATTAGATGTGAACTTTTTGAAAGTAATTTGCAACTATTACTTGATCAAGCCGAAAAGTCAAATATTACAAATGTTTGATTTTTATAATAGTTTTACTGTTAATTGATCACTATTTCTATTAATTTTCTTGACATGTAATTACAAATTAGGTTATATTGATAATTTGTATCTTTTCATATAATCAGTCAGTGCTCTGTGCAGTTCCTTGACTTGTGCTGCTGTTTAATGTGTGCTACTCCACCTTCACAAAGTATAGGTAACACATCACTGTAATCATAAATAGTCCTTTTTTCTGTTTTTTTTTTTAAATCTCTCCAGACCAATGTGTGTCATCAATTTTGTTCTTAGAAGTTTTTGTAAATACTAGGAAGTAATGATTTCATTTATTTATATAATTGAGGTATTCATTTTTGTTTCGTATTTTGTTATATAAAAACTTCACAATTAAAAAAAAAATGTTTTCATTTCCTCAAACCATGTGGGATGTGTGTGTGTATAAACACACACACACACACATATACATATCAAATGATTTTTAATAAATTAGTAATAATATGCGACCAACAGCCATGCCTTGTCGAATATACTAGTTCTTGTTAGATTACCAAAGCTTTATATGCCGTTAAATGCACAAAAAAAAGAAGAAAAAATACCAAAGCTTAGCAACGTTGAGCATGGTCAGTACTGGGATGGATTGAATTGTAGCCTATGTGTTGTATTATAAAAGGGTTAAAACCTGTTGATAGCTCAAAAGTTGTTTAGCTAAAAAAAATATATTAACCATTTCCTTATTTCATTAGTAAAAATAGTATTACTTGAATTTTGTTAGGCGTTTAATACTCTGAGAATGTCTAAAAAAAAAAAAAAAAAGAAAGAAAAAAAATTAAATCATCAGCATATAATTGTTATATAAAGTGGTTAGCATAATAATATTCACTAATTTTGATTCAAATTACATCAAGAATTCATCTTCAAGCTGTTTGACTTGCAGAAAATGTCCATTCTGCTTGCATATGGCAACTCAATCAGATAATTATGGACCCAATAGAGACAACTCTCTCACCCGGCATACAAATGGAACGCATTTTTGGGCAGTGAGACTTCTCTCTTTGAACATATATTTACCTCCGAGGTAGAGATATGTTTTTTTTGTTTTTTTACTTAAAAATATCTTCTCTTTTTTTAACTTTTCTTGTTCTGCGAACTATTTTTAACGTAAAACATTGTAGTTAGCATTTTAATATACATTATATTATTAAGTTTCATATCTACGCATTTTAGGAACCAAAATGTCTGCACAAAAAATAAATATGTATGCAAAAAAAAACAATTATCTACTCATATTTCAATTCTTCAAATTATTATTATTATTTAAATGTCCATTATTATTAACTACAAATTTTGGGACAGGTTATCTATAGGTTACCACCCTTTTCTATCCAGGATAGGCCTGATGCCTTTTCTTTTTTCTAAAGAAAAGCATCCCCCCCCATAGTGGGAATCGATCCCACGCCCTTTGGCACAGAGTATTAAATGCTCACGTCCAATTCTTCATATAATTAAGTAAAAATTTCTAAAAAAAAAATGGATGCATAGATGGAAAAAAAAAACAACTTCCGTCTCTATTTCAGCCTAAAAAAAAGGGATGTGGCATGGGCTGAATTATGAGATAAACATAAGACAGCAGGAAGGCTCAGCTTGGTCGGCCTTCAAGGAAAATCTGCTCGTGAGATGATCAGAACTCAACGTAAATATTTCTCTCCACTGCTTGGCATAGAGGTGGTTAAGCCAAACTTTCTGTCCCTCTTCCTCTTTGGACCCAGCAAGGGAAACACGTTATAGATAGCCATTCCTTGGAAATTTACTTTATTTGTGGGTTTTTTGCGTTGTAGTGTTTTAAAAAAGTGTTTAAACTGCGCACTAATAACTGGTGATAGTACAACTAATGGTGCTTTGTGAATAGTATTATATTTATGGAGTTATTGGAATATTTATAACTGGCTGTCTGGTGATTAACCTTAAAGTAAACCTAACCTCCATTCAGAGGGAGATCGTTCACGAACGGTGCAGTTCGTACTATCGATACGAGCATAACCTATCTAAGCTGGTTATTGGCTCTCTATAGTTTTGTTGTTGTTTACATTGCAAAGTTCTGAAATGATCGAGGCCAATTTGCCTCCCGAACCAGATCCACCCGATCGTACTGTTTTATCAGACGAGATTAATCGCCCTAAATCAAGAAAGAAATGGGTCAAAAAGTTTTTAATAATGGATTTGACTAGTGAGAATGGAAAATCTTTTAAAAAATTTAGCCCATTTAAAGTGTGTCGGTTTGTGAAATCATTTGCTCCACATACAATCGTTACATTTCAGAAAAATGGAAGTATTCTTCTTGAAATAACTAACGAAAAAGATTATATTAATATTAATAATGTGAATAAATTTGAGGGATATGATATAAAATTATCACCTCATAAATTCTTAAATTTTCAAAGGGAATAATCACATGTGTACAATTTCAAAATTGTACAGATGAAGAGTTGAAAATTGAATTGGCTAGCCAAGGGGTTATTAACGTTAAAAGAATTTCTAGAACTATGAATAATATAAAATCACCAACAAATTCTTTCATTATTTTATTCGAAAAGCCAGACCTACCTCAACGAATTACTTTAGACTTTGTGTCCGTTAAAGTTAGACCATACATAAAACCTTTACAGTGTTTTAATTGCTATTTATACCGTCATTCTCGTGCAGATTGCAAGAACATGATGAGTGGTAAATGCAGTCAACCCAAACATGAAGGCCAGTGTAAATCTGAAATTAAATGCATTAATTGTAATGGCTCCCATCCTTCTTGGTCTACCAAGTGTAAAGTTTATTTAAATGAATTTAAAATAGAGGAATTGCTAGTAAAAGAAAAGCTGTCCTATAGACAGGCTGATAAGGTTTTAAACCGCATCGAGCCTCCTAAGCATATTGAAACAGAGTCATTTGCTGAGGTAGCTGCCGCGCCCTCCAACAGAGACTCCTTACTTTCGCAGGTAGAGAAACTTACTGCTACAATTGAATTTTTAGTAAACAAAATGGGGAAAATGGAGGAAGCAATGAAAACTCAAATGGTTACTTAAGTATCTACCTGTGAAGGTGAGTTGAGTCCTGCACTGGAGAAAACGCCTGAGGCTCCTAAAGCAAATATAACGATTAATACCCTAGTTGATAACTCAAAAATTCCTGGTTCATGCCAGAAATCTCCCGAAATAATCAAGGGAAAGAAAGAAGAAAAATCTAATACCTCCCAAATCTCTCCAAAAAATGAAAACTTGAATAAATCTTATGGCCTTAAAGATCGTCCTTATACTAGAGGACAGAAATACAAACAGTAACTCTTAAGCATATAACAATAGTACTTAATTATTGATTACATGTATATACTTTTTCGTATGTATATATATGTATTCAGTTTTGAGTAAAGTAATATGCACAAAATATTGAAAATGCCGGTATAAATTTTCTTAAAATAAAAATAAAAATGGTAGTTATAACACAGTGTAATATTAATGGGATTAAACTTCATTGAAATGACCTTTTATTATTGCAACGTGATATTGCCTTTGATATAGCGTGCATACAGGAGACACATCTTAAACCTAATGAGGAATTCACTTATAGAAATTTCAATATAATTCGGAAAGATTTTACCGAAGGACTGATTGCTTTGGATACGCATGTGCAAGCAGTTGCTGTCCGTATTCATCAGCCATTTCAATTAACTCTGTGCTCTTTATATCTCCCACCTAGCTTAAATTTCAATATAGATAACCTTAATGATCTCTATAATCAATTACCTTACCCCAGTATAATACTTACTGATGCCAACTCCCATAGCCCCAGCTGGGGCAGTACTAATTTAGATAATAGAGGCAAAATTATTGAAGCGTTTTTGGAGGAAAACACCCTTTGTTTCCTTAACTCTTTATCTCCCACACATATTTGCTTTTCCTCAGGCACTCTATCTAGCATTGATTTATCCATAACTGTTCCCCGGCTCTCTCCCCGTTTCACGTGGTCAGTATCGGAGGATAGTTATGGCAGTGATCACTTCCCTATTACAATAGAGACAGTCGACAGAGTTGCACAATCCTATCCCTGCCCTAAATGGAAACTAAAAGAAGCTAATTGGCAGCTTTTTCAGGATCTAGCAGATCTCAGTAGAATAAATATTGATCACCCCGATATTAACTCAGTAATAACCTCAATTAATAAATTATTAATTGAGTCTGCGAATCAATCAATACCAAGGACCAAACCTTTTCCAAAAAAAGTTCTTGTTCCTTGGTGGTCGCTGGAATGTGAAAAAGCAGTTAAAAACAGGAAAAAGGCCCTCCGTAGATTTAAATCAACACCATGCTCGGAACTTCGTGAGGCTTACAAGCGTGCCAGGACCCACGCTAGGTTTATTATTAACAAAATAAGAGAAAATCATGGCAAGACTTCGTATAAAAAATAAATACAAGTACTCCTCCATCACAAGTCTGGGAAACTATTAGAAAGATTGAAGGACGATGTTTCTCAAAATCTGTACATACAATAATCCATGATAACGTCCATTTTACAGAACCACATTCCATAGCTAATATTTTAGGCAGTTACTTTCAAAATAATGCATCCTCGATTCACTATTCTGAAGAATTTTTACAAATAAAAAACATTGAAGAGACAAAACAATTAATAATTAATTACGAATCAAATGACCCGCTCAATTTTCCTTTTACAATCAGCGAATTTAATTCAGCTCTAAATTCTCGCCAAGAAACTGCGCCCGGCATAGATCAAATGTGCATAACTATGTTAAAACATTTGTCCAAACAAAGTAAAATGACTATTTTGAATGTCTTCAACAGGATATACTCAAAATGTGAATTTCCCAATCACTGGAGGATTGCCATAATTGTTCCAATTTTGAAAAATGATAAACCAGCAGACAAAGTTACTAGTTATCGTCCTGTATCTTTCACATCGTCACTCTGCAAGCTTTTGGAGAAACTTGTGGTTAAAAGGCTTCAATGGTTCTTGGAAACACATAGTTTACTCCATCCTTGGCAGAGTGGATTTAGGGAGAACAGGAGTACTATTGATAACTTAGTGGGCCTGGAAAATGCCATTCATGACGCTTTTAAAGCTAAAAAGAGACTCCTAGCTGTCTTTGTTGACATCGAAAGCGCTTTTGATCGCACTTGGAGGCGACTTATTGTAAATGCACTTACAAGGTGCGGTATCAACGCTTATATGCTTAAGTTTATTACAATTTTTTTAAATGACCGATGTTTCTATGTAAGATGCGGTTCAACTCTCTCTGATATTTTTGTTCAGCAGAATGGTGTTCCTCAGGGCAGTGTTTTGAGCGCAACACTATTCTGCGTCGCCATAAATGAGGTCCTCAATCAGATACATGCTCCGGTATTCGGAGTGCTGTATGCTGATGATTTAACAATATACTGTGCTCATGAAAGTGTGGCTGACTGTTTTGCCGAAGTTCAACGAACCCTCTGCAATGTTTCTTCCTGGTTTAATCAGAACGGATTCAAAATATCAACATCCAAATCAGTGGGAATACTTTTTAGCAAGCGTAAGATAATGGAGTTACCCAGTCTTAATCTAGATGGTGTTGAAATCCAAATTCAACCTGAAGCTCGATTCTTGGGCTTAACATTTAACTACACGCTTTCATGGGCACCGTATTTAAAAGAATTAAAAAAGAAATGCTTGAACTCTTTAAATTTTTTGAAAGTTCTTAGCAATACGAAATGGGGAGCTGATCGTAAGAGCATGATAATGCTTTATAGAAGTTTGATTAGATCGAAACTGTACTATGGATGCGTGGCTTATGGATCTGCCAGTCCCAGAACCTTAAAAATAATAGACAGCATCCATAATTCTGGTCTGAGAATAGCAACGGGTACTTTCCGGACAAGCCCTGTTAATAGTATTTTGGTAGATGCTGGCGAGCCCCCTTTGCAATATCGAAGGGATTATCTGACCTCATCTTACCTTGTAAAAATAATTACTTCCCCTTCTCATCCTTTACACGAGAACTTCCGGTACATTTATTTAAATCAAAACAATAATTTTGTTAACAGCTACCAATTTATTCACAGATCCATGAGATTACTATCAGATTTAGATTTCGATCTAAGCAAACTTCATCAGCTGACATACTCAAATTTCGAACCTTGGACTCTTCGAGGTCCTAGAATTGATCTTTCATTGACTAAATATATCAAAGGAGAGACTGTTCCTACGATATTTCAAGCTGAATTCAATAGAATCAGGTTGAAGTATCCTGGAGCAATAGAGATATTCACGGATGGCTCTAAAACTAATGACGGCGTCGGATGTGCGATAGTCTCTAATACCAGAACACAGATGATATCCCTTCCGGCTATATGTTCCATAATCACAGCAGAATTACTTTCACTAAGCAAAGCCGTTAATAGTTTCATTGAAAATAATAGTAAGTTAGTGATATATACTGACTCATTATCTTCTCTCCCTTCTTTACAGAACTTTTATTCCCGTAATGCGATCATCTCTGACCTCATTATTGGAATAGATTTGCATTGCAAAATAAGCCAACAAGTTATATTCTGCTGGATTCCTAGCCACAACGGTATAAAAGGCAGCGATAAAGTGGATTTTGCTGGAAAACAAGCCATTAATGTAGGCATTCCATACTCGCACATCCTACCGTCAGATGCTTTAGCACAACTAAAATATCTAATGCTCTCAAAATGGCAATATGAATGGTTTCGAGACAGAGATAATAAGCTAAGGGAGATTAAATCCACAATCTCGGCATGGAAAACCTCATCTCAAAACACAAGGCGAGATGAGGTGGTTCTGTCGAGAATAAGAATTGGACTCACCAATCTTACCCATGCTTACTTATTTAAAAGAGAGTCCAGGCCTGAATGTTCTGTTTGTGGTGAGGTTATGTCTATTAAACATATTTTCACCGAATGTAGAGCCTACGAAGCCGCTCGAAACGAAATGGGGATTCATGGTACTCTCTGTGATATACTTGGAGACGACCACGAGTTAACCCAGCGAGCGTTGAATTTCTTAAGAGCTACAGATCTCTATGATAAAATATAATTCATTTAATTAACAAATAATGTAATTTGGACGCATGAAATGTTTTTTATCCCCGGTTTTCTATACTTGAGTATTTGTATTTTTTTGCTTGTGAATGTGTGAAAGTATATGAGTTTTATTGCTACAGTTATTTCATTTCTGTCTAAATTATATGTACCTATTTATGTGTGAGTGTATGTATATGTATGTCTGTGTGTATATGTATGTATGTGTGTGTCTGTATGTATGTATATGTGTGTGGATGTCTATATATGTATGTGTGTGTGTCTATGTATATAAATAATTTTATGATCTGATTGCTGCCTTGAATTTCCATTTTGGGTAATTATTACTTTCCAATAAAATTAAATAGGCAACAATGACCTGTGTGGTTGAATTGCCTTTAAAAATCAAAAAAAAAAAAAAAAAAAAAAAAAAAAAAAAAAAAAAAACTCTGTCCAAACCCCCAGCTATCAATTTGGTCATTTAACAAAATAATTATTTCTAAAAACTATAAATATAGAAAATGTTTCACATGCATTAATTATTTAAAAAAAACTATTTGAGAAGGGGTAGATAATCTGGCTTCAAACATATGTTGAATAAAACTACCTTTTATAACTAAAATGAGTTATATTTCTGGCAATGTTTCAGCTTGACACGCCAGCCTATTTCAGGGCTATGAGGAAAACTGTTCCATTTCATGGACTGGAACAGGTCAGTTCTCCCTGTCTGTCTCATTGAGGACTCATGAGTCCCAACACCTCAAGTGTATCATAAAGAATATGACCTTGATGCGTGGATCTCATTGAGCCCACAAGAGACATGGTGAGTTTTAAGACTACCGAGTAGTATTATTGGTGTTTATAATTATATATCCCCCCCCCCCAAAAAAAAACTAATGTTGAAAAAAAAGGCCAAGATCCAGGTCCCTCCCAAAAACAGTTAGCCAAAGAAAGTTATTATATCATAGTATATCATGAAAGCCAAGTTTTAGGCTCTTAATACCTTGTCAAGAACCTAATAATACCCCCTCACTTATGGCCCAATAATACCCCCTCACTTATGGCCCAATAATACCCCCTCAATAATGGCCACTATAACCGTCCGATTTATTATAAAATGTATGGAATTTAAAGATTCAGGTCTTAAGGGTAACGATTCAGGATTATTGTAACCTCTTTGATGACTAAAAACGATCGGGTCTGTATGAACTTTATGTAACTTAAAGTGGTCACGCTGTATATAAGTTAACGAAAACTGGCCAAGTTGGAATTGCACAAATAAGTGAGAGGTTATTATTAGGTTCTTGACAAGGTATTAAGAGCCTAAAACTTGGCCCAAGGCTATGATATAACTTTCATAGGCAAACTGTTTTTTAGGGGCCTAAAAGTTGGCCTTTTTTTTTCAACGTTAGTTTTTTTGGGGATATCAATACTTTTTGTAAGTGAATTTTGAGTAGGCGCCGCCGATGTTTGGCTTGAGCAGGATTGCGCGGTGACGTGAACTATGTAGCTCTATCTACTTTTTATCGTTTCGGTATTTTATTTTTTATAACTTTAGAATGCCTTCTAGTCTGATCATTATTTGAAAATGCCTTTGTGTCCTTGTCTGACTCTAATTAATATCAAGCCCAACCAGGGCCGCCACATGGGGGGGACAACTGGGTACAGTTGTCCCGGGCCCGGGCCGATCCTCGCTAATTGGAAAAAAATGTAGCTTGTAAAAAGAATGGGGTTTAGAAATATAGACGAGCGTAGCCTATATTTATTGGAATGGGATCTATATTTTTTTAATGTACATGAACGACAAAACAAGTGCAGTCCCAGAATAGTATATTTCATTAGGAGTCCTAATAAAATTACAGGTACCGAAAGTGACCTTTGCTGCACCGATTGTCGGCTTTTATTCAGCAAAGTAGTAGAATTTTCAGTCTGGCTCTGAGAAGTGGGGGCCCGGCTCTGAGAGTGGTGGCCCGTGATCTGGTCCCGGGCCCGGCTCTGAGATGTGGCGGCCCTAAGCCTAACTAATGTCGCCGTCACCTTATCGATGTAAGTACATAGGTAAATAATAGGCCCATACATAAAAATGTTAAGATGTGTCCTTTTGCCTAAATGTTTCTTAAAATATCAAATATAGGTTCTCCTTATCATCCTGTAAAATTTTAAGTATCTGACTTTTCGGGGAGTGCCTAATAATTTCCATCGCCGTTTTAATGAAGAAATATGGAACTTTCCAGTCTAACACACATCTATTAGTCTAATACCTGTCTTCATGAGTTTTTCTTTAAACTGGGTCAAGGTTATGAGAGGGTAAAAATCGGCTCTATTACCTCGTGTAATATATAAGTGTGCGTAGGCCGGAACTTTGCCTGGAGCAGCATATATACAGGGTGTCCCAAATAAGACGCCTCAAACTAATTTTGCGGCCTAACGGTTCGTCTGAGAAAAACATGTCACAGGCAAAAGTTGTAGGGCTTGACCTCAGCTTTCTAAATATGTCGATTATTTAATATATTGACCGCGCATGTGCGCTCGGCGCTAGTTGAAATGTTGGGGTTAGCTGATGACCTCTATTATTATGCACATCATTTTAAAGGAAATTAAAAAACAAACCTTTTGCTGCAAACTGCACTTCGATATCTTTAAAATCAAATGGGTTTCGTGCGATTCAAATTTTATTGTTTTAAATTAAAACGATTTTTTGGAAGCACTTACAGAGGTCGGTTATGAATGTGTGATGCATGACTTTGAGGTATTTTTTCCTCAACTTTCCGAAAAAAATATGGCCGACTCTAAAAGAAATATTTTTCCTAATAACTTTAATAAAATTGAAAATAAGGCATATTTTTTAAGTATTTATTCTTTAGGTATTAACTAAGCTAAATCTGATCATACATGTTATCTATCGTATCCTTTGGATCCGATATTCCTTATTGGATTATGGTTCATTATTTTGCTTTTGTTCGTTATTAGTGTAATATTCGCTTTCAACCATGAAATTCACAAGTTGTGTGATTGTGGATATGATTATTTTTTTCGGGGAGTGGAGACGTAAAGCTCGGATGGCTGCTCTACTTTACGCGCAGTATTACCCAAACCGAGTTCATCCGTCTTCCGTCTGTTCATCCGATTTTGCGTCCGTTGTCAAACGCCCGACAAGGACATTTCTCTTTCACCAGAAGACATCGTTGAAGAAACCAGGACATCATCTTGGACCTTGTTAGGAGAAATCCCCACATCGGTGTTCGGGAGATTGGTTGAGAAACACGGATTTCAAGAAGAATAGTTCACCGTACACTTCAGCGCAGTAAGTACCACCCTTATCACATATCCTTGCATCAATACCTTTCAATTAGGGCTGTGGAAGTGAGGGAGGAATAGTGCAGGTGGGGAATCAACTCCTTACGGCAAAACGGGTATTCATGAGGAATGTTCTCTTCAGTGATAAAGTCACATTTGTAAGTGATGGGTCCTTGAACAGGCATAACTCACATTATTGGTCAATGAATAACTCTCACTGGATAAGGCAGCTGGACCACAAGTATCGGTGGTCAGTAATCGTCTGGTGCGGGATTCCGACCAGTAAAATTATTGGCCCATATTTTTTGGAAGGTCCCGTATCAGGGAATGCTTACAGGACATTCATCTTGGATCGACTTCCAGAGCTCATAGAGAACGTACCACTAGAGACAAGACGTACAATGTGGTTCCAGCATGACGGTAGTCCAGCCCATTATCAGAGTTGGGCTTATTCGAATAATTTTTTATTTAAGTAACGAATAAACGATAATTTTTTATCCGTTATTAGTTAATCATAAAACCACGGATGACCAATTATCCGTTATTCGAGAAACGGGTGAATTATCTTTTATTCGTCATTTGATTATCCGTTATCTTTTATTCGTTATCCGTCCACAATACCACTTTTTTCTATCCATTCGGGCAAAAACAAACTGTTCGTTTGCACATGGCATTGCACTCTTTAAATAAATATTTAAACATCAAGAAATTGTTTTTTAAGTACAACACGGCACTTCCATCGTCAGCGCCAGTGGAACGGCTGTTCTCGTATGCTTCCATAACGGATATTCCAAAAAGCAATCGACTCTCTGATGAAATGTTTGAGAAAAGAGTAGTTTTAAAATCTATGTTGAATCTAATTTAAAGTTTAATTATATATTTAAATAATAATGTAAATAATAATAATTATAATAATAATAATTATATTTAATAATAATTTAAATAATTACATATTATATTATATTTAAATAATAAATAAATACGTTATGATTAAGTAGTAAATTGGTTTTCTACACATCTTCCAAATATAAAAATCATCTTTCGGATGAAAATTTATCCATCGAATTAAAATTCATCCGTAAGATGAAAAATTATTTCAAATGAAATCTTAAGATAAAAGATGACGGATAACTTTACGTAAATGGTAATAATTTCGAATAACGGATAACGGATATCCGAAAATTATAGATGACAAATAACGAATAACCTAGGTTATTCGTCATCCGTTATCCGAAGATAATTTTTGCCCAACTCTGCCCATTATTCCTGAGATGTTATTAGGACGAATAATTCTTTTAGAGGATTGGTCATATTTTTTTCAGAAAGTTGAGGAAAAAATACCTTAAAGTCATGCATCATACATTCATAACCGACCTCTGTGAGTGCCGACAAAAAATCGTTTTAATTTAAAACAATAAAATTTGAATCGCACGAAACTCTGCGAACTGATTTTAAAGATATCGAAGTGCGGTTTGCGGCTAAGGTTTTGCTTTTTAATCCACTTCAAAGTGATGTGCATAATGATATGGGTCATCTGCAAACCTCGACATTTCATCTAGCGCCGAACGCACATACGCAGTCAACATGTTAAATGGTTGGCATATTTAGAAAGCTTAAGTCAAGCCCTACAAGTTTTACCTCGGACATTTTTTTCTTAGACTAACCGTTTGGCCGCAAAATAAGTTTGAGCCGTCTTATTTGGGACACCCTGTATGAATATATATATATATATATATATATATATATATATATATATATATATATATACATATATATATATACATATATATATATACATATATATATACATATACATATATATATATATACACATATATATATATATATATATATATATATATATATATATATATATGTATATATATATATATATATATTAATTCTTGTGAAAGATGACCCGATATATATTTTTTTTTTCACTTTTTCTTGTTTGTTTTTCTGGCAGGGTGTCGATAAAGCAGTACACTCTTTGTTCACATTAACCGCTTTATTTGTTATGTTTCGCCCGACATGTTTCGTGCCTTTTCGCACCTCTTCAGGGGCTTTCCTATGTAACAATATTTTTTTGTAAATCCTAAACTTTAAATTGTTTACACTAATATACATATCCTGTCCCTAAATAATTTACATTTCAACATATAATTTTTAAACTTAATCTTAATCCTACCTTATTAAGAAGTCCTCTCGTCATGTTGTCTAGCTTGAGTCAGGCGTAGTACTGAAAAGGCACAGCTATTGCAAAAGAGAATCGTGCAACACGCAAAAAGCATAGACACAAACGAAAACAGGACAACATTGACAGAACACGCACTAACTTTAAAACATAACTTTAACTTTAAGGACGTTCACATTTTAAATAAAGAGAGGAACACTTTAAAAAGAAAAATCAAAGAAAATATTTACATAATTAAAAATTCCAACACTGCTATAAATAAAAAAACAGATTTAAAGAATGTGCACCAAATTTTCCATAGTATAATAAATTAAACCTCACAAAAAAAATTTCACCAGTAATCGATACCATGAAAATAGCTAAAGAATCGATACAAACAGCCATATTAATTACCACAGATGACTTTTCAGTACTACGCCTGACTCAAGCTAGACAACATGACGAGAGGACTTCTTGATAAGGTAGGATTAAGATTAAGTTTAAAAATTATATGTTGAAATGTAAATTATTTAGGGACAGGATATGTATATTAGTGTAAACAATTTAAAGTTTAGGATTTACAAAAAAATATTGTTACATAGGAAAGCCCCTGAAGAGGTGCGAAAAGGCACGAAACATGTCGGGCGAAACATAACAAATAAAGCGGTTAATGTGAACAGTGTACTGCTTTATCGATCCCCTGCCAGAAAAACAAACAAGAAAAAGTGAAAAAAAATATATATATAAACATATATATATATATATATATATATATATATATATATATATATATATATATATATATATATGTATATACAGAGGGGGCGAGGTTAGCCAAACCCGAGCGCGCACTAAAGATTTTTATGTACTAGTGTCGTCGTTCGAGGGTTGGATTTGGGGTCCCAAATCGTCTCTAGGCTCACCCAGCTTTTAATTACATGCAAAGGGAAAAATCAGGAGGCTGGAGCATAGTAATGACCACACTATCTTCCTAGTGTGCCGTATGGTCAAGAAGAATCAGATACGTCTACAGTATCTGCCCCCTCTGGGCCTTTTGCGGGACTTATATATATATATATATATATGTATATATACAAATTTGAGCCACTGTTATTTTCGTGATCTATGGGTTCTGAAACTTGACATTTTTTAGGTGGGACGTCATGAGGTCAACCTCATAAGCGAGTTTCCTTCCTATGGAGGGAGGGCGGAAACGCGCTAAAAAATTACGTTGAACTAAGGACGAAAGTAAGTCGAGGACAGAGAGTGAAGGGGGGGGGGGACAGCAGATTCTTGGCCGTAGCACACCTGGGCAGGAGGCTATTTACTCACCTGGTAATTTTACTTGCAGATCGGCGTACCGCAGGGGGCACCACTCAAACCGCCTTAACTTACGATTTATAGGCTACAACTACCTTTTACCTCTTACGTCTTCATGTTTCACTATTCAACCTCTGTTATCTTTCCTTTTGTCTTTTATGAACTCTTCTATTCTAGCTTGCAGTGTTCTTATATCTACTACATTCTTAATGTTCGAATGTGTTCGCTAAAATTTAGACTCTTGAATACTTTTACGGCCATTTATAATTATATTGCACCCAGCGACAGACAACTGGGATCGAATATAAAACATCATATAAGTCTATCGATACTGCGTTCCTTCTACTTTAGTAACTCCTGAGTTATTTTATTCTACATACAGATACAGAATAGAATAACTGCTCTTGTTTTTTGGTAAAGGGTTATTAGCTAGTAGCAAGTTTTAATATGATCTAATTCTTATATATTTAACTTCTAATAAACGCAATAATTGCAACCGAAGCGTTGCATTTAAATCCAGAAAACTTAACTTCAAAGTAGGAGTTGAGACTTTCGCGATTATCCGATACAACGTTATAGTTGTATAAATACATTATTTATTTTTTTTTTTACGGCGCTTCGGCAACTAGGCCATTAGCGCCAACAACCAGGGCGCAGCGAGGAATTTTCCCAACAAGCCGTGGGATGATAAAATTCCAGCTGCCGGTGGGGATCGAACCCTCCATCTTCCGCATATGAATCTAATGCGCTAGACAATGGGAGACCCGTTATAGTGTTAATGGTAATACTTCACTAAAGAATCAAGCCGATCTAGGGCTCAGAAGATATTTTTAGGAGCAGACAGATTCTCACCAATAAGTCAAGAGGACAACAACCACTACTAGGATTCTACACTTTATTGCTGGCATTATACAAAAAGTCCGACTTGCAGGAACTGCGTCATCTTAGCGCGGTTACGCACATCTCGAAGAAATGGAATAGATTAGCATCACAAACCACAGGAAACTGACAGTAGCAAACTTACACAAAAGCGGATAATTCTTAAACTCTCAATACAATTACTACTGCTGAGAAGGCTCTATTCTAAACAACCAAAAATTCGTTGTCATTTAAAGTATCTTGTTTTACTAGCAAATTCGTTTTACTGTTATAATCAACTGTAAATATGTGCTTCATGGCGAATAAAATTCCATTCTGTCGAGGGTTAAATCTTTCTATAAAATAAAAAATAACAATAACTTCAGTTGGAGGCTATGAGGAAGGTTATAAGACAGGAGAATTCAAAACAAACTATGTATACGTCATCCATACATATTATCATTACCTTTCACCGTTTCTTAGCTTATTTTACTACAATACTAATTTTACTTATAAATGCAATTTAAAACAAAAAACAACCAATTAAAAAGTGAGATAAACAAAGAGAAAACCCGTTTCAATAGACTTTTTTACACTTTTTAAGTTTTAAGCACTTATATCTCTGATTGGCGTTGCCTTATCGAATCTTGCTTCAGAATATTTTTTGTAGAGAATTTAGTAAGCATTCGAATGGTCACCTTCCTCTTACCACGATTTCCCAACCGTTATCGGGATATTTACGAAAAATGTATGAAGATCCGAAAACTTTTCATGTCTATTAATAAAGTATTTTTTTCGCATACTTCCTTAACTCCAAATGTAACCAAAATTTAGACATCTTAGTTGGGATGAATTTCCAAGATGTAGAAAATATTTCAATTGAATCCCGCGATTCTAGGTACCCACAAAAAAATAATGACTTATAAAAACATTTATTCCACTTTTCTCAGAAACGGTTACAGATATCGCGTTAAAAATGGTGTCATTCGTTTTCCTATGCTAAGAAACCTATAAAACAAGTACCTACAAGCATATGAACTCAAAAACGTACGCGTTACGATTTTTTCTGCGCGAATTTCGCCCCAAAAACTATCTTTCAGTGGGCGGATTCTGCTGGCTAACGAACTTGACCTTTCAAATCAGACGACAGATTTTTGTACCAAATTTCATCAGAATCGGACCATTTTTGAGCTTGCTAGAGCGCGAACAGATAAGCATATATATAAATAAATATATATATATATATATATATATATATATATATATATATATATATATATATATACATATACATATACAAATTTTAGCCACCTATATTTTCGTGATCTATAGGGTCTGAAACGTGAAAGTTTCTAGTCGGCACTTCTGGATCGCGTCGTGAGGTCAACCTCATAAGCGGGTTCTCCCTATGGAGATAGGGAGTAACCGCGCTAAAAGTACCGCTGTGCCTGCCAATACTTTACCAAATGATTCAGATTAAAAAGTCAGCAGAATGTATTTTAATTCAAAATTCAATCATCTTGTAGGTGCGTAAAAAAAGGAAATTTCTCAGCGCAAGGTTATGAATTCAATACTTATACAAATATATCTATATTTGGATTTGACATAATTTAATAAATTGCCAGGGAAAAACATTCTTTTGGATGAATATCTATTTCCACTATACCGGATTTCTGTCCCTTACAATTCATCTCTCCCATTGGTTGGGATTGTAATACAGAGAGTGTCAAGCAAGAATAAAAAATTATGGTTGCATATGCACATACATCATACATTGCATATATTTCATAAGAGTGAAAACAAACAACTTAAATAAGTATATAGTTTTGCCAATATTTGAATAATAATAAAAAATCATTAATTATAAGAAAATTAAATTAATCATAAATGAAAATAAAATATTGAACATAGAAACTAACAACAAAAATAACTCAATAAATAATCTCTTCGGCAAAGATGTTGATCCTCTTTAATCTTGAAGCTGATTTTTTTTTTTAAATTCTTTGAATTACACGCCGGCCAATGGTTTACAGATCTTTTTGCTTGATTTATCAGAACAACAGGCACCGTTACCAAATAAAACCAGTCAAGAGCTGCTTAACTAACCACATTCCTCGGAAGGTGGGAAGTGTTCGCTGAATTTCTGAAACATTTATTTACAATAACCTACATAAAAACACGAAAATACATGAATAGTTTCGACCTTTCATATTTGCTTTGAGCAGCTGACTCTATTATTAATTTCTTATTTCGTTTTCTTCCGGAGTGTTGTGTATGCGACGTACTACACCACTTAATAAATAAGAAAAAATTGACATTTTTGTTTATTGATCTGATTATTGAATAATGAAAGCCTCCACTTGTACAAAGTACAACCCAAAATCAAAACAATACAGAAAGTGGATATTGCTGTTCACCACCTCTAACGGTAACAGTAAGAACGAATCCCTGAGGTTTGGTGGCTCAATTTAATTTGATCATAATAGGGAGTATGCCACAGCTTCTAATGTACCGAATTAGTTTACTTTAATTTTAAAACACATATTTGTCTTTAGATACCCACGAAGATTTTTTTTTTTTTTTTTTTTTTTTTTTTATATCAATTATTGTGCATAAGCTGCTGAGGCCATGAGCACATCCACGAAGTATACGATGTTTCGTTCCAATTCTCCAGAATGAACGGTCGGTTTGAGTAAATTAGTAATTGGGGTCCGGAGTAAACTCCCGCTCCTAATCAAACGATTTAGTTTATTTTTACCAAGAATTTTTCTCTTTGAATGCCCACGACGAATACTGAGTTTCTTTGCAATATAACGAACATTACATCCGTCATGGGCAATGTAGTAATATGAGTCCGGAGTAAACCCCAGGTGGACTGATTGGTTAACGAACTCGTTCACTCGTTTGTTAAGAAATACTATATACTAAGTTTCCCGGCGGATATATATATATATATATATATATATATATATATATATATATATATATATATATATATAGTATGTAGAATCGATGAAAATTTAAAGAAATGTTTCAAAAATTCTTTCATGAGTACAACTTCAATAGCTACAGTCCTTCGGAAAATACACCAACATTTTTTATGACGATTCCGAGGTTCTTCTGGTTTCATTTTAAGCCCTTAATAAGCCACTGGCTTTTAGAGCTGGAGTCCTGGATTGAAGGAGCTATGTGATTGACGACTCTCAGCGAAGGATGATTCTCCGAAGAAAGTCCCAATCGGCTGAAAGTAGCTCCTCCTACCCTTAAAAGAAGACGGCTACCTGGAACGGATTATTTGGGCGAAATAATAACCGGTAATTGGCGAGAGAAGACGTGATCTGTGTTCCGATCGCTGGATGGTATCTGTGGAATTTCAGTCAGTATTGCTTTTTCTAGTTGGCCGGCCCTCTCTGCATTTTGAAAGAATTGTCCAACACGTTCTGTCATCTTCATCTATCTTTCCAATCGAACCAGTCATTCACAAAAAAAAAATTAATAAGAAGACAAATTACCTATTTATATTTATGTACAAAGAAAGGGCGATATCAATATTCTTAAATGTATTGTTATATTTTCTGTATAACTAATTGAGTCATAGATTTACTGACTTATCACAACTTACATGAATATTCTCATCACTATTCAGTACATAGCATGTTTCCTTGTGAAAAAAAACAACAATGAATGTTATTGCTGGAGCTACATTTAAATTTTTGATTTCAGAGAAAATCCCACTTCCAATAAACCGACTTATTTTTTGCTTTGAATGTTATATGTTGCTGGTCCCTTTACGAAAGGACAAAAATTGTCGACGCGATTGTGTTAACACATTTTCATCTTTTCCATAATGGGAATTACTTATAACGAATTGCGAAGGTATTGAAGACGAATTAATGAATGAAT
Source organism: Gonocerus acuteangulatus (assembly GCA_946811695.1). NCBI lineage: Eukaryota > Metazoa > Arthropoda > Insecta > Hemiptera > Coreidae > Gonocerus > Gonocerus acuteangulatus. The sequence continues at coordinate 51,578,089 of OX328124.1, read as the reverse complement.
TTCTGAAAGGTTTTTTCAAATCTTCGAACAAAATACAATGAAGAAAAATGAAAATAATACACATATCTAACCTTTTCTATGTCTTCTAATCAAAAAATCGATGTTCACTGTCGGATATTCGATACTGCTAATATTAAAAATGTAAGTTATCTGATTACAAACTAAATACCCTGACGATGCAGCCCGCTTTGGAGAGTAATTATCATCATGAACAACCATTTAAAAAACTTAGATATTGAAGGATTGAGTGGAAAGGGGAAATTTCGTTTTCCATCGCCCTAACTAATGCTAAATTCTAGAAAAAAATACCTAATATCCAATTAATTGGTCAGGTTTTTGAGATAATACTGACTTATTCTCAAACAAATTTAATGCTCACAGATATTACAAGTGTTATTGCGTAGAAACCTGAATTTACGCAAAACATTGATGTTTTTTTTTTTCGTAACTTTTCTTTAAAACCACTCAGTCGAATTGAAACTTTTTGGTTCTCAGTAGCCGCAGAATTTAATGATCAAAGTGCTTGGTAATAGTAAACTTTTCGGTTAAATGCTTTTTTCAGAGGAAAAGCCGTGAAAATTCTCAAGATTTCGTGGTTTTACCCACATTATGGCACTATGTCAAACCTGATATAATTGAATTTGTAATTTGACATTGACAATTACGAAACATACCGACGGGCTGCAGAGGACGGGACTACTTCACAAACCAGATGACATGCGAGCGATACTGATTGAAGGGAGCCCCCATATAAACACCTTTATATAAATCAAAAATATTTATAATAAAGTATAAAAATTCACTAAATAAGAGTATCATAAATCGCTATCAGCTCTCAAAATTAAACTACTCGCTATGCTTAGATTTATACACAAAAAGTTTAGATTCGTTGTATATTCTACATCAGAAACTGTTTATTAGAAATCCGAATTGTTTATATCAGTGTGCCTATCTTAATATTTCACAATAAAACGAGCAAATCGCTTCATTGCGGGCTTGTTAATACAATAAATAAATATCAGAGGTCGTGGGTGCCCGATACAACCCGCCTAACTACAGATAGATACTGCCTGAATTACATCATCAAACGAAATTCGAACTTGATGAACTTCTTAATCAGATTCAACATCATGTTTCTGCGCTCGTTTCAATTGCAGCATTTTGTCAACAAGAAACATTTGCTGACTTGGCGAAAATTCTCCTGTTTTAATGGTTTTGGGATCATCAAATAATTTGATATTTGTAAGAATACTTCTTCGCATTGTTTTTTTCAAAATTGCTGTATACACACCGACGTCTCTTTTGGACATCTTGGTGGTGGCGGGATCGAAACTTGTGAGTTTATTTAGATTGTATTCGTATAAGTGGTTCAAATTTAACTATATCATCTCAAAGGACCGAAATCTTGCATCCCTGATGGAGGACCAAAATGTCAAATGCGAAAAATCGATCGAGCTCTGGATTCAAACATATAAATGTGGGACAATTCAGCGGTTTAACGAAAGTGACTTTTCGATGGGACGATGTCATATCGAAGGAATAAGTGCTTACAACTTTTTTAATTGTTCGCTTAGTACCTCTGTATATGCTTAAAACTTAAAAGTGTTGGTATCTTTTTTTTTTTCATTCTTCAGTTTTTAATTGGTGTATTTTTTATAATTGCATTCCACAGTAGATTGATATTTCAGTAAAGCTAGCGGCAAACATGTCTACAAGTGAGGAAGGAGGTAGAGTGAATAATTTCCGCTTCTGTGCGAGTTGGCTATTCTAAGTTTCCTGTTCATTGTTGCGCCTAAAATCTCACATTTCTTCTAGATTTAGGTTTTCAAGGAAATTATTAAGTGTTTCTATACCAAGCTTTCCAAAAGTCACAAGGGATAAGAACTTAGTGGATTATATATTTTATTTTTACATTCTTACAACTACTTTAACAGTACCGGCGACTAGAATGAGTCACGGCTTTTAAACAATCATCAAGAGTTGAGAGAGTTATATTTGTATTCGAGCCATCGCATTTCTCCGACTTTTTTCCTTACTGCATTTGCATAATATGCAGGGAGTTGCTTTATTTTCCCCGATAAGCGACCAATCAAAGATGAAATGAGGTGGGAATGTTGCCGGTACTTGTGTAGTTTTTGTTAGAATGTTTTAGAATTAATGAGGTCCTATGGACCCTAGCTCTGTTTTCTTTATGAACCTGTAGCAGAGCCTCCTTGGATCTCCTACTGGGAGGTTGCTACCAACATTTTATCATCCTACTTAGTCATTATATCCCTTTATGTTAACCTCCCCTCTCCCCCTCTCCCCCTCTCTCTCTCTCTCTCTCTCTCTCTCTCTCTCTCTCTCTCTCTCTCTCTCTCTCTCTCTCTCTTCCTCCCCCCCCCAGTTTCTCGTTATGGTAAAATAAATCGAACGTGTCCTTTTGCATTGCTATTTTATTTTCGCGATTGGCACTCTCTGCCGAGGATCTTAGATAAGGAAAATTATCAATTACACGACCACTCATAGGCCATTTGATGGAAGCCATTAAACTGGAAGCCGGCGGAGCAGGCAAGCCACCCTCACCGTGAAATGATAGGGTAATAAAAGAGCCAGCTGTTTGGAGTAAGGCCTACTGAAGAAGATACACGGCTCTTCCTTCGAGATTATCCTAATAACAATGTTTTTCACTTGGATAAGAAGGGAGAGGTGGCCCTTATCTGATTCTTGTAAACCTGTTTGGGAGTGGGGTGGATGTATTTATTTAGTCAACGATCATGTGGGAGTGTGGATTGAATAATAGGAGGCCGTGGCTGCCCAGATGTGCTCCCAGGTACAGGCCGGGTCGCGGCCAGCCATATCTAACTTTATAACCAAACTATAAGACAGTATGCATACTGTTGTCCGGCGTTCTTGACATTTATTTACAAGTCTTTATTTATTCACACGATAAAGCTGTAAAATAATTGTTAAATAAGTGATTGCAAAATGTGAACAAGAATAATAATATGCCAAAATATCAAGGTAAAAAGTACTGTAGTCAAAATATATTATCATTGAACTTGTTTGATGATAATGTTCCAAAGTACAGTCACGTAACACAGAGAGTATATAAAAAAACGATTGCGTTTCTGTAACTTCTTATCCGTAGGATCATTTGGAAAGCTTGGAATAAATATAGTTAATATTTTCTGAAAAATTGAACAACTGCTCTAATGAAATCTTGAAGAAAAGCACTAATATGCACAGAAAACGTACATTAGTATAAATTACACACTCGAATTTTTCTTCTTCCGCTCGGAAAGCTCTATTACAAACAACCAACAATGGCAAATTGTTTGGTTTTAATGGCAAATTAATTTTACTGCTGAAATCAATCACAAATACAAAAAACAACTAAAACTGTGGAAAACATATTCAAAGGAATGGCCCAGATGTTTATACGCCGTCTAAGAAAATAAATAAATAAATAAAATGTAGAGCTTCAATAACTGAGTCCAAAAAGAACAAAAACTTATAAATTTGACCAATTTTTAAGTCACAGTTGAGCCAAAATGAGGAAAAAAGAAAGTTTCTTGCAACATTTAGCCCAGCGATTGCGGCAAATTTACCAGGCCGAATTTGGGCTCTGACCATTTGATTTGACGCAAAATTTTATGTTCTTTGATCCTTATTTGCAGGTTTGCTTAAGCCAAAATCAACGGTTTACAAGTTACAATAACTGAAACAAGTGCTAAAATTTCGGGGAATTATTGTTAGCTCGGACCCCGCAAATCCAGGCTTTGGATAATAGTCCTCATAAACTGAGCCATAGAAAACTTTCTTCATTTTTGTTTGTATAAAATATGAATGTATGTATTTTTGAAGGAATGCCGATATTCTATGAGGACCTCCTCTTTAGTGATGTCGGGGCAGCACTAGGCGGATCCTAGACCTTGAAAAACAGGTAGTTTAAATATTGCAAACAGTAGTTTAAGTTAGTTTTTAGTAACGTTGTTAGATACCCATATATAGCCTATCCCTATGTATCATTGCCCTTCCCCCACCTAGTATTATTATTTGTACGTTAAATAGCCTTAAGATCCCTTCATGTAGATACATATTATAGTCCCTCGAAATGCATAAGCGTAGAACAAGATGTAGATTATAAGCTCAGCCCCAGGTTCGAATCCGTTGGATCTGGAGCTCTCGTGCTAGTTTGTAAAATAAACGAGGAGGGTGAAAAAAAAGGATAGTTTAGGTACGTAAGTTTTGTGCTTTGAGACGAGAGCAACCCCGGTGAAACTTGAAACGCTCTAATAGAGTGTCGCTTTGAAAATTAATCAAATCATTGTGGTGCAAATCTTAAATTATTATTTTATTCGCCAATTTTAAGAAACGTGTCTAAAATGTAATATAGAAGGCAAAATAATGTCCTCAGCTGGTTTCTAATGTGGGTGGTAGCGTTTTATTTGGAGCCAATACAAACTTTCTCATTTTGTTAAAATCCAAATTTGATTCCGGAATGCGTTAAAGGTTTGAAAGAGAAAGGGCTTGAGAGGAGACTTTGTCAGAGGTATAGTCATAAAACAGTACAAAAACCAAGACTTTTTTATTCGAAATGGGATTGTACCCATAAAAGATCCATTTCCTGGGCTTTGTCAATTAGTAAAATTGCCCCTTAATAAGTGTGTTAAACGGGCTAAAAGCACTCGAATAGCCAGTTGATTGGGTGATTTTTTTCTTGTGGGAAAAGAGTAAAAGCGATCTGTCGGCCGACAGCCTAAGTGAAATATCGGTGGGAGTGGCGATGCTTATCGAGGCTCAATTAGGGCTGGAGGTGTGCTCCTGCTGGATTGAGCCACCCGTCCACCCGGCTCACGAATTATCCTCAACCAATTCACATTACCTCTTTTGGTAAGCTGGAATTCAAGCATTGCCGGCTCTTGGAAATTCCTAAGGTTCTCATTGTGTTATAGAAAAAAAGCCGTTGATAGCAACAACAAAAAAACTCTCCTGTATTGTGTTTTAATTCTAGTTGTTGTGTCTTCATTCTTCTCGACTTACTGACAGTTTCTGCTGTGGGGTCCATTTTTGTGCCAACGATATTTTGCCGGGATTCCACCTCGACTTCGATTTTCCTGAACTGAACGAAGCCGAAATGCATTATCACATACTCGGACATACAAATGAAAACTTCTTGAGACATTAACCGTGACTCGGGGAAAAAACGACATCCTTAAGTTGCAATCGAAACAAATCCTCTGTGAACTAGTAAAAACTTCTGAACAAGAATTTACACCTAATCCGGCAATTTCTATTTTTCGTGAAAGGGTAGTAACTCTGACAGACACCATTCAGGAATGGAGAGTTGCTGAGAGATGAAGATATGCAAAAGACGCACAAATATGGTATCTGATGCAAGTGTAATAACTACACTATAAAGAGAACACATAGTACAATAAGTAGTAGCTTCATGTGAAGATTTAGTTTAATGGTTTCATTTACTTGAGCAGGCTGAAATTGGAATCCCACCAAAAAATATCAATATGCAGGCTTGAAGAAGTGGGTTGCATCGGACAAGTATAAAGGTGTCCTGCAGCTCAATAGAGAATGGACTATTTATTATTATTAATAAATAGCCCAGGAGACCATGGCAGTTTTCGAATCTGATTTTGGCTAGGGCGTTGTTCGTAGTTCTGTAATTGTGAAAATGGTACACTTGTAGGAAACAACACTCTCTCATCTAGAGGATTAATCAATGAACAGAAAGCCCAGAACAAGTTCGAATTCTTCACTGTATTTGCTTAGAATGAATCTTTCCATGGAAAGATTATTATTATTATTATCGCTCTAATTATTGATGATTCTGCAGAATCATCAATAATTAGAAGGAGAGAGAGAGAGAGAGAGAGAGAGAGAGAGAGAGAGAGAGAGAGAGAGAGAGAGATTTTCTCAATCATGTTTTCATCATTTTCCAACACAAATTCGACCTTCTCCGTTTGAAATTGAACCTCTCACTGAAGAAAATAGGAATACTAGTTAACACCTTTTTTATTATTTTCCATGTAGATATTTCTGAAAATCTGACGTTTTCTTTAAGCCGAATTCCAACCAATCATTGACTTATTAGAATTGATTATATTTAGCTCATAGCCTTAATAAAAATTCTTTACGGTCCCGCTGAATCAATATGATAATTTTCTAATACTTTGATTATTTTTAGGATATTTGTGATTATCCGCTGCACATATTTTTGTTAGACCTTAAACAATGTTATTTCAACAACATAGAAGGGTATCAATATAGGATTACCCATGATTTATTGGAGCTGATGGAGAAAGGATACCCGGTTAAAGAGCATAACCCTGGGCAGCCTTAACAATGTTATTAGACAGAACGGTGGTAGGAGAGCGAGGAAAAAATCCCATAAAAAGCAAGGTAGCGGTGGGTGATCCTTCGTATCTACCATCAGCCAGCTTCTATTATACCACCCAGGAGTGTGCCACGACCCTGGCGACAGGTGCGTGGATCCACATCAGCAAAATAGCACATCTTTAATGGAACCATGATTTGGATGGAACCAGAAATGATTGCGTTAAATTCTCGTGGACATAAATATAGCAAGATGTACTCCTTACAGATTGGAATGGAAATAGCAGAAATTAAGATAATTTTGGATTTTAATTCGTCAACGTTTGAAATTTACTTCCTAGAACAACTTTAGGGAAAGTACGTTTAAGTACACCTTTAATGAGAACGGGTAACAATTTTGCTTACTTTTTTTATGCGTCACTATTGTGTCTTTGATCCATCCACAGTCACAAAATAGCGATTGTCAGTTGCTAGTTTTTCTCCTGTAAACATACTGCTGGTTTTATCCCACAAATGTAATTAATTAAAGGTACTTAAATGTGACGGAAATTCAATAATAAAAATATCCAATTAATTCAGCTATAACTCATTTATTTTTTGCTCTACATGTTTTGAGCCATGTGTCTTCAGGAGCTTACAACTGAAACTATATGTGTCTGGTGACATCATTAAAAAAATATCTAAACAGCCCATGGGACAGTGGAAGATTTGGCTCCAGGGGCTGTTTAGAAAGTGTTTTAACGATCTGGACGAGACATAGTTTTAGTTCTAAGGTCCTAAGGTCGATGTATCAAGATGAAAAATCTGTGGTAAAAAGACGAATTTCTTAGAAAATCCATCGTTGAAAACGTTCGACCCACAGGAACTGTGTGACCTTTTCGTCATTCCGTTTTTGAAGTAGAAACAGTTAATATTTAGCTTTGATATTTCGTAAAAAAAATTTAAAGTCCTAGACCAATGACAAACTCGAAGAAAAGCAGGATTTTAAGTGTCACAGTGCACAGGAAACTGACAGAATCCAACTCTCTGTGGAACTAACTTTATTTACCTCCTCGCTCAGTCTTAAACCTTTCCAGGGAAAAAATAGAAATAATTTTGAAATCCTCACTTATTCCACACTTATTATTTATTTAATTATTATAGAGTTCTGCAACATAGGCGACAAACTCTTTCAACGTCAACGTTAAAAAAATAAATAATTAAAAACAAAACAAATAAATAGAAGAAAGAAAAAAAAAGAAAGAAAGAAACTAAGAACTGTACAAAGACAAAAAACATACCAAAAAATAAAAGAAATACACATTAAAAAATAAATAAACAAAAAATAGAACGAAGAAAAAAATAAATTTTAAAAAATAATTAAAGAAAATATAACATAATTAAATACATTCAATAAAATGTATCATGTATTCAATTGAATACATTTAATGCAAAATATCAAAAGGTCATATTAATCATAGTTTTTTAATTGGTGTACTGAAGAAGGCTCTGCCTTGCTGCCGATTGAAAATGATCAAAAATCATTTTTCAACCCGTCCAAGAATCTTTCCTATATATATATATATATATATATATATATATATATATATATATATATATATATATATATATATATATATATATATATGTATATATATATATATTTATTATATAAATATATATATTAAATATATATATATTTATATATATATATATATATATATAAATTCTTCTGAATATGACCCAATATATATTTTCCACTTGTTCTTTTTTCTTTATTTGGTAGAGGGTCAATGAAGCAGAACACCATAATAATGGTGAGGTAATGAATTACCTCAGATGACTTATCAGTATTACGCCTGACTCAAGCCAGTACACATGACGAGAGGACTTCCCGATAAGGAAAGCCCCTGAAGAGGTGCGAATTAAGGCACGAAACATGTACGGCAAAATAAATAAAATAAAAAAAATGAACAAAAACAAATGGTGTTTTGCTTCATTGACCCTCTGCCAAATAAAGAAAAAAGAACAAGTGGAATATATATATATATATATATATATATATATATATATATATATATATTAATTCTTCTGAATATGACCCAATATATATTTTCCACTTGTTCTTTTTTCTTTATTTGGCAGAGGGTCAATGAAGCAGAACAGCATAATAATGGTGAGGTAATGAATTACCTCAGATGACTTATCAGTATTACGCCTGACTCAAGCCAGTACACATGACGAGAGGACTTCCCGATAAGGAAAGCCCCTGAAGAGTTGCGAATAAAGGCACGAAACATGTACGGCAAAATAAATAAAATAAAAAAAATGAACAAAAACAAATGGTGTTTTGCTTCATTGACCCTCTGCCAAATAAAGAAAAAAGAACAAGTGGAATATATATATATATATATATATATATATATATATATATATATATATATATTAATTCTTCTGAATATGACCCAATATATATTTTCCACTTGTTCTTTTTTCTTTATTTGGCAGAGGGTCAATGAAGCAGAACAGCATAATAATGGTGAGGTAATGAATTACCTCAGATGACTTATCAGTATTACGCCTGACTCAAGCCAGTACACATGACGAGAGGACTTCCCGATAAGGAAAGCCCCTGAAGAGTTGCGAATAAAGGCACGAAACATGTCGGGCAAAATAGATAAAATAAAATAGTTGAACAAAAACAAATGGTGTTCTGCTACATTGACCCTCTGCCAAATAAAGAAAAAAGAACAAGTGGAATATATATATATATATATATATATATATATATATATATATATATATATATATAAATTCTTCTGAATATGACCCAATATATATTTTCCACTTGTTCTTTTTTCTTTATTTGGTAGAGGATCAATGAAGCAGAACACCATAATAATGGTGAGGTAGTGAATTACCTCAGATGACTTATCAGTATTACGCCTGACTCAAGCCAGTACACATGACGAGAGGACTTCCCGATAAGGAAAGCCCCTGAAGAGTTGCGATTAAAGGCACGAAACATATCGGGCAAAATAGATAAAATAAAATAGTTGAACAAAAACAAATGGTGTTCTGCTTCATTGACCCTCTGCCAAATAAAGAAAAAAGAACAAGTGGAATATATATATTAATTCTTCTGAATATGACCCAATATATATTTTCCACTTGTTCTTTTTTCTTTATTTGGCAGAGGGTCAATGAAGCAGAACACCATAATAATGGTGAGGTAATGAATTACCTCAGATGACTTATCAGTATTACGCCTGACTCAAGCCAGTACACATGACGAGAGGACTTCCCGATAAGGAAAGGCCCTGAAGAGGTGCGAATTAAGGCACGAAACATGTACGGCAAAATAGATAAAATAAAAAAGTTGAACAAAAACAAATGGTGTTTTGCTTCATTGACCCTCTGCCAAATAAAGAAAAAAGAACAAGTGGAATATATATATATATATATATATATATATATATATATAAAAAATATGACTCAGGCAAAAATAAATTTAAATGGAACATATTTGTTTTAAAATTATTTTGTAATTATACATTTGCTGTGTGAACAAAATGGAAACGGTGCCTCTGTGGTATACAACAAAGTCTCAATCCTGATGTAAAACTGGAAATAGTTTCGGCACATTCGGCATTCTCCTGTGGAGATATATATTGTAAAAATCATTTGTGATCATTCCTTCTCGCCCAAATCAATCATCACCATACACAGGCCACTCAAAAAAAAAAAAAAAAAAAAAAAAAAACTCACACGAGTGCTTGGACTTTAATTTCTTCTCCAATCTGAAGAAACGAGTGGAACTGGCACCAATGACATAATAAGCTCCGCGCTATGAAAGATCTTATCCAAAAATAGGCCATCTGAAGACACACGACGCGTCGTGTGTTGCTCGGGCAAATATAAATATGTAATGGATACTAGCCTGACACCACTGGAGAAAGTATTGGTGGTTTGGTCTTATTATTTTAGAATGTGAATTCCGTACTTTCGTACGAACAATTATGATATAAGAATATAATATTCATATAATGAATTACGTTATAACTAAATTTTAGACAATTTTTCAGTAGTGGTTTAATGAAAGGTTATAATTTGTTGTATTATTTATTTGCGTCTGTCCAATAAGAGTTTTAAAGGCTTGTTAAATTTTGAAGTCTTATTGTGTAAAGGTTTCCATTCTTATTTCAAAATCCAAGTATATCATGTTATACTTATTCACTTTTCTTAATAAATTATATTTTATTTGATCTAATGAAATTGAGGCTTTCTTCCCTCCCTTTCTCTGAGGGCTTCTCTGCCTCTGTTAAAGCACTTGTAATATAATAGCATGCAAGAAGAGCGGCACTAAAAAGAAACAACACCGCTTTAAATATAAACTCAAGAGTCTCATTAACGGAGACAATCTCCTATCAAGGTACACTGAGAGAGGATCTCAGAGAGAGCGAGAGGGGAGAGGAGAGAGAGAGGGTTAGAGGGAGGGGAAGAGAGAGGAATGCGGGTGTGCCGCCGTGGGGGATCCTGGGAACGGACTGTATCCAGGGGGAGGCAGAAGAAAAACAAAAGGCCATGAGATAAAAAAAAAAGAAAAAAAAAAACGCGGAGTGTAGAATAAAAAAGAAAGAAGAAGAAGAGAGTATAGAGAAGATAGGGAGACAGCCTGCCGCCATTACCTCTCAGCCACGGCCACTTCCCTCCACTCTACACTCCAAAGCCTTATATATCACCAGCTACCTCCATCAACACTGTTTTTATTACACTTATTTACTCACTTTTATATATATACATATGCGTCTTTAAGAAGAAAAATTATCCCACTGCTTTATATAAATTCAAATTATATGACTGGTTACTGTTGAGTGTATGCGTTAATAAAACTTTTATTTTGGATATATATGGTATAGGTCATACAGAAATATCACGTATTTTTCTTTTATGTACACAAGAAAACAATTTTAGCAAAATTAAGGACCAAATAAATAAAATGAACACAAAATAAAATATTTATGAAGACAAATGTAGAGAATGTGAATCTTGCTACATAGAGTAATCACAAGTATTAAAAAAAAGAATAAACATGATGCAAAAATATTGACTAAAAAGGAGAAAAAAGACAGCTCTTACAGACCAAGCTTTTAAGAATAGGCAATCATTTGACTTGACGATTTAGTAATAATAGACAAGGAAAAAAGTGACATTAAGCGGAAAATTAAAGAAAATATTTAGATTATAAAAAATAATAAAAACGGAAATTAAATTTTGAAATAAAATATTTTATAATAACATCAGAAAATAGAATATAATCTATTTAAAATAATAGTACAACGGTTATAAAACATATGGTAATCAGCTGATTTCTAAGCCTCTCGAACAGATGATTAGCTAGCCTCAGTCCAAATTTGGGCGGCGAACTGGCCACACATGGAGAGTATGTATACTGGAAATTTTATTATATATTGACAAACATGAGGATTTAAGATGTAAATTTTAAACTTAACTATGTATAACATATTACCTATGAATATTTAATTGGATTTACAAAAATGATGTATTCAAAATTTTGTTAATATTTAATGGCCCCTGAGGAGGTGGCACGTAGGCCACGAAACATGTAGAGCAATTCTAAAATAAAGTAGTACATAAAATGAGAAAGGCCGTCACGCAGGAGCTGCATAACTAAGCACTTTTCTCAGAATTGAGAAGAGTCGAGTCTGATTAATTTGCTTAAAATAACCCATATAGATAAATAAAATAAAAACATAAATAACACCTGTTTCAATTCAATTCATACATAGTACAAAGTAAATCCCCCCTTTCGATTGACCGATTTAGTTCTTTTTTACAACACTTCTTTCTTATTAGATACCCAGGACGTATACCGCGTTTCGTTACAATGCAGCAGATATTACGACCGGTATGAGCAAATTAGTAATTTGGGTCCAGAGTAAACCCCCCTCCTAATGAACCGATTTAGTTTATTTTTACAACACACTTTTCTCTTTAGTTGACCAGAACGAATACCGAGTTTCGTTGAAATACAATACAAATTATGGCTGGTATTGGCAAATAACTACTTTGGCTCCGGAGTAAACCCCCTCTCCAGATGAACCCATTTTGTTGGTTAAAGAACTCGCTCAATCGTTTGATTGGGAAATTGCGCCCACAGCCAAATAAAAAATAGTTGGCTGAAGTCTAACTATTTGGTATTTAAAACTTGCTGCTATCTACACAAATTTGGGGTAATTATTAGTTTTCATAAGATCCGGTAGATAGCACGACTATTCACTTTGTCCAGTTTAGGAGCATGGATCTTTTTTGATTTGGGCAACCACCGGGAGCCTTCTGGAGCGAGGCCGTTTCTATTTGATTTAAGCCAAATTTATGCATATATCTCCTCAAACAAAATGTTTTCGTGGGCTATTAACAACCTTAAGAATTAATCGTGGTTTTTGCAGTGAAGCCATAAGTCGAAATAATAGAGCTGTTACTTTTGTGATATCTAACTTACATACTTTTTTCAGCTCTATGACCGAGTTTCCGTCTTTTGCACCTAACGATTGCTTTAGATTCTCCCCTCTGGAAACAGCTTAGACGTATAAAGGGTTGGTCGCCTATTTGTTGCGGTACACTATAAATTAAATAAATAATCGAAATTGGATTCTCAATATTTTTTTTTTATTTTTGTTACCGGCGCAGTTCAGTATTACAGAGCTCTGGCTTTGGTGAGAACCTGCAAGAGTACTGGAGGGCCGGATGATTACAACGTCATTATCTCCATTCCGTAAAAATCGACTCACCATAATTGGTGATTACCAATACGGGCTCAGAAGAGGACGTATTATTTCTGAGCAAATATTACGATGGAACAATGTGCGATGGAGAAATGTGGGGATCAGAACGTACGCCTTACCATTTTGGTCATTGCCAGAATGTTTGGTCCTTTTCTTGCACTCCGGAAGCTTGCTATACATAATAAAGAAAACTTGACCACATGAGCATTGAAGGGAGCCTTCTAAATTGACCATAAAATTCGTAAGAGACACTATCCACGAGTGTATGACAGCAAAAGTAAGTTTTGGCCTGTATGTTGATGACTTACTTATTTATATTAAGGGAAATGAGCTAAATAATTCCAATGACAATATTCATGGGGTAATAGGCAACCTGGAAAACTGGAGTTTCTAAAATGGTCTCAAAGTCTCAAATGTAAAAAAACGCAATGTATAATATTCACCCCTCTCCAAAAAAAAAAGAAAAAGATTAATCCCGCAAGCAGAACAGTTGTTACATTCCAAAAGGATGCCTCTATCCAAAACATTAAAATTCTTAGGAATGTTTTTTGATTCCAGAGTTTCATGTGCAACACTTGAAAAGACTGAAAAATTTCATTATTAAATTTCAAAAATCATTACATTTTTTGAGCATCCTTACTAATACCCAATGGGGTCCTGGCAGAAACTTAATGCTTCATTGCCGTATACATGGACGGGGGATGAGGGCACGGCAGCCCCCCTCCGACATTTTGACTTAATCGGTAAAAATTTGTCGTAAAAATCTTAAAAATAAATTAAATAAGATCCCTCAGTTCAGGAAAAATAAGTTCTTTTTTGTATGTGTAATAGCGTTTTAATTGGCTAACTATTCCAAGCTCTAGAATGTTGGCCTAATTTTCCTGTTCAGATCTTCTTTTCATGCATTTTTTACTCGGTAAAGTTCTGGAAGAAAGAAGATGGGAAAATGAGACGCTTATTATTATAAATTTATCTGGAGTTTGACGATAAGTCCAATTCTAAAATAATATTGAATTGTTTGAGAGGAGATCGTTAATTCGTTAATATTGAATTGTTTGTTTGGTGGTGGGCGTTTGAGAAAAACATGTATTAACTTAATCTTTTGTGCCAATTTATCTGAGTTTATCAACCTTTAGTCCCTCTTCTGTGTTGAGTACTATATTTCTGAATAAGTATATAAGTTTGAAAGTAACATGAAGCTGAACGATTATAGAATATGTCAAGGCATTAATTTTGTTAGAAAAGAAGGTGCGAGGTTGTTGACTTGCATTACACAAGCCTGACCATACGTTATCACTATGAACACCGATAACAATGTGCTCCTCCCGTACATTAACGAACTGTTTGTCATTGATAGCTCCATAACCGCCAGTTCTCACCAAAGCATGTGAGGTAATTAGTTTTGAACTTCGACTAATAGGATTGTAACGATACGAGTTATCAGTTTTTTTATTGTTTTTTTGTAATCAGTTTTTTTTTCTTTTACTCTGAATCTACAACCGCGTCATTAATGACTATGGAATCTTATAGGTACTGATTACAAATTTGTCCCAAATTCTTAATTTGGAAACATGGGAATAATATTTGGCCGAGTTAGAGCCGAAAATTTGAAAATTCAAAAATTTCATGGTTACAACCAAAATAAATTACCTGACATACTTGGTTACAGTTTATTTTTCGTAGAATATATAAAAACCAAGTTTCTTACAACGTTCGTTAGAAGGGCAGATTGAGTTGGTTTTGTGAACTAGCGTATAATTTTACTTGTCAAAAAATAGAGTTCATGACTTCCGCAAATTATTTTTAAAATTTGGTAGTCTACAATGAGACTACCGTACACCGGAAGGTGAAAAAGGTTGAACTGTCTGTGGATACAGGTGAATCGTCGGATAATTTGTTGCTTTTTTCCGGAAAAATGTTCTTCTAATATGATTCTGAGTTTTTTTGGAGGAGCAATATTTTATGGAGATCTTGTTCGACTTTGAAAATAATTTAACATTTTTTTTTTTAACACAGAAGGAATAAACCAAATATTAACTTGGCTGGTCAAAATATCTGCCCCCCAAACATCCATAAAGCGCTATTATGTGTCAAAACAAGATTTCTGCGAGTGCCAATCAGGAAATGCTAAGGCTTAACACTTCTCTACTACTGAAGCACTACCCCACTACTAAGGACGCTACTGAGTGGATTTCCCGCTGCGGTGTAAGCCGCTTAAATAAAGACAAATCATTTCAATCCCAACTAAACCCCAGCAATGTAGTCTAGTGGAAAACCGCTTTGAAAGTCTCATTGTCATATTAATCTCTCTCTCTCTCTCTCTCTCTCTCTCTCTCTCTATATATATATATATATATATATATATATATATATATATATATATATATATATATGTATATATATATATATAACGAATACTAAATTAAAATACTGCTTGAGTATAAGAAGCAGAATACACAATGAGTCATTTTAATTTTAATTTAAAATTATTATTTTAAGCTTATTAAACTATTAAATGTTGGTTCTAAATGTTTAGCTATAACTTAATATTGGCTGGATATCTTTGACAACTGAAATATCCATCGAATGGCGGTGCAGCAAAGGAATGCATCTATCTTTGAATCTATCTCTAGTTAATGTTATCTCTATGCTATTCTTCTTCTTGAAACTTTTTAATTAATGATGTATCTTTTTCATGCCGTCGGCCTCCAACGCTCATCTAAAGTAATTTATCATTTCATACAATCATATCTTTTTATTATATGAATTGCGTCCAATAATGAATCTCTTCCAATTAATTGGTCTTGCAAATTAATTTTTTTTTCGAGAAACTGTTTTATCAATATCCTGTTCAATTATATTAATTTAAACTTTTCTAAATTTGTTTCAATAATGCTTTTTTTTTATTTGTCCACTAATAAGTAAAGCTTGAAGCTTATGGAAGTTTGGTTTAAATGATTTTTAATTTAATAGAAAAGTCTATTAACTAATTCTATAACGGAATAAATTTTTGATTCTTTTGTTGAATGAATTAATTTTTTGAATTGTTGACGTTATGGAAAAATGCGCTCACGGCTCTTGGTTTAAGGAGCAGTAGCACTTTTTGATGATCGTTAGTTAGTACCTCCAACAGTTTTTGATGAGCATTTGAAATAATCATAGTTCCTGGAATGAACCCATTGGTTGAAAATACTAGATTTTAAAAATTTCTGAAATTTTTGAACTTTTCTAAATACGATTTACAAATATTCCCAGTATTGTATATTGTGATGTCAGCAATATCGGCCATACTCCCATTGTCATTGATAAGAATATATGGCCTGTTGTAATAGACCTATGTTTTTTCTGTCCAGTCACTTTTTATCCCCAGCCCAGTAACCAATATATAGACATTTGACGTTTTAATACCAACATTTATTCAAGTAAATATCATAAATTATTGCCGTGGCAGCCTGACTAGGCTAATTGAAAATAAATTACAAACAATCAAACATAATACTGAATTCTGAGCATCGAACTACCTCGACAACTGTTCAAAAACAATTGTGTTGGCTCGATTTAGAATTGTTTATACTTGACTTGCATGAATATCTCATGGCAGGTCAAAACAAACCAGGTCCAGCAATGCAGAAGACTAAATTAATAAAATATCGTACATTTGCCTGGATGATTTGTTAAAAGATAGCAGCTCATAATTATTAGCTACTTTGTTTTAACGAGTCCATCAAAATTATAACTCAACACAATTATCTTTTATCTAAACACGAAATTGAAAATTTTCAATCAGACTACATCTGCAGAATAACCAGTAGAGTATTCTACAATCATTTTAAAGTATACCTAATTATAGATCCAATTAACTTCTGATCATAATGTTAGTTCATTAGAAACGATACGTTTATTTAATAATAATAATATTAAAAACATAAAACTTTATGTTTAACCCTTAGCTACAGGCATGGATTTTTGTAACGCAACTACAGGCATGCGGTCTCCCAGACTCCAGCCCCTAAAACTCGCCCTGTGGGCCTCTCAGTTGCCGCTGGCGCTTTCTTCTTTGGGGGTATTTCTTATAACACATTCTTTCCAATGAAAAATGTTGTAAAAGTTGACAAAAGATTTATTAAAAATTGTTAAAATAATAGAAACATTTTTTTCCTATATTTTAATGAACTTTCCAATCAACATGCTTTGTACAACTAATTTTTGGTAAATAGTAGGCACCATCAAATTTAATTGAAATGTGAAGACATACAGATGCATATATAATAATTAAACCAACGAAATAAACAATATAATTGAAAAAATAAAATCGATGAAAATCAGCTGCTCCACAAATAAGAATAAACACTTATTTTTTAAAAACATTTTTTTATGGTAGCAAAATACGTTAAAAACTTCAAAATAACCATAATACGAGTATAGAAGAGAAAATTCGTATGCTTAAAAATTTCATAAATCATAAAAAGAAAATAATAGTAATAAAAAATATAATCGCTAAAAAAAGTATAAAAATGTGTTCCTAATCATCATTTACATTGTTTCCTTTGATGTTTTGACCTGAACAGTTTTGACAAACAGGACGAAACAATTTTGTAGACAAATTGGTGTGGCATAAAGGTAACACTGTTAGGCAGATTTTTTTTTTTTTTTTTTTTTTTTTTTTTTTTTTTTTTTTTTTTTTTTTGAGCATGATTGGCAGGTCTTCTGGGGATTGAGTTTTTCTTTACAAACTTGTCTTATTTCCGAACCTTTAAAAATAGAATTAATAATAAGTAAAAAAATATAGACGACAATTATGATATTGGAAATGTCACTGTCATTTTCTTCATTTTGTAACCATTCCAATACGGTTTCAGCAAACCATGGATCATCGGTGTAAATTATTGAGTTTCCTGGACAGTTTTGAGCCAACATAACTGTTAGATAAGATTAACACTTGATATTTATTTAAAAAAAGGAACGAAATACCCAGAATCAATACAATTACTTAAATTCAAAAAATCACACATTCACAGGCATGCGGTCAGGGAGACCGCGAGCAGAACTTAGCCTCCAATGCCACGTGCACTATGGGAAATAGAAGGCAACCGGAAATTCCGCCTAAACGGAAAGGTAAACAAAGTACAGCTGGTCTCAGGCAACTAGATCTACTCGGAATCAAGGCATCTTTTCCGAGCGCGGTCTCTGGGACCGCAAGCCTGTGGTTAAGGGTTAAGGGGCTAAATTTTAGGCGGTTATTACTATACTATGCTGGAAGGGAGAGAGTCCCTCTCTCGCCCAAATATAAAACCCGCCCTGAATTATTTTCGCTGCTAGGATATAGGCAAACGGATATTCTCCCTCCATCTTCATATAGAATTCATATTTACCACATTCTGCTGTACTGAAGGTAGCTTAACTATTGCATCAGACATGGATAGCATTATGCGAAATAGCTGGCGGGATGGGGATTTGATGGAATGGCAAACCATCAGCATATTTTGAAAATTCTCCATTTTAAGGAAATTCAACGCTCCTTAATTAAAGAAAAATTTAGTTAATCTAGGTCTTCGACCAAATTGTGCTTGTGAGTTGGTATTTCCGATTCCTGAAAATATTTTACAAAGATATTTTTAATGGAAATGAGCTTGTCATTTTTTAGGTCGTTTCTTTCTCTCAATTTTTTGTTCTAATCGTTAATGTCAGCTTAGCTGACATGATAATGAGTTTCTGTTGAAAGCCAGGGTAGCAAATGACCGCTTTTTTCCTTGACTATGGATTGGCCACTTTTAGTTTTTATGTAAAATCGATGTTAATAGGGCAAGAGAGGAGAGGGTAGAGGCACTCTGATGGATTGTGAGGAAGTTGGTGGTCATGCGAACGTTTGGTAAGAACGATTATCGTGAGTCACCGTTCGTGTCCTGCACGGTATCGATCTTTAGACCAACCTCATTCAACTTTTACAGCCTACTTCCTCACGCACTTGTCAAAATATTTCTCATCAAGGCCGACGCTGTTTGGAAGCAAGAATTCGTGCTGAGTAAACGACGCTACTTACTTTATAAACCACTGCATATTACTCATAACAGTGTACATCAAAAGAGGCTTCGTTTTTAAATCTTTAACTTCAGAAAAATTCACGGCTGGGACATGAGCCCAATTCATTTGCTCTCTGAATAGGAATAGGTAAATTCTGATGTAATTTTCCTTGGGGCGATGTCAATCTCAGAAATAAGGATTTGATCTTCGAAATTGTTTTGCTCTCTAGAACAGGGTTTTGTATTTGTTTACCTAACGTTTTAATTGGTTGTTGCTTATTTTAATTTAATTTAACAGGAAAATGAGTATTTTACTAAAACCAGGTAAAAAGTGCCGAACAGCGTTATAGTGTTTCCAAAAAAGAACGTTGAGGAAGTGGGTGGAGTCTCTCATGATACAGTCAGTATCATGTTGTGACGCCTCAAATCTATTTTTTCTTTGACATCTTATTTTATATTTTTAACGAAAGCTGAAATCACACCGATAACTTCTAGCCAATGCATTTTTTCTTGTTTTTACTAATAGCACTAGAGATATGAACGGAACCGCTCTAAGCTGACGCAGTTTCCTTCGAGTCGACCTTTTTAGCTAAATCCGTCCTAGAGCAAGACATTTTTTCAAGTAGATCATCGCAAAAAAAAAAAGAAAAAAAAAAATCAACCTGCCACTACTCGTGCACGCATAGTCCACGTAAGAATGCAGAATGTTAACCACTATTCCAATGGGAGATCCGATAACCAACGAACAACGAGTTATTCATAAATGTTCTGGTTTGCAAATCTAGGGGGTCAAAAATTAACTATTTCTTTAATTGTTTGTAATAGTTTAAATGACAGGTACATAAAATGTCCGAGGGAAATTGGAAGAAACAGTTAGAATTTTAAATCCAGTTAAACACCTTCCAAAATCCAGAAACCAACACTTCAAAAACTTCAGTCTCCGTCGTTCTGACTGATATATATATATATATATATATATATATATATATATATATATATATATATATCATATATATGGGAAGGTGTTGTACCTTTGACCACTTTGCAAAATTGAATTTTTTTTTAGCCTAAATATTAAGGCTAAAATCATTTTTTTTATTTCATTGTAATTAGTATTCTATTGCTTAACATATTTAATTTTTTCAAGGTTCTAGCTTTACATTTAATATTTTGTATTAACTTTTTAAAAAATAATCGTACTGTGGTCAAAGGTACAACATGTAGTTGTACCTTTGACCATGGGGTATTGTACCCCTGACCACCTAAAAAATACACAGCAGTGCAGAAAAGAAATTGTATTCATTAATATTGTAAATAATTGTAAGTTTAATAAATACAGGACCAGGATGTAAGCATAATAAAAAAGCTATTATTGATATTATGTTATGCTTAATATGCTGAAAAATCCAGTGCACTTTTAACTGTCAAGCAGATCCACTAGCAATAGTAGGGTATGGAAGTTTAGCCACATTGTCTTCAACATCAATATCATACAAATATTCATCTTCTCTTGTAAACTTGTCACTTAAAGTTTGTTTTTTCAAATATTGGATCTTAAACATTGGACATTTAATACCACAGATCTCTGCGACTAAATATGTAATAGTCTTTTTACTTTTATTTTTAACTAGTATAAAATTTCCTTTTTCCAAATCATATTTTTCAAATTGTTGCTGGTCATCGACATAACTCACAAAATTTATCAGACAGATCAACGTCACTTTCTCCTGAAGAAATTTCTGTGTCAGTATCAGAATCTGAACTGTCATTAGAATAATTTTCTTTTTATTTGCCACGTTTTTAGGAAGGGGTTTATTTGTATGTGGTGTCTTACGTTTAAGCTGGTGCTTTCGTTTTTTTTTTTTTTTTTTTTTTTTTTTTTTTTTTTTTTTTTTTTTTTTTTTTTTTTTTTTTTTTTTACATTCAATAATTAGCTTTCCAGGAATATCTGTTAGGATACGAGGTTTCCCTTTAGGCCGGCCCCTATTTGACTTCCTTGCCTGCGCTTTTTGATGAGGTCTTACAACTTCAAGTGGAACGATTAGGGGCGATAGGTTTGAACTTCTACACTGTAGATTGATAAAGTGAGTTTGAACTTATTTCATGTATTATTTTTTTAAATTATTTGAACAATTGAAGCAACCAATGTTATTTTTTTTTTTTTAAATTTGTAGTAGAAGAACATAAAAGTTGAATTATGAAAAAATTACTCAGACCTGGTCAAAGGAACAACAACTAGTCGTGGTCAGAGGTACAACACCCTGGTAGTGCAAATTAAAAAGCATGCTAAAAATTTTAGGGTTAAGATAAATCAATTTCAGAAGCTACACCATGTTTCTTATTGTAATAGCTGCTTTGTCAAACGATTTCCACATTAAAAGGCATAATTCAAAAAATATTATGAGGCAAAACGTCATCAATAAATAACTTACATTTTTATGATAGAAATGGATAAGTATTGTTTGCAATAATGAAGGAGCTAAACACTAATTACACCAAAATTTATAAAATGTTGCTACATGCCGCCACAGATTCGGTGGTCAAAGGTACAATTTGGTCAAAGGTACAACACCTTCCCCTATATATAAATCAAGTGTCTGTCTGTTTGTTCCTTATACAAATCCACACCGTTTGACCGATTTTGACCAAACATGGAATACTAGTAGGACTTGTTACGGGAAGTCTCGTAAGTTAAGTCAAAAACGTCTACCAGCTGTCTGTCTGTATGTTTGTTCTTTATACAAATCCATACAACATCAATACGATTTTTATAAAAAATCTGTATTAAGGATGTTTCAGCTACTCTTTCGTAGCCTTCATCAGTCAAAACGAAAAAAAAAAAAAAAAAACAG
Organism: Gonocerus acuteangulatus; assembly: GCA_946811695.1. Classification (NCBI taxonomy): domain Eukaryota; kingdom Metazoa; phylum Arthropoda; class Insecta; order Hemiptera; family Coreidae; genus Gonocerus; species Gonocerus acuteangulatus. The sequence goes on along the minus strand of OX328124.1, from coordinate 51,556,099 downwards.
AATTAATGCACAGAAAAAATCTTTGTTTTTTGTCATTTTAGCTGACGAAGGCTACCGCAGTGTAGCCGAAACCCAACTAATCCCTGATTGCTTTTGTACATTTTTACACAAATTCCACATCTTTACAAACTAAGATGTATGTGTGTGTATGTATATATGCATATATATATATATATATATATATATATATATATATATATATACTAGCTGTTACCCGGTGTGCTATCCTACACCTACTTTCTGCATCTATAATAGCAAAAATAAATTAGAATCCCAACTAATCCCTGATTGCTTATCACCTCGACGGCTAACTATCTTACCTTCAAAATGTACAAAGTTCTCGTTATTATGGATCATCCACAACAAATATTTTAGTTTTTTCAAGTTTTACCGAAAACCATTAAAGATATTATGTTCTCTTTCGATTTCCTCCGCTTGAATACCCCGCTTGAATAAGGCTCAATATACTTGAGAGTCTATTGAGGCAAAACTTTAAGCAACAGATTTCGTTTCCCACTAAAGAAATAGAGCGTCGGTGGGCGGAGACAGTTAATTTTAGAGCAAGCATTTTTGTGCATATTTTCATTCACATCGGACCATTTCTGTAGGTTATTTGTATTTATTTGTCCATACATATATAAATTCTCACCCTCACCTAATTTATTTTATTTTAGTAGGTTATAGAGTACTATTTAAGATTTTCTTTTTGAAATTTTGTAAATAACTACTTAATTATTTTCCACTTGTTCTTTTTTCTTTATTTGGCAGAGGGTCGATGAAGCAGAACACCATTTGTTTTTGTTCAACTATTTTATTTCATCTATTTTGCCCGACATGTTTCGTGCCTTATTTGCACCTCTTCAGGGGCTTTCTTTATCGGGAAGTCCTCTCGTCATGTCAGTATCCTACAATTTGAACGCTATGCACATTTAAGTGAACACATGTAACAGAACAATATACATAGCATGATTTTTTGATTTTTAAATTTTATATATACAAACGAAGGCGAAAATAATAGTTAGTTTTTATATTATATATATTATACATGTGTAGACCATTTTTTCCATTTTTTAAATCTTATACATATTTTTTTTTTCAATTTTACATTTCACGTGATTTACTCTTTAAGAAATTTGGTTTCTACCTAATTGTTCAATAAAGGAAAGTGCCTATGCACGGGATCTGAAAAATCAAATAAATAAAGTTTGAACAAAATGGTACAACATTTGTTCTTGTGAAAATGGCGAATCGTACTCCCCAATTAGTTTCTAAAATAATGTAATTGAGACATGAGGTTAGTAAAATAATGTAATTGGATGATGAGGTTGAGACTTTACAGACAGATAATATTTCGTACTTAGAATTTCTCTCCTGTACTTGAGGGGCAGTTCTCTGGCATCTACTAGCAGACTTGGGGCTGGACTGGAGCGAAAGGTTCTAATAATTAAGTCTGGCTTGAGACTCTCAAGCCAGTACACATGACGAGAGGACTTCCCGTTGAGGAAAGCCCCTGAAGAGGTGCGAATTAAGGCACGAATCATGTCGGGCAAAATAGATGAAATAAAATAGTTGAACAAAAACAAATGGTGTTCTGCTTCATCGACCCTCTGCCAAATAAAGAAAAAAGAACAAGTGGAAAATATATATTGGGTCATATTCAGAAGGATATATTGGTTCATATTAATTATTAGAACTATGCGAGGCTAGTAACTGCTAAATAATGCAGTACGCTTATAGAAAACAGATTACTGAAAATATTAACTTATCACCCACCACTATTAGGATCCACAAGTAAAATGTTATTATTATGTTTAATATAAGACCAAAATATACTCAGATGATGCTGGAGAATACTGGTAAGTACTGAAGGTTGACATAACATTTCTATCAGCTGCTATGTATTCACACTCTGAATGATTCATACATTCGTTTATTATTATGTCTACTGAAGGCAGATGATCGACATCTAGCTCGGATAGCGCAGTGCCACTAATAACTTCGCGGATATATGTTGAAGTTTTTCGAGAACCTCCACAATTCAAGAACGTTTCAAGTTAGGATTGGCTCATTATACTCTGATGGGTTTAGCCGGGAAACGGTGTGATACAAGGAGGCGTCTCCTGTACAAAATTAATTTTGTTAGCTATGCATGGCTTAAGAAGAGAAATTTCTTGGGAGATACAAATTATTTTATTTGCCGATGACTTAATAATTTATTCCGTAGGTGAAAATGTACATAATCTATATGAATGTATGAAGGAGGCTTTAAACAAAATCAATCTGTGGATGAGAAATCATGGGTTCAAAATATCTGCACAAAAATCTAAAAGTATTATTTTTAATAAACGAACGCCGAATAATATAAGAGACCTCGACTTGGAAGGAATAGTTTTAGAAACAGCTGACACCATAAAATATTTACGTTTAACTATAGATAAACATCTATACCCTCAAAAATAATTGTAAACCTGCTTAGATTACTGAGTAGCACCAACTGGGGAGGTGATCGAACATATGTATCAACGTATGTTGATGCTATACCGATCACTCATCAGATCTAAACTGGATTATGGATGTATGGCGTATGGGTCAGCGAGCCCTCGTATTCTTCAGATGCTTGATCCCGTACACCATTCTGGGATAAGAATAGCCACGGGGGCCTTTCGCTCCAGTCCAGCCCCAAGTCTGCTAGTAGATGCCAGTGAACTGCCCCTCAAGTACAGGAGAGAAATTCTAACTACGAAATATTATCTGTCTGTAAAGTCTCAACCTCATCATCCAATTACATTATTTTACTAACCTCATGTCTCAATTATTATTTTAGAAACTAATTGGGGATTACGATTCGCCATTTTCACAAGAACAAATGTTGTACCATTTTGTTCAAACTTTATTTATTTGATTTTTCAGATCCCGTACATAGGCACTTTCCTTTATTGAACAATTAGGTGGAAACCAAATTTCTTAAAGAGTAAATCACGTGAAATGTAAAATTGAAAAAAAAAAAAAATATGTATAAGATTTAAAAAATGGAAAAAATGGTCTACACATGTATCTACTATATATTTGTCAAATACCACTCACTCACTCACTCATCTATCAACGCCCAGCCCAAACCGCTCGACAGAAAATTTTGAAATTTTGCATGGACACTCCCTATATAACGTAGGCACTCGCTAAGAAAGGATTTTTTGATATTCGAATTTTTAAGCATTTTTAGGGGGGTTTAAAGTTTGAGATGGTTAGAGAAGGCAAGCCTACTGCTTCCTGAGAAGGCTGTTTCCTTACATTATCTATCTCATAGTTTTATTTCTAATTGAGGTTAATTTCAACTATGATGGCAGACCTTGAATTACTAGAAATTAACTGTCCCTCATAGAGTTTTAATTGCGTTTCTTTTCTGCCTGTCCCCGTCAGATAGGCTTGCCATATTTTTGGAGAGTTGGGCATACCAGGGGGGGGGGATAAAAAGAGTACAAATTATAAGCAAAATGGTTGGTGAGTTTTAAGCCTAGCAACTAACGGGAAGGGGGAATCCTAAACTGTTAGTCTACTCAAACCTTAAAAATAAGAAGGGAACTTTTTTTGCTACTTGATTTTCTTAAAAAAATCTCTCAGCCAAATAGTAGTGTCTGGCAGCTGGCAGCGCTGTGCAGGTAGTTCCAGCGTTTTACAGTTAGATTACTTCTGATTTCTTTGACACTGTGAGCAGTAGTAAAAATGTTAATTGTAGAAAAGTAACCGATTTAAAAAAATATTCTTATAAACATGAATTCATTACTTTTTACATCTTACAGCCTTTTCCGGGACATTGATAAAACTGGGCGGGACACCGAAACAATTGCAAAATGCCGGGACAGTCCCGGTCAAACCGTGATGTATGCCATATCCTTAGGTTTTCAAGGCGAGGTAATAATATCCGGAACCCTTGCACAGTCTCCTCGCCTATAACCTTGGTAATACTCGTAAATATATTGGGTGTTACCATATGACTTATTGGAAACATCAACTTTTAAATTTTAACGACCATTGAATAACATATAGTATGACGGGAACCGTGCTATAATAAACTGCACAAAATTGTATAGCAACGTAATTTTAATGAAACATTATTTAAAGCAATAAAATAACTACTTATCTGCCGTGATGAAGCACGGGTATTCAGCTAGTAATATATATAATATAAAAACTAACTATTATTTTCGCCTTCGTTTGTATATATAAAATTTAAAAATCAAAAAATCATGCTATGTATATTGTTCTGTTACATGTGTTCACTTAAATGTGCATTGCGTTGAAATTGTAGGATACTGTCTCAGTGTGGACTACCATCCGTGAAGAGATCATTCATGTCATGTGGTACGTTAAAGATTCGTAGTTATCTGCAGTCCGTTAATACGCTTTTTACTGATAAAGTCGTATTACATTCTGTACAATGTGGTTTGTCTACTTTTGTCATTAAGTGTGAATGAGTTAGTAGTGTATGTCCAATTTGAAGTCTTGTAAGGACTTCTTCTCTCCCGTAGCTTCTGTAGCTGGAGTTCCATTGTTTCATCCCCTAAAGCTTGTTGTCATTCAAAGATTACCACTTAGGCTGCCATTTGTTGAGAAAGTGAGTACTTACAACCTATTTCAAGACTGGTTCTGTTGTCGTGGATATGTCTTTAGTGCATCTTTTAGTTGCTAACGTTGCTAGAATATGATGTATCTGTAGCCACAACATAATGATGTTAATATTGTGATTTTGAAGTGTACTTATTTCAAACATTAATAACAATCGTAAATAAAATCTTCGGAAATTAGTCTATTGGCAATTATACCGGCATAATTATTCCTGCATTCCAAAGACTCAGTCCATCAATAATTCACTAATAGGAGTGAATGTTCCATAACAAAGATAATTGGATGCAACCTTGGGAGAAGTGAAATTACCCCAAGCCTGAGGGAATACTCAGGTTACCGCAGCTCTTTCTGCTTATTGGATGAGAGGTTAGTATTGGATGAGAGGTTGGTATTGGATGAGTTAGTATTGGCGTGAGGACTTCTATCGGGCGTCTAGGCTCTAATTTGTCCCTTGGGCCGATTACCTCGGTGATATAGTTATTAGTCCTCCATTACCTACCACAGCTACAGGGGTGGTCCTGGTTAGCCTTTCAGAAACTTATTTTTTTTTTCTTTTTTTTTACAATCTCTCTCTCTCTCCTCTTTATCGTTTTCCTTTTTCCAAAATGTTCTCTGGGAAGAGAAGTCCTTTGGCGGATCGCGGGCCGACCGAGATTAAAAAGCTCCCACATTAGAAGAAAAAAAATATTCTTCTGACAAGCCCTATTAGCACGCCTGGACGTCTTGTTGGGTGGGGAACTACGCCCTCAAGCTCTCCCACTAAATACATAAATGAACATCAACTTACCACTTTACGACTCCGAACTTGTTCCCATAATTTTCAACTTAACATTGGACGAAACACTACAGTCGTCAAAAAGGCCATGTAATTTACTGATAATCCATAAGTTGAAACTACAAACATTCCAGTAAAACATTAGGATAAAGATACAGAACTGTCCAAACTATCATAAAATAAAGAATTGACATCCATCCTGTGGCAAATGGTTACATAATCATAAGCAATCCATTTCTATTCTTATTAAAATAGCTGCAGAACTTTTAAAAAAGAATTTCATTTTCATTTTTCTTACAACTCTAATTATATATTTGTTGTTTGATGTATTTATTTTTTAAATTATTTATGTCATGTTTTTTTATTAGCCTATCCATTCAGAACATCAAATTTTAGCTGATTCACTGTTTTGACTTCGTTAGGTGATCTTTTGGAGTGAAAGACAGCACCTTCATCAGCTCATAACAGAGGAATGCTAATGTAAACTGTTCAAGATATTTGTCAAACATTTGCAGCATCATCAAAAAATAATAAAAAATTACAAAGATGATGCAGGTTCATACTTTATAGATTTTTGACTACCTCTTTATAAGTAATTCCCTATCAGTCCAGGCAACGAACAGTTATAGTTGGAAATTTTTGGAACACAATTTTTGACTTCGTAACTTTGTTTGGACTAGATAGGAGGTGAACATATCAAAAGTCCTCGCCCCTAGCCTTTAAGCCGGGGGGAGGGGGGTTTAGAAGGTCCCATTTTTCGGGTTTTCACTTATATCTCGAAAACCCTGCGTCCTAGCGACATGACTATTCTATAACAAATGAAAGCTGATTAAATTCTATTCAATAAAGTTTTTCGAGATATCTTTAGTTTTCGAAATATCCTCTCTTGAAAGTCTGTCATTTTAGGGAAAAACACTTTTGCCGCATATTTTTTCCCCGTTTTGATCGGATAACTCTTCAACGATGTACCAAAATAATAAATAACGGCTATAGGGTTGTAGAGTATTGCATTCCCTTCAAGAATATATATTACTTTGCTATTATGTATTTTCCTTCAAAAGTAAAAATAATTTCAGTGTTCATCGTGAAATCTGAAATGTAGCGACTAACAGCCCAGGAAACTAAGAGTTATAGGTGGAAATGTTTGGAACACAATTTTTAACTTCATAACTTTGTTTCGGCTAGTTAGGTGGTCAACATATCAAAAGTCCTCACCCGTTACCTTTGAGCCGGGGGGGGGGGGGGGAGGGGGGTTTAGAAGGTCCCATTTTTCGGGTTTTCACTTATATCTCGGAAACCCTGCGTCCTAGCGACATGACCATTCTATAACAAATGAAAGCTTATTAAATTTCCTACAAGTTCTATTCAATGAAGTTTTTCGAGATATCTTTAGTTCTCAAAATATCCGCTCTTGAAGGTCTGTCATTTTGGGGAAAAACACACTTTTTTCTATTCTCGACCGGATATCTCTTCAACGATGCACCCAAAAAATAAATGTCGGTTATGGGGTTGTAGAGCATTCCATTAACTTCAATAATATATATTACAATGCTATTTTATGTATTTTCTTTCAAACGTTATATACGCACTCACTTGGTCTTAACAAAACCATTGCCAATATAATGGTCAAGATGTTATATAATTGAGTGTGAATAACTGGTCAGAGGCCCAAAATTATATATTTCGTACTATTTATACTTCCAGTACTACCTATATTTACATAATGGAGTATATTTTGGACAATACAATGACTGGAAATGGTGAGAAATTGAACGGTTCTTTGGTCGACAGTTGTTGCAAGATATCACGATGAACACTAAAACTGTTTTCACAGTTGAAGGAAAATACATAAAATAGTAAAGTTATATATATTATTGGAGCGAATGGAATGTTCTACAACCCCATAACCGACATTTATTTTTTGGGTCCATCGTTGAAGAGATATCCGGTCGAGAATAGAAAAAAGTGTGTTTTTTCCCCAAAATGACAGACTTTCAAGAGCGGATATTTTGAGAACTAAAGATATCTTGAAAAACTTCATTGACTAGAACTTGTAGGACATTTAATAAGCTTTCATTTGTTATAGAATGGTCATGTCGCTAGGACGCAGGGTTTCCGAGATATAAGTGAAAACCCGAAAAATGGGACCTTCTAAACCCCCCCTCCACCCCGGCTCGAAGGCAACGGGTGAGGACTTTTGATATGTTGACCACCTAACTAGCCGAAACAAAGTTATGAAGTTAAAAATTGTGTTCCAAACATTTCTACCAATAACTCTTAGTTTCCTGGGCTGTTAGTCGCTACATTTCAGATTTCACGATGAACACTGAAATTATTTTTACGTTTGAAGGAAAATACATAAAATAGCAAAGTAATATATATTATTGAAGGGAATGCAATACTCTACAACCCTATAACCGTTATTTATTATTTTGGTACATCGTTGAAGAGTTATCCGGTCAAAACGGGGAAAAAATATGCGGCAAAAGCGTTTTTCCCCAAAATGACAGACTTTCAAGAGAGGATATTTCGAAAACTAAAGATATCTCGAAAAACTTTATTGAATAGAACTTGTATAAAATTTAATCAGCTTTCATTTGTTATAGAATAGTCATGTCGCTAGGACATTTTCGAGATATAAGTGAATAACCCGAAAAATGGGACCTTCTAAACCCCCCCTCCCCCCCCCCGGCTTAAAGGCTAGGGGCGAGGACTTTTGATATGTTCACCTCCTATCCAGCCCAAACAAAGTTACGAAGTCAAAAATTGTGTTCTAAAAATTTCCACCTATAGCTGTTTTCAAGCATTCGTTGCCTGGACTGATCTTAAACATTTTAAATCCTAGTCTTCTTGATGAATTTACTTCGATCTCCACGCACTTGCCATAATATTTTTTTTTTATTTTTTACGGCGCATCATATTTGCCATAATATTATTATTTTTTTTTTAGAGAGAGAAATTTCCCGTTTTACTTTCGAATGTGACGACAATTACCTAAAAGAGGCAAAAATTCACGACTAGCGTCATATTTTCCTGTAGCCATATAGTGTTATTCTCACATAAAGCACACATTATGTAACTCTACAAGGAGTTAAATTCATTATTATTTAAATTTAAATTTTAACGTGCATTTATTATTAACTAAGAATTTTAGGACGGGTTATCTATAGGTTACCACCCTTTTCTAGCCAGGAGAGGAGTGATGCCGTTTCTTTTTTTCGAAAGAAAAGCCACCACCCCTAGTGGGAATCGAACCCACGACCTTTGACACGGAGTGTTAAGTGCTCACGCCTTAACCCTCACGGCCATCGGGTCTCCATTTAAATTCATTAAACTATTGTATAATACACACGACACGTCGCGACGCACAGTAGGGCCAAATGGCCAAGAAGCCGATTTTGTTGTTGTTGAGATTTTCGGAATAGATTGTACTCAACAAAACAAGTTCCAACAAGTTAAATTTATACTTAAATTAATTCAGGGCGATTTTGTTGAAGGAATACGTCAAAGTTTGTATCACCCCACAAGCGCTCACACAACTTGCGGTATTTAATTTTAACTCATGAGAACTCCTGACGAAAGAATGTTAGCACCTAGAATGATTTCGGATTAAAAGTGTTTTGACCTGGAGACATGTATTATCTGAGCCAATTGGGTTTACTAGATAGTGTAATAAACAAAGGCGTACTCTAATCTTTTCCTTTCATTCCGGTGTTATGATCGGATAAGCAGATAAAGGCAGACGATATTTTAAAATTCACATTCAAATGTCTAATTTTAAACTGAAGCCAGAGCTTTTAGGACTTTCCTCCGAAGGAAAGTAGCTATTGAGGTTGGACTCATGACGGAATTTTTGAAAAATTTCTTCAAATCTTTATCGATCCTACCTAGTAAATACCGAAAATGACCCCCGTTAAAATTTATATTCTATATATATATATATATATGTCTGTTAACACGATAGCGGCCAGAGTTTTTTTTTTTCGTCACGAAACTTGGTATATAGCATTCAATTAGCAAACGATTGAACGAGTTCGTTAACCACCAAAGTCGGTCCACCGGAAGGGGGGGTTTACCCCGAACCCAAAAAATACTAATTTGACTCTGTCAGCCGTAATATTTGTTGTATTTCAACGAAACTTGGTATTCGTAGTGGTAATATAGAGAGAAAAGGGAAATAAAAAAAATGAACTAAATCGGTTCATTAGAAGTGGGGGGGGGGGGGGTTACTCCGGACCCTCAATATCAATTCGCCACTACCAGCCGTGATTTTTGGTATATTTCGACGAAACTCGGTATTCGTAGTGGTAATCGTGCTGCTTGTATAAAGAACGTCTTTGTTATTCTTAGAAATAAATCGATTAAACCAAATTAGCAGCCACGATTTAATGTTGTATCCTTATTACAGAAAATTCCTTTTGATTTTATATTTTGTCAGGCACGATCTAACGTTTAAGTTATTAAGAACATCATCGGAACGTCCCTATCTTCCATTGCAGCTTTCAGTTTACATTCACGGCCCCTTCTTTTCTTTCTTACCTACAAGAGCTTCATAGCATTGACAAGAAATCAATAATTTAAAGATACCATCGCTTTTTCCAAGATTTTTATGAGCTAATCGATATAGTTTGTCTACTTTTAAAATAAAATGTTTCATAATTATGTTCATAATCACCGCCATTTTGAAACTATGATAAATTAAAAATACACGTACTTTATGTAAAATGATATTTTTTTTGTCTTGTGTGTTTGCTGATTTATAGGGAACGCGTATTGCGTTTGATTGCCATTGACTATCCCACAGCCAGCTACTGTTTCTGTTTTAGAGCCATCTGTGAAAATTATACTCTGCATACTGCTGTAATCTTTCCAGAAACATCTTTCTGTATATCGGAGGAGCAGTATCATTTTTTCCTAATTGCTCTGGAAGATTGAACAATATGTGTAAGTCTAAATGCAACCATGGAATTAAAAACTATGCTCTCATGTCCATCAGATGTACCCAGGCTCCGCCGTAAAAATGTAGGACTTCTTTTGCGCCCACTACTAGCAACTTGTGGTCTGGTTACTGAACCCCTAAAACTGAATGTATCTGATATAATATCATCACTTGTGGCATCATGTGTAAAATGAGAATGTTTCGTTCGTAAAAATGATTTGTAAGACTTGTGGTCTGCCTCAACATAGATATCATCCACTGGCCTTGTGCAAAAATATCCTATTGCAGCCCGGGAGTGTACAGCCTATTAAGATATCTGAACCATTGCGAGAATAAAAATGATATCACTAAGGATCCTTATGGGACACCGGTTTCTTGCACCCTAATGGAAGCTCAAAAAGAAGACTCCTTCATGAAGAGAAGCTAACTGCCCTTAAACCCCAGATCATGAAGTCAGAAGATATTGTACCTCCTTGCTCGGTCATACGCCTGCTTCCTGAAGAAATATATGGCAGAAATGTGCCCATAAGTGAGAAAAGCTTTCTGGACATTATAATCCAACAGGACTAGCTGACTTGTATTGAAATGCCTTTTGTGAATCCTGCCTGATACTTCGATAAAAGATTGCTTTTCTACAATTCCTAAACAAACCGCTTATTTACTATAGCCTCCAGGGGCATTCCCATACAATACAGAAATGAGATATGTCTAAATGTTCATGGACCCTAAATGAACATGTACTCTTTACTAGAAATGTTCATGTACTCTTTACCGGGTTTTAAGATTGTGACAATAATCAATTCCTTTCGAAGTTTAGAGAAATATCCCCCTTTTCGGCTTTAATATTTGGAAATCTTAAGAGTAGAGCTCCAGGCTAAATACGGAGTAAGAATGATCAGCGACTGCTTGAAAAGAGGAAGATAATTCATTGTTTTTCTTTTTATCGTAATTTTTGCAATTTTCATAAAACTCTTTTATCTGAACTGGAGTAGGTGCCCCTCCAGGCATATGACGTATTATTTACTAATGCCCTCGCTTGCAAAAAAGTAAGATATGTTATTTCCGCATTTTCATAATTTCTTTTTTCTATTTTCCGTTCATCCTCTGGCCAGGAACTATGTAGCCCATCGCAGATTGGACATTCGTGAGGTTTAGGTGCTGATCCTTTTCATTTACCTCCCAGACGCCTTTAATGGGATCACTTTTTTTACGCTGTATCAATAAAGCATTTTTCGATGTGTTGTAAACTAAGAACTAACTTTAGTTTACCGAAAAATCTGAAAAAATCATTCTCTGACAACGCCTTACACCTGTTAATCATTTTACTGAGGAGAAATTTATTCAGGTCCAAACAGTGTGCTAAAATAAGGATGACTTATTCATTAAATAAAAGGTCTATTGTTATCCGGGATGGTGAATGTACCAATGAGCCACCCACAACAATTCCAATGAAGAAGAAAAAGAAATAAAGAGATTAGATGAGAGCGGTGAGAACTCCCAAGTAAAGTAATTAATTTAGAGCATTGTAATTTAGACCCACAGCCCAACTAAAGTCATCTCATCTACTGGCTTTCTTTTTCTCAGCCTCTTTCTTTTTCTACAGTACATCTTTAGCTCTCTGCAAGCAAATTATCTTGGTTTGAGTTTTGCTAGGCCAATGTCATTTTTAAGATTGCATGTTTGCATCTTAGAGCCATTTGGTTATGGGCATTTTACTAAGATCTATTAAATTCTCAATTGATACTCTATCTGCTGATGCATTTTTTAAATGACAGCTAAATTTAGATGTTTCCACGCCCAGAATATCCACGATAAGTACCAACTGAAATAATTTCTCATTCCACTCTGAATTTGCAAATGTATTTCATTGAAACTCCCCTGTTAGGTTCGAGATCTTTCCCTAGATCTCTCGCTGGAGAGGATCACCCTTTTCAACACCACCTCAAAGCTTGACGCCTTCATGATCCTGGCTGCTGATAAAATCTGCCAGAGTGAAGGTGGGGGAAGAGGTCTAGAGGTCAAAGTACTGCCCGATTCTGGACCGCTTATTTTCTACCTTCTTGATTTTCTGAATTTCTCTTGATCTCAGATTGTACATCATTCACTGATCAGGTGTTTACTACGCATGGAAGGGAGAAGACAGGGTCTTCTAAGGGCTTGTTAAACCTTAGGCTCTACGAGGATGTCAAAGGTAAAGCCAATCCTTTCTTATGTTCTCCGGGTATAAGTGACATCACGATGGGTGACGGGGGTCAATTAATGTACGATGTAGTCCTATTTTCTTCCCTTCCCGAGGCATTCGCTGTCAAGTCGCGTGAAGAGACTTTTAAAAAATGAAAAAACAAAAAACAAATGGAAGGTGAACACCTCGCGTTTGAACTGAACTTTTTTTATACTTAATTACTTTCAGAATTCTGTTCTAATATCGCGTTTCCATTTAATTACTATTTATGATCCCAAAACACCTTTCTGTTGACCGTTTTCTCAACGAGTAGTGACAATATTTTATACCACTTATTTTATTGCTGAAAAATTGGCTCTACCCAGAAAGTCTGATGTATCCCCCCCTATTACACCCCCTCCCAAATTTATCCGGTAAATCGGGCGTTTGGCACAGCTGTTCGCCGTGCCATCCCGTAAATATTATTATTTTATAGCACATTACGAGAAGGCACTCATATAAAAAAACAAAACAAAACCATTCTTAAGTGGTCACCTTGTAAGACTCCAGGAGATAAGATATTTGCTGACTGGTCTCACGACCATAAGCGGCCGGCGGTGAGCTTGGGTGTAGGAACCACCTGTTCTCACGGGACCACCTGGAAGACGGGCCCAACGAGGGTCTAGCTATTACAGCCAGCCGCACGAACCGAGGCCCGTCCCCGATAATAGAGTTATTTAGCCTAGTGCTGCCCTCTATTAGCTCCGGGGAGGGCTTGTTAGGAATAATGGGAGATCCACCGGATATACCACGGGTAGGTAAATAGTAATGTATCACCCTTAAGTGGATATATTGCGCACTTTCCTAATATCGACCATGACTCAAACTCATGAGATCAAGAAAGAGATGTATTTATTTAAAATATGTTATTAAAACCTTTCAGAAATTACGTCCTATTGACTAACGCTCTTGTCACATAACTCAGATAATTGAGGACATTAAAGAGGAATGAACGACTACAAAAAATCACTAAATATGCTAAATTGTTTTGTATTTCGTACAACTTGAGTCAATAATCATGTAAACAAATAATGATAAAGTGGCGCTACTGGCCTAGACCTTGCTGCAGCATAAAATAAACAAACCAAATAAATAATTTAATGATCCTTTACTCTATTAAGGAATTAGTGAAATAGGCAGAAGGTCGATAACATGCCGAATTACTCTTCACTAATGATAATATTTCACCAATTCCTAAATCCGAGAGAAGTGTCACTCAATTAAAAATTATAAAGAGTTCCAAGGCATAAACAAGGAGTGATAAAGGAACCCCTTCGAGATTCTGGATATTAATATAAAGTGAAGTTAAATTTGATAGTGAAGAGTAAGTATACAAGTACTTAAATACTACTCTAACAATCTGAAAACCCACGCTTTAAAATAGTTAGTTATCCTAATTCCGTAGAAGGTAGAAAAATAATGTCTCTCCACTGTTTTTCAAAGAATTTATTAGCAAAAGCTTTTCGAGAACATGGTTCTCATCGTCAGTGCATCTATTACTCCACCGGTAGTACTGCTAACAGCCTCTCCGAACAGGTGTGAGGTAATGATCCTAATTGTCTGAAATGATCACGAAGACGTTTTAGTTTTTAATATTTATTGGTCCTATGCACAAAACGACCGTGTAGTGATTTTGTGCATAAATAATTGTTAACTTTTATTTAACGAATTTTTGTTATTTAATTTTTGTTAACTTTTATTAAGGAAAATAATTGTTAACTTTTATTTAGAAAAAGTATTTTTTAAACTTTTACTTTAATTTTCATTTTGAAAAAATAAAAGTTCGAACATAATTTTTTGGGTTTAAACTTTTTGTAAAGAAGTTTTTTCCTACTGTTATTTTTCAACTTAAAAATAAAAGTTTTAAAGTGATTGTTATTAAAATACTTAATAGAAAAAAGTGTAAAGGAATAAATTAAAGCTACTGATGTTTATTTCTTGTTTTGTATCAACAGATATATTTCAGTAAATCAACAAAAATAAATGTTTAAACAAAGATCATTTCACTTATTTTGAATAATTAATTCAATTTCAATAATAATTTATCCTGTAACTTTGTGGAATTTAGATTATATCTATAAACATTTAATATATACTTTAGGGTTGAAAAGGCTCTTTCTTACTTACGCCATTAGACTTAAAATATTGTTTTTTTTTAAAGATGAAGTAATCTCGACAGTGCTATAAAAATGTTAGAAACAGCATATAGGATATTCGCCCTTCTAGAATGAGACAGCTTTTGCCTTTGCGAACTCATGGCCGCAAAAAAACAACCCCAAAAACGTCTAGACCAATCTAATGTGGGACACCCAAGAGTTTTGTGGGGTTGCATTCTCGTTATTTGCAGGCGTACACCGATTTAGGTCAACAATATTTTGGTATTGTAAAATATCTGAATATTTTATTATTATTATTAATTAGTAAGAACATCATGGACACTGCGTTATTTATCAACATTTCATTTATTTATTTGGTTTTAGAGCTAGCAAATGGCCGATTAGCTATATAAACATGTAGAGTCAAACAAAATAAAAGATCTAGAACATCAAAAATAAAACATTTAAATTAAAAATGAAATAACTGAATCTATCAACATTAATACTATACAAGAAAAAAAGAAGGAAGCAAAAAAGAGAAAAAATAAAATAATAAAAATACCAAACATAAAGGTCAACTACAAAATAAAAAAACAGGTAAGTAATAAATTATTTTTAATAAACTAAATATGCGAACTTTTCGCTTTATTTTGTAAAAATAGAATTTAATTTTAACATATTTAATTTTTTTTTGTTTTTGCTGTATTTCTTTATAGATGTTATTTATTTATTCATTCATTTCGAGAGCTTCGCAACAAGGGTGATCTGCTCTATTGAATAACAAAAAATAAAAACAATAAAAAAAGCCCGTCGCGCAGGAGCTGCATAACTAAGCACTTTCCTCAGAATTTGGGTAGTGTAGATTGCTTTCCAGAACAATTTGCTTAAAATATCCTACATAAATAAAATAAAAACATGAATAGTTCTCTTTTAAATTTGTAATGAGTAACTGATCAATTAATAATTTGCTTCCAGAGTTATGTTTACACATGGTACCTATTACACTACGTAATAAATACAAAAAACCTCATATTATCGTATTTTGATCTAACGCAGGAACAGGATACAGTCACTCTAGTGGTAGAAAGCGCTCCTTGCGGCGGCTTTGTGAACCTACGTCTGACGGGCTTTTCTATTGAAATATATTACAAATTAAACCCCCGCTTTCCGATTGACCGATTCAGCTCATTTTTACAACACTTCTTTCTCATGAGTTACCCACGACGTATACCGTGTTTCGTTACAATACAGCAGAAATTACGACCGGTATGAGTATATTAAGAATTTGGGTCAAGAGTAAACCCCCCCTTCTAATGAACCGATTTAGTTTATTTTTACAACACATATTTACCTGTAGATTACCACTACGAATACCGAGTTTCGTCGAAATATACCAAAAATCACGGCTGGTAGTGGCGAATTGGTATTGTGGGTCCGGAGTAAACCCCCCCTCCTAATGAACCGATTTAGTTTATTTTTACAACAGTTATTTACCTCTGGATTACCACTACGAATACCGAGTTTCATCGAAATATACCAAAAATCACGGCTGGTAGTGGCGAATTGGTATTGTGGGTCCGGAGTAAACCCCCCCCCCCTTCTAATGAACCGATTTAGTTCATTTTTATATCTCACTTTTCTCTCTATATTACCACTACGAATACCAAGTTTCGTTGAAATATAACAAATATTACGGCTGAAATAGTCAAATTAGTGTTTTGGGTTCGGGGTAAACCCCCCCCCCCCCTTCCGGTGGACCAACTTTGGTGGTTAACGAACTCGTTCAATCGTTTGCTAATTGAATGCTATATACCAAGTTTCGTGACGAAAAAACAAAAACTGGCCGCTATCGTGTTAACAGACACATATATATATATATGTATATATATATATATATATATATATATATATATATATATATATATATATATATAGATAGATAGATATATATAAATTTTAACGGGGGTCATTTTCGGTGTCTACTAGGTAGGATCGAGAAAGATTTGAAGAAATTTTTCAAAAATTCCGTCATGAGTCCAACCTCAATAGCTACTTTCCTTCGGAGGAAAGTGCTAAAAGGGGGATTAATAATAAGACATACAATAAAGTAATTGGTACATGTTGATCTGTTTTAAAAAGTCTATAATAATGGATATGTGTGGGCTACCATCTGTCAAAAGTTCGTACATATCACGTGGTATGTTGATGTTTTCACGTTTCCTGCAGTCTGTTAGTAAGTGTTTTACAGTTAATGTCTTATTGCATTCTGTGCATAGTGGTATGTCCTCTTTTGCCATTATATGGGAGTGCGTTAGTAGTGTATGTCCTATTCTATCTATCCTATAAGTCTTGTAAGGATTACTTCTTCTCTCCGACAGTTTTATGAATGGCTTTACCTCCCGCACAATATGCATTTTTTTTTTTTTTTTTTTTTTTTTTTTTTTTACTCAAGGTAAGAAAGAGTAGGTCTGTTCTAATTTGTCAACGAAGGAACTCAAAATTATTCAAAATTGCGAGTTTATTGGTTTTTACAAAATAAATGAGTTCTAGCATCTAAAAGTAACTAAAAAATGACTATGGATGTTGAAGCATGATGACATTTGTTCGTCATTTAGTCGATATTTTGACTTAGTCATCTCCATTTTAGGATATGCAGACTCACACCAGTGAGTTCACTCAAACATTTTCTTTACCTGAAGGGCGATTTACCTTAGATTCGAATAAGTATCATCAGATATGACTTTTGTATCAGATTCTGTAGCTTTGAGATCTATTAATTTAATTTAATTAATTTGGATTAACTAATTTTCTGAGAATAGTTCACTATCGGAAATTCTTTATGTTGAGTTCGACTTAAGAAGCACTCACGATCGAAAGTTTGAGCACCCCTGGCCTATATAGAGTTAGATATTTTTCTTAGAAATTGCATCAGATAAAATAATTTGAGATGGTAAACCTATGTGTATTTATTGTACTGGGAACGTTAGCTTCAGCAAATTCCTTGATGACGAAGCTTAAACCTTACTAAAGGGATGTGTTTGTTTATGCTGTTTCTTTTTTTAGTGCTGTTTCTGCAATAACGCTTAATGTTCGTAGAAGTGCGGGAACTCACAAAAACATGTTTTATCGAACGCTAAAAGCTTATATTTGGTCAATATTTGTTTTTAATCGCTTACTTTTTGAAGGAGTATAACACTGTTCATAGAGTTTTCTTTCAAAAATAGCAGTTTTATAATTTGCATTTTATAACACAAATCGGCTGTGTGAGTGATCGATAAGCTTCTTCTAAGATTTGGTATTTGAAAGTAGGTGGACTGGCATTTTTTAGTGTTTTGAGGTTCCTATGCTTTTGATCGCTATGTAACTATAGGGTTTGCTGCAAAAAGGAGCCCGCTCTATCCTGTCGCTGTTTGGAGTTATAAACACTTTCTTGTGCTAAAAACAAACCTCTTTTCTTTGGTAGCTGAAGGGTGCTTGTCGAATCATTATTTTCAGAGAATGGGACGATTGAATAAGTGTGAATATTTTCTCTTTGTAAACCCAATAATTTTACTGTACTTAATTTTAAGATTTATTTTAACAAAAATAAACATATACAGTAGAACTTGGATAATTCGAACCCCTAGGGACCGATAAAAAAGTTCGAATTATCCAAAATTCGAATTACAAAAGTTTTTGAAAATAAACGCATAAATAAAACGAACTTCATATTTTCACATTTTTTAATTAAAAAAAACATACATACATAATAAACGTTAAAGTTTTATAACTTCTAGGCTTCGACAACTTAAATCAACAACTAACTGAAGTGCACTTTACACCAGAAATTGAAGGCACAAACAATACAACCGATCTAGGCGCTGACTGACTTATAACTAAATAAGAAATGATGATGGAAGGGAATTCTAGGATAAAACCATAGAATGGTGTATGTAACTACAACCTATGAAAGGGAAGAAGCGCGATCTACTACTTTGCAGAACTCCTAGAGTCCAAGAACTAGTCTAGAGACCGCCGTGGTTCTTGTCCCGGAACCCCTACATTAGGATGTTCCTTATATGGGGGACAAATTTTTTTTTGTCGATATCGAAACGCATACCCTGTAATTCTTTTTAAACTATTTAGACTTACTTTTATACAAAATTTTATTTTTCTACGTCAACAGTAACCCGTGCCGACTTGGCTCTGAAAATATTGAAAATTGCTGTTTTTAATCCCTTTTATAACGCAGCTAAATAAAATGAAATATTTCTATTTTATAAAAAATTCTATTTTATAATAATAAAAAAGAAAGTTCGTAAATACATAATTATTTATTAAAAGAACGTAAAATTAGAGATCAGCAAGGACATTTCCTTTTAAATGTTTTTTTTTTTACACTCTGGATACAGATTTTTGTGCTCTTGCACGGAGCGTAGAAAATATTGTTTTTTCCTTTGCAGTGATCAAGCCATGAAAATTTTGCACAAGTTTTACACCTCTTTCAGCTGTATAAGTAACTGCTCATAAAAAAAGAAATTTCCTTTTTGTCTCTAAATAGGCAACATCTTCCTCCCGAGTAGAAATGGGGTTATGAATGAAATTATTAACAATTTTTTATCGAGAAAATAGTTTTGTGATATTTCCAGACTTAAAGATGAAAAGCACTTAATGATTTTCCTGCGGCAATAAATAAGGTAATATTATTATTAAGTCCGTGAAAACCGTCTAAGAAATAAAACCATGTATTCTCACATAGCATACAATTATTGAGCCATATCTTCATTCGATGGAATGTATCAGTTCCCAGAATCATACAAACTATCTTTTTTTAAGTTCACTACAATGTTACTCTTGGTTTGTTCATCACCTTCATCATGTAAGAGTAATAAAAGGGCAATTTATTCAGACAAATACCAAAGATGTTGACAAAATTTGCTCAGGGCTCCTTTGGGGATCTCTTTGTCAACAGTTTCATATTTCTTAGGCCATTTTAGGAAGCAGAAATCTTGATTTGGTGCCTTCACCACCAGAATAAATCCAAGCCATGGTTTTACATATACAACCACAACGAGTAAACTAACGTCCTGAAGGGCTCGTTTATCGATGGTGTTAATTTTGAACTGGGATTGGAACCACCATATTTTCAAAGCGAGAATAGCTCTAGCCATCTACCTTGCTTGATTAATTCCTCCAGGAGGTCTGATTTTAATTTTTTTTCTCCTTATCTCCTCCTAAGAAAATAATAGATAGTTCAATCAGTTCTCGATAATTCTTCTATTGTTGTATTATTAAAATGTTGGCCCTGTCTAATTTTTGTTCAAAAAGTACAGAAGCTCCTTTCAATTGTCCGGTATTAGCAACAGTGGTATTACAGCACATTATTTGTACTTGTGTCATCGAGGTTCCACTTATAAGTGACCACTGGCATTTGCTTGATCTTGACCGGAAGAGCTCTCCAGTTTGGGTACAACCAAAAGTTGTTCTTTTTCTCCAAATGAAATAACAATTGGCAGGCGTTCTTCTTTACATCTTCTCACGTCGAGTACAGGTAATAATTTTCCATCCCAGCGAAAGGTCACCGTTTCGGGCATATTATTCTGAAAATCTGATTTTATAGATTCCGCTCTATATTTCCTACTCTGTGTGCGAATGCGTTGAATAGACAATCTATTTATTGGTAAATCATCACAGCTAAGATCTAGTGCTTCTACTACATCCTGAAGTATACAGGCAAAATCCCTTATGCTTAATTGACATCTATCTAAAGCTGCAACTAACTTATGCGTGATAAAGTCTTTCCTTCCCCTTTTTGTAGTAGTTCTAGAGTTAATCGTTCGAGATGTCGATGGCAAGGGTTCCTCAAGCAATTCATCAGAGCTAGTATGTTGATCGTGATGTTCTTGCGTATGTATACAATTTTGTGTAGTAAAAGTTGATAAACTTTCGGAACACATTTGCTCATGTATTTTTCTCCCTTCTTTTAATTTTTTCAGTCATGCTCTTTCTTCTTGTTAGTCTTACTTTTTATCTACACTTCCTAACCATCCCTGGTTCTCTTTGTTTTTCTAAAAAGATTTGATTTTCCTATATTTTCATCTATTCCAAAGCATTAGCGTGTGGTTTATCGAATAAATTGTATAAATTATTTTGAAGGCCCTCCTATCGGCGGTTGTGTTTTTTTGGGGGGGATTTTTTTTTCCAACTCTCTCCAAGCATGGTGAAGAACCACAAGTTGTTTTACACATTTTGGTATAGCTCTGGTAGGGATTCTAGCTTTTTCCCAGAATTTAATACACTCAACGAGTGTATGTTAAAAAATTTGCGAATGTTTAAAAAAAATACTTCCAAAATTTGATAGTTAGACGGTAACTTTGTACCTGTTATTTGATATTTCACGTAACCAACTATGAAAATTTTTTTTTTTTTTTTTTTTAAATTTTTTTTTGTACTGTCATCTTCTAAATTTAAAACAACATGTGTTAATCAAGATAATAACAGAGAGCAACTGATAAATACGGCGAGTGCGCGCAGCTATTACCAAACTCAACCTGTATGGCCACGTTTATGGAAGTCTACTTACTCGAGGCCCTCGAGTAAGTAGATACGGATGTAGGGTAGGGTGTCCCTTATTTTTCAAAGTTTTGATTTTCAAACGCATACGTCCTAATTTTGTTCATTCACTCCTAAAATACTCGAAAATAAATTCTTACCTTATTTGGAGTAGGATAACCCGTGCCGAAATATTCTCCCCTCGAGTCGAGGGGAGAATATTTTGACAAGATTTAAGATCGACCGCCTCTCGGTCCACTTCCCATTGGAGTTACAGACTCGAAAAGTTCGAATTATCCAAAATTTTATTCGTCAGGATATAATATCAGGATAACTTATTATTTTTTAAATTTCAAAAGGGTGGGTCCTTAGTGTCTTACCTTATGAGCGACAGTTTGTGGGAAAAATAACACGAGGACTAATGATTTTTCACTTTTCCTTTTGCTTTACCTAGAAACCTCTTTGTTTCGGCCTTTCGGTGGGAATGTTGTGAAGAGAATAGGCCTCCCGGTATCCTGCCACACCCTAGAAACCGTAATGGAGGAGCCCGATACAGCTAAGATATGTGACAGGGCACATCCCTACCTGTCGTAACTAGGGCTTCGGCCGGAAACGGTGAGCACTAAAAAATCATAGTAAGGTATGCGGGTGTTAAAAGCCACCCCCTTACTCTTAGAGCTATGGGAAATGTTGTAAATAATAGAGCGGTGAGGAGGTTTTTCTCAATGAACTAATGGAGCCTTGCCTGTCTACCTGTTTCATTAAGTGACACGAGAGTTCGATAGAAACGCGGCGCCTGGGTGCGGAGTCGGCTCATTGTGTCTATACTTCCACAAGTTCCCTTGTCCTCAAGGAGGTGAGGGAAATTACAACTTCTTGTCCAGACTGCACTTCACACTCATATGTAAGACACAACTTCAATACATTGGAAGTAACGCAATATTTAGAATTCGGCTAAGAAAATCACTCAGAATTTCTTAAAAATCTATACTTTGAACAAGCTCTTTAGCACTCTTTTCAGCTTAAAAAAAAGAAGGTTTTCATGATATTAAATTTTGTTTATTGTTTTAATTATTCTCTTCTGTATTTTGTATATTAATGTTTTATAATATAAAACCCCTTATTTAAAGGGGCGGCCCAATTGAAGTTTCTAACTGCCTGTATTATTTCAGACATTTGTACAACAAGCATTTGAAACGAAAATGTGTGTCGACTTAATTATCCGTTGGTATGAAAAAAACCTCAAGTGAAATGACACAAGTTTCAAATTAATTGAAGGGCTCAGTGACAAAGATGACTATAAAATTAGAAATAACTGGTAAAATTGAAGTTTAAGTTAGGAGAAATGTGAAAAAAATTAGTGTTGGTGACAGAAAAGATTTTAATTGGACCAATTAAATAATGTTTCTCACCAACACTATTTTTTTTTTTTTTTTTTTTTTTTTTTTTTTTTTTTTTTTTTTTTTTTTTTTTTTTTTTTTTTTTTTTTACATTCTTCTTGTAAGGTGATTAAACATTTTAAATATTGCACGATAATACAATATCATTTAAAATTTATTGTTTTATTTTGTTATGACCGGCCCACCTCAGTTTAGTAAATTTTTGCTTGGTCCACCAACCTGATTTCTGTTGGGCACCTCTGTTTTAGATGAATTACAAAGAGCGTGTTAACCTTCCAAAATACAGATTTTTCGGAAAAGCTGATTGATTTCGTAGCCGAATCCCAGATATTCCTTGCTTATCATCTCGCCGGCTAACTATCTAAATATCATTATGAATTTAAATCAATGTCACTTGGAAGCTAAACAGTCGATAACTTGCATTAGAATTCTGCTCAGACGGAATGATTTGAACAGTTGAGTCCTACAGACTTTCCATCAAGACTACAAACCCCATTGTTTAAAGAATCCTGTTAGAACCAGCTTGTCACATTCGAAATATCTTCTAGTCTACACACATTTATTCATTGATGGGATGTACCGTTTATTCACAACAACACAAACATCAGTATCCTCTTAACTTTAGATTTAGGAAATCAACATTATTAAAGTTACAAAATATCTTTTTTTTTTAGTAAAACCCTTTTAGTCCGGGTGCTACAAGGCCAATTTCATCGAAATACTGCAAATTGTGATAAGAAGGTTTCCTTTCGCATAAATTTAGCTTATGATAATACAATTAATTTAAGAAGGGGAGGCATTTCGAAAAATCATCTGGATTCAAGATTGCGGCGGTTATTCATAATAATGTTATACCATGTGATTGATTGAAACTTTCTTAATACCAATCGTGTTTGGTGTCAATTTACATGTTTTCTAGGTCGCCAAGTTCATTTATGGTGAAGAAATATGGATAAAATCAATATAGATGACTTAATGTTAAACCACATAGTCACACACACACACACACACACACACAAAGAAGAATACCAAAATTCTACTTGTGTTAATTCCTTTTTGCACTAAATTTAACGATAATTCCTCTAACATTTAAATGTACATGCTTTATAAAGTTTTGGCGTTAATGATCTCAGAGGTTGACATGCCTTAAAAATAAAAATAACCAAAATATATATTTTATATTTTACTAATTATTTACGAGTATGCTCAATTTCCTGTTACTCAGTCCATTTTATTTTCTATGATTTATCCTCCAACCACCAACCCTATTCAATAAGAAAGGATGTCCTTATTTCGTCTGTTTGTCCCAAAATATGTCCAGCTTGGAAAGTACTCTGTATAAGATGTTGCAGTGCACCCTTTATTGGTGGTCGATTTTCAAGAGAGCGATTTTTGTCATAAATAGTACTTAAATCGTTGACACTTTGGTTGTTAATTGTTGAGCAATACAGCAATACTACAAATTTGTCTTATATATTTAAAATATTATCAGGAAAGTATGTTTGCGGCTTCGATATGAATGAAAATGCAATACTGGCTTCCTTAAAGAGAGCCCATGTCTTCCAACATTACTTTTTTAGGTTTTCTGAGAAACGAGAAATGCTGTCAGAACCTCTGAAAGCATAGAATCCTAGTAAAGAATTGGCCTTTCGATGGATGCCGCATGAAGGAGAATAAATCTATAAATCTTGTCTGTTCCAAATGCACCTCAATGATTTCCAGGCTTTTTTCGTCTGCCGAAAGAAGTATGCAGATGCTAAAACTAATACTCGTGCATCTACATATATCTAGGAGCGAATATGAATATTTCTCTAACCGTTTTCTACCATGTCTTAATATGAAATATCATCCTTGAATCTGTTTCCTAATGACCAGAACAAGTCAATCCAATCATAGAACTCACGGCACATACATTCCTTCAACTTTATCACCTGAAGTAGTTATAAATTGTAATTGTTTATGTAATTCTTTGACAATGAGCCAAGTAGGGAAAATAGTTCTTCTTTGTTATTTGAATTCCTTAAAAAATCCTGCCAATTTGTAGATATTTTGACATGAGGTAGAACTTGTCTCCAGGTTCCTGTTCCTCTCTCCTGTCTAGTTTCACGTTTAATGCTTGGTGTGATGTCTCTATCCCAAATCAAATAAATTCTACAGCAGCCGAAACTCTCAATGTCGCTAAATATCTGAGGTTGAAATATACTAATGTAATAATCATTAATCGTCTTTGAAGACTGATGGATCTTAAGAATATTGTTGCATTACCATAAATTACAGGATCACAGGCTCCTGGGAAGATCTTCTCACTCTTTTAAACATTTTTCTCTATAATATGATCTACATCACTTTTATGGCAGGGTCAAAATTCCCCATTACTGGAAAACGCTGGCGGAAAAGGCTGATTTTTGTGTTGGTCGTAAAGGTGAAGTGTGGATTGTAGGCAAAATAAATTCCTCCTTTGTTCCAATAAGCTGTGATAATCTATTTTTGTACCTTTTTATCAAGAAACTCATCTTAAAAACTGATTGAGTAATAGTTGAATCCTTTAATGGTTTCTCCATTAAATTAACCAATTCCGCGAAAAGTAAACCCTCACGTATTTCACCGATACAGCTTTTATCAACTGGTCGTTCAACTCGTGACACATTACTTCTAGACTTGTTTTATAGTGATGCCTGATATTTTGCATGGCACTTAGCGTCCAGTGAAGTCATGTCACCATGCTTAATTTTGCAATCAGAGCTGTGTTTTCCATTTCGCCATTTCAGTTTATTCAGGGTAGTAACATTAAATTGCTGATCCATATCAGTTCCAAAATCATTGAAAAACCACGCATCTGTTGAAATAGTTAATCGATTTGAATGACAATGAGTTGTTGGAAATCCTGCAGAAAGATTAAGTTTGTTGGATCATTCAAACATTGTAGAATTTTATTTTAATGCACCCGTTTTGTCACTTAGCACTTTTAACAGAACTACTTTCTGTCCCACAAGGGTCTTGATCAAATTATTTTATATTAATACCCATAGTTATGGTATTAATAGTATAATGTTTTTAACAAGTGTTGCATATCCCCCGTTACGTAAACCCACGTTATTATGAATTGCAGAACAGATCAGAAAGACTTCATCATTATTACTTATCTTTTAGCGACTTCCCCTCACCCCAGTCACCCTCTGATACTAATCGAAGCCGCTTTCCCATATCTTATATTTGACCTTTATCAACTCAATTCTAAAAAAAAAAATACAAAAAAAAAAAAAAAAATTAGATCAACGTTCATTGTTTAAAAAAAATTAGATACTTAAATTAAGGTATGCTGTATTTCCAAAGGTAAGATACATAGCCTATTTTTAACATGAAAAATGAACTTATTAACCTAAAAAACATATAAATTGACACCACGCATACTTTTGTGCGATGGGTAGTAAAAAAGTTTCCCTGCATAACGCCATTTTGAATTTTCGCCGCCATTTTGAATCCAGATGATTTTTCGAGATGCCTCCCCTTCTTAAATGAATTGTATTATCGTAACCTGCCAAAGGAAACCTTCTTATCACAATTTGCAGTTTTCGGACACCTAGCACCCGGACTATTTACCCTATAAGAGGAACAACCTTCTTTCGATAAAGAAGTGTTGATTCATACAACATTGGTGGAAACTCTTGTGAAGCTAACTCAGAAAGTATATTTTAATAAATGAATACTTCAGCCACAAAAATAATATTTTAATGCATTTTTTTATGAACTAGAGAGGCATATTACTGTTATCAAAAAACGACGAATATTAATGAAAACTCAGGTAGCTAATTATATACTTTGAAAAAAAAAACTTAATTTTAAAATCTAGTAAAAAATAACAGTATAAGAGTCTTGCATGAAACTTTCACTAATAAATGATAGTTGGTATATGCAAATACTCTTTATGCACCTCAAGGTTATTGAGTCCTATATTCCGTGAGGTAGGTTAGTATAGATTATTTTTTTTTTTTTTTTTTTTTTTTTTTTTTTTTTTTTTTTTTTTTTTTTTTTTTTTTTAACAGGCTACCATTGCTTAAGAGTTCCGGAATATCATTACAGGCATTAAAATTCCAATCGGCTGTGGAAATCATTCATGTTTGAACGTTAATTTATGTTACGTAGGTATACGTCATGTAGTCATTAGTTCCGCTAAGAAATGACACATGGTTTTTGAGCAAAATTCGCGTGAAACAAATCGTACCGCATACGTTCTTGCGTTTCTAAGCTCCCAGGAAAGCGTTTTATAAGTAATTTAACTCTAGAAATCTAATGAAACCATTACCAGTGCCACATCTACAACCGTTCTCGAGGAAAATGGAAAAAACTAGGTTTTTCTTGGGATTTCGGATAAATTCCTATATATCTTGAAATCAGTTAGAAAATCGTAGTAAACATAAAGAATGTTTTTGAAAGCTTATTTTTACTAAAAATAAGGCCCTTATGCAATTTTTGGTACCGCGATCTCATTCGGATTAATCGGGGTTTTAATTGAAAAATTTTCGTTTAGAATAATGTCAGTATCCTGTTAAGGTTTACTTTCATCAAGAAAGATAAAGACAAAAACATTACCTGTTTCTATTCTAAGCTTTACCAGTTACACTTCCTATAAGAACAGAAACGCGCTAAAATGACGCAGTTTGTGAGAGTCTAATACATACAAATATCGAAGAAACAATTAGCACTACTTAGGACACAACAAGACATTTTCTGGAATATTCTAAAAAAAACGAAATTAAAAAATATAACGCAACATGTGGGTAAAATGTGAGTTATTTGCTGCGAAGGGTAGATGGGAGTGAGGAATACTTGGAAGTGTTGGGAGAGAGCCGTATGTAATAGAATTGTTCATTAAGGTATTTGTGTCAGGAGAACTGAATCTTGTTCCAGCTATTCCTGACCCCCTTTCAACCATGTAAATGTCTATCATTTCATTGAGGAACAAAAAATAATTGTCATTTTCCTCTACCGGTATTTATGGACATGTAAATGTAATCTGTTTGTGTCTTTCGTTTTTGTTTTTTTTTCTCTATGATGCCTATTTTATTTTTAAGGAACATCACAGATGAGAATATTTAAATATGCTTCATTTTGAAGATATTACTTATTGAAGTGTTTTTTATGAAATATATACCTATTTCTAGTCAGTTAAAAACCCGTTACAAAAATATTTGCTATTTTGTCCAAAAAAATTGCCTCACTTGTCTCTCACGTTCCTCGACAGTAGTTATCGAAGACGAGATATTGAAGAGACCCAGAAACTTTCTTGTGAGAATGAATAGTTCCTAAGAGGTAAACAACTGGATTCTGGCACTTAAAAGCGGGATTTTACCCCAAAAAAATAAATAAACATATGAAATACCAATTTTATCGTTCCAGCCCAAATTAATGTTTTCTTTTCGAGGATTACATTTTTAATACGCCTTGAAGGGCAAATTTTCTCAGCCATTTTAAAGTAAACGTTTAAAAATGTATGAGAAATTGCATTAGATGTTCATTGGAATGAATTTCTCCTCTCGTCCATTTCTGATTCTTTAAAATTTTACTTAAGGAATCATGTATTCCATTATCAATGATAATAAAAAAAAAATCAATTAATATATGAAATCGCAAGACCTACAAAAAGGCTATCCTAATTTTTTATTTTTAATGTCAGCCTGAGCTGGTTATAAAAAAAGTATTTACATATTTATTAAATTTTAACGTCCATTTATTATTAACTACGAATTATTATTATTATTAATAGGTTACTACCCTTTTAGACCAGGATAGGGCTGATGCCTTTTCTTTTTTCTAAAGAAAAGCAATCGAACCCACGGCCCACGGGGCCTCCATTTTTATATTGGTTGCCTTGGTGAGGAATGTGTTTAGTTAACACAACTTCAGTAGGCCGGCCATTTATTTATTGTATTTAGTAGATTAATGGTATCATTCATTGCTTCAATTATATTATAAATCATTCTGTAATATGCAAGATGCTCTCAATCGATAATTAGAAAAAAGTGATAATTAATTATCCCGATAAATATCAATCTCTCTTAAGAAATGACTTTCATTCTTACTATAATAATAATTAGTGTCAAACAATTCGATTGAGGGAAGTATACGAGATGATCCAGATTTGGAAAAATATATGACCAATTTAATTGTAAGACACAGTTATATATTAGGTAATTTAGATAAGGTTCATGGAACTTAATTAGACACTCCTATCTTGAGAATTTATAAGATATTGCAAATAATCGCTAATCCAGGATGTTCACTTAATTGATTTTTTTTAAAGGTTATATAAATGAGCAATCCAATATTTCCAAGTATTTCCAACTAATGGTTATAATTCAAAAAAGAAATGTCGAGAAGTAATGTATCCATTCAAGGTTTGCTAAATATATACAAGGATTTATGAAAATTCTTGCTATTAATAAACATAAGTAGTTATGTTAATATAGTGCTTAGAGTGTATAATCATCGGTCTTGAGTCTCCACCTGTATATCGGCACAATTTCTATCTTACGTAACGCTAACAACCTGTTCCTTCTCCAGCTGAGCATTCTATCCTTATCTATAGGCAATTTATACAGGTATATTAGGCTAGGGGTGGGGGTTTAAAGTCCTTTCTATTTTCATATTACTTCCTTCTCAGGTTTACACATTTACTACGAAGCTATTTGTCATTTATAGAAATTCTTTCTGTTACATCCCATTAATGCACACATGTGATCTCTGTATGGAGTAATGTTGAATATTTACATTGTCCAATCGTAGGAGTCGTGAAGGTAGGATTCAATATATCTTCTGTAGAAAAAAAATACACTTAAGTTTTCTTAAAGTTAAGGTTTCTTCGCTGGGTATTTTTGTTATTAATACAGCATTCTCCAGCGGTTATTATTTTGATGTTATACACCTCAGGAATTACATCCAAATTCTTCAGACTGTTTTCAATGATTTAGATTTAGATTTTTTCTCTATTTAAAAAAGTTAACCAAATCACAGCAGTCTAATGAAGGAAAACTTAAAAAAAAAATAATAATAATAAAAAAAAAAAATATTACGGTTCAAGAGTTTTTCGACATGTTTTCAATGAAGTTTAAACACTTCACGACAGCTTAATCAATGTCCAGGACATCATCCACCTCATTTTCGCCTTCATCGAAAACCACGTCTTTCTAGTTCATTGAGCTCTGGGCCCAAGGTCGAAGGTGGTCGCAGCTAATTTCGGTTCCCTATACGTGTTTAGGAAGTGCCTAAACTTAAGATGCACTCGGATACAACTGCTAGTCAAAATGGAACCTGATATTTGCAAATTTGTCATTTTTTCGTTAACCATTTTCTAATAATGATTTCAAATTGAGGACAAAATTTGTTCCGCTCTCTTGACATCAAGAGTAAATTGTTCGAATAACCTCCGATCTGAAATTAAAGGATAAACAAATTGTAATAATAGACGAGAATTTTTGATATTTTCAAAATTCTTGTTATTATAACGATCACTGACGGCCCGTAAATCATTGGTCCCTGAAACCTTAGAAATGACTTACTCAAAAATTTGTGTTTTGAGCGCTTTTTGTCGATTCTGGGCCACTGTGCGGATGTGCAATCATTTCTGAATCTCGTGGCTCGCGGTTAGTTCGAGGAAAATAGCGGAGAGTGGGGTTGACAACTCATTAAGATAAGGATGGTCGATGACAGGGATCATAAAAGTGAGATTATAATAGAAAGCAAGCAGATAAGAAAGGATTTATTTTTTTAGTGCAGGGATGTGCGTTTTAAGCGGGGAATTTTTAATAAATGGAAAATGTTGGAATAGTTAGAAGAGGTAAGATGTCTTAATCAATTTTGTACTTAACAGGGTTATTTCCTAGCAGGATAAATATAGATTCAGAACGGGGGCGTTTTTAGAGTTTGAATTCAGTGAAGAGGATTGGTCAATGTCAAAGTTTTGTCCGGCTGTGATGACATGTCTGGATAAAGTGGTAATTATGTCTTCATTTTTAACGCCTTTCCTGAATCTACATATCTCAGTTTCTATGAATTTCGTGCTTGTGAAATAATACTATATTTAGGATTGTTTAAAAAAAAAAAAACGTTGTTGAGTAAGAGCAATAAATGTTAAACATACTTGCAGGCAGATAATCTTGCCGGGAATTATCTTTCGCCGATGACAAGGTCGAACGGTAAGTGAGACGGAGAAAATTCGTGAGAAAAGAAAAAAACTCTTTTGAAGAAAGAGTGATTCTCATTAATGACCAAATGACACAGATAGGCGCGCCATTGTTGTAGCCGAATCGGATCGTCCATTTATATATTGTTATGAATTATTGGTAGAGGCCATTGATGGAGTGGCGCGGACCGCGAGACAAAGCGACCAGGTGGGACGAGCCGCTTTGTCTAGTCCGGCCAGAAAAAGAAGGCAACAATTGACGGATCCCATTGTCTTGGACAGAGCTTCCAACAATGCGCTTCCAGATCATAATTTACGGGCCGATTGTCAAGTGGAGTATTGTCTATACAGCGGGAGCCAAAGCCTTCGTAATTGGGCTTCTACCGGACTCTGATGAAGGTACAGAGGAATCCGAAACATGCCGCCTCCCAGAGACTTCTTATATCATCCAACACACACAAGGATGGATACCACTGTATCTGCTTCTTCCTTCATAACCCCAGCCGTATTAACATGTATATAATTTCTTATAGCTTGGATACAGCCGATATTAAGTATTATTTATCATATAATTTTTCTTGTAATTTATTTAATTATTTACATTTCAACATTTTATTATTAATAGCAGACTTTTATAGCGGGTTATTTACAGGTTATTGCCGTTTTCAAGCCAGAAAGGACTGGTAACGTTTCTTTTTTGCAAAGAAAATCACCATCCTTAATGGAAATCAAACCAACGACCATAGAGGCATTAGGGGGCACCTACATTGGACCCGATCCAATCCGATCCAATAGCCACCGACTGTCGAAAGAAAAACAAACACATGCATCTTAATGGAGGTGCCTACATTGGTCCCGACCCGACCCGATCCGATGGCCACCGATTCTCGGCCGTTCAAACTTATTCCGATTGTTCCGAACTTGGTCCGATTTCGGACCGACAAAGCAAAATGGCGCCAAACCACATATTGTGTTTCAAAAAGGTCTACAGTCTCTACATCTTAACCGATTTCAATGCATTTTTATTTATTTTTTAATGAAAGCTAATAACATTTATAACAACGTTGAGTGTGAAAATAATTTAAAAATTGAGAATAGGTAATCTTCTATGTTTATATATATGATGATTAGATAGTTAGCCGTCGAGGTGATAAGTAAAGATGGATTGGTTGGGATTCGGCTAAAGAAACCTCAATATGATTTTTGTTTAAAAAAATCTATATTTTGGACGTTTCGGCTACTCATTGGTAGCCTTCGTCAGCTAAAATGACAAGAAAAACAGAAATTAATAAAAAAAAAAAGTTTATAATTGAGATAAGTAACAGAACTATAAATACACTTAACTTATTATAAAAGAACAATTTGGTCTAAAATTCTTAGAATGAGTAGAATGAAAATCAGAAGAAACATAACAAAAAAAAGAAGAAAAAAGGCTATTATATTGAAGTTTATATAAGTATATAGGTATATAGGTGCTAATAGTAACATCAATTAATTATAACAAACAAATAAGATACTACATGCCTATGGAAATGCCTGGGGGCAGAGGAAGACCAATGTTGACTGTTAAGTCACTTCCACAATGGTTACTTAACAGTCAACATTGGTCTTCCTCTGCCTCCAGGCTTTCCTTCTGAAAGGAAAATTAATAGGCTACAACGTTTACATTGAGATGTTTTTACGTATAAGGCTTGGTTTCAGTGATAAATAGGAATTTGTCTACAAAAGGGCGATATTTTTCAGTTTTTTGCGTTTTACGCGCAAACGGTGGGTCGGATCAAAAGATGTATCGGAATAAATTAGTCTTAAAATGAAATTTTCTATCAGAATTCGTCATAAAAAATACCTGCCGCCATTGGAAAATCAAGAGTTAGATGCGCTGGAGAAAAACTGGAGAATGTTTCAAAGTCAACTAAACCTTCAAAAGTAACCTCATGCAACATAACTAAGACCTACCAAGTTTCATTTCGAAATTCCAACAACTCTAGGAGGAAAAGGGGGTGGACACATATACTGGGGCACCCTGTATATTAACATATACATATACATAAATATTAGAGAAATTGTCTTTTAAATATTTTTTTTTTTACATTTTAGGTTTAAAATAGTGTGCATACTGCACTTCACGTTAATCCATGCATGTTTTTTATAAATTTCGAGATGTGTGTATGCTAAGAGAAATTGTAAATTTTAGTAACTTTGAGGTGGTTGATTATTGTGTTTAGGTGTGGACTGTCATCTGTCCACACCTAAAGGTTCTTTCAGGTCTGTTTATTAGGTTTATTCTATCTCGTTCTTTGCAATCAGTCAGTGTGTGTTTAATAGACAGAGATGGGCATAATTTTATTTATAAATAAAAATACGAATATAAATAAATTCGTATTCATAAGTGTGAATACAAATTTATTTGTATTATCGTATATTAAATATAAAAATACAAATAAAATTTTATTCGCAAATTTTTCTGCGAATAAAAATGAATTAACAGAAAATATTCACAAAAAATCAAGTGATTACAAAAAAAATCACATTAAAATATATGAATACAAAATTAAAAACGTTACAATTTGTGATTACAAATTTATTCACGAAAAAATCGCAAATAAATTAAGAATTTATTCTTATTAACGATAAGATGATATTACGAAAGTTATTGAAGGTGATTTTTTTTTTGCCCCTGTCCCTGCAGCGCGGCTGGTGGTGCCCGCGGCGGGCTCGGGGTCTGGCGTGGCCTAACTCCCTCTAACACCAGATAAATTAATTACTTTGAAAAAAAAAAAATGAAGCTAAGCGCCGATAACCTAGACGTTAAGCTATTTAAAGAAAAAACAACAAAAGCACCTTCAATAACATTCGTAATATCAACTTATTGTAAATACGAATAAATTCATAATTTATTTGCGATTTTTTTTGTAAATAAAGTTAGTGTTACAGATGGCACAAACTGGTCCGTCGTGTCATTAAGTGGCGATGTGTCAGCAACGAATGCCCAATTTGCAATCTGGAAAGGACTACCTTTTCTCTTCTTTTAGGTCGGTTGCTAGAGGGCCAAACTCAAACAGTTTTCTTTATTCCTCTCAGTTTGTTGTTTGTTATGTTCGTCCAAGTTTTGTTATGTTCGTTTTATAAGTAGGTTTTATGTTTGCCTGTAAGTCTTGTAGCGACAATTCTTCTACTTCCACTTTATGTTTTTCTGTAGCTTGTTTAATGGAAACATTATTGATCAACGAATAATTATAAATAACTCTACTCAAGTTGAAGAATATCCCTTTAGAATTCTTTATGAACGTTATTTCTTTATTCCAACGTTTCGGACTAGTTGTCCATATTCAGGAATCCTACAACTGTACATTTATTGTAAAATAATGCAACAAAAACATTCAAGCAGCATTATATGATTACCACTAACCAAGCAGAATGTTTAAACAATTATATAATATAATTTAATATAATTATCTAATTTCTTATTGACTGTATTTATTGATGGGACACAGTTAGTATGGAAATAAGAAATTATAATATATTAATCGTTTGAATATGTAGCTTGGTAATCAATATGTCGAGCCAAGAGTCAATTTTTGCAATTAGAATGTATCTTGTATTGCCTTAGATCCAACCAACATGACTGACTTTTCGAATATACTTTATTCAATAGGTAAAAACCGTAAGGTCTCTAACGGTTGTTCGATCATATCCTCAAGCATCAATTTTCCGACGACATCCTTTTTGAACGCTCTTGCTTTACCATGTCACATGAAATATCTCTTGAAGTAATTTTTTCGTTATTCTTACATAAACTTTAAGGTTTAAAATCCGGCTACCATTTGTAAAAGTCGCAGACTCAGTAGCAAAAGATGCGATTTTTATCAGCAGCAAATAACATGGAATATTTAATACATTTTCAGAGCACGCTTTCGGAGTCTATACGTCCATCTTCTGTGCATCTAGCTCTTTACTGAAGGCTGTTCACACGTAGTAATATATATATATATATATATATATATATATATATATATATATATATATATATATGGGGGGGGGGGCGAGGCAGTAGTAGAGCACTGGACTAATATACTGGAGGATGTGAGCTCAAATCCCGAGCAAGCACTAAAGATTTTCATCTTCTAGTGTCTTTGTTCATGGGTTGAATTCGGTCTCCCTGACCGTCCCTAGGCCAACCCAGCCTTTAATAATTAATTTATTGATGGGCCGTATCCCTAGTGTGCCGTATGGGACTGATTTTTTTCTCATTTATATATATATATATATATCCATTTACATATGCGTGCAAGTGTATTTATTAATTTTTTGAATTTCTGCTATTTACTTATTTTTTTCTTTTGTGTTGCATTTCTACGATGTTTCTGTCTCTCTATCTTCTAACAACCAATAATTGTTCCTCAATAAAATTATGACTTGTCAATTAGTACATCTAACATCTATAAAAGAGTGAATGATTTTGAAATTACAAACTGTTCATGAAAAAGTGAAGATACAATGGAGGAGGGTGATAGAGGGACACGGAGTAGCGGTAGCTGTATTGTGATTGGTCACGGAGCAACATGCTGAAGTAATTGCATAGAGTTGATACAGACAAACGAACAATGGCTTGGAGATTACTGGCGACCGTTCATAATGATAGCGGTTCAAATCGACATCTCTTAGATCGAAATGATAGTCGCTAAGATAATAAACAGTCGACTTGTAAGTCGATAATCAACAGATGAAACTTAATCTGAATTTGGGTAATTCTCACAAAATAATGTAACGTTAAAATGACCAGTAACTACAAAACTACTCATTTCATCAACAGTTTTTTTATATTATTATTATTTTTTTTTTTTTGGTTAACGGCTTATCCATAGTTGGGCTGTCTACAGGTTGTCACCCATTGATAGTGCCAACCGTACGTGGTCGGTCACCCATTCTGGTACTGTTCTCGCCAACGTTGGTTAACTTGACGTTGGTTGACGGTGAATCAAAAGATAGTGTTGCTAAAAGTAGGCAGAGAAAATACCTATTAGAAGTTATAAGCACCATTTGTGTAGAAGTGTTTTTTTTTTTCTTCTGTTTAATAATGGGGATTGAAGTTTTTTTTGGGAAAGATAATTGAACTTGTACATAAATTAATATCTTTCAAGTAAGGCTACTGTCGAAGAGAACACCAAGTAGCGTTGACTTCAAGGCACTGCCTGATCCGCAATAAAGCTGTGTTATCGTCAAAGCCTCCTGTTGCAAAGATTGTTTCATACGTCTTTAACGGATCTTTCAAGAAGTCAGTTTGCAGTGCAATCTGTAAATAATTGAAACGATGGGACATAAAAACACTGACATTTGAAACACCAGCATTTTCGTTAAAATAGGTACTGTCTTCAAGTAAGATCTATCTACTATCTAGTAAGATCTACCAGCGGTGATGCTCATTTTTCCAAAAATGCTGTTAGTGACTTAAACTTATAAGGCCTACACCGAACTAAATTCTGACTTCAAATCCTGCCAAGACTATTGGATCTCATCTATTACGTTCAACCTCCAATAAAATTACTCAAAACATAGAATATTTGAAGATATTGTTTGTGTGGAGATCCGACTC
The DNA here is from genome assembly GCA_946811695.1 of Gonocerus acuteangulatus. NCBI lineage: Eukaryota > Metazoa > Arthropoda > Insecta > Hemiptera > Coreidae > Gonocerus > Gonocerus acuteangulatus. The sequence goes on along the minus strand of OX328124.1, from coordinate 51,519,742 downwards.
TTTAGAAAAAAGAAGAAGCGTCAGCCCTATCCTGGCTAAGAAAGGGTGGTAACCTTTCCTAAATATATGTGCAATTTATGTATAGACGTTAAAATTTAAATAAATACATAATACTTATAGCTTTTTTAGCGTGGTTGTCTACGCCTGTGAATATGCCTTTATGCCCAGATATCCAAAGCATTCTAACCTTGTGTTGTTTTAATCATTGCAATTGCATGTATATATTTGTGATTATAGGTTGGTTGTAGTAAATGTTTTCCATAGAGTGTAAAGAACTCAATAAATCAGTAGAAATTATAATGCCACTTAGCTGTATGTTGTGTCATTTAGAATATCCTAAATGTATACTTTGCAGTTAGCGATGTAAACTGTGGCGTAGTCGTGTGCACTAGTGTTGGTCGAATTAACTGTTTATGCATTGAATCCAACACAAATTTCCCTGATGGTTTTCTAGCCACTGTTGGGCTTCTTTTTCAAAGGGGTCGCGATACATTTTTAAAAACTATGACTGTCTTGTAATTTATGAAAAAAATTGCTTTGTTCTTTTTTATTGCTTTTTAAAACGATGACACAATGTACAAAGACAGCCAAAATAAAATGCGATACAAACACTTTAAACCACCATCAAATTGGAATCAAATATAATGGGAATTCAATCCTTCTTTGATGATGTGCATAAATAGGTGCAAACGATCTACCCTGGGTTCCGGATTGCAAGCCACCAATATAAGAAGATAGAAACAAACAATGAGAGAGAGCGAAAGGCAGAAGAAGAGGTTGTGAAAGGGACTTTATGAGAGAAGAAGGGAGAGAGGGAGAGAGATAGATAGACAGAGAGAGAGAGAGAGAGAGAGAGGGGGAGGAGAGAGAGAGAGAGAGAGAGAGAGAGAGAGAGAGAGAGAGAGAGTGAGAGAGGGAGAGGGGGGAATAAGAGGGATGAGAAGCGGAGAGAAGAGCGGCAGATAAAAGCCTGTATTTTATGTTAGTGTGGCGGACCACACAGAAGGCAGGCGGTCCACGACCGGAAGGCTCTCAACAATCTCTTTACATCTACCATCATCAACTCCCATTCACAAATACCAAAACATTCAATAATAAAACGGGTACATATTCTATATTGAATGATGTATAAACCGGTCGATTCAATCATGTTCTTCACAATAAACAGAGCATCAGAAAAGTCACTCTCTTCGAGCTACATTTACTCAAGAGTTGATGGATTCCTCTATAGTCCTTTATGCCTTTTGAGATTTATAATTTTTCAATTGATATTTATTAATATTCTTTGTTAATCTCAAAATAAAATATCAGTTGATTATTTGTAAGGAATGATGATAATTATCATTGTTATAGATTATTACAATCACGATAAGGTATATGGTCTGGGAGGGACCATATCGATCAAATTCATTGGTGCTATTTTTATAGAAATCTAAAACTAAAACTTGATACAGAATATTTATTATTTATTTAATTACTGATCCCCAACCTAGGCGATTAGTAGATAAGTCAGCGCTGTGTTCCATTGTAGACAGTAGCAGGTTGATTAAGAATAGATTATAACTTGATAAAACATGATCAAGGACAATACATGCACGCATAATTTTTCAACTTAACTTTACTTTTTAAAAATCAGCACTACATATTCAAACCGAAACAACTGTTAAAAAATTCGATATTAAAAAAACGTCTAGTAAGCGATAAATTGTCGAAACTCACTACACTTCCAAAAAAAAAATCTGCAGGCTGCCGAATCTTACAAGTGTTGTCAAATTTAATTATGTTTCCAACGGTATACCCAGAATTAAGATTATCTCTCAGTTTCATTATGTAATTGAAAGTTTAAGGTGAAAACAAATATTTATTTATTTATTACAGAGCTCGCATATGTAGCGACTCGCTCTTGTAAAAAAAAAAAGGTTAAATAAGTTTAGAGCAACTAAAAAAAATCCCCCCCCCCAAAAAAAAATAAAAAAAAAAAAATAATAAAAAAAAAAAATAAAAAAAAAAAAAATAAATAAATAAAAGATAAACAATAAAATAAAAAGTGTAAAAAATTTACACTATTGTATTATTACAAAATTTATAAAGAGGTAATACGTGAATGTGTATTGCACATTTTAGGTTTTTAAAAAACTGTGTTTATTACGCAACTTCACGTTAAGTCATAGATATTTTTACAGATTTCATAATGCGTATGGTTTAAATGTAATTGTAAATGTTTGTATCTTTAAGGTAAGTGAGAATTGTGTTTATGTGTGGACTGTTTTCCGTCAAGAGTTCATTCAAGTCGTTTGGTAGATTTAATCCGTCTCGTTTTTTGCAGTCAGTTAGTATGTGTTTTATGGTCAAGTTTCTGTTGCAAATGTCACAAACTGGTCCGTCCTGTCGCGTCATTAAATGGCGATGTGTCAGTAATGTTTGCCCGATACGCAATCGAGTAAGGACAACCTCGTCTCTTCTGCTCGATCGGTTGCTGGAGGGCCAAACAGAAACTGTTTTCTTGATTTCTTTTAGTTTGTTGTTTGTCATGTTCGTCCATGTTTTTTGCCACTCATTTTGTAAGTAAGTTTTTATGTTAGTGTGTAAGTCTTGTACTGTCAAATCTTCCACGTCGACTGTACATGTTTCTGTAACTTGTTTTGTATATTTGTCAGCTTCTGTGTTCCCTGAGATATCCATGTGTCCGGGTATCCACAAAAGCACTACTTTTATGCTGTAAGTTTGTAAGTCGTGTATTTCTTTAAATATCTCTGTCACTAGTATGTTTGTCGCGTATATGTTAATGAGGGAGAATAGAGAACTTAGTGAATCTGAACATAAGATGATTGTCTTATTTGGAGCTACAGTTATATTTCTTAAAGCCAAAAGTATTCCCTGTAATTCTGCTGAAAAAACGGTTGATTTGTAGTTTAATTTGACGCCAAATTTTGAATTTCCTATTATAGCTGCTGATCCAGTGCCTTCTCTAGATTTTGATCCGTCTGTAAATGCTAGGAGTGCATCTGGATACAGTGATAGAAGATAATTAAAGTTATTCTTGTAAAACAGTTTAGATAGAGGGTTAGTTTTAGAAAACAAATAAATAAAACTAATATCATGCTTATTTTTGTGATCGTATCAGAAATAAATTAAAATTATTTTTGATGAATTTCATATTTATTGATTACAGTAAGTTTTCCTTTAAAGGTAAATAAAAAAAAAAAGGAATTACTTCGACAATTATAAACGTTGCTATGACAAGAAGAAAATTGGAGACAAAAACACATATTTTTTTAAAATAACTTTTAGAACAGCATATGTATGTTTGGAACAAAAATAGATATAAACGTGAGGTTGGCAGCATTTAACCACATTTTTAAACTAGTTTCACCCCTTAGTTTTCATATAAAAAATCTAGTATTATTAAGATACCACGACGTACCCCTGCCGAATTCTACCTTCGCATCATCCACGGTCAACGATCTCCTCTCAATATATTTGTTTGGTATTTTATGCCAGTTGAAGGGTTGAAATTCAAGCTAAATCTCAGACAAAAATACGAATTCATCTTTTTTACAAAAATACTAGTTTTATTGAACTATTATGGCAACCCCGACTATAATTAAGAATCCCCTTTTCCTATGCACTCAAAGAGATGGAATTGTAATGAGATAAGGAGGAGAGATGACTGACGGGCAGCATGCTGCCATCGCATTAATGGTGATACGACTTAGGGTGTTTTTTTTATCTTTTTCCCTTCTTCCCCTGAAGGGAGGCTAAGTATCGGTTCCACTCAGTACCACTACCGCCCTTTCAGTTCGTACAGGATTAATGATGTACCATTGCTGAAATGTAGTGGCTTCTTTCCCTTCATAAATCACTGGTCATCTATTGACCCGCCGCTCTCGTCTCTTCACTCTCATGGATCCTCCCTCCCTTAGCGTAAATCATATGTTCTTGCCGCTTGACAGATAACACACAAACATTTACATTTTATATTGAAGTGTGTAGCAATAAGCTTCTGCGAGATGTTTCTTATCAAGCATCAGCTCCAAGAAATTTGATACTATTTTCTTGTTCTATTATTGTCTGATCAATGGATACTGATTGACCAAAGTGGTCTCATTTGTTCCTAATGATAAGACATTTGTATAAGTTGTTTTTTATAGATTTAGTTTTAGTGGGATCTTCTCGTGGTCTAGTGGCTTACGCCTTAGATTCTCATGCGGGAGATGGAGGGTTCGAGTCCCACCGGCGACAGGAATTTTCTCATCTCACGGCTCGAGTACCATTAACGGTGAACCGTTAACACAAATTAATTTCAATTTATTATTTTTTACTCATGGGTCCAGTTTTTCTGGCATTTGTTTTGATGTAATTTTAATTTCTTCATGCGTCTTTCCCGAAACAATAATTGTTGCGTCATCTGCTCGGCGGCCGTGAGTGCTATGTCATGAGCACTCTTTGCCTAAGGTTGTGGGTTCGATTCGTACCTGGAGTGGCGGCTTTCCTTTCGAAACAAAAAACGGGAGCAGCGCAACCCTGGCAAGAACCGGGTGTTAATTATTGTACACGGTTAAAAAAAAAATAATATATATATAAAATCAGTCCCGTGGCAGGCCACGAGGGCTTCATGACCATACGGCACACTAGGGAGGTAGTGTTGTCAGTACTATGCTCCAACCGCCTGATTTTCCCCTTGCCGCCTCGACTGCTAGAGTCATTAGCACAAATTTACCCATTAATAAATTACACTGTTCTGCACGAAAATCCTCCTTCAAACCAAAACATGCTTTCTTACTGTTTTCAAATGTGCTGAACACGAATTTGAAGTCAGAGTCTGTCTATCACGCACAGTTTCTTGAGAAAATCTAGTTTTTATCCAAAAATGTGAGTTTTTTGTAAATTTGACGAATTTTTTTTGGCATCAAAACATAGTGAAAAAAATTCAAAAGCCCGATGATTTTGAGCGCAATGAAGTATATTTGAACGAAAAAAAATTTGATGGGAATATTACAAGTGGTTGAAGAAATATGGCTAAAAGTGTTTTTTCAGTCTTTGATCTTGAGGCAGGGATTTGGTCTCTACCTGGATCTTTAGGGGAATGGCCTTCTTTTCTCTTTTATGGTGGTATCGTTTTCATTCAAATCCTTACCTGCCCCCCTTTCACCCTCAATACCCCAACTCCCCCCCCCCCACTCAGCCCCTCTCTTGTCAGTATTTTCTTCTAGGATTTGATCAGTACTCTCGAGGCCTTCGCTAAACGCACTTATTTGGATATTCAGTTGTGCTATCATTGTTCTGGGAACAGTTCACTTTTTCTCTGTAATGTCACGACAGTGTATAAATAAGCCTGATTCCTTTTGCTATGTTTGTGGTGAAGTCACATTCAAGTCCACTCAGAAACCTCTGACTCCGCTGGTGAAGAAGGCATACGAGTTATACTTTGGATGTAAAGTAAGTGATCAGGACAAATCCTGGGCTCCTAAAATATGCTGTAGTTCATGCTCATGTTCTCTGACTGGTTGGCTAAATGGGACACATAAGTTAATGCCATTTGCAGTTCCCATGATATGGCGAGAACCTACAAATCACGTGACCGATTGCTATTTTTGCATGACCACAATCAAGGGTTTCTCGTTCAAGAGCAAAAAGAAAATTGTTTATCCCAACATCCCCTCTGCCATGAGACCAGCTCCACATGATGCCTCCATGCCCATCCCACCAAATCCGAGTAAGTTCCGTCTTAGTTCTGAGGAGTGTAGCGATTCTGAAAGCGTTTCACCTCAACCTGGAACCAGTCAACAAGAAGAAATTTCAAGTTCGTCCAGCCCCTCTGAAACTCAGCCACAGCTCATAAATCAGAGGCGATTGAATGATCTTGTTCGTGATTTAGATCTCCCAAAATCAAAAGCTCAGCTGCTTGGGTCAAGGTTGCAACAATGGAATCTCTTGGAAGGAGGCGTGAATATATCTTTCTTCAGAAAACGGGAATCAGGAGTTCTATGCTTTTTCTCGATGGAATAAAATCTTGTATTTTGCAATGATGTATTTCATTTGCTCCAGGAACTTGATCTGCCAACTAATCCAGAGGAATGGAGACTATTCATTGACAGCTCCAAGTTTAGTTTAAAAGGAGTACTCCTTCATAATGGAAACAAACATCCATCTATCCCAGTAGCTCATTCGGTCCACATGAAAGAAACCTGTGACAACATGAAGATACTTCTACAAAAAATCAGGTACCATGAGTACAAATGGCGCATTTGTGCAGATCTTAAAGTGGTAGCCATGCTTACAGGACTCCAAGGAGGTTACACTAAATTTTGTTGTTTTTTGTGCGAGTGGGACAGCAGAAAAAAATGGCCAGAGCGTAAGGAAAAAGTAGGTGAAAAAAACATTACCAATCCTCCATTAGTGGACAAAAACCAAATAATTTTACCTAATGAAAAACTTCGTAAAAGCGATGGACAAGGAAGGAGAAGGTTTCATGTACTTAAAACAAAAATTTCCGCATCTCAGCGATGCTAAGATAAAGGAGGGACTTTTCGTAGGACCCCAAATTCGACATCTACTCAAGGACCTCACTTTTGAAGCAAAGTTAAATACTACTGAGAAAAAGGCTTGGATTGCTTTTCGAGAGATATGTGCTAAGTTTTTGGGAAACGAAAAATATAGAGACTACCGAAAAATAGTCCAAGAACTGCTTACTTCATATAAAACATTGGGATGCAATATGTCCTTAAAAATACATTTCCTGCATAGTCACCTAGACTTTTTCGCCCCAAATTTGGGTGCAGTTTCGGACGAACATGGAGAACGATTCCACCAAGACATATCCAGAATGGAAAAAAGATATACTGGCAAATGGAATGAGAAGATGCTGGCGGATTACTGCTGGACACTGCAGCGGGAGACAGAGGAGGAAGAGTACAATAGAAAAAAAAATACTCATTGACGATGTGTGTATATTTTTTGAGTTGTGTCATATCTAGTATTATACCTGATAGCATGCAGGATTCAATTAATTATATTTTACCGTTGAAAAAGAAAAAAAATCTGTTATAATAAAGACAATAATTTTCAAATACAATTTTTAATTTTTTCCAAGTTTCTCCTCTTTTCTCTCAAAATCAGAGGGTGGCAGAATTTTTCTGAGTTCAGATTCGGACTCAGCACACCTGAAAACATGAGAAACAGGCAAAATTGTTCAAGGGAGGGGAGAAAAGTTTTTTTTTTTTTTTTGCAGAACAGTGTTATTTAAAGGCTGGGTTGGCCTAGGGATGGTGGGATACGCCGAATCCAACGCATCAACGAAGACACTAGAAGATAAAAATCCTTAGTGCTTGCTCGGGATTTGAACACAGGTCCACCAGCATATTAGTCCAGTGCTCTATAACTGAGCTAATGTCGCCCCCATATATAAATATATATATATATATATATATATATATATATATATATATATATATATATGTATACTATCTTTGTATTTTACATTAGTAGTGTACTGTAAATCACAGGAAAAAATACTTCAGATCTCTACCAAGAAGATTTCATTAACTTTCAAAGCGACGCTGATGATGACCTTTGAAAGCGTCTCATTGAGAAGTTAATTTAGTTAGATGTGGCGTTGTTTTACATAAAATAAAACCGGATTATTTTTTTGTTCACAAGTGACTTTTCTTCTTGCGAAATTGTTCATTTTCCCCCCGGATATTTTTTATATTTTATTATTTAAAATATAATTTCGAATCAAGTCTACGTATTCCGCATCTATTACAGTAAAACACTTGGCATTTGAGCAAATTGAGGGTACATTTACAATTGTAAAAGGGAGTATAAATTCCAATGTTTCCTAGTAAGTTGCATCACCGCATTCTTGGGGGCTTGTGATCCGTTGGGAAAATGTGTCCGCCCAGATGCAAATAAGTGGGAACACGTTCTCAGCACAAGGTCGAGCCGGTTCAACTGCGTTTTATTTGAAAAATTCCTTCGGTGCTTGAGCCAGGTCGCCCAGCTTCATCCTCATCCCACTTGGAACACAGCTCTTCATTATTACACCTCAAGAGAAAATTATTTCTTCGTATATGGTGTATTAGATATCAAAGCTTGTATTATGGTTCAAATTCTTTTATCGTATTTAGTGAATTTCTAACAATTGTATTACATATATTTATTTGGGAAATCACTTCATAGATTGGACGGCCATAACATAAAATTTTCCCGACTAACAAGTTGCTGCATCTTCCGTTTTCTCCAACTGATTTACCTTTAAACTTTTATTATATTATTAGGTTTTATAATGATAAATGCCTATTTAGATCAATTTCGAAACCGTTTAATGATAAAATAGAATGGAAGAATTTCATTTGTGTAAAAAAGTAAATACGTGTCTTCCTTTAAAAGTATAAAAAAATATATCTAAAGGAAAACACAATACTAACAATACTCAACAGACAAAAATTAACACAATTTTAAAATGACTCAATTCATATCAGGACATGGACCAACGAAAATGTATTTACATAAATTCTAACTTATAACTAATAACACATATAAATGCGACAATCGAACTGAACAGACTTATGACCATCTCCTGTACATTACTGGAAGAATCGGGGACAAATCTCATTAAGGACATTACCTTTCAGGACGGAACTAGGCCCGGGGACAAACCCGACTTACTTCATAAATATGTTCAGGAATTTGATTCATTTATTGAAGAAAAAAATAACCTTAAAAATTTCAATCAACTCATCCGATTGTGTTATTGCATATGTATATATTTTTATTTAATTATATTTTATTAGCATGAATATGCTGTAGCGGTGACTAAACTGAAAAAAAAAAAAGTTACAAAAAAGTGTCACAAAAAATGTCCGGTGACGTTCGCGCATGCGCAGTGGCCATGCACGAAAAATAAGACTATGTGTCACAAAAAAGTGTCCGCTGGGGTTCGGGCATGCGCAGTGGCGTTCGCGCAAGCGCAGTGGCCATGTACAAAAAAGAAGATTGTATGTTATACAGTACATTATATAGGTTTGTCGGGTGATTGTAAAGCATATTTATGTTCTTGAATTTGAGCAGAAGGCTCTAAACGAAATAATTTTTTTATTATTTACGGCGCCTCGACTTCTGGGCCACTAACGCCGATTTTATTTTATTATAATTATTATTATTATTCAGTATTTATATTAATTTTATATGGAATCACTCTTGTTTGTACGTAATCAAAAAACGTAAAGAAAAAAGATTAAAAATTATATTGTAACAAAAGGAAATATATATATATATATATACATATGTGCGTGTGTTTCTACATTACCTCAAATCAAATTCTGGCTATGAGGGCATTGCCACCTTCTTTGTCCCAAATAGAGACCGATCCTCTTACTAACCACTTTTTATTTTTAATATACTGCCTCAACCCTGCTGGGTCATTGGCAGTGCGGTTAGTGAATATTAGTGATTTAAATCGTTCTCCCGAGTATGTTTTCGATCAGAATAACCAGTCTCTGGTGTAGAGGAATTCTGAATGTCCTTCGATGCACCTAGTGATTTAAGTAGCTTGGTTATTCGGATTTTCGTAGACCTATTCTTGCGAATGTTTCTGCGTGTATCAATGAGCATTTGGACAATTCCATTTACATCTGTAGTGAATTCTGAAGTAATATCTTGTACGTTTTTCTCCTGATGTGTTATCTGCAGTAGAGATTCAAGTTGAGAGAATTTTATTGGATATTTTGAGTTGTTCTCCTCTATGAAAGGTTTCACTTTTTCAAGACCGAAAGCTCGGGAAGGCGTAGGGTGTTCTGAACTCTTATCCAGATTATTTACGTTTATTTGGATTGGTACTTCAGAGTGTCCGGGAGAGCCTTTCTTTTCCTCGTTCTGTAGAATTTCTTCGGTACTATCCAATGTTTGGGTTATTATATTTAATTGAGATAATTGGAGAGACGATTTAGTTTCTGGAGTAGAACTTGTATTCGGGTGTATCGCTGTATCCAGGACATCTGATTAGTTTGCTGCGGTAAGTGTCTGCTCTACTCCATTATCAGCAATATTGTTGCTTAAAACGGCTCATTTATATTTATAATTTTGGGGTTTTGTTTTAAATATTGGATGGAACACCTTTGATCAGAAATGTATTACTGAAGTTTTTCCTGTCGGAAGGGTCATAATCGGAATTCACAGGTAAATTAGTGTCTTGACTAGAGGCTATTTCATTAGGTTTATTTCTAGAGTACCCACATTTAGTACTTATGTGGCCCAATTCACCACATCTCAGACACTTGGTGTCATTATCACCTAGAAATACCCTGTTAGAATCTCCTTCAAACTGAACTAAAACGGATGATGGAATGACTGTATTTTCATATTTTATAAAAACTTGCCTCCTAGAGCTCAGGACGTGTGAATACGATTTCTCATTTAAACCAACTCTAAGAAAGCTAACAGGTGAGAGCAAGGTTATCTTTAAATCGTTTAACCTTTTTTCTATTATATCATTTATTTATTTTATTTTATCCAATGCCCGTCGGTGGCGGTTGAGCCGAGCCTCCCAGTATCGCTTAGTGAGGTCAGGAAGATGGATCAGTTTGGGACAGACGAGGAGGTGACTTCCCACCATCCTTCCGATTGAACATAGAGGGCAAATGTCCGAGTCTGTTAAGCCAAGGCGATGGAGATGGGCCTGCAGGTAGTCGTGTCCAGTTTCTAGGCGGAATCTTGCAACAGCTTCGCTTCTGCACAGATCGTCAGGGATGTGACCTGGGTTTCCTATGTTTTCCCACATTTTTCCTGTGCTGGAGCTTTTTAGGAGTTCTTTAGTATGCCTGGATATTTCGGTCTCTATTTGGCTTCTTGCTGCTTGTAAGGATTGGAGAATCTCAGGTTGCTCTTCGTCTGCTCCCTTTTTGGCCATTTCGTCGGCTTTCTCCTTACCTGGAAGACCGACGTGGCTGGGGACCCATTGAAGACAGACATTCCATTCCCTATTAATGAGGTCGGACATTTTCCTGCGGCATTTTGAGGTGTTGATGCAATCAGTGGGCTTGTTGTTGCTAAGGGCGTAAATTGCAGCCTTAGAGTCAATAAGGAACACGACCTTGCTCCGTTCTATGTTTAACTCTACTATTTTGTTGACAGCCTCGATGATCGCGCATATTTCCCCTTCGAAATTACTTGCATTTTTCCCACTGCAGAGCATTGTTGGAAGAGTTTGCAATAAGATCCAGCCCCTGCAGCCTTAGTTTCAGATATGTATGATCCGTCGGTATAAATGTGTAGCCACGCGTTACTCGGGTAACGATTATGAATGGTTTCCAGAGCGTTATTTTTAAGTTCTATTGGGCTTGCCTCTATCTTGCTGGTGACCAGATTCTGTAGCTCTAGGAGTACATTAGGTAGAGCGGCTACAACCGTGGTGAAACTCTGGAGGGGTGCTGGGCTATTATTACATGGGATATATACGGTGGGGTATTTGATATTACTAGGCGTTTAGAAGGTATAATTAGTCGGCGAGCAGGAACAAATTCATTATTGATGGTAATTCCTTTGTGGTTAGAAATAAATTCATCAACACATTTGAGACTTGAGAGAAAGATGGAAATGCGGTTGTTGGATATTTTAGTTGCAAACTAGATGTTACTCGGGCCAACAATTTCACCTGTTGAATAAATATATTTGGAAATAGGCGTGTCATCCAAAGCAGGGAAGAGTATTTCCTGATCCTTGTTAGGCACTGCTACGGAAGGCTGTTTATTACGACGAGTTACATTAGCAAAGGTTGGTTTGAGCTGCAAGGTTCTCACGAGGGAGATCCATGAGCTGCTAGCCTCGTAGGAAGCCACTGCTGCCTTGATATTCTTCAAAACCTACAGCAAACTTATGCAGATGAGACTTACAGTCAGTGGCTTCTTTTCCTCCTATCTTCGTGAATAGTATGTCCTCTATACGCTGATAATATTGGGAAGAATTTCAGCTATGAAAATTTACGTTTCTTCAATTTATATCCCAGCTGGTTTTTTTCTTGAAAATTGTTTAATTACAAAGATAAATTTTAAAGAAAGGAACCTGTTATAAATAACATTAAAAGACTATTCATTATACGAACTGAACAAGTTGTTAAGATTGATTTAATTTGCATAATAAATAGATGTTTTTAATTTTATTGCTTAGAACAGACTTAATTATAATTCCCGAGAATGGCTTCGGGTCAGTGTTTCTCAATAATCAATTTAATGTTTTTTTTTTATCTCTTATAATGAATTTATTCAATCACTAATTCATTATTATTTTATCATTTTAAAGTTCCCATTCGCTGTTTAGAGACTATCAATATTTTTTTCATTAAAAATAATCGTTGTGGAAAAATTGTTTGTTCAGTTGGTTGTAGTTATGTATTTTAATTACATTAATAGCAGTAAAATAAATCATTCAGTAAAGCAAGGTAAGTAATTGAGACAAGTTTGTAATAATGACCTTAAGAATGAGCTTAAGTAGAGCTGGCGAGGTTACTAATTTTGAAAATTAGTAATATTTTTACCGCTTAGAGTAGGGTATTGTCAGTTTACTTGCATTGTGGAGCCTCAAATCTCCGTTTTCTTTGAGATATTATGTGAGTAGATGTTTACATTTTTTGATAAATATCAATACAAAGTATTAACTGTTTCTATGCCAATTGCCCAAAAGAAACTAGGGGTAAGAACAGAAACTCCCTAAGATGACGCAGGTCCTGTGTGCAATTGGTCAGAACGGGTTACAGATATATATGAACATATGAGTGTGTGTATATGTATGTATGTATATATATATATATATATATATATATATATATATATATATATTTTTTTTTTTACGGCGCATCTACATCTAGGTCATTAGCGCCGAGTATATATATATTATTATTATTATTATGATCGGGGTGGGTTTCCGGGTGATTGAATTTACTTCGGGGGATTCGTATCCAACTGAAATAAATAATTATGTACGTACGTGTACATACATATGCTGGATATTCAAGAAGTATCGGACGGGTCTCACTGCACCCAGTTGTGCAGAGTGCTGTTTCTAGTCCGCTTTTGGTGGTCAGGTAATTCACTATATACTACTATATATACTTATTATATACTATACTATATACTACTAGATATATATACCACTATATATACTTATTATTATTATATAATAAAAGAAGACGCAAAAATGAGAAACTTTTTGGTAATAGTGTTTTCCTAGACCGAACGTTGAGAACGCCGGGGTCATTTTTCCAGGTAAAGATACCCTTGCCATCTGATACGTATCTGGGGCCATAAAAGTATTTCTCGTAAGGTCTAAGGGTGGGTTTACACTTGCTAGTTATTGCAGGAAATTTATATCAGACAGAAATTGCGACTAGTGTAAACCATGAGCAATTTATTTGTGAGATATATATTTCTTTCACGAACTATAAGTGTCGACACTTCTATACCACCAGGTGTAAACACAGATTTTTACGAGAAGAATTTAATTTCAGAGATAAATATCTTGGCTACTAGCTGTATTGTCGACACTTCTATACCAACAGATGTAAACACTGATTATTCGTGCTTTTGGTGAATTTATCGCAAATTAGAACAAATCCAGAACTGTCCTATACATATCCATGACATAAATGTCTAGCTATTTCTGTCAGTATGTAAACCTTCAAGAGAATATCTATCCGACACCTGACATATATTTCCTGCGAGAAGTGTCAGATGTAAACACACCCTAACCAAAATAATAACTGTTTCTATTTCAAGCTTTCCAAATGTCACGAGGGAAAATAACAGAGCCGCGCTTTTTTTTTTGTATTAAAGTAGATACGCAGGTATTAAACGAAGAAGGCCCAAAGATTATTTTATTCATGAGTGGAAAAATATAAAAAATAAACAAAGATTTCAAGACTGGATAAGAATCATATAACGTTGAAAAATTGGCTTTTCCCTGTGACTTGAGGAATTTGTAAGAGGGGAAGCTAATTGGTTTAATCAAATTTACATATTCATGTATGCAAGCATTTTACAGTTATTTGAAACATTTTTCCAGAAGCAAGGGACAGGAGAGGGGGAACACTTTTGGTAGGATTTGAGAACCCGTTCAAGAGGAGAACCCGGATCGAAATGGTTCTCATTTCTCAGAATCTAATGAATACATTGGATATTAATCGTCATATGCAAGTGCATGATTTGCATATATAAATGAGTGAGATGACAGCCGGTGGTGGTACTTACCTTGGCCTCCCCTTGAGTTATGGCACAGCTTCGGAGAGAATGTTTTGAAAGCCCTGTCCAAACAGGTCGTGTCCACACTTTTGTAGGTATAATCTATAGCTCTCTTGTATCTCACCTTTCGTTGACATTGCCCCCTTCATCCGTGGCGAAACTTATTACTACTAATCCACTCCTCTTGTGATTAATCATCATACAAGAGAATTATAGGCTAACTTTCAAACAGAACTTTTATGGCCCTTAGACTAAAGAAAAACAAAAATAATCCAGTTTCCTTATCATATTTTATGTTAATAAAATGCCACCTGTATATTGTGAAAGTGGTTTTAATAGAATTTCAACTATATTTATTATACTGATATTATTGAAGTTTTTTATTAATTATATTTTGGATATTAAGGGGCTTAAAATAGAAATGAATAAAATAACAAATTCCTTGAAATTAAAAGGGTCCAAGTGCATCATTTCCATACAATAAAATCGCAGGGGTTTATTTATATTTTATTATTTAGGTAATAAATAAGCAAATTAAATTTAAATGTTGTATTGAATACAATTACATCAATCTTGAGAAAGATTATAACTCTTTGTGCTAATGCCTTCGGCAGCCGACGCACAAAAAAAAAAAAAAAAAAAAAAAAAAAAAAAAAAAAAAAAAAAAAAAAATGATAACCCTTGCACATGTTGTGGATTTAATTAAGGGGTACCTTGTGCGATAAAATTCAAAGTCATTTTCTTGAATTTATAAATAACAAACAAATCAATATTTTTCAATTCTTCATATCAAACGTTTTATAAAGGATATTAAAGTATTCAAACAAATAAGTTTCAATTCTTCAAAAAAAAAAAAAAAAATGGCGGCGCTATGTCTGACGAACGGAAACCCACTTTTTTCACAAGCGATAGCGATATTTTTAATCTAGAACGAAAAACTAAAATTATTTCGAAAGTAGAAGGTTAAATCTAGTAAAGTACGTAGGAGTTTTTAGAAATACTAATTTTTTCGAAAATGGTGAACAATTATTCATTTTCTATTAAACTATCCTTCGAAAATCGGTCATAGAATCGTTATAATTCAATGAATCAAAAAGATCCTACGTGCTTTTCTAGCACTCGTCCATCATTAGATAGCTGCAGATAAAATTTTAAGTTTTTGCCCATTTAAAAATATTTCTTCACATTTAAACGCTTGAATATAATTTTTGATTAGATAAGGAAGAATTTTAGCCCATGAAAAAAAAAAATACATGGTAGTATTATCCCTTAACTTTTGAGCAGCGCTTGCTGAAATTTTGATTCCTAATCTTCAAAACTTTAATTTACCTGATAACATTTTTTTTTATTTTAGTTTTTTCACCATTTGGTGACAAAACTTCGGCTCTGTTCCTAAATACACAATTCAAAAAGGACAAACAAAAGTGTCTGTCTGTTGATTAATAAATGTTCTGTCTGTTGATTATTGTGTGTATTGTTAAATGTTTTGTCTGTTTTCTTACATTAATCCAACAGAAAGAGAATATCTTTTGTTGGGTTAATTCCCCAAAAACGCAATTCACTAAATGGTTGTTGTTATTTTTACTTTTTCAAATGTTGTTGTATAAATGTGTATGTATGAGGTATTTAATAATTTCAACAATGTACTGGCTATTATCAGAAAGTAAGTCAGTCAAATTGTAGGGTAATTTGAAATTTTTCCTGAGTCTACATTCTGTCAGAATGTGCTTTATCGTTAGGTGAGTATTGCAGTATGTACATGTCGGTCTGTCTTGTCTGGTCATTATGTAGGAATGTGTCAGTCGTGAATGGCCAATCCTTAGACGGCATAACACCACTTCTTCTCGTCTATTTGGTCTTTTACTGGATGACCATTCCTGTACAGTGTGCTTGATTTCTCGAAGCTTGTTGTCAGTCGTGTTGTACCAGGATTCTTGCCATTTATCAGTTAACATTTACCTGATAACATGCCCACCCAAAAGAATAAGTCAAACATAAATTGCCTTCGCAGAGCCAGACCCACGGAAAATACATTTCGATTTGCTTGTTAAAATATACATCTTCTATAAAAAAAAATCCCAATTCTATATTAATCAGAAGAAATGTATGTAGGTTATGTTAAAGAGCATTAAACTGATAATGGAAATTGTCACAAGGAAAATAGAGGGAAGTGCTATATGCAACGAGGTCATTGACACGATGATTCAATCAAATGATAGCCGATGACATTTTGCACATTCCTCGGCAATGAGAGTGTACAAAAATCTCAGTTTTATCTCTTGTAAATCATTTTGAGACCAGATTGATCAAGAGTGTCTGCTTATGAACTAAAGCTATAATTTAATACATTTTTAAGGGTTTATGACAAATTTTTACCGATCAACTCAAACTTTCGGGGGGGGGGCTGCAGCCCCCCTCTTATATACGCCCATGCTTTGACATTTCCTTTGTTCTGATTTTATTTCTCCTGCAATCTTGCTCCTCCTTTCTGCGCAATATTTCGCCGGATTCCTCTCCGGCTTCTTCTTCACCATTCCCTTACCAACCAGCAAGGATGAATGAGAGCCAGAAGAAGCCGGAGAGGAATCCGGCAAAATATTGTGCAGAAAGGAGGAGCAAGACCGCTGGAGAAAAATGCCGTATTATTAACATATATATATAAATATATATATATATATATATATATATATATATATATATATATATACAAAAATCAAGTGTCTGTCTGTTTGTTCCTAATACAAATCCACTCCGTTTGACCGGTTTTGACCAAACTTGGAATACTGGTAGTTCTTGACGCGGGAAGTCTCGTAGGCTAAGTGAACAACGTCGACCAGTTGTCTGTCGGTATGTTTGTTCCTTATACAAATCCAGACCCTTCGTCCTATTTTGACCAAACTTGGCACACAGATAGATCGTGATACGGGGAGTGTCGAACAGGCTAGGTCGAACACGTTTACCAGCTGTCTGTCTGTATGTTTGTCGCTTATACAAATCTCCACCGTTCGGCCGATTTTGACCAAACATGGCACACAGGTAGGACTTGACACTGGGAGAGGCTAGTTTAAAATCGTGTATGACTCACAGTTCGGAGATCACGAGTACGAAACAATGAACCTAAATAGTTACATATTTGCGTTATTAGATTTTAATATTAATTATTTGGTTTCTAATTTATTTTTGCTTTTATAGATGCAGAATGTAGGTGTAGCATAGCACGCCGGGTAACAGCTAGTCAAATATAAGTTGAATTTCGTCCGCAAGTATTATAAGTACAATCAAGCGAAACTAAAAATATGAATTGATTTACTGATTAAAAAATATTTTTTATGGGGGGGGCCTATTAAGTTATTTTCGTTCTATCTGTCTTCCTAAAAAAAAAAAAAAAATTACTAAAGTCGCGAATTTGCCTGAATACTGATAAAGTCTGTGATGAAAGTTAAATCATTCAGTCCATTACTGTATGCTTGTAATATAAGAGCTTCCCCTAATTAAGTTGTAACCCTAATAGTCCAAGGCGGATTTGTAAAACCGTACCTAAACTTGGATGTAGAGAAGGGGCAAGCTAACTTATGCGATAATATCTTCAAAACAAATCAATATTTGAGATATGCTTAAATAACTCACTAAAATTACTACGCAAAAATTATTGAACTCATTTAAATATTTGGTTGGCGGTTTTGCAATATAATCATTATTTTCTTCCTGCAATATGAAAGTCCTAGATGAATTTTATGTTGCCAAAAAATAAGATATAAGAAATAAAGTTGTTTTTTTTTTTTTCTTGCGTGAATCATTCGGAGTATTGAGCAAAAGAAATAAATAAAAAAAACATTATTTTTTTTAAGTTTACGCGAACATTAATTCTTGTGTTGTAGTTCTTGTGAGTTGTTCCAAAGATATTCCCGCAAAAATTATTTTTCCCTGTTTCAAAATCCAGCTCAAAACAGATGCAACCCGTGCTATCAATAAATGTTAAAAGTTGGTAAAAATTATAATGATGAAATTCATTAATAACTAATGACTTTATTATTACCAAAGATGTTAACAGCTTGTCCAGTATTGTTCTTATAATACAAAATGTACCTTTATCCCTTGGTTTGATATATAACTTGAATCCTGAATTTATAATCTTTCAAGGGAGCTCTTTAATTGAGCTTCAACGGAATTAAACTCCTCATAATAAAGAGCACTCAGCAAATGTACTATCTTTTTACCCTTATTTTGTTTTTTTATATATAGCTTTCTTTGTCTCCAATAACACCTGCTGCTCATTACCACATCTACCAGTCTAATCGTGGGAAAAGGTTTTGGTGACATTTTTTAAATCCCGGAATCATGTTTATAAAATATAATGTTTTCTACTAATAACTATTCAGATTGAAGTAGACTCTCGATTTGAATAACCTCGTGTTCAAAGTTTGAATACAAGATGAAGCTCATCTTCATTTGTAGAGGATCCTAAATCTCTCAGAGATTGTTTTAGACTTGTGGTTGTGAAAAGGTACTAACCATAAATAAAGAGGGATATAATAGTTAGTGCGTACCTGTTGAAGTTAAGAGGCCACATATTAAAGCACTAAATCTGAGTGTATCCTGGACGTCCTTAAGCTGTGGTCCATACCTACAGATATATCGCCGATCCACTCCCCAGCCACCCACTCACTATACCCCTTCGGTCATCTATTAAAAAAAATTTACGGGCTCTTGATTTATCATACCGGCAAGCATCTTACGTCCACCTTTGGCCAGTATATTATCTTCCAACATTAAAAGCTGGAATATTATTTCCACAAAACAAAAGTCCGTCACGCAGGTGCGCAATACCTGAGCACATTCTTCAATAAGGTAGTAAACGCCACAGCGCTGTAGAATCTGCATAAACTAGCCTATGCCAACAGAAAAGAATTATATATATTTATTATGAGTGGCTAACATATTTTGTTCATGAGCATCCCCCAGATTTTGTAGTTACTTTAACAACACATCTTTCTAATTAGTTGGTCACGATGTAGGCACATTTTCGTTGGAATGTTAAAAAAAAACTACAATCGTTGGGCCGTAACTATTTGGTAATGATACATACCAAGTTGAAACCGGAGTGAGTTAATATTTGATAGATGGGCTTGTGCAGTAAACCTCATGTACTGTGGAAGGATAAGACATCTCCATCATGGTGTTAAATTAAAGAATTTGTTCAGAATGGCTCCTTCATGCTTAAGCACATTTATTGGTTTCGACCAAGAAATCAGAAAAAAATAGATTCAAATAATTTTTTTTTTTCTAAAACTACGAGATACCATTTTGAAGCTTATTAAATAATGCAACTTTTGAGGCGGAGGCAAACCTCTAAGTCTACAAATAGCTGATTAAGAAAATATTGTATAATTGAATAAAACACTAATGTTAAATTTTCTCACCTATATGGCTTTTAATATAGCTCTTAATTTACATGGTAATACTTCAATAATGGGTGTTTCTTATTGGAAATTTAATGCAAATTCTAAAAATTATTATATTGTTATTAACGATACATTGATCACAAATCCCAAAAACACAGTTTTTCTTTAAAAAAGCCTGAAGTTTATAAAATAGAAAAAAGTTTGAGTAGCTCCTCTACATTTTCAGATAGAGCGCTAATTTTTGCGCCACTGAACTACAAATGGGGTGAAGAATAAACCCCTAAAGTTATGAAATCTCAATGTGGGACACCCTGTATATATGTATAAATATATATACATATATATATATATATATATATATATATATATATTTATATATATATATATATATATATATATATATATATATATATATATATATATATATATATTTATACAGGGTGTCTAGTCAAAATTGTAAATGTCTAGTCATATTGTGGGAGGTGGTAGAGGACCTTTAGGGGAACAAAAAATGTTCTATGACGATTTTCCAAATTCTCACACATAAGGGAGAAAACGTCGTTTTATTGTTTTATCAAGACAAACGTGGTTTTTAGAAGAATAATCGTTGTAGCTCCGGCCCAGGTGGTTCTACTAGAAAGAAAGTGAAACCAATCGAACGCAGAGTAAATTTACTATGAGACTAGTCGATAGTCTTAACAAAAGATCTTACCAAAAGAAAGCTATTCTAAATTTCCTGACATTTTCTTGATATTTCTTACCAGCGTTACTCCTTAATGGGCAGGATTTGATATTTCCGGGTTTCAGAAAAACTTCCTCGTTTAACCAGCTTTCCATTCATGTATCACAACCCTGTGTTACTTAAGTATGTGAACGATTTAGGAAAAAAAGTTTAAAAAAAAAAAAACATGGATCTGTGAAAAGAAAATTATATTTTTTTCTTCAGTTTATTCAAAAAGCTTAAAAGAAATATATTTTGAATTTGTTAATTACAGTAACTAATACTGGGTCCAGGAGGTGGCCATTAATGAACCCCAAGCATACATTAACCTCAAAAAGTATTATTTTTACCAAGATCACGCATTTGAACACATTTTTACAGGTATTTATAATAGGAAAACAAATGCTTTACATTGAATTGATACTGATGGTTACGCTTGTGAACCGTCCTGGGATTCTCGTGAGCCCATGTGTTTGTTGTGGTAATTAAATATCCCATCCCTAATAAATAAGGTGTAGATAGTCCTGTAAAAATGTGTTCAAATGCGTGATCTAGGTAAAAAAAAAAAAATTTGAGGTTAATGTGTGATTGTGTTTTATTAATGGCCACCTCCTGGACCTAGTATTAGTTACTCTAATTTATAAATTCAAAATAAATGTGTATTTTATTTATTTATTGTCTTACGATTTTTTTTAATTTTCGTGGAAGCATTTTTTTTATTATTTTAAGTAAATATTTACTTAATATTTAAGTAAATATTTAAAAAAATGAATATTTCTTTTAAGCTTTTTGAATAAACTGAAGAAAAAAATATAATTTTCTTTTCACGGATCCATGTGTTTTTTTAAACATTTGTTCCTAAATCGTTCACATACTTCAGTAACACAGGGTTGTGATACATGAATAGAAAGCTAGTTAAACGGGGAAGTTCTTGTGAAACCCGGAAATCTCATATCCTGCCCATTGAGGAGTAACGCTGGAAAGAAATATCAAGAAAATGTCAGGAAATTTAGTATAGCTTTCTTTTGGTAAGATAGACATACTTACATTCATTCGTTTTTACGTTTACTATCAACTAGTCTTATAGTAAATTTACTCTGCTTTTGATTGGTTTCACTTCCTTTCTAGTAGAACTACTTGGGCCGGAGCTACAACGATTATTCTTCTAAAAACCATGTTTGTATTGATAAAACAATAAAACGACGTTTCTCCCTTATGTGTGAGAATTCGGAAAATCGTCATAGAACATTTTTGTTCCCCTAAAGGTCCTCGATCACCTCCCAAAATATGACTAGACATTTACGGGACACCCTGTATATATATTCGGTATTCAATAATACTCCGTCGGAGAGCACTTATTACCTACCCTTATGGCAGAAATCGATACTACAAATATCAGAATCTGTAGGCTGCATCTCCCGTAAAGTCTATTCCCTAATCGTCCTTCGAAGTGGGAACAGGTGTTCACGAACAAGAGCATTGTAAGAGCTCTATGAAGCTAGTCCATGTTTTACCGAAACGCGTGAGTTTATTTATATATATATATATATATATATATATATATATATATATATACACACATTGAAGTAACGCGGACTTAAGCTGAAGTTATTTCTTCTTAAAAGACTTTATACGAAATTTAAACTTCAAATGCCCTTAAACCAGACCTGAAAAGGTGAAACGGATTGAGGATTCAGCGTGTCGAAATGCACAGGAATATATGTATGGTGTCTTTGAAAAATTCCTCTTTTTTTGTGTGTGTACCTGGTTAATTTATCGTTCGGCACGCTAGGATTGCTTTCACATTAATTTTCTTTCTAATCTAAAGATAATTATTAATTTTTTCTTAAAATAAAACAAAGTAAAACATTGCGTAATAGCTGATATTATTTATAGGAAAAAGTAAAATTTACGTAAACATTTAATGACGTTGGATTTCATGTAACCCGTTCATAGGTTTACAAATATGCCGACATTTGAGACTGTCGCTTAAATCAAGATTGAGGTAGATAGATATTTTCAACGAGCAAAAATTTATAGTTCTTTACATAGTCTTGTCCTGGAATAAAATACCCGAAAAGTAAATAACTTTTAATTACTCGATACATTACATCAAATGATACTGTATATAAAAATGTTGAGCACAATCTTTTAATGTGATAATTTTAATTACGGCTGCTTGCCTTAAGAAGATCTTAATAGAGTAACATATAAATAAGGGGAAAAATATTTCAAGCAATTTAATGTTCCTTATCTGGATGGAGATGCTATGGAGGTAGGCCTGGCGAGAGGAAGTCATACAAGGACTACGATAGTAATTACTTGTGATACATAAGGCCTTGCTCCACATTCCATTTCTCTTTGGAGCCAAGCTGTCTGCAGGAGTGCTGGGATGCTCTACCATCTAGGAGATGTACGCAGAGATTTTCAGCTGATCAACAACGCCCCTCAAGGTTATTTATAACTATTTTTGCTGGGCAAAAACTATTTATAACTTCTGCTAAATATTTAAATCAATTAGCCATTTATATAATACTAAGGTGATATTTGCTAGTAAAAAAACAATAAGTATATTAAAGGTTCTGCCTAATTACATTAGCAAACATGTTAGAAAAACACCTCATTTCCTTATTTAGTTTTTATTAGTTTTATAGTAATCTGTAATAACATTGTAATACTTAACAGGAAATCATTATATGAGAGTACTATATTAGTTTTTTTTTCCGTGTTTAACGCAATATCAACTGTTGGGATATTAACGCCGGGCTTTCTACAGATTGCCACTCTTTTATAATACCAACAGCACGTGGTAGGTCACCCATTCAGGTTCTGACCACGCCCGACGTTGCTTAACATCGGTGATCAACGGGAACCGGTGCATTCAACGTGGCTATGGCCGTTGGCAGAACTATATTAGTAATAATACAACCATCAATAAATGATTTAAAGCATAATTGAGAAGAAATGAAATACTATAATATAAAGGGGTCTCCCCTGGTCTAGTGGCTAGCGCGCTGGATTCATAAGCGGGAGATGGTGGGTTCGATCCCCACCGGCGCCAGATATTTTCTCATCTCAGGGCTCGCTGAGAAAATTCCTGGTTGCACCCTGGATGTCGGCGCTAATAGCCACGATTTGTTGATGCGCCGTAAAAAAAACAAAAAAAAAACAATTTATGAAGATATTCATATATAATGCTTAATTATAATAATTATAAGAAATAATTTTCAATTCCTATTAGGCGAAGAAGGCTGTCCATGAGTAAGCCAAATTAATAATCCAATAACGATTTTCAATTAATTTTAATTATCTTCTGCGGTGGTACAATGGAACACAAAAGCTTAATTCCATTCTTCAAGACCTATCTATTTTCCAATGCAATATATATATATATATATATATATATATATATATATATATATATATATATATATTTATATACAGTAGAACTTGGATAATTCGAACTTCTAGGGACCGATAAAAAAAAGTTCGAATTATCCAAAATTCGAATTACAAAAGTTTTTGAAAATAAAGGGCTAAAAAATCGAACTTCATATTTTCACATTTTTTTAATTAAAAAAAAAGAATACATATTATTGAAAAAAAAAACAACAAATATTTCATGAATTGATGATTACGTAAATAAGTAATAAATAATTTATCAAAAAAGTAGGAATAAAAGTCTATTGTTGTGAAAAAAAAGTCATTTTCATGGGCAAGAATTTTTTCTATATTTTTCAGTTAAGTTGGATGATTTCCGAAGTCCTTGGCGATTTTAGATTTTTTCTTTATTCCTTTTTCAACTTCTTTTATCGCAGCTATTTTCACCGACAACGTTGAAGTTTTATAACTTCGAGGCTTCGACTTTTTAAATCAACAACTCACAGAACTGCACTGTACACCAGAAATTCAAGGCACAAACTATACAACAGATCTAGGCGCTGACTGACTTATAACTGATTAAGAAATAAAGATCGGAGGGATGGTGGAAGGGAATTCTAGGATAAAACGACAGGCCGTAACTACAACCCCTGGAAGGGAGGCAGCGCGATTCACCACTTTGTAGAACTCCTAGAGTCCAAGAACTAGACTAGGTAGGTGCCGCGCTTCTTGTCCCGGAACCCCTATATCCGTAACTTAATATCCTTCTTACCCGAGGGGAGAATATTTTCACAAGACTTAAGATCGACCAGCTCTCTGTCCACTTCCCCTTGGAGATACAGACTCGTAAAAAATTCGAATTATCCAAAATTTTATTCGAATTAACCACGATTTTTTTACATTTTTTATACCCTAAATTCTAGGGACCGAGAGAAATATTCGAATTTAAGACGATTTCGAATTATCGAAGTTCGAATTATCGAAGTTCGAATTATCCATGTTCCACTGTATATATGAATTGTGAATTGTTTATCAATATAATAAATATATTTTGTCAATTTGTGTGTATAAGTATATTATTATTAGTACTTTCTTTGGCCATTTCTCTTAGTCCAATTGAATGCTTGAAATTCAATTGTAATCGTTAGAAATAAAAACTAAAAAAATTAGTTTTATTAAGCAATAAGGCGAAACGCCTTTGCTTTGCCAAAATTTCCACATTGGCTTGTCATTGCAGAGATTATTAATTGATTTTTATCTTTTTATAAATAATTTATTCCTATTTATTAAGTTATAATCTCAATTTTTCTTACATATAAATAAAATTCCTGAAGTAAATCGACAGCAACAAAAGTAACCTGATTTTCTAAGGAAGCTTTGCATTACGACTGCGGGCCAGTGATGATATAAATATTATTATATAACTCTGATGAT
Source organism: Gonocerus acuteangulatus (assembly GCA_946811695.1). Classification (NCBI taxonomy): domain Eukaryota; kingdom Metazoa; phylum Arthropoda; class Insecta; order Hemiptera; family Coreidae; genus Gonocerus; species Gonocerus acuteangulatus. The sequence goes on along the minus strand of OX328124.1, from coordinate 51,494,573 downwards.
TCCGAGGTAAATTGTGGCAAAACAACATTCCAACCCCACTTAAACGATATTACGACAGTACATTCCACAGAGTGTTTAGTTTAAAAAGACAAACATTAACTGATAATGGGAAGATCAAACAAAACTGTAGCAGAAGACATACTTTAAGAGCCTCTTCACTTACAA